>JAXIVH010000006.1:2581277-2747592 GCA_036785325.1 Urophycis tenuis
GTGATTATATTCATCTGTTCACAGGGTCAGAGAGAGCGAGGTGTTTTATGTGAAGGCAAGATCTAAGTACTGCTCTCCTGGCTCTCAACTACCACCTCTGTTTGCGCTAATTACACACCGTGCGGGCGCGCCACAGTTGCCTGTCACCTTTTTCTCATTTAAATATCAGTTTCATACGGCGAGTGCAGGAGCGCCGCGCCATAGAGAACAGCGGCCATCGCCCACACGCACCTACCTCCTCTTCCACTCTCTCCCTCTCTCTCTCCCCCCTCTCTCTTGCTGACATGTAAACAGGGACATGTGTCCGTAGCCATGCGTTCTCACAGCAACAGATGGATGGCCTCAAGGCGATGCCTGGGAGACGTGTGCGAGGGGAGGAGCGGCCAAGTGATTTCCTAAGATCAGGTGTGGCGCAGCACAATGGCACCTCCTGCTCTTTTCAAGGGCCGCTGGCTCTCTAGCCTCTGGTCATACCGGCCGGCACAGCAAAACAACAGCGGCGGCATCTGTGTCAGGTAACGAGCGCCTTCTCCGGATCTCAACCTGACCCCCCCGCCCCCTAAAACAACAACACAAAAGCATTTGTTGCAGTTCAAATCAGCGCTGCTCATTCTGCTGTGGTTTCCGGCCGCGAGCGCAGAGGGCGGTGAATCGATCGCAGGGGGCTGGAGAATCCCGCCTGCTAATGGAGGGTACCGCCCACAAGGGCCCGGCGGCCGTACTTCCTGGGACCTTTGGGCCCGGCGACGCTGTCCGCCCGGAGCCCGAGTGGCGTGCTGAAATAGAATCCCCCCGGACAGCCCCGGGCCGTAAGTAGCCGGGATCTGTCTTGTTTCTCCAACGCGGACACTACGGGGCGGTCCAGAGAGCCCGCCACTGCCACGCCACCATCGCCGCCACCGCCACCACCACGCCACCACCACCACCGCCACGCCACCATCGCCGCCATCGCCACCACCACGCCACCACCACCATCGCCACGCCACCATCGCCGCCACCGCCACTGCCACCGCCATGCCACCATCGCCGCCACCACCACCGCCACGCCACCATCGTCGCCACCGCCACGACACAGCCACGCCACCGCCACGCCACCGCCACGCCACCATCGCCACCACCACCACCGCCACGCCACCATCTCCGCCACCACCGCCAAACAGCCGCCCAAACCGGGCCGCACTCGGACCCCCTGGTCTTTCCCCCCCCCCCCTGCTTTAGTAAACACCATAATAGCAGTGCGTGTGTTTGTGTGGATGCCGTGTTAACACTGTGGCTGTCAAAGGCCATCATGCCCCTTCAAAGCATGATGGCTCTCTGAAGTGGGCTCTCTCGGTCGCAGCCATTTTCCACTTGACTGGCCCCCCACACAAAGGGGGCGGTGGTGGTGGTGGTGGTGGTGGTGGTGGGGGGCACTGGTAGCTCATAGCAGCTGTCCTAGGTCAGTGGGGGTGGGATACAGGAGATGAACGGGATGGGAGACCAGCGAGCAAAACGGGGAGCAGCAGATTGTGGGTGTCGCGGTCCACAGCAAGGAGGAACGACGATATAGTGTCCTAAACTCATTTTTTGCTGTTCCACGACGTGTGTACGCCATGTGAGTGTGTGTGTGTGTGTGTGTGTGTGTGTTTTAAATAATTTTGGTTGCTGGAGTTCACCGAACCCCATTAGTCAAAGAATGTTATTCAACTTAAAATAATTAGGAATTTAATTGAGGGGCAAAAAAAAAGACTTGAAAACATTTAGCCTTTGTACTCTGTGCTGGAACAAAAACTCCATTGAGTGTTTTTTACAATATGACATATAATGTATGCAAATATTCAGGTTGTCTGACCATGTTGGCTTTGTATCAGCATCCCCAGCGCCTGGTCCAGTCTCAGCTGAGAGGCAGTGCACATTTCCATGAATCATTTCTTGACACTATATCAAGGTTATTGTGCTGGCAGTCAGTGGTCTGTGAATTGCTTTAGCATTGACAATTTAAAGGGGAACCGCTGGGATTTAACTCGTCAGTGACCGGTCATGAGTGACCCTGACACCGACCGTTATCCCAAATCGTAATGTTTTAGATTTTCATGGAACGCATATGAGCGCAGCACAAAGGCGCACTGCAGCGACAATGCATTCTTCATCGCGTGTTACGAAAGCAGAAGCGAATTAAACCGCGACAACACAAAACACATGAGGACTCACGCGCTGCACTGCTGATCTGGAGGTAATAATTAGCTCACTACAGCAGTGTTACAAGTTTGCACCCCCCCGCCCACCCCCCACCCCCTCCCTGCTGTGCCGCGCTGTAATTGGTCCACTCATGTTGCACAGTCGGGCCCCAGAACAAAGGGTTCCCAGAGGGGGAATCCATGCTGACCCGTGCTGAACTCCACCACAACAATGACAGCCAGAGAGCATTTACATATGCTGACAGACTTGTCTCCCCTCCGAGGGTGGAGCGATGGGCACTTCATTAAAGCAACATCAATACCTGCTGATGGAAAACGAGGAGCGCGGCCCGCACGCCGCCGCCCAAGACGGGCCGGCCAAGTGACAGAGGGCTGTCACGTTCAATTTGAAATAAATGGGACAGAATTCATTAAATGGGGAGTATGTGTTGGAAAATAATGCGAGGGGGGGGGGGCGGTGGCGAAGGAGGGCTGTCATGCGCGCGTCGCCTCCTTCCTGTAGCTGAATTGCGTCCATGCTTCAGCAACTGCTTTTTGCCCACAAGCTGTTCACCTGAAAAATAAGCTGCCAAATTCCGCCGTCCCTGCCAGACATACTCCGAGTGCGTTTACTCCGCACTCTCCCGGAGCCCTGTCGACGCCTTCCCAGGATAAATCTCTATCTCCCCTCCCGAGCACATTGGGCTGTTATGCTTTTGTCGCCGGTAACGCACCCGCTCAGTGAGCGCCGCACAATGTCACAGCGCTGCGGCCCGGACTCTGGTGGTCCGTCTGTCGATTCAGCAGCTACGGACGGCCTCCATACATTTATTGCGTCATGGTCCTTTGGATTTTTTTTTATTTTTTTTTTTTTTTTTATTCTCCCGTTCGCCATTAAAGCAAGGGTATAAAACCTCCCTCCTATGTGACACATTGCAGGGTGGGGGGGGAGGCAGGGGGAGGGCTGGGAGGCGGGGGTGAGGCGGGGGTGAGGCGGGGGTGAGGCGGGGGGGGGGGGGCTGCTCTCGAGGTGGTGTCGTCCTGAGCAGATGGATCACTCTGTGGCGTAGTAAGTGCAGGCTTCACATGGCAGAGGAGACTGCAGGATCTCACAGGACCAGAGCACAGCATCCAGGTGGCCGCAGCCCCTCCTGGCCAGCTGGAGGAACCATGGGACCATCTGACACACAAAACCCAGCAAAGATGATACACTGTTCTTTGTCCCGTCGTCGCCTTGACACAAAGCACCCCCCCCCCCCCCCCCCCAGACCCATCAAGGAATTTTAGCTAATGATGCTAGGGATAAAGGATAGCTTTTGCTTTTTGGCACCAATAATTCAAGGTCATTTGTCAACAAGAGGTGCTGAATTGAAATGCGTGGGGCAAGTCAAGCGTCTTCTGTGGGCTTGTCGTATGCGAGTCATTAAAGATGTTCGGCGCATCGGGAAAGAGAGACTGATGGGACAATAAAGAGCAAGGCCTGTGATATTCTTCTTCATATATTTCCTATTATCACATAACGATCAATCAATCTGCTCAGATTGCATTACCCACACTTCTGTCATCTGGAGTACAATTCATACCGGCCCGTAGTTTCAACAAATCAGAATACAGAAGTCACATCTGTGCTGCTACACGACACGTTATTGGTCCTCCAGGCTATACGGAGCTAATTGTGGGCCCATTTGATTTCCTTCCTCCTTTTTCTCTTCTGTACTCCGTGTTGGGGTCAGGGAAACTCCCCAGTGACCAGCAGCCCGGGCAGCAGCCAATGCCTCCCTTTGAGCGTGGGTGATTAGAAGCACCCTCCTCCCTGTGCTCCCCTACAGAAGCAGGCCTGAGGAGCCCTTTCTCCCCCACCACCCTGCATCCTCCCCATGCTCCCGTCTGAGGGGTCAGGGAGGGGGGGGGGGGGGGGGGGGGGGGGGGTAGGGAGCGCCAACAGCTGCTGATGAGGAACCACTCTGCAGTTCCCATGGCCCACTGGCGTCCTGTCACCGCTCCTCGGGGGATGTGCTGCAGCCGCATGGTTGGGAAGCATCGCAGGCCTCTGGGATTATGTCTTCCACTGTGCGGTGTGTGTGTCCCCCCCCCCCCCCCCCCCCCGGTCAGAGTCGCAGAGGGCTGCATCCTCTCCCCCCCCCACCCACCCCCCTTGTTAAAAAATGTGCTCTTCCTTGTATCATTGGATTGACATGAGCATTTCGGTTTGTATTACAAAGTGTGCATTTTAAGAGACATGCAATGCAAGGAAGGAATGGAATCGCTTGGTGCTCTTCTATTCCAGAAGCAAGAAGGATGAGGCTCCAGTGTCCACGTCCATAGTTCCAGCCTCTCTCTCTCTCTCTCTGTCACAAGGCCTTGTTGTTGTCCTTGCTGCAGGAGGTAAGGTTGCATATAGCTAGCATGTGTCCCATGTGCCCCTCTGATATTTAGGTATAAAACCTCCATTAAAAAAAACTCTTTTCAGTTGAGACTTGCTAATCTCCACAAGCATGATGAGTAGTCTCAAATAAAGTATAATTTTATCTTGGATAATAAACAACACATATTACACGCACGCAGAGTTAGAGTTGGTTAAATGTCCTGATTAATACCAGTCTTCTTTGTGTATAGCTGTAGGTCTTGGATTCAAAGGTATAAGTGCGCCATCTAGTGGAAATCCCCAAAATACAGCCAAGAAGCATCTTCAGCGATGTAATTTCACGTCACAATAATAACATTTTGATTTCTTCAACTTCAACGTTTTGAAATGTACGAACAGTCATAGTTGGGTTTGTACCCATTGAACACACACATATTTATATTAGCCAGTGCATTTCCTAGAAATGTCTCTTCATTATATTAAAGTGTAAAATGTTGTATTGTTTGTGAGCATTGAGCACACATCCATGATTGAACATTGATGCCCACAATTAATCATCATAACGCAAATGTCATAGAGGGCACTTGGTGTTGCAGTAGTCTCCTGACTTGAACAACCTGTAGGTGTTCACCAGTGGAAACATAGTGACTGAGCCAACCAGGGATCCCACTTGTGATGCTGCTCCACACCATACGAGGGCGCTGTGACTCCTGTCTCTAAGGATGACGCCTACCATTACCTTCACATAGCAAAGTGTTCCAGTGAAGAAGACCCACGAGAGAACCTGGGGATTACAACGAAAACATGTATAAGTTATTCATATCAAGTGGAATTAAAAACCCGATTTCTCTCTTTGATAACGTTTAACCGTTTCAGCTCCTTAGCATTTTCGTCATTTATGACGACAAATTCACAATTTTTTTGTTTTTTTGTTATTGGTGCATTTAAACATTTCTATTTCAATTAATACTTTATTAAAGTTATTATGTAATTCTATAATGACTTGGATATATAACACATTATATTATCACAGCAAGGTTGCTCCGTATATAAACTGAGAAACCAGTGGGTGAGTCTTTACTAAGTAGCCTGCTCATTCAAGTCACACAGTGTAACCCTCACAATGATGGCCTCGCCCACTGTTGAGTTGTGTAGCAGTGGACAGGGGCTGAGCACGGCCATGGCCATGTTGTAGCTTCCAAACACTGTGCCCAGAACTCCCAGCACACCCAGGAAGAGCAGTGACCTGGAAACAATGCAGGACAAACATTATAATCATCATATGGTCCTCAGGCCTCTAGAGCAGGCAAACAGCAAACACAGACTGGTTTTCTTGAAAAAGGTATCTTTTGATAGAACATTCCACATCAACTGTCAGACCATGGGATGGTTGCTCATTTAATTGATCAGATAGGTATCTAGTGATGGACCGCCTGACAGAAAACTGCATATTTACCTATTTGGAAAAAACAGGGCGACTATGCAGGCTGCTGGGTTGGCCACGGATGACAGGGCGGCAGAGAGGTGATAGGCCAGGTTGCCGTAGGGCATGCAGGAGTAGGTCTGTACAGAGGGCAGCAGGCCATTGGTGGCTAAGTTCACCCAGACCACCAGGAAGTAAATGAAGCCCAACTGGCACACAGAGAGCTCCAACTTGGCCGCCACAGGTTCCACCTGGTTTGTGTTCATGGCCTTGTGTCGGGGGGAGTCCCCGTCAGTCTCCAGGCCAAGGTTGTCCACCCCAGTGGAGGCAGACGCACCGAGGTCCGGCACCAGGGCCTGGGTGGACAGCTCAAAGAACGTATGAGGAATTCTTTTGAGAGCAAAGAACGCGGCCAGACTCACACACATCATGGCCGCCAGAAAGGAGAAGAAAATCTCCGGGGAAAAATTGGGAGGCAGGTACTGGGTCTCGACGGTCCACGAGTCCGCTCCGCCCGTGAGGTTCTGCGTGGCGTTGTGGGTGGTGTTGACGCACGTCGCCATGCCGACGCCCTGCGCCAGCGCCACCAGCCCGGGGACGAAGCCACTCAGACCTTCCCCGATGAAGTAGGTGGTGACGTACTTGGCGGGCAGCCGCGCCATGAAGGGCAGGAAGGTGACGGAGGACGTGCAGTCCACCAGTGAGAGGAAGAAGGTGATGATGAAGAAGGCCGTGCTGTGCGGCGCCCCGGCCACCACCGTGGTGACGCGCCAGAAGAAGGCGAGGAGGACGCAGGCCAGCACGCCGATGGCGAGGATGGCGTAGATGACGGCGGTCTCTTTGAGGTAGCCCGGGCGCAGCTTGTGCATGAGAGTGACCAGCAGGGGTCCCAGGTTGGCCAGCTGTATGATGACGGTCAGGTAGGACGGGAGGTCCCAGCTCTCGGGCAGCTGGTTGACGATGAGAGGCAGCTCCACCCACAGGCCGTTCACCGCCAGCCAGGAGCCCATGCCGAAGGCACAGGCCAGGAGGTGGACAAATAGAGCCATCGGGCCGCGCGGTTGTATCTGGTTTATATGGCCTTATGACGCCACCAAAAAATCACTCCAAGCCAGGTCAACTGCTGTTAATTACCAAAGAGGTCAAAGATAGTGTTAGTGTTGCATCATACTAGAACAAAAGTCAAGCATTCCAGTTTCAGAAAAAAAGGAAGGAGGAAAAATAAATAAGGAGTCATAGTACATACATACTTAACGAATGCCTTGCTTAGTGATGGGAGAAGTTGGTCACGTTGACCACATTTTATTCAGCTGATTGATCTCACTTCCCTAACACTCACACACTAACGTGTGAGTCTCGTGATTATGGTAACGCAACTTGTTTATTCTTCAATGGTCACGAGGTAGACCAAGCACTTTTAGTGTTACAATAGTTCAAACACATTCTCAAAATATGAAGAACTTAATGAAGTGAAGTTCGTTCACTTCAAGCAAAGATACATCTTTTTTTTCCCCTTAACATAAGGCGTTTCTAGAGAATGTATAGTTTTTATGTACTTACACGTCTGAGTTATGATTCACTATTGGAGTGTCCTGGTCATACGGTGGTCATCTCGCTGGAAGTCGTTACTGTGTGAGTTTTCCTCAGCGCTCTCCTCGGCGTTGCGTGCATTCTGGGTAGGTCAAAGACCAGTCTGCCAGTGCGCTTTTGTGGAACACTTGTTGTGGTGATTTAACGTTTCACGAAGGACTCCCGAGAACCGAGCTATTGGAAACCCGTGACTTCCTCGCTTTCTTTCATATATGCGTGTTTTAATATCTTTAAGGGAGGTTAACTTTTCCTATGCGGGAGACATTATCGCCCTCTATCGTTGTTGTAAAATAGCACTCAAATAAATAATTGACCCTAGAAAATAGGCAATCATAAGCCATTGTTGACTTGGCTCTGGATGGCTTGTTATATTTAATAAACTACGTCGATTTACGACAGGGAAAAAAAATATGCTTCAAGTGTCTTCCACTGAGTGTAATCTAATAACGTATATCTGAAGAGCTAATCCAGTTGCTTATCTTCCTTGGAACTATGCAACATGCTCAGAAGTAGACATCGCCCGCTTGAACTACAAGAAACACACCTTTTGAAATGTCAAAGTTAAACTGGGACATTAACATTACCAATATGTGATGTACTCTGAGCAGCTTTTATTACTAATTGAGTAATATGGATGTTGAACACAAAATAATTCCATTTTGTCATGGTAACTCATTTATATTGTGGGGGATACAAATCCATGTTGACTACACACAGGTCTAATCACAAAGAATTGCACAAATAGAGGTCTTTACCCACCAGGTATAAAACAGTGCCACTAACGCCAATCTAAATGCCCACCTACATTTGAAACTCCATCTGAAATGCATTGGCTGGCAAAGGAGTGCTTACATGACTTAAGTATCTCCAATGTTTTGGTAAGATCACTCAAGGTCAGAACAGAAGATATGTAAACACTGTACATAAGGCAAGTCGTGTTAAAATTCCAGACACCTACTTTCTGGAGTAATGACGGGTGTACCTTAAATCCACAAAACCTATTTAGCGGTCTAACCACAACCATAGACATCTAGCATCACACGTATGACTCACATGGAGGGAGAAGAAATAAAAACAAAAACACAAGTGGTAAAGAACATACTTCCACAGGTCAGGTGTCGGAGCTGACTATACAAAGACCCAAAGAGGTAGCTGGTTCCAGTTTTCATCTCAAGCGGTTAAGAGGGTTCATCTACCGGTGTCATTTTTGTTGTTTTTTTGTTTTTGTTTTTTTACAATTGTTCAACAACATGGAATCTTTCAAGGTTAATTACTACCAGTATGTGGCAACCCTGACCAACAAAAGAAAATAAAAATTACTTCTGTGCCATTTTTGTTTACTTAAGTTGACCACTCGATTCACTGTTTCCTCTATGGGCACCTAGCTTTACGCACACATGCATGTACCATATATTTGGTAAACAAAATTCAACACGTATACATAGCAATAGCCAGAACAAAACCTTTTGACACTGACTGATTACACGCGTCTCCATATGTGACCTTGATTAATTTTGTCCTTTCAGTACATTTTTGTCGGTAAAGATACTTGGAAGTGACCCCAAATTATATTGTTGATAGTATGCACAATTGTGTTGACTATTAGGGTTACAAAAAGGCAACACACAAGATATACACACAATAATATTATTTATGTTATTGTACAATCGGAATTTATAACAAATAACAATTAAAAAAAAAAAAGATTAGTAAGATGTACAGTATTCAAATGATCACATCTGGGGTGGACTGAGACTCCTGCTAGTCAAACCTGCTCCAAGCAGAACTCCAGTGATGAGAGGGAGGGGACCAAGACATGATGATGGCTTTCATGAAGAATGACTCGAGTTTGTATACCTATGCAGTTTTGCGCATATTCTAACGTGTATTTGTCATTATATATATATGTTATGTTTTGCTGCCATGTATGTGCGTGCACAGGTGCTGGCAGGGGGCTTGACGGGACACAGGTGGACAGGGGGGGGGGGGGGATGAATGCAAACCATAAAGCTGGGGGGGGGGGGGTTGAGGGGAGGGCGGTGGGTGGTGAGAAACGGTGGAAGCGAGAGCAGCTCTGCCTCAGTTGTTGTAGATTTGGTTCTCGGGGGGCTGGGGGAGCTTAATGTTTTCCTTGCACAACATAAGCCGTCTCAGGTCCTGCAGCACGGTCCGGATGGTGTTGGAGATCTGCCACTTGGCCAGCGCAGACACGGCCTGCTTGTCCACCTGTGGCATTGCAAAGGAAAACCGCTGACCTCCATGCATCCAAAGCACCCTATGAACACTGCGACCGCCCAACAATGAAAGGACAAGACATGATTGCCGACTTGTGACTCGGCCAGTCAAAGGACACGCAATGCCAATGAAAAAGGCACGACATAATGGAAGAAACACAGGCTTAGCTACTACAACAAAAAGACACCTCATTGTTCATCATATCTAAATAAAGTAAATCTCCAACAGGTCATACTGCAAGGGATGCAACAACTAGTTGATTTATCGATTCAAAGAAAATGAGTCAAGTCTATTTTTGATTTTTGATTAATCATTTAAGGAATTTATCATGTACAAATATCAAACATTTGCTGCTTAATGTTTCAGTTCAATGCAGATATTTGGTTCATGGATCAATATAAAAAGCATTAGTTTTCGTTTTTCTGTGGTGCTTGTCAGATAAAGCATTATCGTCTTATCATTTTCCATAACCTTTCTGTTCTCAGAGGTTCATATTTCACTGAACATGCCCTGTCGGTAGGTAGCTCCATAATCTCGGTTGAAAAGCAGGCAGGATACTTTTTTATTTTTTTCCCCAATGGCAACTATGAACCAACTTATGTTTAGGTGAATAATAACCCTTGACGTTCAAACAGTCAATGTCAAGATTTTTAAAAACTAATAATTATCCCAGAATGTGATAGAAGAGGGGAAAACCTGGCAACCAACAGGTTAGCAAATTTCATTTGTTGAAATGTACATGAACGTTGCCTCTATCGGCAAAATGATCATGACGAAAGCGTAAAAACATGTACAAACACGTTAGTCATGGAAAGTTGTGCTTTCTATGCACAGGGACATGTCATATGCGATATGATGACATTAATTTGATTGTGAACGATTAAGATGTCTCCACCACTGGCCTTCACATACCAATAAACCAATAAAAGCAAACAGTAGGTATTACAACGTTCTATATTTAGTGTAAAACCCAACCCTACTTACATCTCATATGAGTATCTCAAAAGGCATTGTAAGACAACTCAAATTTAATTTGGCAACTGAAAGTAGCCCACACAAACATGAAATAAATACTTCTTTTTTTTGTACTTTATAAACTCAAGGCTTTCCATAATGCTTGCGAACCCTGATTTAAGACCACACTTTGGACTTTGGTAGCTTGTGATATAAAAATTTGCTATTATTTATGACTTTATAGACAAATAAATAAATTAAAGTTGCAATGTGTAAGATAAAGCCCATCCCAAGGTGGCAGTGAGGAGATTTTCAGAATTCAAACAAACTCATTAACATTTCGGTCTACTCCAAATGGTTGAGCAACGGTATAAACTAGGTGTTAGTGTGACTAACTTGGCAGGGTGCTGTGAGTGGGAGGGGTTTTGGGAGTGTCAATAGTAAGATTCTTACTACCATAGAACAAGAAGAGGTAGTGGCCAGCAGGTTTTATTGGTAGACCATATCAGTTATAGGAGCAGGTGTTATTGATTTATTGATTGAAATCACTATTGATGAGCTTGACTGAAAGAAATACCCTGGTTATTTTATTCTACGAGCCAATTGAAATGGTACACTAAAAAAACTAAAAATAATAATTTGATTCACCAACGGTGAAAAGAATTGTTAGCCCTTTCACACTACAACACACAACCTCATTCTGTTGTGCTCGTAGCCACGCAGCCTCATCCTTCATACTTTGTGGTGAAGTGCAGAGCAGCAGAGAATTAACCAGAAGCTTTTACTCACCACACCGTTGGAGTTGTCCACACCATTCAAGTTTATCTTTGTCACAAATCTGACAAAGGGCGGACTCTCGGGGTACTTGGGACCACATTCAACCTTGAGACTGTACATCCTATTTTCATAGATTGTCTGTGAGAGAGACACAGATGAGATGCATTGCAGTGAGAGAAGGTTTAAAATGGCACCGAGTAACACTACTGTGAAATGTCCAACTCTCTCAGCTCGTGCTACATGACAAACAAATCAAAGTGCTGAAACCGGCCTACAGTGTACATGTGCCATTGGTTTTACCGCAGGAGTTTTGCCCACGCATGCGATGCAAGATAAATTAATAACGCGTTGCAATTCAACCCGGTGGACTCGTCTACACGACAGACAAGAGAGCGCTGACACAGCGCTCCTTCAGAGAAGCCCTTGAGGTGCTGGAGGGGAGAGTGATGCCGCTCACCCTCGGAGGTCCGATGATCATGCCTCTCCACTTTGTCAAGGTCATGTCCTCGTCGTCCTCCAGACCCCAGCTGACGGTGCCATCCCCCACGCCTTTCTGGCCTTCCTCCAGCTCTTCCAGCAGCCGGAAGTTTCTAGGAACTGTGACTGTTAAGGAGGACACAACACGTGTTTTCAGGACAGATTTGGCCTGCCGCAATGCAAAAATACATCCCGTCATCACTTCTGAGTAATTGCCACCTAATAGTTAGGCAAGGAAGCGGTCGTCTTTTTGTTTGGTCACGGCAATCTTTTACCCTGACGGCCGCGGACACGCCGGAGAAATACGGTTTGTCTCGAGAAAGGCAAAGTTGGTTTGCAATACAAAGTGAAACAATACATGCTGTGTGTTTGCTCTCATCAGTGGCATACTGTAGGGAGGGATAAGCCCATCCGACACAATGGGAACCACACCATCACTGTGAGCCCTCGGCAGGATTTGTGTCTGCTGTACCAAAGGACAAATACGGATCTGCATTTGATTTTAATTGAAATGTGTTTCTGCTCTTGTTGCAAGGGCTCTTTTGTACTATTGGGAGAAGAAGTGATTTATTGTTGCCAGACAGGTCTCATTCAGATTAAAAATACAACTAGTCATTAAACTGCATAAAAAAAAGATGTGGTCATCACATGCATAATCTCAATGATTTAATATGACATCATACACATGTTTAATCCACGGTATAGCCATGATTCCATCCAGATCGCACATAAGCACATGTAATATCAATCAGAGCAACAATTAGAGATATTCACAGTGGAGCTCTATGCCTCACAGGCTTGTGATAGTGTGAAGGTGTCACAGGCCCCAACGACTCAAACAGCCCTAAACTGAAATATTTTTAGGAGGCTCAAAACTGCTACAGGTCATGCTGCACTGTGGCACAACAATAAGCGCAGCAGAGCATATTTGCTCGTGGGGATGTGGTACTGAGCATGTGCAGGGCCTTTGTTTACCCCACTGGTTGAGCTCAGGATTTTTTTTTCCAGGGAAAATACTTTGCCCAAGTTAGTCGTTCTGATGGACCAAAGCAGGGTGGCTCAGTGACTTTGTTTTAATGTGTTATTTTAAACAATGCAACAATGACAGACTAATCTGTAATGACGGCAAAATTATTACATTAGGCTGTTCTATCCTCTGAATCGTCAGTGCATACAATACTAACATGCGTAGGTTATGTATGAGAAGGCAGTAGTTCGCAAATGAATCCAGTGCGGCTGCATGGGCTTCAACCTTCAGCTGTGATCGCTGCAGACTGGACAGCTGCCCCAAGAACTACAGCTGTTGGTGTTCATGAGTTAAGCCTCCCCTTTAATTTAAAAAGCACCGTTAGATTAAATTAAATTTAAAAAAATGTTTTGCAAAAAAAGAAGGTAAACCTATCAATGATTTTATTCAAGACTAGTTAGAAAAGTTAGCTTTCTCAAGTTGAAGTCATTCTTGTATTGATTTGTCAAATCGTATTTTACATTAATATTATGATGACTTGTATTTCTACATATCTCACTGTCATAATTGCAATTGTCTTATCCTTGACCTTGGTTTTGGGACCACACTGTGCCGTAACACTCTGAACACAGTGTTCCTTCGAGGCAAAGTGTCACATTCAGCTACATTCCTTCTAATTCAAGAGGGCGCTATTCACAATCGTGGTGTGGAGCAAACAAACTGCGGCATGGAACATGAACTCAAATTCCGCACAAAGCAATGTGCAGTCCAACTGGAAAAGTTGGTCCATTATTGTCATGGGGGAATGCACATCCCCATCCAATGACTTCTATGGTCCAATGTTTTTCACAACATGTACAGGGATTGCAATATCAGTGTGGCTCACGAATCAAATGTGAGGCCAATACATCTCTTCATAAAAAAAAAGCAAATATGCCGATTTTCCATTATACTATACTGGCATGGTTCTGCTCAGTGCAGCAACCCAGCAATCTCCATTAGAACCGGGCCACCCACTTGAAGGGGTCTTCCAACTGATGACGCGCTTGTCTTGAGTAGATGATGCAACAACATGCTTATTGTAGCTTTCAGCTTTACATTATTATACTGTTATACTACATTGATTTGTATAAGAGACATTTAATGTATTTGGTTTGGTTGGAAGGAGCACATACAATAATAGCCGCAATGATGAATTTAGACATTTAATTTAACCCCTATTTTGCTTTCTTATCTCAACAGCTCATTGAGAGCAGATTTATTTCTGATTAGTGTTGTTTATACATGAGACAATGTTTCACCAATATATTATCCCCTGCCACACGTTGTCCGTGATATGAGGCAAAAAGCACATTGAGCAGCAATCACAAATCTCTCCCTTTCAACACACAATTCCTTTTTTTTTGCGCAAGTGAATATAATCAAACTAAAATCACACGGTGTGCTCCCATCCAACCCTTCAGTGCCCTTTTCAGAGAGGCTGAAATAGTTAGAGGAACAAACCAGCCACACTGAGTCAGGCTCGGCGAGCGAACGTCGGCCGTACTCTGTGCGTCACGGCGACGCTCCTCTGACACATGAGACGCCGTGCTGGACGTGTTCTACGTCAGCATGACTACAACTTGAGGGGCAACTCCTCGCTACAAGCAACACGCAGGGCTGCCGTGATGACGGCAGCCCTGCGTGGAGGCTGGAGGGGCCTGGCTCTGGAGATGGTTCATCTGGGGCGCGGCGCGGCGTGTTTAAACTGGCAACAGAAAGGCATATCAGCACAGCGTGAATGTGGAGTGCCTTCTTCATCACAACTAAAAAAAGATTAATTTCGTAGACCAAAAAAAAAAAAAGGGTGTGGCCCCAATTAATCCACAAATGTGTACGGTACAATAAGTGTGCTCACAAAAAGGTTTTTTTGGAGAAGTTTTTTTTTGTGTTATTTTGGACCTCAATCTTTGCATTTGTTTCTGAACACCATTTGTGTCGCACATTATCTCTCCAAGCATTCAACCATAAACCCTCTCACCCTCACTTTTTGAACTGTTTGCTATGGTTTCCAGTCATGCAACTTTTCTACACATAGGAGCTTAGCAAATACAATCCTTAGTGTTTATTTATTGTGCATTCGGAAAATATACTATGGCCTCCCTGTTTACACCAAGTTAGGGGTTTACACAGTCTGCTGTACTTGTGAGTAATGGCAGGGAGTTACTGAAAACTTTCCCAGCAACCATTTTAGGCATGTGGGCAAATGGGATAACCTCAGTGACAACAACGTTAGAATTGGTAGAGTGACCACCGATTCATTGTTGTTAGGTTTGGTTGACTGTCCTACAGGGGGGGAAAATACACAGAGTTGGGGGTCGTTTTACTCGCACAATACACATATTGGCTCAATACATTGGTAATGGGCCTGCTAGCTAGATACTCAACAACAACAAAATACAATAGAGAAAGATATACCAGACAGTAGTTCGTAACGTAATATTGGTCGTTATGGAAGAACTTAAATCAAGGAAGGGCTATGCGAATATGTTTGTGATGCTTAATCTTTGAACGATTTAAGCTATGTAATTTTACAGCACGAGGTAGACCAATGAACGAATATCTCAGCGAGGTATTGGGCAATAGCATAGGCCTAAATCCTGCTGTACACGATGGGTTTTATTAACACGACTAAAACCTTACTGACTTGCTTCTGTTTTTATGCACTGGCAGCCCCCAAACTTGGCCATGGGTGTATGGGGTACATCGTGAAACGCATGATCAAGTAATCCACAGACCAAGCAATAGTGGCAATAAACGTTAGAATAGATTGTCGGCATAAGATAACACCCGTAGGGTATGTAGTATAGATACATATCTTTATACATGTATATATTCATAGGGTATATAGAACACCCAGGTAGACTGTCCAGTGGTGGTAGCCTACGTGACAGTGCAATAAGCACATACGTGAACGTTTCAGAAAATTGCCGCGTTTGATCAACATATTGCAAGTTGACGTTGTAGGATAACGTTTAGTTAAACACTACCGAACTAACCAACTGTCTTCTGAATACATTCATCAACTGGACGGATCCGTATAGTTAGCGTTGTATGAGCTAAGCTAGCTAGCTCAGTATGAAAATGTAAGTCTACCCTATGTTAGCTTCATAACGTTAAGCATAGGCTATAATCCAATATCAACCGTTAACGTGTAGTAAACTATCATTAAAAACAATAGCTAACACTTGAATTCACAAAGGACCAGTACCAGCATAGGGACTTGCATATATACTTAATTATTTCCTAATGGCTTATTTGACAACATATCGGTGTGAACATTCTATTTGTCTCAATGTTTTACCTGATCCGGCGGCGACCGCCATCTTGTCGCTTGATAGCGTGAGCGCGCACGCAACTTTATCAACAGTGTAGTTCTTCCAGGAGAAGTGATGCACCCTTTATTTATACATACATTGGTGCTCCTCGCTGCAAAAGTACATGTTCTTGGTGTGCACTATGCTAGTCCTACTCCCTTTTCATTCTCACGGGTTAAATCAAGGTAAAGTAATATCATCAAAGCAATCTTTTCTGCGGTCATTTGTTTCACATAAAATGTGTAATAGACTCTAGTTACTGCTGGGCCAAATACTTTGCTACAGATTCGGGAAAATAAGTGGTCAGACGCAGAATTTGTAAGTTGTTTAGGTTTATTCAGTTTTTGTTAAATTTCTTTATAAATAGTTGAATATACAGATTGTACGTCTCCCAGATGGAAGACAACAAAAAGGCATCATGGCATTTGTTATGACATACAATTCAATCATTACCACCAAGCAGCTGACATCGATGGTTTGAGATGTATGGAAAATAAATGAAGCAGTGGGTGGAGTCAAAAGTGCTTCATAAATTACAAGTAATCAGTTAAGAAAATTATAAGGCAATTCAATAAAAAGTCTTAAGTTCATAGCAAAACGGATTTAACAAGCGTTTAGACTATTCATTAATATACAAATGAAAATCCTATATATTGAAGCCGTAAAGGGGCTCCTTCTGAGAGAAGCAGAGATATTGGTAAATACATATAAGGCATTTCATTTCATTTTGACCTTAAACATGGTTTATCCCGTGTAATACCTTAACAACCTACTTTTTTATTAGTCTTGCTAGTATTCCTAGAAATAAGTGGGGTAAATTGCTTGGCCTCTCCCAAAACAATTAACAAGTAACATGTAGGCCTGCTATATGGCCAAAGCTGTGTTTGAATACCAAATTCAAGAAATGTGTCAATATTCCATGTTGACAATCAAGCACACACAGTTAAATAAATACATAATAATTAGATGAGCAGTGCATGAAATTGCAATATTCCACATTACACTATGACTTCAGTCCCTTAATGCTGGGGCACAAAATGAACCTCTAACCATCAACCACGAACCATCATATCAACACTTAATTCAAAAATCTAAGATCCTTGACAAGAAGCATTTAGGCTACTTAACAGTACTCGCACTAACTACTTTGATTCATTACAAAAATATCAAGTAAAAAGGATTCAAAAGAAGTTACATCCGATCATGGAAAGCTATCGTCTTTGAAACAAAATAGTTTCCATCATAAATAATTGTTGTCCTTTCACCAAAATACCCAAGAAGATATGCTGTTCAATATTTAATCTAGTTAACCTCACTAAACATAAGTTCTGCTCCCATTATAAACATTACATATTTCAGTTTGAGTTCCTTGGAATGGAAATAACATTTTGGTTGTTGACATGTGGGAAAATTTGGTACACTTCATGCATCTCTTCCTAAACAATACATAAAGTGAACATCTTGCACTGGATCTTGCACCGCCTATGGAAAACCAGGCCTTGTCACCGTAACCCAACAGGCTGTATGGCTGTAAGTATGCATACTTTCACTCATCTTTAAACAGTGTCTTGAGTTTGATTAGATACAATAGTTTTTCATGCATTGAACAAAGTGTCAATGTTTGCCAGCTCCTACTATAGTCATTCCTAATGCCAGTTCCTGTTAATAGGTTTTATATTGCCAACATTTCCCAATTGTTTCAATATTCTGTAAACAAATCTAATCAATAGCACTCAAATAAAGTGAACCCAAGGCAATAAACATTGGCAAAATTATCAACAGGATCGTTATGATTAAGTGTAAATGTCCAGAGTGTTTTTATCCCTAACCAAAAGGAACATAGCTATGTTGGATTTTCTTAATTTCTTTCTTCGAGTTTTTGTGATCAATGAAATCCTGTGGAAATCTTAGCATAAATATCCCCAGGGGGTTGCAAAAAAAAAGATTAAACTCATTTACTGCATCTGTTGTATTTAAGGCTGCTTAATAAAACGGCATGAGTCCATTGTGGCAGCCGAGTTTACCAGAAGAATAACCTATTTGAAAAAATAGTAATAAAAGGCATTTCTAAGACACATCATCCTCAAAGTGGAGTAGGGCCAGACTGATATATATACTGTATATAGCAATGATTCCAAAGGTATTATTTAAGTTAAAATGAAGGCAATTGTATATTCTGTGAAGAAATAAAACGTTATACCGATGTGACAACCTTTTTTTGTGCATTTAGATGTTTTTTTTTAAACTACATTTAAGTATAAAAATGGCGCAATCACATGAAAGCTGCTCCAGTAGAGAAAGCTGTTGAGATATTGCTCATTCTAAAAAAATATCAATGTTACTGAATTATCCTAAAATATCTTACTGCAGAGCAATCAAATTTTTTTGAGAGTATTCAGAGGAAGCTTATTGAACATGCTCTTTGTCGATAACATGATTAATGAAAGCAAAGATGTAACATTGTTATCATGTTTAACAAGCATGAGTATCTCAATCGATGGCCTTGTGGAGCTTGCTGGGTTGTGGAGTCCTCATAATTAGCAAGATGACTCGATCAATTGATCAATCTCGTCTACAACAGGACAGAGTATGCAAGAAAAAAACAAGTGTAAAGCTCTGGTTTTGAATATTTCTGGTTAAGCTTTCTTTCAACTGAAGACAGCTCCAGTTAGACCAACAAAGGAAAGAACGGGAGATGTTTGGTACAGGCCATGATGTTCTGAGGTAGCGCGTGGTGGGCCTGCATCGTTAGTTCACTTTATGTGCCCATTTCAAGTCATCCGCCCGAGGCTTCTCCCCCGTCACACTCTGGATGATATCCTCCAGGTAGCGCCAGAAGCCCACCTTCTCTAGAGGATAGTTGAGCCATCCTGGAACGAAGAGCCTCAATGATTATCGGAACCGAGCCATCTCCATTCTCGTCACCCCAGATCACTCAGTCTTTGTCACAAACTAGAACAACCAATTAGAGAGCCGCCGTGTGGAAGGAGGCGTGAAGTGCACAGTGCCGGTTAATAACCACACACCTGTTGTGATGCAGAAGTATGTCTCATGCGGAGACACGTGGTGGATGCGGTGGTGCTTTCGAGGAAGGATGACGTGGCAGTCCTGCAGAAACACCACCCAACTGGGCAGGCCAAAGTATGTGTGCGACCATTTGTGGATCTGGTTGGTGAGGGTCACAAAGATGGCAAGTGCGTACACATAGCAGTACCAAGGGTAGTTGTGGTGCACCTCCGCTACAGACACACGAGAAAGAGAGGGAGAGCTAGAATGCATTCAGTAGTAGACAATAAACAGTGACAAATGCTGGACGACAAAACATTCTTAAGGGATAGTGTACATATTTTTCAAGGAGCTTACCAGGGGACAGAGTGAGGAAGCTGATGGCCATGCATGCCAGAGGAACAAGGGTCAGCATACAATTATCACCATTGGTCTCAATGAAGTCATGACGTGTGATGCCGGTGGGATCAATATGGTGCTCCCTAAATGGTCTTATAAAGGCCTGAGAAAGACAGTAGAAATGTATGGTGAAGCAAAAAACACATCACAGAGACACAAAAAAGGAGGTCGCTTTTCCACAAGAGTGACCCAAAGTCAATGCTGATTGCCGGAAATCGTAAAAAAAAAAAAAAAAGTGAAGGAGCCCAAAGTGGCTCAAACAAATCACAGCCTTGTGTTTGTATAATCCCGTGTGGAAAGAGACCCATGACATGCCGGAGTAGATCCACCGCTTGGATCTGGGTGGTAGCCGGTGGGGTTTTTTGGATCTTGGAAAATGGCTTTTCAGTTGTATTGGTTCTGAATGAAACCAAATCAAATTGAGATTTACCTTTCCAAATATGGGGAGTTCTACTGATCCCCATGTATCAGCTCCCCAGTGGACGAGGCCTGATGCAAAGTCTGCTGTCAGTATTCCTGCCACTGAAAGTAGAAATTAGATAAGTACAAGCACTAAAATCATAAGATCACAGTCGGGCTGATTTGAGAGTACACAGCACAAGCTCAAGTGTAATTTAAAATGACAGTGTGTGTGTGTGATGCCCCCCGCCCCCCCTTGTACTTACCAACACCTAACAGGATGAACCACAGATGGCCAAAGTGGAAATTAGCAAGGAGGTGAATGAGGTTGAAGGCCATGAGAGAGAAGCAGAGGAGGACACATATCCATTCCTGGAACCGTTTGCCTTGAAAATATAAAGCAAAACATGGCATCCTTGGGACCGTTGAAAGGCGGTATATATTAAAGTTATCATTATGATGATTATAATTATTATAACAAATACTTTAGAATCAAGTCAAATGGCAGTTATGGTTACTGCTTTGCTTTTGGGTAAGAAAGCATCCGGTAATTAAAAGCAGTGGTAACTATATCTCTATAAAAGCAGGTCTTCACCACTAGATCTTAAGTATTTCAATGCTATGTGTTGCTGCAGATGCAGAGGCCCATCAGATAGTGTGCATAATGGATGTCAAGAAGAGCTATGTCCAATGACACTGATTCTAAGGTCTTCACAGCTCAGCTTGTAGCTATAGTATGCCTCACAATTTTACTATGACAGCAAGTGACAGCCGTGTAGGAAATACTCGTCTAGCAGGGAGGTATGAATATTACATCAGGTCAGTGTGTTGACTCAACGTTTAGACCACCAGAGAATGCCCACACGATCACATATAGACTTCGTCAAATAGAAGAAAATGATATATACCAATACGTATAATCAAGTGAGCAATCAAGTGATAAACAAATAGAACGTAAGTTATAGGCCTCGACTACAACATCTAGATAGAACTGGGTCACGTCTTGAGCAGCAGAGCTCACACAACTCAGTGACGACCCATAGCAACATTGGTTAGAAATACGCCCTTGGTGACTTAGGTAAATAGACAGCTTTTGTTAAATATTAGGAAGGCAGCGCACTTTCTATAAGAATACGACTTTACCTCCCCTTATCGCCACATTATTGTGGCGAAGTGTGGAAGTTGTGCAACAACAGACACGTAACAACCAATGGCAAGCATTCCACACGTAACGAGTGAGATATATAATGTCAACTAGTAGCACAAGTGTCGCTTATTGCTACACTTTGCTACTGACAAAGAAATGCAATAAAACCACCAATCACTAATTTAGTATAACGGCAATTGGCTTATGTATAAATGTAGCCAGTGTCACGACACTTTTTTAACAATGCATGGGAGCAAACAATAACACAGCGAGGTTTTGTAAGAGAAATCGGCTCACCTGGCGAATATAAATTGGCAAGTTCTCGAGCACCTGCATGTTGTGGACCCCACCTCACCTCGGTCCTTCCTTTCTCCTGGTGCAGCGACGACTGGGAGTCCCGTCCACACCCGTCTTCGTTTACCAGTCTCGCCATTATCTACTTTGCTTCGGCCAAACCATAGAGAGATCGACCAAGCCCCTCAATCTCTCCTCATAGTAAGGAAGCACCAACAGAATCGTTAAATTCCCAGCCCACAGAGCCATGGTATAACCAATAACGTACAGCTCGCAGAAGGCAAAAGCCAATCGTTGCGTTGGAAAATATATGTCATTTTTCTTCACAGCCAATAGGGTTGTGACCGCATTTCATTACGTAGGCCGAGCGAGCATCCTGCTGTGGCGTTATCCCGGTCTACCGCAACACAATTTCCGGCCTTTTACTTCCTATGATCTGTGTACGTCAGTCAACAGTCAAGAAGATAAAGAACATCACAAGAATAACAACAACGACGACGTGGAGAATAAATATTCAGGTTTGATGAAAATTTTGATAAAGCAATAACTGAAAACTTACAGAAACGGATCCCCCTCTATTACAAGTCCTACTCCATTCTCCCGCCGCTGAACCCATGCAACTGAAAGTCCCGCCCTCTGTCTCGCCCATAACGGTCATTTGCAGCATCCCGTGCCAGGCCTTCCGTCGGGACGTGACGGAAACGAGGCTAGATCGGCTAGATCGAAATCTGACCACCGTGCATATGCGCTCAGTATCATATATACACATATATGTTGTAATATCAGAAACAACGTTGGCCATTCTTTTAAGAAGTGCCAACGTCTATACACGATTGGCTGTCGAAGGGATGTAGCCTATATGAGCCTGGCATCCTGTTGACTTGATGACTGGTTGTATTGTATTGAGAAGCCCTATGAAGAAGAATTCTCCCAAGCTTTGTCAATATTTGGGCTGTCAGATAAAAATCATTACACCTCGTACGCCACAAGCTGTCCACAAACGGCAGGTGTCCATTTCCGCTTTTCTTTCGAAAGATTTCGGTAGTTTTCAAATGAACATTTCAAGCCATTTTGAACTTTCTCTCTTAATTTTTACGTCTACATTTGGCGGCGAGATAATTCATTAGTCAAACAGTGGCCCATCCTGCAGGAGAAACCATTTTATCATCAGCCATTCAACTTTCGAAGGAAACTAGACTCGTATTTAAGCCACAAGTCCTCCTGGTGGCACGCGGTCAGAAGGGTTCGGCGCCACGCGAGGGCAGCGTTGCCATTGCTTAGATTCAACCCCAATCTCCCAACGCACTTGATTTCAGCCTACGTCTGCGTAAAAGGTCACGTTTTCTTTAAAGGGCTAACCTGAAGTCACGATATGACCCTGTATAATATTGGAAAACAAACCATTAACGTAGACTTTCGTATTGACCACAATCATAAACACAAATTTGACGTTGAATAGGCACGTACTTCAAAACATCCTGTTGTGCAACACACACACACATACACACACACACGCACATATGTTCTCTGCGTTCATTGAATGATGAGACCACAATCTCTGAAGAGAAAGCTTCGCTTGTCCCAGATTGATCACTATCGACGCGTCACCTTGCCACGCCCCCTGTATCCACACTATATAAGTCGTCTAGGCGGCGAGAGCTGTCAATACACACTATTACATTATCACAGCAACTTTTCTATTGCAAAATATAGAAAAATCTAAAGTCGTCCAACAAAGTAGGCTGTACGAAAAATAAGAAGCTACCCAATCACTTAAGTTTTATTACAAGTGCTTGTTTCAGCTCATTTGAACTATTCCGGGCGCCTGCCCTAAATGTGCCTGCCATCCGGAGGGTATTAAGATCCATGGAAGTGGCCGGCTTGTACGACGAGGACAGCTTTGCTTTCCATGTTAGAAACAGTGCTGTGAGTCCCATCAGCAACAGCAGCCCGTATAGGCCTCGGAGAATCTGCGACTCCATGACGGAGCTGGGCATTGACGAGCACGAGAAGGCAAAAGATTTCTGCATGTACCTGGATCCCGCGGGGCACTGTCAACAGCTGGCAGCATACGGCGAGGCGCATCACCAGGGGGACGTGTTCTCCGATTTTCTTACAGAGAGCAAAATAAAGCGAGCGGCTTTTCAGAATCTCAAGAGTTACACATTTGTGAACGAGCTGGAGTCCAGTCAGTGCGGTAACTTGAGAAACGTCAGGGAACCCGCGTACGTGCAGGGTTACCCCGATCTGCAAGGAACGCGTGTGGACACAGTTTACAGCCCCGGACTTCTGGAGAACCGCTGCAAAGCTGTCGAAAGTAACGACGGCAAAGAAGATACAAAGATGGACAGTGGATCGTCGAATTTCGACATGAGGTCATATCTTCATTACCAATCCACTCCTAGTGGCAGCATGGGAAACATCTCCAGTGCGTCTTCAACTTGCTCCAGCCCGCCAGGCACACCTGCCCCGTCAGGTAATAACAGATCGCCTTCACACAATGGGAAAATGTCCAGTGGTAAATCAAAGAAAAGACTCGACAAGGACAGTGAAGAGTATAAGCTTAGGCGAGAGAGGAACAATCTTGCTGTGAGGAAAAGCAGGGATAAAGCCAAAATGCGTAATATGGAGACGCAGCATAAAGTGCTTGAACTGGCCGCAGAGAACGACCGTTTACAGAAGCGAGTGGAGCAGCTGTCCAGAGAGTTGGCCACCCTCCGTAATTTGCTCTCTGCCACAGGACAACATTAGTGACCTTTTGCCACTGTCTGCAAATCTTCTTTCGTTCGGAATGGGTATCGATGTCTCGGATACTAAACTGTTCATGGACTGATAAGAACCGGCTGTAATACACGGAGAAGTGTGTACATGGTATGCTTACAGGTGAAAACAGCCATCACCAGTTTACAAGGAAACAGAATGGGAGAGTAGAGTCCAAATGTCGGGTGCATTGATTGCGCAAATCATTCAAAATGTGTATTACACTTAAAAAATAACATTGCTATTTTTTTCTATGTATGCAGTATTTCTGTAAAAAGGTTTTACATGCATAATTGTGAATTTATACATTTTTTTTCTCATCTAGAGCTATGGTTGTCAAGGGAAGAGTTGCACTGCAGTGAAATGATGCAACTCTTGGTAACAGTATCGGCAATGAATGAAATAGGCCTACTACGTACAATTATTTAATATGAAAAGGTTCAATGCTTTAATTGTATATTATATTTTGTCGAATTAAAACATATTTGTACTTTGTTTTTTATCAATTTATCTTGCATTTTCTTGTTTTATGTTATTTTTGCAATACTGCAGGCATAACTTCCTAAATGACTTCTTCAGCACATCATTTTAATAAGACCAGTTACTGTATTTAAAGTCCATGATATTAGGTGGATATATTTGCTTGAGTTTCAAAGATATGTTGCAAGCCCATGGAGCTGAATAGAGTACAGAGGGTTGAAGCATCATGGTTATTTAGTGTTACGAAAACACATTCAGCACACGAGACCATGAATAAAATTGTGGAATATAATGTGACATCTGGTATTCAATTGCCTCATAATGACCAAGGAACTCATTGAATTGTCTCGTTAGCACTGACCTTTTTCTCAGCTTGGTACCCCCCCCCCCCCCCCCCCCCCCCCCCACCCACACATTCAAGCACATTAGGTGATATGTACGGTCTTAATGCTGCCTGTCTGTATGTTCAGCATCCTTGGTTAAATTTAGTCTTGCCACCTTCTGCACCGAGGAATCTATAATATGAAGCACTTTACTATACCAGCTAATTCTGAACATTCTTCTGCTGAGTTCAGCACAAATACCATGTCAGGCTGCATGCGGGAATGGTTATCTTAAACACACAACTCTGTCAACAGTCTGCTGGGTCCACTGGACCAGAAAGGGGTTCAAGGTTCTGCTTCAAATCAATCAATAACTAGCCTCAAACTACACTCTCCACGTCATTCTTCATAGGACAGTGAGGATAGACAGATTTTTGATTTCATTTGACTCACAAAGGGCGGTTCTAACCAGATGTAACTATTTCAACTACAGACACATCTTAGGAAAACAGCAAAGTGAAAGTGTCCTTTCCTCACAGAACCAAAATAACTGTATTGAGCTGATGATTTAATTAACTGCAAACTGGAAACTGATTTGCCTATATGAGGCTGTTCAACATGTACACCATTGCTCACACAAATGAAGACAATCTGTATACGCAGATCCAAACAAGTTTTAGTATTCTGCTATCACAACTCATTTACTATAAAATCTTAGCCATTGTCACTCAAAAAAAACAACCCTACAAAATAAAGCATGAAAGCCATGCTCAACTAACCCTTAAGAGAGCAAAGCAAATGTCTACAGTTCATTTCTGCATCTTGTAAAGACAGTTGACATTTTGAGTACAGTGGATTTCTCAACACTTCCCATAATGAACAGCTAAGCTTAAGATATTGAGCAACCACCTCCTGTTTCAGAGTTACACCCACCCCAAGAATAGAGCATTTTGAACTCGTCCAGGGAAATAAACTGCAGTATGAAGTATGAAAACAAAACTTAAGTGTGTCTAAAGAACAACGCAATGAGTACTGGTTGAACATTCCAGGTTTAATGAATGTATTCTTATGGTGGATCACAACCACGGCATTAGCTTGTTTGATTTATTGTTGGTTGTTTCTTGGCATGAGTACCAACATGCTGGGCCTTCTTTCTTGAATGACCAAACCAGTCTGTTCTGAGGTCCGTCTCCCTTCCCATGGATCAGACTGTGACAGGAGAGCAGGAATTTCCCACACCGGCTGACCCCTTTTTTCTGGAAAGTTTAGCCCAACCTCTTGTGGAGGTTTTACCGTCAATGGGCAGTGTCTGTCCGTAAAGCATTGCATCACCACCCCCCCCCCCCCCCCCCCCCCCCTCCCCACCCCCCACCCCCCCACCCCCCACCACCCCACCCCCCCTTCCTCCTAGGGTCAGTTGACTTTCGGAAAAAAACGTTGCTAGATAAGGAAGGAGACACACACACACACAGACACAAAGATGTGTATCGTCTGACCTTATTCTCTCAAATAGTTATATAATAGTTACTGAAGAGTTATTACAAATGGCCTACCAATATTGCTGATCAACTTGAAGTGTGTGTGTGTGTGTGTGTGTGTGTGTGTGTGTGTGTGAAGGAGCATTAGCAGACGTTTTTGTCCAAAGCGACTTACAATCAGTACATTTATGGGGTTCGACATGTGGACAGTTGGGGATCAAGGGGGTCGAACCGCCGATCCTAGGGTTAGTGGACGACCCACTCTGTCCACCCGCTCTACCCACTGAGCTACTGCCACCCCGCGTGTGTGTGGGTGTGGGTTGGTGGCTTGGTTGGTGCAAGGCAGTTAATGCATTGATTCCAAAATATAACCCTCAATGTTTTTCATTTGCCAGTAAGGTCAACATTTTATAACATTCATGGCCCAACACAGCTTGAGCAACAGTGAATGAGCCAACATGTTCATAAAAACAAATGAACACAGATTAATTAGCCTGTTCAGTAGTTACATTTTTGGTACTTTGTCTTTTACTTGTGGAATGTTTGGACAAAGTCAGAGCTTTTCGCTACAGGCCACACAAACCACAAACATACAGGCCTATTCACGCAGGTCGGGATAATTATCTATTTTCATTTTTCCTCAGCAGAACCAACATGGAATGTACTTTATTACTATTACTGTTAATGTACTATTGGGTTCACCACTCATTATTTTATGATAACAACACAGAACCCCTCATAATAAAGCAATTCATACAATTCACATCATAAAACAGAATCCTCCCCGCCTATCATTTTACATGAACAAACGCAAATATGCATGGGCTCATCCAATACATTCTTACTGTGACAGTCAAATCATTTTGCCTGAGACCAACAGTAACCCCAACATTTTTGCCAAAATGTCTGATTTTTGCATGCAATGAAATCTGCTTATTCTAAGAGGGCTACTGTTGGACAGAAGAAGCGGATTTCCGGAGCATGGGGTTTAACTGGAACACAGAGCGCCCAGCTACGGTAAAGAGACACAGGGCATGATGCAGCTTGGAGTGTTCCCAGAATTTCGACATCTCTGTTCACTTCTCCAATTTGACTACTGATGACTACTCAGAGCCATCACTGACGTGCAGAAGTCACTTGTGGTCACCGGGTTGCAAGTGGCAGTGTCCAGGGGCCTTGCGCAACACTGCGCCACCCAAGGCCTCCCAACGTACAATTCTGAAGTGTGGATGCTCCGCATACATCGAATATCTCCAAAATGTTAGTCAGGTATAGCCCATAAGTGTGGAGGAGTGGCTATGGCACAGTTATTAACATAGTTATTCATTGTCAGTTCAAGTGTCAGTGTGGTGATAATGTATATGGGGCACTTTTTAGGGAAGTCATTTTTTAGCAATAACAGAATAGTCACTATCTTGTCTTCTTCTTCTTCTTCAACATGGGTTTGGTCATATTGTCTAAATGGATTTCCAAACTCGATCAGCACATGTGTAAACCTTTTTCAAACTAGATCTGAGCTCTCAAACACGATTTGAGCATGTGTAAATGTTTCCTCATACTATATCTGAGCTAATGTACACTAGATCTCAAACTAGATCTGAATAAGATCTGAGCATGAGTAAAAGTTTTCTCAAACTATGTCTGAGCCAGCGTACACTAGATCTCAAAGTAGATCTGAGTTAATGGCAAGTCAAGTCATCAAGTATGAGAAAAGAGTGTACTCTTTTCTTAAACTTGATCTGAGCAATGTGTTAAGCAATATTTTGGTTTCGTTTGCTGGAATCGTCTAGGCCTTGACTGCCGATAATACAACTTGATTCATGCCTTTTGATCAAGCGCTTAATCTAATGTGTCTCACTTGTTCAGCTATAAAAACAAGATTTGCCACCCAATCATGTAGGTGTGCAAAAACAGAGTTCTAAGCCCTAACTTTTAAATCATTTTGCTGAATTGAAAGAAAGGCTTTTTAGTGCTCAACAAAAATGGCCTATGGGTTCCTGGGAGTGGCCCCTCCTGGTCAGCAGTCCTTCCCTGCTGGGAAACTATTCCCAAATCTTACTTTGATCATTTCCATATCTCCAATATCAGTTGAAATATGAAAATATCCAACTAGGCCTACTGGCAACAGATCCTTCTCAGTGGGCAATGGCCTACCATGTGAAGACAAGGCTTCATTCCTGGTTAGATTGACTTCAACAAACCAGGGAGAAATGACCTATTATTTAGCACTAACTATTTGGCCCCGTATATACCGCTATGCACTCTTAAGATCATTCTTTTACAGTACGCTACTGATAAATGGTAGATCATAAATTGGGATTTCAAAGGCAAGCCAAGGCAAAGTGAATCGTAGGGCAAGGCTAAAGATTACGAAATTGCCGACAGGGTGTGTTTCGTGTGGCAGACACACCACCCACAACAGGTCATATGTGACTACGCTCACGTTCACTGCGTTGCCTCACCTTTCACCCACAGCATTACGTTCGCTCTTCTCGTCCAGGGTGAACGGCGCAAATCGCGAAGTATGTTTCAAACTGCATGTTTGTTATGTCACATCAAATGCAGATCAAGCGTATCACTTCCTTCCACAGCGCACATCTTGCATTATTGCTCTGGAAAATGCCATCGACCCAAACAAAAACAACTATGTTCATTAAGTTATTGACAAATGTACCCGTACGTCAGCAGACATGCGAGTGCACTCTAGAGGAAGGATGCGGGTTACATGCGCAGGGTTATGTAGGGGGAAGGGGGAAGCACGCTGTATGCATGACATGACGTAGGGGCTCACGAACGCGGCAAAACACACCACATAAACAATACTTCTGGTAGCCACACCGGCATCGATAATCAGAGCGAATGAAAGTGTGAAAAGGCTTCTGGATGTTCGAGCAGCGTCACGGCGCGGTGGGGCTTCTCTCTTCGTTGGCCATGCAACGAGGGGTGATCGTTTATTGATATTGGCATAGGCCAAGATGCATTTGAATTCTATATACATATTTGCATGCCTCTTATACATTTGGAAGAAAACACTCGGGGTAAAAAAAGACCCACCCCCACCACCACCACCCCCAAGAAACATAGGCGAGCTAAACATGACATGCATATTTTTTATGTGCTGCGAGTAGTGAGTCAGATCTCTCAATAGGCGCAATCATGCTTTGGAAAGATGTGCACACCCCAGATTCTGGTTTCATGTTTAGGAATTTCCTGATCCCTACTTCCTTCCTTGTAACAGTTACTATCATCATTACAGCTGGAGGCCAAGACCCCCCCCCCCCCCCCCCCCCCCATACACACACACACACACACACACACACACACACACACACACACACACACACGCACCCAAGGCTGGCTTGGTATCGGGAAGTTCCGAGTTCAGAAATCCACTAATGAGTAAGCAGAGAAAAATGACAATTTTGACATATTACTGTCGAACCAGGGGTTCACAGTGAGACGCACGGGCATGTAAGCAACATCTAAATGCAGACCTAGTAGGCTTGTATGCAGTTTACATGTAGGTCTACGGCTATCAATCAGTTCGCGGCTCGCTTTCAACTAACTGTTGAACGTCCTCAGGAGTTTCACAATTCATTTAGGCCTCCACATGTGCCAACGGCACATTGCAGATAAAGTCAAATATTTCACGGTTTAACATAATGCCTATGTCATGATCGCCGTGAACACGATGATCCCCGAGGAGCTCCGGTGCAGCGTGTTCTGTCTTGTCAAGTTCCGTGACGTCAGCCAGCCTGGTGGTGAAGGGAGTGCCGTTACGCACCGTCCAGGTTGCATTCCTGTGCGCTGCGTACCACCGCCTCCTCCTCCCTGCTTCCCAAACAGGAAGTCAGTTAAGTTTACCGACTACGAGATCACATAAAGGTAGTGGGCCTACCCTCGAGCAACGGGGGGTTGTAAATAAATTAGAAAAAATATATATGGCTTTTAGAAACATTTTTACACAAATAGTAATAAACAGTAAACGGAAGATGATTAGCAGTGGGTTTTGACTGAGGATGGTTGACTTGACTTGACCAACAAAAACATAGTGACTGTAATATAATCGTGGGCCTATATATGCGATCCCTCCGCCTAAGCACGAATGAAAGAAGAAGTTAATACCAGATTAATGTCCAAGACTGTTTACTTTAGATGATGGATGGTTTATGAGCACGCCAGTGTAAGCCTACAGCACAAAACAGGAAAGTGTGGGCTGCAAATAAGGTCTGTTTTACAGTCCTCAATCAATGGAAAGCTACCAATGGGTTTCAGTAACGGTACCATAGAGCCACCTTGTGGTAGCTTGCGGTGATGCCATTGCTCCAGACAGACAGACACAGACAGACAGACAGACAGACAAATACTTTAATGATCCCTGAAAGGAATTGCATTCGTTACAATACTCCGGGTGGATGTTAAAGGAAAGAGAAAAGAAAAGACAGTGTAGAAGTGAAAAACAGTATAGTACAGTGTAGACGTGAAAAACAGTATGGGAGTGATAAATATATAATGTAAAAATATGTAACAATATACATCTAGGCATACACAAAGAAATAGCATATAAGGTAAGTCAGTGAATGACCAGTTATAAAGTGACTACTAAGGTGATAGTGACCACTTAAAGAGAGGGAGTGGCTGGTTCTCAGAGGGAGGTGTTGTATAGTTTGATGACCACAGGCAGGAATGATTTCCTGTATCGCTCTGTGGTGCATCTCGGTGAGAGGAGTCTTCTGCTGAAGGTACTCCTCCGCTGAGCCAGTGTGGAAAAGTAGGCCTACTCCTCCGCTGGCCCAGTGTAATTTCTTGGCATAGCATCAATAACGTTGAGCAGAGTAAATCAGAATAATAACCAGACAATGCTTCAGAAAATCACAAGAAATCATCGGTACTTATTTATTTCTTTATTTTTTAAAGTAAAACCATGGATGTAAAAAAAAAAATATTATAATCATGGTGGACCTGGAGCAACACATTCTTGCCCAAGCGCTTTGATTCATTTCCTCACTGAAGTAAAATAATAAACTCAGCACATTGAAACCTGATTTGAAAGATATGTCTGTGTCTGTGAGTGGCCATAGGACACTTTATACATTCTAGAGAAAGGTACAGCAAGGTACTGTACTTCTGACTTCTTCATATAAATGGACCGAAGCAGCACATTTAACCTCTTCTCAGGTATAGTCGGTAGAATCACACCTGCAGAGCGCTCAACAGTACAAAGGAATTACAGGACGGCACTATTGCCAGTGCCGGTGGGTGCCCATGACGTCAAAAGGAAAATCAACCCCACTTTTGTTATCACTCTGCTGGTGTTTCATTTTTGGTTTATTTCACATCCCTGGTTCCCGGTCTAACAAGGATAGTTGAGCGTTGAGCGTCTCGTCACGTAAAAAGCGATGGTGAGCATTCGTATTGCTGGTAAAATAGTAGAAGACCACAAACTAGTTTGTTTCACAATTGACTACTACGGCATCTTTACGCCTAGGCTTTGTCCATTTATAAACGCCATCAATCCAAACGTTACTTAGATTAAATTACCACCGATTACACGATTGTAGCCTACTCAACAACTGTTATTAAGCAACTTGTACAATCTTTTTTTATCAACTTTCTTAAAGCCATGTTTTTGGAGAATGCCAGACAGAACGAAGACAAAACCATCCAAATAATTCTGACAGATTTGTTAGCAGCGACACACTCAATCTGCATCAGCCTGCTCTATGCTCCTGCCGGAATCCAACATCTTAAGATCAGCGTGAACACGACAATGTCGAACTCTCTCTCTCCCCCCCCCCCCCCCCCCAACATACACACACACACACACACACACACACACACACGAGCAAAAGTGCACACATAAACAAGTTTACATTCACGCACTGACACTACAGCATCTTTTCTGTCTGCAACCCTGGAAAGGTGAAACAGATGAAGGGCAGCTTGCCACGTCCAACACCCCCTAGCCCCCCCCATTGCTCATTTATTTTGCTGGGATTTGGTGGAGGCTTTACGCCGACCTCCACATGTCAATGTTCACCTTCCTTCCGGGATTAATACTGACCCATAGAAAATGAAAATACTATTGTCTTTTTTGTTGTTGTCGTTTCTACGTTTCAAGAACAGCAGGTCAAATTCATGCTCGGTCATTTCAGAGCCGTTGGTTTAAGAGGAAAGAAGAAAATAAAAGATTTGGGATGAAAATTTAAAGATGAACTGAATCACAAATAAAAAAGGCTCATATAGAACCACACTTAAGAGTGATATTTGGTAAATGAAGTACAGGCAGACAGACGATATGCAAAGTGCCCAGACCCCCCCCCCCCCCAATTCATAGAGCTCAGCAGCTAAAAACATGTTTTCCCCTGCTGCTCTGAAAAAAGGAGCATCGATGAGTTTCCATTACCTCTCTTTAAGTCAGGACGTGTGTCCACAACGTGATGTAAAGTCGAGGCCCTGAGTGTCCAGACTCATAACGGACAGGCAGTCCCTTTTGACCCTTAACGCACCCGCATTTGTAAATTATACACGTATCAAAAAAGAATGAACCTGAATTCAATGACGTCATCCAAGTAGGCTAATCCACTTAAATTGCAGTGAAAAAAACCCAGTCAAGGACAACCTGCAGAACAGCCTCAATTGACTCCATGAAAAAAAAGAAACGGCTAAAAAGCTAAAGTGAGAATAAAATCAAATCAAAATTAATTAAAAAAAAATAAAAATAATAACAAGCATCAGTGGTAACAAGCTCGATAGCAGACATACACACTTAGGGCGAACGCTGTACAGAGGCACAAGTTGACTACGACAGGGGACCAAGGCCCGGGGGCTTTCTCCCCCGGCGGGGGGGCTCCGGCCTTCCCCGCCCCTGGAGTCTCTGGTTTCTCCCCCCGGCGCTCCTGCTGCGGCCGGCGCGGCGCAGCCTCCCCGGAGACGCGCTCCTCCGCTGCGGCGCCCGGCTGGGCCGCCGGCTCCGAGGGGCGCGGGAGGTCGGCCGCAGTCGTCCTCCGCCGCGGCCGAGGGTCCTGATGGTCTTGAGGGTCCTGAGGGTCCTGAGGGTCCTGAGGGTCCTGAGGGTCCTGACGGTCCTGATGGTCTTGAGGGTCCTGCGGGGATCTGCGGGAGAGACAGGGGTAAGAAGCGTCAGGGCGGCAGGGGGGCTGAGCGCACGGGGCACCTTTGGCCCCGCTAACACCAACCCCCTACCCGCGGGGCCAACTCCCCTACCCGCGGGGCCGACCCTCCCACCCGCGTGGCGCCGGCCCTGCGGACCGACTGCGTGTGGAGAGCAGCAGCGCGCCTATGGGCCCAGCGTGGTGTGTGTTTACCCCAGAGAGTGGACGCCCCGCGGGGTGTGGTGTGTGTTTACCCCAGAGAGTGGATGCCCCGCGGGGTGTGGTGTGTGTTTACCCCAGAGAGTGGACGCCCCGCGAGGTGTGGTGTGTGTTTACCCCAGAGAGTGGACGCCCCGCGGGGTGTGGTGTGTGTTTACCCCAGAGAGTGGACGCCCCGCGGGATGTGGTGTGTGTTTACCCCAGAGAGTGGACGCCCCGCGGTGTGTGGTGTGTGTTTACCCCAGAGAGTGGACGCCTCGCGAGGTGTGGTGTGTGTTTACCCCAGAGAGTGGACGCCCCGCGAGGTGTGGTGTGTGTTTACCCCAGAGAGTGGACGCCCCGCGGGGTGTGGTGTGTGTTTACCCCAGAGAGTGGACGCCCCGCGGGATGTGGTGTGTGTTTACCCCAGAGAGTGGACGCCCCGCGGTGTGTGGTGTGTGTTTACCCCAGAGAGTGGACGCCTCGCGAGGTGTGTGTTTACCCCAGAGAGTGGACGCCCCGCGAGGTTTGGTGTGTGTTTACCCCAGAGAGTGGACGCCCCGCGGGGTGTGGTGTGTGTTTACCCCAGAGAGTGGATGCCCCGCGGGGTGTGGTGTGTGTTTACCCCAGAGAGTGGACGCCCCGCGAGGTGTGGTGTGTGTTTACCCCAGAGAGTGGACGCCCCGCGGGGTGTGGTGTGTGTTTACCCCAGAGAGTGGACGCCCCGCGGGATGTGGTGTGTGTTTACCCCAGAGAGTGGACGCCCCACGGTGTGTGGTGTGTGTTTACCCCAGAGAGTGGACGCCTCGCGAGGTGTGGTGTGTGTTTACCCCAGAGAGTGGACGCCCCGCGAGGTGTGGTGTGTGTTTACCCCAGAGAGTGGACGCCCCGCGGGGTGTGGTGTGTGTTTACCCCAGAGAGTGGACGCCCCGCGGAGTGTGGTGTGTGTTTACCCCAGAGAGTGGACGCCCCGCGGTGTGTGGTGTGTGTTTACCCCAGAGAGTGGACGCCTCGCGAGGTGTGGTGTGTGTTTACCCCAGAGAGTGGACGCCCCGCGAGGTGTGGTGTGTGTTTACCCCAGAGAGTGGACGCCCCGCGGGGTGTGGTGTGTGTTTACCCCAGAGAGTGGACGCCCCGCGGGGTGTGGTGTGTGTTTACCCCAGAGAGTGGACGCCCCGCGGGATGTGGTGTGTGTTTACCCCAGAGAGTGGACGCCCCGCGAGGTGTGGTGTGTGTTTACCCCAGAGAGTGGACGCCCCGCGGGGTGTGGTGTGTGTTTACCCCAGAGAGTGGATGCCCCACGAGGTGTGGTGTGTGTTTACCCCAGAGAGTGGACGCCCCGCGAGGTGTGGTGTGTGTTTACCCCAGAGAGTGGACGCCCCGCGGGGTGTGGTGTGTGTTTACCCCAGAGAGTGGACGCCCCGCGGGGTGTGGTGTGTGTTTACCCCAGAGAGTGGACGCCCCGCGGGGTGTGGTGTGTGTTTACCCCAGAGAGTGGACGCCCCGCGGGGTGTGGTGTGTGTTTACCCCAGAGAGTGGACGCCCCGCGAGGTGTGGTGTGTGTTTACCCCAGAGAGTGGACGCCCCGCGAGGTGTGGTGTGTGTTTACCCCAGAGAGTGGACGCCTCGCGAGGTGTGGTGTGTGTGTTTACCCCAGAGAGTGGACGCCCCGCGGGGTGTGGTGTGTGTTTACCCCAGAGAGTGGACGCCCCGCGAGGTGTGGTGTGTGTTTACCCCAGAGAGTGGACGCCCCGCGGGGTGTGGTGTGTGTTTACCCCAGAGAGTGGACGCCCCGCGGGGTGTGGTGTGTGTTTACCCCAGAGAGTGGACGCCCCGCGGGGTGTGGTGTGTGTTTACCCCAGAGAATGGATGCCCCGCGGGGTGTGGTGTGTGTTTACCCCAGAGAGTGGACGCTCCGCGAGATGATCTCCTCGTATTTGGCAGGAAGGGACGCCTGGATGCCGTCGCTGCGGGAATCCTTTTCAGGACGAGGAGGAGGAGGAGGAGGAGGGGGCGTAAACTCTGGATAATCCTCTTCCTCATTTGACAACTCTTTCCACGACTCCTTCATATAAGAATAAAAAAATAATATCCTTAGTTGACTCACAATGGCGCAACTCCATGAAATAATCTCAGAACCTGTGCTTGCCCCTTTAAGTGGGTTCTTCTTTGCAACACAAATATCTGGATTTAGGCATGACATTTTATGAACATATCCTGTACAAACATGTCTCATACTTCTCACTCTCTCTCACACACACACACACACACAGACACAAGCGAACGCACACACACAGACACAAGCGAACGCACACACACAGACACAAGCGAACGCACACACATACACACGCACGCCGAGCGAGGGGAGACTTGCCTGCAGAGCCGTATCCCCCATAATGCACTTGGCCCCTTCAATAACAGCGAGGTAGGAGAACCGCAGTTGGTCTGCGGTCTGGATCAGACCCATGCGGCAGCGCCTCATCTCCAGCAGCACGTCGCGGAGGCGCACGGACGACGGGTCCCTGCGGACGGACATCTGCAACGTGACAGAGGACACGATTATCTCTGAGCTTTGAGCGCTTAACGCTACAATCCCCAGCGGTGGATTAGGAGTCCCATTCACCCTGACAAGACGGACAGAGTTGGACGGCAACGGTGAAAACTTTCACTGATTTGCGTTTCCGAAACTTACCGATCGCACAATTAGCGGCAGTAGGCGAATGACCAGTTACTGCTGTGGCAAACTTGGGACACACGTTTGTAATACGTTTTCTACGTTATTCAAAGAATTCTGTCTCGAGTACACTCTACTCCTAAAAAAACTAGAAATTCACACTTCTAAAATAGGGAGATCACTATCAGATAGCGATCTCACTTGATATAACTTGAAAAGAAAAGCAAAAAAAAAGCAAAGAAAAAGCACCCAAAAATCAATTTGACCAAAACCGAGATAATGAAGGGGGCTGCAAACAGATTGTGTACGCTGTGCTCTGCTTCCAATTGCTCTGCGTTCCTTTTGTCACATCAAAGTGCCTTCTGCGAGGAACTTTGACGTCACGAAAGGACATCGACGTCACCCTACCCTACCGACGTCACCCTACCCCACCGACGTCACCCTACTGTCACCCTACCGTGCGGTACGGTAAAGACGCAGCGCGTGTGGGCGGAGGTGTGGAGTGCCACCCGGGCAGCGGGGTGATGTTGACTGCTGTGCCCGAGAGAGGGTTAAGCTTATAGTGTAACGCACTTATAGAGTACCGCACTTATAGTGTAACGCACTTATAGCGTAACGCACTTATAGAGTACCGCACTTATAGTGTAACGCACTTATAGCGTAACGCACTTATAGCGTAACGCACTTATAGAGTACCGCACTTATAGTGTAACGCACTTATAGAGTACCGCACTTATAGTGTAACGCACTTATAGAGTACCGCACTTATAGTGTAACGCACTTATAGAGTACCGCACTTATAGAGTACCGCACTTATAGTGTAACGCACTTATAGAGTACCGCACTTATAGTGTAATGCACTTATAGTGTAACGCACTTATAGTGTAACGCACTTATAGTGTACCGCACTTATAGAGTACCGCACTTATAGTGTAACGCACTTATAGTGTAACGCACTTATAGTGTAACGCACTTATAGAGTACCGCACTTATAGTGTAACGCACTTATAGTGTACCGCACTTATAGTGTACCGCACTTATAGAGTACCGCACTTATAGTGTAACGCACTTATAGTGTAACGCACTTATAGTGTAACGCACTTAATGAGTACCGCACTTATAGTGTAACGCACTTATAGTGTAACGCACTTATAGTGTAACGCACTTATAGAGTACCGCACTTATAGTGTACCGCACTTATAGAGTACCGCACTTATAGTGTAACGCACTTATAGTGTACCGCACTTATAGAGTACCGCACTTATAGTGTAACGCACTTAGTGTAACGCACTTATAGAGTACCGCACTTATAGTGTACCGCACTTATAGAGTACCGCACTAATAGTGTAACGCACTTATAGAGTACCGCACTTATAGAGTACCGCACTTATAGTGTAACGCACTTATAGAGTACCGCACTTATAGTGTACCGCACTTATAGAGTACCGCACTTATAGTGTAACGCACTTATAGTGTACCGCACTTATAGAGTACCGCACTTATAGTGTAACGCACTTATAGTGTACCGCACTTATAGAGTACCGCACTTATAGTGTAACGCACTTATAGAGTACCGCACTTATAGTGTACCGCACTTATAGAGTACCGCACTTATAGTGTAACGCATTTATAGAGTACCGCACTTATAGTGTAACGCACTTATAGAGTACCGCACTTATAGTGTACCGCACTTATAGTGTACCGCACTTATAGAGTACCGCACTTATAGTGTAACGCATTTATAGAGTACCGCACTTATAGAGTACCGCACTTATAGTGTAACGCACTTATAGTGTACCGCACTTATAGAGTACCGCACTTATAGTGTAACACATTTATAGAGTACCGCACTTATAGTGTAACGCACTCATAGTGTACCGCACTTCTAGTGTAATGCATTTATCGAGTACCGCACTTCTAGTGTAACGCATTTATAGTGTAACGCATTTATAAAGTACCGCACTTATAGTGTAACGCACTTATAGAGTACCGCACTTATGGTGTAACGCACTTATAGAGTACCGCACTTATGGTGTAACGCACTTATGGTGTAACGCACTTATAGTGTAACGCACTTATAGAGTACCGCACTTATAGTGTACCGCACTTATAGAGTACCGCACTTATAGTGTAACGCACTTATAGTGTACCGCACTTATAGAGTACCGCACTTATAGTGTAACGCACTTATAGTGTACCGCACTTATAGAGTACCGCACTTATAGTGTAACGCACTTATAGAGTACCGCACTTATAGTGTACCGCACTTATAGAGTACCGCACTTATAGTGTAACGCATTTATAGAGTACCGCACTTATAGTGTAACGCACTTATAGAGTACCGCACTTATAGTGTACCGCACTTATAGTGTACCGCACTTATAGAGTACCGCACTTATAGTGTAACGCATTTATAGAGTACCGCACTTATAGTGTAACGCACTTATAGAGTACCGCACTTATAGTGTACCGCACTTATAGAGTACCGCACTTATAGTGTAACGCACTTATAGTGTACCGCACTTATAGAGTACCGCACTTATAGTGTAACGCACTTATAGTGTACCGCACTTATAGAGTACCGCACTTATAGTGTAACGCACTTATAGAGTACCGCACTTATAGTGTACCGCACTTATAGAGTACCGCACTTATAGTGTAACGCATTTATAGAGTACCGCACTTATAGTGTAACGCACTTATAGAGTACCGCACTTATAGTGTACCGCACTTATAGTGTACCGCACTTATAGAGTACCGCACTTATAGTGTAACGCATTTATAGAGTACCGCACTTATAGAGTACCGCACTTATAGTGTAACGCACTTATAGTGTACCGCACTTATAGAGTACCGCACTTATAGTGTAACACATTTATAGAGTACCGCACTTATAGTGTAACGCACTCATAGTGTACCGCACTTCTAGTGTAATGCATTTATCGAGTACCGCACTTCTAGTGTAACGCATTTATAGTGTAACGCATTTATAAAGTACCGCACTTATAGTGTAACGCACTTATAGAGTACCGCACTTATGGTGTAACGCACTTATAGAGTACCGCACTTATGGTGTAACGCACTTATGGTGTAACGCACTTATAGTGTACCGTACTTAGTGTACCGTAGTGTACCGTACTTATAGTGTACCGTACTTAGTGTAACGTACTTAGTGTAATGTACTTAGTGTAACGTACTTAGTGTACGTTAACGTAACGTACTTATGGTGTAACGCACTTATAGTGAAATGTACATATAGTGTAACGTGTGTGGCGCATTTAAAACACTTCACCCATTATAACGCTCATACACAAACACAGTCCTAGTTTAAAATGCATGCATGTAGAATAAATCTGCTAACCCGGTCCGATCTACCACCACCCCTACCATGGCTGAAGGGATGCTACACTGAGAATGTGGGTGTAGACGGGACTGGGAGGCGAATGGGAGGCTCTTAGTAGCAGAGATCGGTACGAACCAGAACTAGGCAGGTGTCCACAAGGCAGAAGGTTCCCGAGCGCCCGATACCGGCACTGCAGTGCACCACCACTGGGCCCTGGTCTGCGTTCAGACAGCCCGTCTCCCGGACCTTGAACAGGAAGTTGAGGAAGGAGGCGGGAGACTCGGGGACCCCAAAGTCCGGCCAGGTGGTGTAGTGAAAATGTAAGATCTCCCTGGTCTCCTGTGTCTGGGTAACAAAGACAAACACACTTGAATGCCAATACAGTCAATTCAGTTCAAACCTGCACTCCCTAGTGAACAATGCATCTGTACTAGCGGTATGCTTGTGTATTGCACTACTCAGGCTGAAATGGAAGCCCCATTGTTCAATGGTCCTGGTCCATAATAATCCAACTATAATTAGAGGAGCCTCTGTGTGTATGTCTGCCCTTCCATTCTCTGGACAGCCGTTCATCTGATCGACTGCCCACTCCGGAGGTGCGTTGCTGAGGACTTGAGGAAGCGCAGTGTCGAGTGTGAAGTGTTTTGGACGAGCTGTTCAGCCGCAAGCAGCCAAACAGAAGGCCAAGCAATAGGCCAGTCCTGAACAGGCGTGATTTGAACGAAAAATGCACTAGTAATAATAGTAACGATCGAATAACAGACGTTACACTAATAATTATAACCTACAAAACCACCTCATCATTTAGCATTCAGGCAGCAGTAATATTTAAGTCAGTAAGTATTTAAAGCACAAGAACATCAGGCATCAGCATGAAAGAATCTTACAATTAAATTTTCCAGCTCCAGCTGACGGACTGTGTAGTACACTTTGACGTCCTCTGAAATAAGGGTGACCCTGAAGTTGGTGTCTTCAAAGATGGCATCTCCTTCCTCTCTTTGTGGCCAGTATTGGGCACATTTTATCTAAAAAAAATAATAAAATAAAAATAAAACAACAGCGGTTTGAGGAAAAAGCAAGAATATCAACATTATAGAATCACAAATACTACGTGTAACGTGTAAGATCATGGAGACCCTCAGTTCCATGCGAGTGAACACAAACCCAGTGAAGACCACTCACCGATCCCTTCTCGATCACTCTGTTGAGCATCACCACGCCGCGGGTCCTCTGCTCCCACACCATCTCCCAGAAGTGGCCACAAGTGTTGGGAAGCGGTCCCTAAACACACACATCAGTGGATGGCTTGAGGGGAGGAGACGGGCGGTATGCTTTAAAACACAGGGACACAGCGGCTGGGGAACCACCGGGAAGCAGTGTGCAGTGTGGTGCTAAGAGGCCTCATTGGGGGGGGGGGGACAGTAAACAAGGCCGGGGTTACAACACTTATTGTTGGTCATTTAGGCACGGGGACACTCGTATGCGTGGTCACACCAGCGTTCCCGTTACATTCCTCCCCACGGTCTATTCACAAAAATACACTATGAAATAATGATCTCATTACGGGGGAAAGTTTTGTACACTCTGTGATTATGTCTTTTGTGCACTTTCAGAAGCAGCATTCCAAATAAATAAATATATAAATAAATAAATATCGCTGACACATTTGTTCCCGTAATGTACAACCAGAGCTGACTTCTGCACTATTTTCCCCAGCAGTCAGCGGATGACAGCATTATCTCCAGAACAGGATTAGTTAAAGCCGGGTCTATGATCAAAACGCGTCAGGGACCTCTGCAGGCAGGGGTCCAGGGAGGATCAGGACCGAGCATGTCCGATAGGATGCACCGGTCACTGTAGGACCCAGCGGGGGGTCCCATTTACATATTCATAAGATTGATGCTTTTGTCACCGTTATAAGAAATAAGATGTTCTTCTTTGAAAAGGGGCGGTACTTGACAAAAAAAAACAAACCTTGCTGGCCGGGTGCGTTCGCTCTTTCTGTACAGAGTGGTAAGGAGCTCACTACTCAACACTGACTACCTACACCGTCCTGCTGTCTGCTCCCCACCCTGGTAGCATGCTCTGGGATACCTCTGCTGTCTCAATACCATGAGCAGTACTTGAGATGTAGGCACTTTTACCAACTTTGTCTTCATGGGAGACGCAGCATTGGTATAGAAAGGTGACGGTAGCTTAGCTTTGGGGTCCATATCACACGCTGCTCGGCATCAAAAAAGTGAACTCACTCCCACGTCCATCATGTGGCACACAGCTGTTCACGAGGAGTTCACAGAGAGCACATGGCCGCAGAGAAAAACAGAACTCAACTCAACTGTGAAATCATTTGCATCTTGCATGCCCTAATTAGCCACCCTCCAAGCACCTGTGTTCTTTCTACAGTTGAACACACTCATCTTCCACGAAATCAAGAACACAGGACAAGTACAATGAAGTATTGTGTTTTTTGATGGTCAAAATATTTCTACTAATATGGAACAGCATTTGTGCCATGAAATTGTCCTCGCACAGTGAAAGCTTTCCATGTCTGCGTTCGTGGAGGGGAAAATGTACACATGGTGTCAGCCACTACTGTCACTTACTGGGATTCATTCGCTTGCTTACGACTACAATGTAAATCCCATTAAATAAATGTGTGTTTTCATGGGACAGATCAACTGAATATGGTATCCATCATGCTAAAACCAAGAGCAACTACTCTGCTTTAACAATGTCTTGTTTCCAAAGTACTGTGACATTCAACGTTACCTGAGTGAGGATGTAGTTCCTCTTTGCTTCCTCCATAGATATTAAGCTGGCATTTATGTAGTCGTTATCCCCCAGCTGCAGAAGGATTCTGCTGTGGTCGACTGAAGGGAGAATATGATCCATTTATAACAGTAGCAACAAAATGTACAGCATCTATAAATATACATTGTATCTTCACTGCAAAATGACTGTACTACGATAACTAAGTAACAACTAGCTGGTCATAGTTCATAACTTAGTTTAAAAACAATTGCAAGAAGAACACGCGGAAAAAAAAACATCCTTGCTAACTGGTGTGCTGTCAGCTTTCCCAGAAAAGCAGTGCACGTTTCATCGTCTGAACTATGCACAGTGAGAGTTAGGTTCAATGTGTTGCTCCATTGCACTGGGATAAGAAAAGATACTTACATGGACTAACATCTCGGTAGCGATTACGACATTTGTTTTCTGGTGATCTGGCAAATTTGCAAGGGAGTTCACTCGACTGTTGACGGATTTCCTGTGGCAAAACAAAAACATTTAATTCGTGTTAATTCAGGGCATTCTGTGTGGTGGCCTCAAGCCCGATGGTGTACATTGTACTGTGTAATTCACTGATCCTAAACTCGCCCTTGTGCAGAGGATTGCCCCCGATCACAATCAACAGCGTGATTGTATTCCACATGTGTTGATTGTTAACGATACATGATTACAAGTGTAATATATTCTGCTAGATAAACGACTCCCAAACGACTTGGCACATAGATGGTAACAATAGCATTGATATTATTCTTCGTTTATTCTTGTTATAGTTATCTGTATACTACTAAGTTGTAACTCTAGGTGGATTATTTGTATAAGATTTGTCTCTGGAATGTGGACATAGTGCCAGGGGTGCCGCTTATAAGGCACAGGCTCACACATCAATCATCCAGTATGTCTGGAGGGAGGATGGCCAAATATGAGGAACCAGATATGTTTCCAATGTAGCTGCAGCCCAGAGAAACACTTCGTCTTGTCCTCGGAACGTATTCTACACGAAAAAGCCCACCTTGATTAAACGAAAAAAAGCCCTACCTGGTAAATGGCGCTCCAACTCCCGACTTCATCGATTTCGCGGAACTCTTCTTCCATTGCACTTCTGCGACCTGAAGCGGTACACGGTCTGAAGTTCCCCGATATCTTGGAAACAATACCAAAAAAACGGCCACGGTTGAGTTATCTAATCAACGTAATTTTCTATTTACTAATTTACTAGTACTAATATGCTTCAGTGTACGGTGTTGTCTTTACGTCTGGTCTTACCGGAAACACGCTGTAGACTCCTCCTCCGTTATCGCGACTGTCCTTGAGTGGCTCATAAGCATACATACATTTTGTACATTTTGTATAAAAATAATTTCCCTAACTGAGCTGCAAAGACAAGAATGTGATATTATGTTAGCTGCTTACAAGTATCTCTTTAATCGTTTAGCTCCCCCCGTATATTAGCTTTGAGGCACATTAGGAGGACGCACAAAAGGCAGCTTCTTTAGAAATGAGACGAGCCCATCTGGAGCGCGCACGCACGCTGACGTAGCAGGCTGTTTATGTAGCGTAACCTCGTTCCCAGGCGTTCTCGTCTCACGACGGAACGCCTGGGACGGGATACTCCTAATGAGCGTTATTGGCAAGAGAGAATGCGGGACTTTAGGTAACATGGGTTGAGCGGCGAGAGGCAACGGAGAGGGCGGGACTTCCGATAGAGTGACATCAATTTCCGTTACATGGTTTGGTGATTCATTTGTGAAATTATTCACAGAAACCACAAATGTATCCTCATTGTATTGTTATCATTGTGGCTGTCCCTAATGTCCTCAATCGTCTTGCTTCAGGGACTGTTAACTGGCATACGTAGTAAGAGACCGGAAAATGCGTTGCAGTAGACCGGTATAACGCCACAATTCAGGATCCTCCCTCAGCCTATGTAGAGCTTGGCCGTTCTATGTGACCTGCCGTGTTAAGCTAGCTGTCGATGCGATGCCGTCAACAATTATTTTGGTAACGTTAGATACACTAACGCCACATTGAGATTTAACAAATATTGATGTAAGCAGTACAATGCGGATTGACACCCCGACATAGTAATCATGAATTACCTTTAGCTCAGTGGCTTTCAACATACACTGACAGCAGCTTTTGGGACTTGAGATAGGATCTGCTGCTAACTAGCAAAGCTAGTTCAAATAAACATCAACACGTTGACAGGTACGTGGTAAATCCTCAACACTTTGATTGTATGTCTATAAGCATTTGTCACTTTTAGCTGTTTTTGTAATTGCTGGCTTTTTACATGTATATATTCTTTATAGCCTAAAGTTTACTAAGCACGAGTAAACAGACTGGTAGTTGTACAGGTATCACTGACTATTGTTCAAACCAATGGCAGATGCATATGACATAAACATGAAATCAAATGACAGGTGTAGTTGTAATAACATAAATACAGTCATTCCCACATAAAAAAAATACTGGTATGTGATTTGCCACCTTTTATGTACCTAAACTGTACATGATATGATTATCTGAACTCAAGTTTTCCGGATCTGTGTGTTTATCTTGTCTTCAGAACATCATGGCTCCCAAGGACATCATGACAAACTCCCATGCCAAAACCATCCTCAATGCAATGAATGCTCTTCGCAAGAGCAACACACTGTGCGACATCACTCTGAGGGTGGAGAACACAGACTTTCCAGCTCACCGTATCGTACTGGCTGCCTGCAGCGACTACTTTTGTGCCATGTTCACCAGTGAGGTAACTACAAAGTCATGTTCATTTTCATTTTCTGTAGGGCTCCTACTTGGTTTTATCCATGACGATGTTATCTGTAACAAGCAACCCATTCTTCAACCTGGCAGCGTGTTCAAAACATGTATTATGAATCATTGTGGTGTTGTTTGTAGTTTGACAACAACGTTAATGTGGGTGAATATGAAAGTGTAATACAATAGAAAACATCTGGGAATGAATATAGATGAAATGATGAACTTCATTTTGCATGCATTTATATAAAATGTGTGTGTATAAAAACTTGATGACAATTTGACATGCAAAAAAAACAAAACAAGTTTGGTCTCTCAGCTAATTGAAATGCAAACCGTGCAGATTCTTCTCATTTCATTGGTCAAATCATGTAACTCAAAATACTACAAATGTTTTTGTTCCTGTGGTCCTGCAGCTCTCGGAGAAGGGGAAATCCTTTGTTGACATTCAGGGCCTGACTGCTGCCACTATGGAGATTCTCCTTGACTTTGTCTACACGGAGACTGTGCTTGTAACAGTCGAGAATGTACAGGAATTGCTTCCGGCGGCCTGCTTGTTACAACTCAAAGGTACGCCTCGTGGTTTATGAGCTGACCTGTGATTCCAATGACTCAAAACTAACCATACGAAGAACAAAATTGGCCCTGTTTCCATTTTTAAGAGCATCCTGCATAATGACCAACCCAGAGTGTTTACTTTGATGCAACGTGATGCAGGTCTGAACACCGCCATGTTTTGCTTTGTTTAGGCGTGAAGAGGGCGTGCTGTGACTTCCTGGACAGTCAGCTGGATCCCACCAACTGCCTGGGCATTCGGGACTTCGCCGACACCCACAACTGCCTTGACCTGATGCAGGCGGCCGAGCTCTTCTCCCAGAAGCACTTCCCCGAGGTGGTGCAGCACGAGGAGTTCATGCTGCTCTGCCAGGCGGAGGTGGAGAAGCTCATCAAATGTGATGAAATCCAGGTAGGCTTAAGGATGTGTCTAAATGCAAGCGCTCTGTTAATAATGATAATGAGCCGCGTCTCGCATGTGCTCGTCACACACGCTTTGATGTCGGGAGAGGCGTTCAGGGGCTTGCTCGCGTGCAGGCTGAGGCTTGTGGTGAGCTGAAATGGGCGGGTTCACTTTAGTCATTTTGTCCTTTTTTTTTTTTTGTGGGTTTCCTTTTTTCTTCTTTTCTTTTGACGGGCGAGAAGATTCAATGCCTGTCCTGCGTGGATGTATTGTGTGCCTCTGCACACGTACGTCAGAGATGTTGTTCACACCCACAGGAGAGTAACTGGAGACCAAAACAAATGTTTGTGTGGAATAGCCGCGGTCGGCATGATGCGGTTCTCTACCCCCCCCCCCCCCCCCCCCCCCCCCCCCCCCCCCCCGCCTCGTTCTTGCTTTCATGATATGCGTTTGTGACATGGAGCTCACTTTTGCCTACTGTGGATAAAAGTAACTCGTTCAGGGAATTCTGGTGATCTCACATCTGAACATCTGAACATTTGTGGAGCTACCTCGACAGCCTCACCCTTCATGTATGAACCATATTCGCAGCAGGAAACACAAAGTTTCTACACGTCCCTGCCGACGTGTAGAAAATGCTTTTGCAGAAGTGCGTGCAACCTGTGGTGGCAACATCGTGGGGGGCCATGGCTACAGTGAGACAGAAGTACAGGTTGGGCTTCACAGAGCCTGTGTGCATTGTGTCCAGGGTGCTGACATCACCATTGGTCTGAATGCACTGACACTTATGGCGGCTCATGCTGGGGATTGCAATGCTTTCAATGCTCCTACGCCGCGCAGCGCGCTGCGTTGTGTACCGTCAACTCCTGCTTTGTGTGTTGAGTCTATTCTAACAGTAACTGACATGGCCTCAGTCAGACCGTGACATTAAAGACCCTGCAGGCAGTCAGACTAATTATAGTGTATCGCTGTTTTCAATTGTGGAGTAAAAGCTCCAGTCGGGGGAGACTGGCAGGTACCTACCTGCTGTAATCTCAGTGAGTGGGCCCCCCCACCCCCCTCTAATACCTGTTGCTTTCTGTGGATTTGGCTGACAATGAAATTGCAGAGAAGGAAACCAGATTTAGGTTTGTCTTTAGTGTGCAGGAAATTCCTGTCTCCGACCGCACATTTTGTTTTGCCCAAACATGGTTATTATATCAGGATGATTTATGGATCCCAGATTCACTCAGCGGGTTCTCGCTGCCCTTTTTGTTTTTTTTGTTTTTTTAATTGAGTGGATTTTTACATGTAAACCGAGGCCACACACACACACACACACACACACACACACACACACACACACACGATCCCTCCCCCCTCAATACAATGTATTTTCCTCTTGAGAAAGATACAAAAAAGATGTTATTACATTTCAAACTCAAAATGAAATCTGTTAAATATTGAGGAAGTAGAGAGTCTAAACTGTTAATAAAGACATTGGAACAGTCCTGCGTCTGACCCTGTCCCTTAAATTATAGGGCTGTGAATGACTTTGTCAGTAAAGAATTGCTGGTGAGTTACGAGTTATTCCTAATGATAGTTCCGAAAAAAAATAATAACGCTATCAATGCAAATGTAGTTTTCTGAAGTTGTTCCGCTCCCTCCGTGTGTAGGTGGACTCTGAGGAGCCCGTGTTTGAGGCCGTGCTGAACTGGGTCAAGCACAACCGAAAGGAGAGGGAGCCGTATTTACCCGACATGCTGGAGTTTGTCCGAATGCCACTGCTGACCCCCCGCTACATCACCGATGTCATCGACTCTGAGGTGAACACACACACACACTCACGCAGACACACGCTCTGTCCATCTCACTCACGCTGAGTCAGTCACTCACAGCTAAGGCTTGTCATTGGAGATATTGCGGTTTTAGTTTCCGTCGTTGTTAATGAGGCTTTAACTTTGTGACGTGCTTCTAGCCACTCATTCGGTGCAGTCTTCCATGTCGAGACCTTGTGGACGAGGCCAAGAAATTCCATTTGAGGCCAGAGCTAAGGAGCGAGATGCAAGGCCCACGCACACAAGCCAGACTTGGTGAAGCTTCCTGTTCTTCACCGCTCACTTTCAATGGTTCTCCTTTTTTTCTGTTCTCAGAACAGGCTAAGGTTAATCAATAATACCATTTTAGGTGCCAAAGAAGTACTGTTGGTGATTGGTGGCTTCGGCAGTCAGCAGTCGCCCATTGACATCGTTGAGAAGTACGACCCCAAGACTCAGGAATGGAGCTTCCTACCAGTAAGTAACAGCGGTTGTGAACCCAAAAGGATTCTGCATTCAGTGTCCCCACCCAGCTAGCATTTAGAACAGGGGGGCCCACTACGGCGATCGCAGAGGTAGTGTGGGTGGATCGCAAAAGCATGTGATGTTCGCCAATCATCCCTCCTCACCATGGCATTTGCCACTTGATTGATGTAGAGGGGAGCCAGTCTGAGATCTCATCTTTTCTAACACATGGGTCACCACATATGCACGGTGGCATTTGTGATGGTAGGTAGATAGGTAGATCATTTTGTAATCCCCAAGTCGCTCACACGCCGAAAAAGTGTGGGCACCCCTGGTTTAGAAGAACCAAGATGGCCGTGAGTTGAACTTGGTTGAGTGGGACACTCACACAACCCATGTGCGTGTGTGTTTCTTTATCAATCATGGAGTTTCCTCATACCATGTGACCGCGGAGCTGATGTTGCTGTTTCGTCAAAATGCAGAACATCGCGCGGAAGAGGCGCTACGTGGCCACCGTGTCGCTGCACGACCGCGTGTACGTGATCGGGGGCTACGACGGCCGCTCCCGCCTCAGCTCGGTGGAGTGCCTGGACTACACGGCGGACGAGGACGGCGTCTGGTACACCGTGGCCACCATGAACGTGCGGCGCGGACTCGCCGGGGCCACGACACTGGGAGGTACGGACGCGCCCCCCCCCCCCCCCCCGCGCGGAGCGTTCAGCCGGAGCCCCGTGACTCCGCGCGACTCTGTGTCACGTTAGCCTAGCATGTGTCACTTTTTTAGAAAGATTATGATAAACTGATGATGACCGCTGATGATGACCTGGTTTTCAGGACATCCACCTCCATGATGAAGCAGGCCAAAAAAATGTGACGCTCTGTGATTTATTTGCTGCCTTTTTTTTTTTTTTTTCCTTCCACAGACATGATCTATGTGGCCGGAGGTTTTGACGGCAGCCGCCGCCACACCAGCATGGAGCGCTACGACCCCAACATCGACCAGTGGAGCATGCTGGGAGACATGCAGACGGCCAGGGAGGGAGCCGGGCTAGTGGTGGCCAGCGGACTCATCTACTGTTTGGGTGAGAAAGGGCCGCATGAAGACGGCTCAGTTCTTCAACCTGGTGCTGAGTAACACTTCACTTTGGGTCTTACCCTTCTGTTTTGTTTTTAAATGACTTGCAGGCGGCTATGATGGTTTGAATATTCTGAACTCGGTGGAGCGGTATGATCCACACACAGGGCACTGGACCAGTGTGACGCCCATGGCCACAAAGAGATCAGGTATGGAAGTAGTCTTACCATGGGGGGGCGTCTCCAACTGCACCTGACACTGAGTACACTGAGTATCCAAGTGCATAGATGTTTAACTAGAATATTGTATAATTTGTTTGATAACCATGCTTGGTTATCTGTGAGCGCGGATTACACATTGGACTGTTTACCAGTTTGACTGTTTACTGGTTACTAGAATGCAATCGGCAACATCCAATGTCCTTTCACAGTAAAGGCATTTAAGTTCAGCTGTAATAATAAAATAGGAAAGAGACCGAAACAGGAGCAAGGTTCATCCAACCAGTATTCCTTGCACCTCACACATCAATCCAGTGGGAGGTTATCTAGCTAATTACCTTCTATCAAAACCTGAGTTATTGACTGTTATGTCACTGTTATAGCTCTATTAGGGACGCATTTGAAAAAAAAAACAACCTGCCGTGGTTGCTGTTACTCGTTACTCCTCAAGAAGCCATGTTCAGGCACTCAGTGTGTCCTGTGAAAGTACTGGGGGTGGCGCGGCTCGCCTGACAGCGGCCTCCGTTGTGTTCCAGGGGCCGGCGTGGCCTTGCTCAACGACCACATCTACGTGGTCGGAGGCTTCGACGGAGTCTCCCACCTGGACTCGGTGGAGGTGTACAACATCCGAACGGACTACTGGACCACTGTGGCCAGCATGACTACCCCCCGGTGCTACGTAGGAGCCACCGTGCTGCGCGGGCGCCTGTATGCCATCGCCGGGTGAGCACCAAACACCACAAAGCACCTGCGGCAGAGAGGGCTGAAGAACAGCCCTTTAGCAGCCCAACGTGCCATCCAACACAAGGGGATGGCACGTTTATAGGCCACGTGGTCATGCTGCCTGTAACCTTGCATGTTTGGGCGATGCCGCTGTGTGTGTGTGTGTGCGTGCAGGTACGACGGGAACTCTTTACTGAGCAGCATCGAGTGCTACGACCCCGTGATCGACAGCTGGGAGGTCGTGACCTCCATGGCCACGCAACGATGCGACGCAGGCGTGTGCGTTCTACGAGAGAAGTGATCCCCTCCCCCCACACACACACACACACACACACAAACACACGATCCCCCCCCCCCCCCCCCACCACCACCACCCTCCCCCAGGGGGGAAAAACCTTTTTATTTTTAACGAATGAAGAGAGAACAGAGCAAGGCAGCTACACTCGCCACGTACGCCACAGCGGCCGGTGCTCGGTGGCCAGTATGCAACAAAACAAAACACTCTGATGAAGAACTGAAGAAGAACCCTCCACCGTATCTCTCACCGGTCGCACTGGCCACCGCCACCGCCGCTCGGCGAGGGACTGGCAGACACAGGACCTGGGCCTTGAGGTAGACTTATGCAGAGGAGGTGGGGGGGGGGGGGGGGTCCCATGTGTCCCAAGGAAGTCCCATCTCCGCCTGCATGACTCAGTGTGTGCACTCGTGTGCTGTCCCGTCACCCGTGACATCACTGTTTCACCCGGTCTTCAAAGTGCAATATATTTTTTACATGTTCGTGGGAAAGGAAAAAAACAGAGGAGAGAAGAGAAGATGGAGACAATTGAAACTCCCATCTGCTGCTATATGCCTTAGAGCCCCATACGCTCGCCTTCATCACACACAGGACTCATGCTGCCTCTCATGTTGACTGAGTGTCGTAGTGTCTCAAGTGAACCTTTTCAGAGACTGTCGTGGGGTCAGTAATTTAAACGTGTTTTTTAATCCTTTCTGTATAAAGTGCTTTTGAAAAATCGAATTGCTTTAATAGATTTAGATTCTCGTTTGTTCAGAGATGGAACAGACGTTTTGAGATTTATACTGTTTTTGGAACTAAAATGAATGGAGCTCTTTGCTAATTTAATTTTATGCCAAATTCTCAAAAGTGGAAAAGGCAAAACGTGCATGTGTTTGTCCTCGTTTGTTTGGCTGTGTACATGTTGCTCACAATGCCCCAAACTTGTTAATAAATACAGTGAAAAGTATGAATGATACAATTTCTGAATTTACTGTATTCAAGTCTTATAATGTTGAATACACCTCACCTGTTATCAACACTATGTTATGCCAGGCATCATCCCATGCAACATATTAATACTGTCACTACTCCACGCTACTTGACCATACTTTTAAAACGCATAATGAACCAGGTCAGTGAGATATACAGAGAGTGTTTGACTCTCAACTAGTAAAGTACGATTTTTTTTTAATCTCCAATGCATTCAGCCTAACCTGAAAGCATCCTAACGCCAGATTCCCAACTCCTACCTGCTCCTTAATTACAAGAAGTATTTTTTTCATAATGGAAGATCTCATGTTCAGGACAGGTTTTTAATTGATCTAGACCTAATCATTGACGTCACGTGAATATCATTAGCGTTCAAATAAACAGTGAGTTGTTGTGAAATCCGTTTTATTATTACTAAAGAGGTCATAAACTTGCCATTGAACAAATGAACTAAAAACTTGTTTACAATCAATGTCTGCCCTAGGCTGTTTTTAACGGCACAAGTCGGTGCCCGTGTGATTTTAGGTGCTGTGCAGCTAATGACAAGCAAGACATAGGTCGGGAGGGTGGGTGGCCCCGAAACCAGAGCGCTGTGTAGTCTGCTGTACTGAGTAGCAGACCAACAAAGTTGCTGCATCAGAGCAACAGACTGATGAGAGGTGGAATTTGGCGCAATCTTTGATCAAGCCAGAGAAGTTATTGTCCCACAGCAACTGAAGGGAAATGGTAAGATTATTTGATTCTAACATTTTGTTAAGTAAATCTGTGTAATATCTGAATTTGACATAAAATATGCCTAGTTGTAATCATTTCTGAACAAAAAAAAACATTTGCAAATGAATAAATAAACTTTGTACCAGGCTACTTTTAGGCCTTCTCAAATAGAAAATAATTATGGGAAAAGGGCTATCCATAGGCCTATTATTATTTTTACGTAAAATTGTGGCTTTTCATAACTTTTTGGTGGACTTCAGATCCGGGAATGTGTTCACCGATAGACAGCAGTTTCTTAGACCTGCAGCCCAGTTTCTAGAAACGATGCTGCTTGGTTGATTGTTTATGTGATTTGCTGAAATTGGCTTACTGTATGTTTGAAGGTTTTATTTATAAATATTAAATGCTCTGTATGCCTTATACAATCTTATAAATTATATCGTGGCTTGAATTTGATCTTTCAGCAAAACAAATAAAGCATCTTCTTGCGACAGTAGGCTCGGTCTAAGATGGCCAGAAACCAAATTCTTGACCTGTTGAAACATGTTATATGTATCAGCGTGAGCGCTTTGAAGAGACTTGGTGTTGGCCTTTGAACACACTTATTGTAAATGTGCTCTATGAATCGCTCCCAATATGCATAATAATTCATGAAATAGGCCTACAGCCATAACGACAGTAGGCGATTATCAACATAAATCATATTTGATTTATGAAATTTATTAAACGTTTTTTTTCTGCGGAGAATTTATTTAGCAATATGTCTAGTAGCCTATAGCAGTATACTTGGATAGTGTTCTACAGTGAAAACAATGTTTTTGAACATTGTATTCACTGTGCTAGTCGTTTGTGAAGTTGAATGTGTTTCTGAAGATGTAAATGACGGGTCCCTGTATTTAAACAATGATCCTTTGTTATGCCTATGACATGTAATAAAACCCGATTAACACTCGAACACGACCTAACTACCTGTCTGTCTCCACCTAGTGGTTTGAAAAGTTTAAGATTTTCACTTCACAATAGACCAAATTCATACCACCAAATGTGGTATGAATGTAAGAGGTTAATTTGTTAAATCTGGTGCCGAATTTTGTGTTGATAAAAAATCCCTCACTCTTATTTGATCATATAAAAAATATATGCACTCATTTTCACAATATATGATTTTTTTAAATGATTTCTTAGTTTCTTATATTAAATATATATTTGCGTTTACATTTCAATCAAACTATGCAAATATGATTAAAATTGTGTGTGTGTCTGTGTGTGTATGTGTGTGCGTGTGTGTATTTGTATGTGTGTGTGTGTGTGTGTGTGTGTGTGTGTGTGTGTGTGCGTGTGCGTGTGCGTGTGCATGTGGGTGCGTGTGTGTGTGTGTGTGTGTGTGTGTGTGTGTGTGCGTGCGCATGTTCATTTAGAGGGAGTGCATCTCCATCCATGTGGGTCAAGCAGGTGTCCAGACGGGGAACGCATGCTGGGAGCTCTTCTGCCTGGAGCATGGCATTGGGCCCGATGGCGTGTCTCTGGATGTGCCCCTTCAACCCAACTCTCGCCAGGACCCATTCAACACCTTCTTCAACACTGGGAGCTCTGGGAGCCATGTGCCCAGAGCCCTGTATGTGGACCTGGAGCCTACAGTGATCGGTGGGTGGCTCTACGACTGTGCTATTTAGTGTGTGGCCATCTGGTGCATTCAATCAAATCCTATTTTTATTATTATTATCAAATTATATCATTATATCAAATTATAACATTGTTTTGAGGGGTTTTTTGCACACTGCACCATGCCTGAAAGTCAAAAGGTATAACAAAAATTATGTTCAAGCACAACACTCATATTGTTAGTGTAAGTTACTAAATGTGAAAATACTGCTGTACCATATGCTCAACAGAGCTGTTTTCAGGACTGACTTTGTGTTGCTGTAATATAGTTATTATCTACCTCTACCTGCACCTGGTAGTATAGAAGGAAATGGTGTTTCAGCTCATCTGTTGACTTCCTCCTTTCAGGATGAAGTGAGGTCAGTGTAAACCTCATGCTCGTTCTACTATTTTAATATGTAGAAATTTGTAGTTCACATATCTGTCATTTATTTACAGGTAAATCATTGATCACACTGTACGCCTACAAGGCCCCAATTAAGAGGCAAATCCCACATTTGAGTTGCCGGGCGGCCTTTAGTTTTAGTGTTACATTGTTGTATTGTATATGAGTTCACTGATGGCTCTTCAGTGTATATGGGCTACAGTAGAACATGGCTTAGCTGTTTTGATCACACAAGGAACCTGTCTTCCAGATGAGGTGAGGGTCGGAACATACAAAGACCTATTCCATCCCGAGCAGCTTATTTCCGGGAAAGAGGATGCAGCCAACAACTACGCCCGTGGCCATTACACTGTTGGCAGGGAGATGATTGACACTGTCTTGGAGCGTATCCGTAAAATGGTGGGTGAGACTTACATTCTCATTGAGCTTTGTGTTTGCAATTAATGAGACCCTCTATGTTGGATCTGTAAATTAAAAAACAGTAGATTGTAGTATAATGTTCACAAAAATGCTGTACAAAGTACAACATAATGTGTAATTGGGTGTAATTGATGCCCCCCTTTTTTCCCCATTACTGTTTACTTAGTTTGGTTGGTATTTGATATTTGAATGCAATATACTGTCATTTACAATGAAAATAATGTAACAAATGGCAGTATGTCCCTGCATAATGTGTCACGCTAATAGATCCTCCTCTTCCAGACGGATCAGTGTACAGGTCTCCAAGGGTTCCTGGTCTTCCACAGCTTTGGAGGCGGCACTGGCTCTGGTTTCACCTCCCTGCTGATGGAGCGTCTGTCGGTGGACTACGGCAAGAAGTCCAAGCTGGAGTTTGCCATCTACCCAGCTCCCCAGGTGTCCACCGCCGTGGTGGAGCCCTACAACTCCATCCTCACCACCCACACCACCCTGGAACACACCGACTGCGCCTTCATGGTGGACAACGAGGCCATCTACGACATATGCCAGCGCAACATGGACATCGAGCACCCCAGCTACATCAACCTCAACCGCCTGATCGGTCAGATCGTCTCCTCCATCACCGCCTCCCTGCGCTTCGACGGCGCCCTCAACGTGGACCTGACGGAGTTCCAGACCAACCTGGTCCCATTTCCCCGCATCCACTTCCCCCTGGTCACCTACTCCCCCATCATCTCGGCGGAGAAGGCCTACCACGAGCAGCTGACCGTCCTGGAGATCACCAGCTCCTGCTTCGAGCCGGCCAATCAGATGGTGAAGTGTGATCCGCGTCACGGCATGTACATGGCGTGCTGCATGCTGTACCGCGGAGACGTGGTCCCCAAGGACGTGAACGCCGCCATAGCCAACATAAAGACCAGGCGGTCCATCCAGTTTGTGGACTGGTGTCCCACTGGGTTCAAGGTGAGGGTTTTCCTGTGGATTAACTTTGTTTTGAATCAGTTTGCACCTTATGCTTTCAATACATATCTCTTTGAAATCCCTAACAGGTGGGGATTAACTACCAGCCTCCCACTGCTGTACCCGGAGGTGACCTGGCCAAGATCCAGAGGTCTGTGTGCATGCTGAGCAACACCACAGCCATTGCAGAGGCCTGGGCACGTTTGGACCACAAGTTTGACCTCATGTATTCTAAGCGTGCCTTTGTCCACTGGTACGTGGGCGAAGGCATGGAGGAAGGAGAGTTCAGTGAGGCCAGAGAGGATATGGCGTGTCTCGAAAAGGATTACGAGGAGTTAGGCAAAATGAGTGTAGACTCAGATGATGATGAATTAGGCGAAGAGTAGTGACCCTTTAAACCTCAGGCAGTGATTACAATACTGTCTTCTCTTCTACTTTTTATTAGCAGTTTTGTATTTATTCTGTTGAAATGTTATTTCATAGAAACAAAAAAAAAAGTCATTAGAAACTGTAGAAAAGCAAAGCTTTGTTGATTTTTTATTACTTTTTAAGATACTTGAACACATTGAGATTGTCGGACACTTTCTGTGTTATATTTTAATATTGCAGAAAATATTTTATTGCGTAAAAAAAGTGTGTAAAATAAAAGTGAAATAGGCCTAATGCCACGTTGTGTTTTTCTAAAAATATACACTCCCCGATGTAACCCGATGTTAACCAAGTGCCATGTGCCATGCAAATGGAGGTTTATTTGTGAGAATACTCAATTGTAAGATACAACTAGCCTAATTGTTGCTGAATATCAGCAATGTTCCAAAGCCAGAGTTAGCAAATTAATTAGTCATATTGGCTATTTAAAGAAGGAGTCCCGGCAGCCATGAAACTGTCACCTGAAAATATCCTTCCGCCCAAGTGTAAACATAGGTTACAAAGGAAAAATGTTTATAGAAAGCCAAGTAAATAATCTATCATATGACTATGACTTTGCTAACAGCTGCTTTACAAACTTCACAAATTTACTTCATAAGAGACTTATTTAACGAGTAGTTAAGAAGATACAAACATAGTTTTTGTTTCATAAAGCAATGTCATTCAGCTCATGCATAAAAACGACTTTATATCATTGTGGTGTGTTTTAATAACCTTTATTTTCTGATAATTATTAACAAGTACTTTATACTATGCATAACTAACAGTAAGCTATTTAATTAATGAATACAAACGTTGTTAAGATCAACACTTTTTAGATAAAAGATATGACCAAAGTCCTATCTTTAAGGTTTACTGCTCTAAGGAGAGTATTGTTTCGGGCATATTGTTGGAACAAAACGCACATCCAAGCCCAAGGAATTGTAATATTCTGTTATCCCAAAAGTAAAAAAGTATTGAATGTGAAATATAAGGAAATGTATTTTGTCCTTAATCATCTTGAGCCAATGAAAATATAATATCTGAGAAACCCTACGAATTTAGCTTCGCAAGAGAAAAACATCAGTTGAGTTATACTTGTGTTTGTGAAAACGCTTGCGCTAATGAGAATAACTGAAATCCCATTAAAAAAACCGTTGGACAAAATAATCTGGTATCTATTTTTTTGAGCGGACGTGCTCACTGCCTTGGAACATTCAGTTCACTGTGCGTGGATGTGTGCGTGAGCTGCTGCTCGTGTTGATGTCTGCCAAGAGATACTGACGGTGGAAAGGTAAAGATTGGAGGAGCCTTTTGGAATAATATAACCAATATATACTTTGGAGCAAGTTTGCTCATCTGGGCGTCAACTTCGATCAATAACGATGTCCCGACCTCGGACGGACGAGTTCAAGCCGCCTCCGGAGTGCCCGGTCTTCGAACCCAGCTGGGAAGAATTCCGTGATCCGTTTGCTTTCATCAACAAAATCCGTCCAATCGCTGAAAAAACAGGCATCTGTAAAGTCCGCCCGCCCCCGGTGAGTACCAACAAGATCAATAACCATTCCATGGACGCAGTTGTAGAATATTATGGTACAATTTTCTACCCGACCAATGAAGCAAAAGATGGACCAGAACAGGCAAGGGATGAAGGATTTAAAGGGACTTTTCAACATGGCGGACAGGCTGTGCTGATTCTTTGTGTTGCTAGCTTTCCTTCATTATTCCATTACCTGTACCGACTCAGTGATCATGGCGATGTTAGCGACAGCATCAAGACAGCGATGTGATGTCATTATGTTGTTATTGTCCCGTGCATACCATCTCGTACCTCTTAAGTTAGTGGTTCAATGATGCTGACAAGTCCGGCTAACTAGCAGGCTAACGATAGCAAGTAGCTCAGTAACCTGTCATCATTGAGCACACGGCACATTGACAGAGTTGACTATGCGGAAGCCATTCGGCAGTATTTCATAAGATATATGAAATATTCACTTAATAATTGTGATGAAAAAATAATTGGACAAGCCAGTATTTGTTTTGCCCCTATTTCTGAAATCTGCACCCAGGCATTTGTGAAGCCAGAGCATGGTGTTATGGTGTCAATGATCAATTAACTGTAAAGTGTGATCCATCGGCCTTCGGTCAGCTACTTTAGTTTGTTCTTCGTGTTTTTGTTTTTAATTTCAATTCGTTTTTGTTTTTTTTACTGGTGGTGTTCGGTCGATTCTGTTGTAAATTGTCAAATATCCAAGAATGATTCATTATGGACCAATTTTGCTTCACTGCTAATGAGCTATACAAGTTTTAACTAGAAGTTGAATATATTCGTCATATTCCATAAGAATTATGAAACATCATGTTATGGCTATGCCTCATAGGTGTAGTATCAGCCAGTATTGGTCCCCAGTCGTGTTGGGGTGTTGTCCTCCATGTTGGCTTTGTGGTAAGCAGGGCTGTTTGAGTGAGTGTTCCATCTGGCCATTTTGTGTCAGTGGGGGATGTTGGCTGGTGAGGTAAAATAACTTTCCTCATGGATGATTTGAAAACTGACATTATAGAACTGAACGATTTGTAAAAATGCAAATGTTTTCACCTTTGGTCTGAAATTAAACAATGTATTTCAGCCCATGTTATTCTTAAGACAATGATATTTCTCTTCCTATCCATGGCTGAACAATGTGTACACTCCTTGCAATGTGGATGTGTATTTTGCCCATGTTTTTGTTGTGGCCATTATGTGTGCGTTTTCACTTTAGAAGATTTCATGAGATTTGTGTGTAAAAAAACCAGTGCCTTGTTGTGGCAAACTATTTTCAACAGTTTTCTTTGTCATCAGCACAAGAATGGAACCGAGCAGTTGGTAAAAACCGATGCATTTAGAGTCTAGTGTGCTATGTAACACAATGACCTTCAGGTGCTGTTATGTATCCTAAATGCAAATTTATTTCCTGGCTGTTCAGGGATGGCAACCTCCGTTTGCCTGTGACGTTGACAGGCTTCACTTTGTTCCTCGGATCCAGAGGCTAAACGAGCTAGAGGTAGGGGTGTCTTTTATTTATTGTGAATATACATTTGAATATTGTATGTAGAATCATGTAGAAAATGCCTTTGTAATGGAATTATTGATGCAGTTATTGATAGTAAAATAAGATGCAAAAACATTTATGAGAGATATGTGCAATTGAACATAATGTTTTGTGTGTGTTTGTGTGTGATCCAAAATATATATTTGTGTATATTATACAATATACAGCACAAGCTTTCATGATTCGTTTGAAATTTGAATGCGTGCTTTTATTTCCTCGTCTCAACGTCTGTGAACCTGCTTCGATGTGCCCCTGTTCTTCCCAGGCGCAGACCAGGGTGAAGCTCAACTTCTTGGACCAAATTGCCAAATTCTGGGACCTACAGGGATGTGCTTTGAAGATTCCCCACGTGGAGAGGAAAATCTTGGACCTATACAAACTAAATAAGGTGGCTATTTAACGAATGTCAACACAAGCCAACAGTGATGGGTTGTTATGAGCGACACATGAGTGTTGTAACGCTGTGCAACCGTTTCCCTCCAGCTGGTCGCCGATGAGGGAGGGTTTGATCTGGTCTGCCGGGACCGACGCTGGACTAAGATCGCGCTGCAGATGGGCTTTGCACCGGGCAAGGCTATTGGCTCACATCTACGGGCGCATTATGAGAAAGTCCTTTACCCCTACAATCTGTTTCAGAGTGGAGCAAACCTCCTAGTGAGTGCAATTATGTCTCTCTTTGTTTTGGGCCTCATGCTGATGATCTCCCCCCCCCCTTACTCATACACCTCCAACATTTGGACATCTTCTGCCCTCCGCCTGTCCCAGTTTGATAATTCACTGTATTATTCACCTTGTCCATTGACTGATTCACATCAGGGCAGTTTATAATCTGGTGTGTGGTCAAAATTGAACAGTGATTTGCTCCACGTGCAGAAAGCATTGGGAAGAGGGAGTATTCAAGGGAAACTATAAATTGTCTTAGCTAAACTAGCCCTCTCTCTGCCCTCAGGCCCCAGAGCCAGCCTCCAAAGTGGCCCGTTTGGAGGCTGAGCCAGAGTATGAAAAGGTATGTTTGATGAAGGAGATTTTAAAAGCTATGATTAACACTTTTCTTTCATTTTGGTGTGGGTGCTGGCCTGTATATTTCCAACCAACGTGGGTTGCAATATTTGTCAGTTGGTTCTAAACCATGTGATGTTTATTTTTTTATTTTCAGATCTTTAGTCAATTTACCATATAAGACATGATAGATTAAATGAAAAACTATAATATTGAAATCAATAAATGCCTTCATCTTATACCGAAGTCAGACATCATTTTGTAAGTACATCCAGAGTACAAAACGCACACAAAGTGTATATCCGTTAGATGAAATGTTCAAATATTACAAATGAGATTTCTGCTATGAAGCCCTGCTGCAGCACCCCCTCAGAGGAGCTCCAAACTGTGGGAGCCAGTGTGCAGATGTAATCTCTGCATGCTCTACCACAGGCTCTAACTGGAGGCCTTCTGGTCCGGCGTGATACCGCTTCTGTTTGCACTGCTTTCCTTCTCTGTTCCGTGGACGACGTGACTAAAGTGCTCCACCGTCTCCGTTCCATGTGACTTATTATCTGCGTCCTGTCATGTGTAAATCTGTTGAGGCCGGGCTGACTCCGCCCGTCCATCAGCCAGCGGTCTACAGTAGTGGTTATGTTCGGTCGCTTCTATTATCAGAAATGCATCTCCGGTTACATCTGCTCACCTCCTGGCTCCTAATGGAGACGGGCCTCACTGCCAGTTGAGTGGCGCGATCGTTTCCTTATGCGTGTCCCTCGCACAGCCGCCTCCCACGTGCTTGTGTTTACTATCCTTGTTGTTTGGGAGGGGCTTTGATCACATTAGACACTAGCTGCCTGACACTTTCCGTGTCAGGCAGCGTGAGGTGTAAAACAAGATGCATTAGGCACGGCTAACTCATTTACAGTACATTGAAACTTTTCATTATGAAATGTAACACATTTTGGACATAACCCTTTTCCCAATTAAATGTCGTGCTGTTTAGACTTAACCGGCTATTTCCAAGTGAACGTGCATTGCGCTCTGGACGAAAGGCGTCCGTATCACTAGTTCTTGTGAAATACGTTCTGTGATGCCGATGCGTTGCAGAAGCCAAGCCTGCTGGCCGACAGCGCGGACTCCAAGGACTTCATGGCCCACGACACACCCCAGAGAGCCCCCCAACAGCCTGAGATGGTCTGCCCCAACGCTTACAGAGCCAAGCACTTGAAATCTGAGGTAGGGCTTCGGCAGCAGCAACACGTCCTGCCACCTGTCAGCCACTGCCATCATGAGCCACTCGGCTTCGTCTGCTTCGTGTCCCAAATCATCCATAATGAATGAGTAATAAGTGTTTATTTAATGGAGTTACTGTGACAGGTGTGATCAGTATGTATGTGTTCTGTGGTGCGTGTTGTCCAGGTGAAGACTGAGCCAGGCGAGGGCGGTGAGAACAGGCCCAACCTGCGCCGGAGGATGGGTTCCTTTGTTGCCAAACCGGAACCTGGTAGGACACGTTGTACAGCTGCCTGCCGCTGCCTTGCCCCTGTTCACAAGCGCTGATGGGGCGCGCTTTTGTCTGCCATCTGTAATGCCTTTCCCTTCCTCTTTGCCTCGCAGAGAAAGAGATTGCTATTACTGTGAAACAAGAGCCAGTGGAAGTAAAGGAACCAGGGATTGAACCTGATAAGATCAAGTCCCGATACAAGAAAAACCTACCTCCGGTTCCTCTGGTTCCCCCAAGCCCAGTAAGTGGATTGACTGTCCGACCGCTCAAGGCCTTCACACGCTCATATCAGTCTACCGGATGCATGCATACAGAAACCACCTCGTAACCCAGAACACGGCACACAACCACTCATCACCCATCCTCCTCTAAAACCCATTCACTCAAATGCATTGGTGTGTGTGTGTGTTTGTATCTGACGGTCACGTGTCTCCACACTCGCGGCCCAAACCAAAAGCGGCGCTGCCTCCCTGTGCAGGTGGACCTGGTGGTGTGTCTGGTGTGCGGCAGCGGGGCGGACGAGGAGCGCCTGCTGCTGTGCGACGGCTGCGACGACAGCTACCACACCTTCTGCCTCATCCCCTCCCTGCACGACGTCCCCAAGGGAGACTGGAGGTGCCCCAAGTGTCTGGCTCAGGTGAGCGCGCCGCAGGTGCCCTCGGTCCTCGGGTCGACGCCGCGCGTCCGGAGGAGGAGCGGGTAGGAGGAGACTGGCTTCACAGCCGCGCCGGGCGGCCAGAGGCTTTTAAGCCGAAACCCCCACTGGCCGGGCGATGGTTGAGCCGCCGTGGCATGAAGGAAACATTGGAGCCGCTAGGAAAGTCTTTTTAAGCGCGACCGAGTTTCAGGTTTCAGTAAAACGGAGTGGCTATGCGTGTGTGAAGGCTGTACGAATGGGTGGGGGGGAGCCAGGTTTAGTGTGGAACTGTTCTTTTTTTTAAGTGGCTCACCGGTTTTGTAATACCTTCAATAGTATTTTAAAACACAGTGGAGGTGGACTGTCTCAAGGAATTGACACGATATCGAAGTCGTTCCCTCTTTGTTTTCACGCGCAGGAATGCAGCAAACCTCAGGAGGCCTTTGGCTTTGAGCAGGCATACAGAGACTACTCGCTCCGTGCGTTTGGGCAAATGGCAGACGCCTTCAAGTCGGACTACTTCAACATGCCCGTGCACGTGAGCACAAGATTTGTTTTTATTTTGTTTTTTTTTTGTCATTCACTTCTCGCTCGGTTGCGGAAAATCTGCCTCTGAACACTCCCCCCCCCCCCCCCCCCCCCCTGTTGTTTCGTTGTTGGACAGATGGTGCCGACAGAACTGGTGGAGAAGGAGTTCTGGCGCCTGGTGGGCGCCATCGAGGAGGACGTCACCGTGGAGTACGGCGCCGACATCGCCTCCAAGGAGTTTGGGAGCGGCTTCCCCATCCCCAACGGGCGCTTCAAGGTGGCCCCGGCAGACGAAGTGAGCCCACCCCCCCCCCCCCCCGCCGCTGTCCCCGCTGCCCTCCTGTTGGCATCAACGCCCCCACCCCCCCATAACAAATGTTATGTACCGGAAAGAGAATAACGCGTGTCTCTGTGGCTTTCAGAAATACCTCAAGTGTGGCTGGAACCTCAACAACATGGCCATGATGAACCCGTCGGTGCTGACTCACGTCACCGCCGACATCTGTGGCATGACGCTGCCCTGGCTCTACGTGGGCATGTGCTTCTCCTCCTTCTGCTGGCACATTGAGGACCACTGGAGCTACTCCATCAACTACCTGCACTGGTACTTGTGATGTGTTATCTGGCGCGCACACAGACAGACACACACACAGACACGCACACACACACATGCAGCCAATTTCGTCAAATTTCCTTCCATCCACTTCTACTTCCTGCTTGTTGTGTTTTGATACTCTGGATAATAAACGTAATGACAGCATGACGACCAGTGATAAACAAGGTTGATCAGTAACAGGTTATGATGGGCTGACATGTAGTAAAGGAGGGTAAATGCCAGCTTCCTTCCTCCATTGCTTTCTACGTTGCTTGTTACATTTTGTAAGCTTTCATGTTGTGCTCAGAAGGTGCATACGAGTAGCCCTCCTACGCTGTGAAATGTTCCACTCTGGGGCCACTTGCACAAGTGGCATGAGCAGCAGGAAATGAAACAGGAAAAAAAAGAAGATCAATGTGGTAAAGAGTGCTATATGACTAGCCTGATAAACATCGAGATTTTCATCATTTGGTTTAAGACCTCCAGTTTGAACGACAGCTTATAAAACAAAAGAGATGGGACCGTGTCAATGCATAGCCGGACTCGATCCTCTCTCTCTCTCAATGTACAGGGGCGAACCCAAGACGTGGTACGGAGCACCGGGCTCGGCTGCGGAGCAGCTGGAGGCGGTGATGAAGAAGCTGGCCCCGGAGCTGTTTGACTCCCAGCCCGACCTCCTGCACCAGCTGGTCACCATCATGAACCCCAACACCCTCATGGCCCACGGAGTCCCGGTACGTCACCACTCCAGCGCTTCCCCATCACCATCCGCCTCGTCTCGTCCCGTCATACCACCAGCCAGACGTCGGCCTCTTTCCCGTTTAATAAATGCGTTCTATCTCCTTCTAGATTTTCAGGACCAACCAGTGTGCCGGGGAGTTTGTCGTCACGTTTCCCAGGGCCTACCACAGTGGCTTCAACCAGGGCTTCAACTTTGCCGAGGCGGTGAACTTCTGCACCGTGGACTGGGTAGGTTCACGGCCAAACGTTCCTCCCATTTCTCCGTCCTCGTCGATCCCACGACGAGTGACTTTGAGACAGCGGACCTCTGAACTGCCCCCCTCACCCCCACGCGGTGTCTGCGTCCCCAGATGCCCCTCGGCAGGCAGTGCGTGGACCACTACCGCCTGCTGCATCGCTACAACGTGTTCTCCCACGACGAGATGGTGTGCAACATGGCCCTCAAGGCGGACACGCTGGACGTGGTGCTGGCGTCCGCCGTCCACCGCGACATGGCCCTCATGATCCGCGAGGAGAAGGAGCTGAGGGAGAAGGTCAAGAAAATGGTGAGACCCCTTGGCCGGCGGCTCGCCCCCCCGCGAGCGCCTCCGGGGCCGCCCACACATCGGGGAGGGGCTGTGGTTGTGAATAACATCAGTCCTCCCTGGTCTGGCGTCCTCAGGGAGTGTCGCGGTGCCAGCAGGCCAAGTATGACCACCTGCAGGACGACGAGCGCCAGTGCCTCAAGTGCCGGACCACCTGCTACCTGTCGGCCGTCACCTGCCCCTGCAGCCCGGGGGTCCTGGTCTGCCTGCATCACGTCGGCTACCTCTGCCGGTGTCCCCTCTCCGACTACACACTGAAGTAGGTCCGACCTGGCGCCGAGCGCGCGGCCAGCCCCCCCCCCCCCCCCCGTCCTCTCCGTTGACTTTTTCCCGTTGTTGATCTCCCGTCTCCTGGCTTTCAGTTACAGATTCACACTGGACGACCTTTACCCCATGATGGCCGCGGTCAAGCATCGAGCGGAGCTGTACGACGACTGGGCCTCCCGCGTGACCCAGACGCTGGACGCCAAGCTGGAGAAGAAGAAAGGTGGGCCCAGACGGGAGCCGCTGCTGATTGCTAATTTCCCCGTCGGATGGATTTCCCTCGGCGCTACATTTAGATGCAAATCAAGTTGGGGAAAAACCCGCCGGAGTCACCCGTGTTGTTGACCCCCGTTGCCCCTTTCTGTTCTCAGGTCTGGCCGTCTTTCGCTCCCTCGTCTCCGAGTCGGAGACCAATACCTTCCCTGACAACGACCTCCTGTTCAGGCTGCGGCTGGTCACCAAGGACGCCGAGAAGTGCTGCTCGGTGGCCCAGCAGCTGCTGGGCGGCAGGCGTCAGACCAGGTGCCGTGCTGCAAACACACCGCGCACCGCCGGCCACCACTCAGGTTCCCCTGACTGCCCCTCGGCTGACTTGTCGCTGCGTTGCCACGGTGTGGGTTCTAGGTATCGGTACGGCGGGAAATCCCCGAGTCTGCTGACGGTGGAGGAGCTGAGGTCGTTCGTGAGACAGCTGTACAACCTCCCCTGCAGTCTCACCCAGGCACCGCTGTTGAAGGTAGGCAGACGAGGCCCCGCGACGTGCTGGATCGTTTGATGGGGGATGCGGTGGAGGCCGCAAACGCTCACCGTTTGTTTGGGTTCCCTCCCATGTCGGTGGCCAGAAACTCCTGAACGACATCGAGGACTTCCAGCAGCACAGCGAGAAGGTCCTCTCGGAGGACGTGTCCAGCGTGGTGGAGATCCAGAGCCTGCTCGACGTCAGCTTCGACTTTGACGTGGAGCTGCCGGAGCTGCCGTGTCTGCGGGTGAAGCTGGAGCACTCGCGCTGGCTGGAGGGGGTGCAGCAGGCCACCAGCCGGCCCGCCACCCTCACCCTGGAGGCCATGAGGAGGCTCATCGACCAGGGGCTGGGCCTGGCCCCCCACGCGCCCGTGGAGAAGGCCATGGCTCGCCTGCAGGAGTTGCTGAGCGTGTCTGAACACTGGGAGGACCAGGCCAGCAGCCTCCTCAATGTCAGGTGTGCACGGGGCTCCTTGGTTCACGTGTGCACGGGGTGTGCAGTCGTACCTCACCAGACCAGTAGCTGGATGTGTTTTTGCCAAAGAAAATGGGTTCCAACCTTTTAGCAGAATTTGTATTTGAACTGGTTCATCTAGTACTACGTCAGTGCCCCTGATTTTGCTTCATTTTAATTCCAGCGAAAGCAAAATGCTGCTGCTAGAGACGAGATCAACAAAAAGTGAGCATGCAAATCTAGTTCTGCCCTCATCTCCTTGGTGTGAGCACAGTGACCCACTGTCGCGAGTGTTATCACAAGGGCTGTACAATGGCATGGCTCTCTGTTTTTGCTCTCTGTTTTGCATCAGTGTCCCTCATGCATCAACAGATAAACACACTTCTGATGAGGGGCCAGACCTTTTGTTCTCTCCGTCTTCCCAGAAAGTTGACTCTCGTTCTACTAAGCGGGATAGTAATATTTAGAAGATGACCGTTAACACACACATTTTCTTTCACAAGTCTCCCAAGACGAATGCTTCTGTAGGGATTAGGATGCAAAGCACCCAGCTCGGGCTGATGAGGAGAAATGAACACATGCATGGTCATAACCTTCATTGTAACTGAGAGGAAACATCCAGCAGAGCTGTTCACTCGTCGCACTGTCAGTTGTGTTACACGCAAAAGATGAATGACACCACCGTCTTTACGTTGCATTAACACGATGGGAGGGGTGATTTCAAGCTTGTTGGTTTAAAAAGACTTTATTTTGCTCTCTCTTGTCAGTCCCCCCCACCAACTAGAGACCCTGAGTGCGGCAGCCGAGAAGGCCTCTACCATCCCTGCCCACCTCCCCAACTGTCTCCTGCTCAAAGACTCCATCAGGAAAGCCAGAGAGTGGCTGCAGGAAGTGGAGAAGCTGCAGGTTCGCACACATCTGTTGCAGAAGTACCCGGTATCTGTGTGGTAATGTAATGTGCTGCAGATCGTAACTCTTCAGTCGTTGTCCTTCAGGCTGGAGGCTGTGTACCCATGGCAGATGTAGTGTCTGACGTGGTGCTCCGAGGCCAGGCCATCCAGGTCCATCTGGAGCCCCTGGAGAGACTGAAGTCTTTGTCGGCAGAAGTGCAGGAATGGAAGGAGTCTGCGGCCTCCATGCTTCTGAAGAAAAACTCTCCCTTCACTTTACTGGAGGTCCGTAAATGCTTTGAATACACCCCCTGGCCTAGCTCAGAGGTTAACTTGGCTTCAGCATATTCACAACAAAGTCACCTAACTTATTATTTGCTTCTTTTGATCATAGGTTCTATGTCCAAGGAGTGACGTTGGAAGTGTCGGTTCTCCAAAGAGGAAGCCCAAGAAAGCAAAAGAATCCGTGCAGCTTGGCAAGAAGAAAGCGGTGCCGCTTGACTCCCCGGCTGACGTTGAGAGAGCGCTCTCAGAGTCCGAGGATTCAACCTCTGTTGTAAGTTCACGCTCGGCACATCTCTGCATTAGAGCCCACGTCCAAGGTTTGTGGTTTGTGGTGAACCCGACGGCTGCATCCCAAAGTGTTCATGAGCGGTGATTGGTTAATGGAGCGTCTGCTTCCTCGCCAGGCGGCCATCTTGGAGGAGCTGCGCCTCAGGGAGATGGACACCCTCGCCGTGCTCAGGGCACACAACGAGTCCAAGCTGCTCCCCACGGCGGACTGCATGGACCTGACGGTGTGCGTGTGTCACAAGATGCCCATGGGCGCCATGCTGCAGTGCGAACTCTGCCGCGACGCCTTCCACAGCGTGTGCGTGCGCGACCTGTGCGAGAGCCCCACGGAGCGGCCGTGGCTGTGTCCGCACTGCCGGCGCTCCGAGGCGCCGCCCATGAGCAAGGTGCTCTCGCTGCTGGCGTCGCTAAAGCGCACGCAGGTGCGCCTGCCCGAGGCCGACGCCCTCCACTTCCTGGTGGAGCGGGCGGTGAGCTGGCAGGACCGCGCGCGGCAGACCTCGGACACGCTGCGCCTCCAGGAGATGCAGGAGGGACCCGGGACTCCGCCCACCCTGACCCGCTGGGCCTCCGGGAGCACCACGGCCGACAGCAACGCCCAGGTCTGTCGAGGCGCTCGCTCTCTGCTCGCATGCTCTTAGGAGGAGGTTCAGTGGAAACTGCGCCCTTGTTGTCGTGGGCGGTGTGTGTGTCATCATCTTACTGATAATGGCGTTGTGCCCTCATTGCAGGCGCCGTACTTGACGCCAGAGTGGAACAAGACCAGCCACTCGCAGACTGTCTTCTACACGGAGCAGAAGTGCATCCCTCTGCAGGGTAAGCACGGCTTCCCCCGAGCTTCCGGAAGAAGGGAAAACATGGCGATAAACTTGATGTTGATGTTAAAACGTCATCCCATCTCCCTTTTCTTGAAACGTTTCCACCTCAGGTTTGAGTCAGGAGCTGGAGGAGCTGATGGTGGAGGGCCTTCTTCTGCCGCTGTCGCTGCCGGAGACGCGGGACCTCTACCACGTCCTGATGCACCGGCCCCAGAGCCAGCCCCCCGCCGGGTGCCTGTCGCCCCCACAGGACCACGCCAGCGACTGCAACGAACACATCCCCTTCAGCACAGAGGGAACCGACCTGTCGTGGAACGAGGTAAGAGAACCTTGGTTCCCCCCCCCCCCCCCGGATCAGTGCTCCAGCGGTGGCTTGGCTGTAGAAGCCCCCGCGGCGTCCCTGTACAAACCAGCCTCTCCACGCCTCGCAGGACGAAGACGGCAGCGCGCTGGCCGCCGCCGAGAAGAGCGGCAAGCGGCACCTGGAGAGGGACGGCGTGCAGACGGAGCGCCGCCCGGGGAGGGACAAGAAGCCCCACTACAAGAGACAGAAGATGAGCAAGGAGAAGAGCCTGGAGCGCCGGGCGGCCTCCACCTCCTCGTCCCCGCGCTCCGACTTCTCGCAGTCGGACGACTCTGACGAGGAGACGGCGGTGTGCCCCGCAGAGAGGTGCCAGCAGCCCGAGGGAGACGAGGTAAACACAGCACGGGCCTCAGAGGGGACTTCGCCATCCCGGCCTACTCTGGACTCTACGTTGTTACGGTCACAAGGTCAAGCATGCATTCAATCTCAAAGCGCATACGATACGGTCCAATGTGATGTTTATGCTGCTCAGTAACAATCACACACGTGAGTCCCGTTTTAGCCCCCAAAAATCTGATCCTATCACTGTGAGGCTGAAGATCAGATGTTCAGCCTCACAATGTGAGCCGGACGTTATAAACGTTATACTGTAGGCGCCCTGGCCCACCTCCAATCCTCTTCTTCATGAGTCAAATGTTCACTCACTTGTGTTTAGCTGGAACTCGCCACGGCTCTCTCTCACGCAGCCACAAATATTTCAATATGTTGGCATGGCCGTGTGCAGGACGTCATAACTACCATACCTTGGCCGACGCGTGTGTATTGTTATGGCTGATCTGAGGAATCTTGGCATGACGTGACGCACAATCTTCCCCCTCAAGCCTCCAACCGTTTTCCAAGTGGACGCGCCCATTACGAATCAAATTGACAACACATTCATTCGCAGTACCTCAACACATTAGAAACGTCTCAAAAGCTAAGGCATAACGCGTTGTACACCCGGACCAGTCCACATCCACACGACGGTGGGCTGTGACACTGTGGATGTGTATGAGCGTGAGTCCTGGGTCTTTAACCCTGCGTGTCGGTGGGCTGTGACACTGTGGATGTGTATGAGCGTGAGTCCTGGGTCTTTAACCCTGCGTGTCGGTGGGCTGTGACACTGTGGATGTGTATGAGCGTGAGTCCTGGGTCTTTAACCCTGCGTGTCGGTGGGCTGTGACACTGTGGATGTGTATGAGCGTGAGTCCTGGGTCTTTAACCCTGCGTGTCGGTGGGCTGTGACACTGTGGATGTGTATGAGCGTGAGTCCTGGGTCTTTAACCCTGCGTGTCGGTGGGCTGTGACACTGTGGATGTGTATGAGCGTGAGTCCTGGGTCTTTAACCCTGCGTGTCGGTGGGCTGTGACACTGTGGATGTGTATGAGCGTGAGTCCTGGGTCTTTAACCCTGCGTGTCGGTGGGCTGTGACACTGTGGATGTGTATGAGCGTGAGTCCTGGGTCTTTAACCCTGCGTGTCGGTGGGCTGTGACACTGTGGATGTGTATGAGCGTGAGTCCTGGGTCTTTAACCCTGCGTGTCGGTGCCCCTGCAGGTGGACTGGGTCCAGTGTGACGGCCGCTGTAACCAGTGGTTCCACCAGGCGTGCGTAGGCGTGACGGCGGAGCTGGCGGAGAAGGAGGACTACGTTTGTGTCAGCTGTGCAATAGACGATGGACACCTGAGGCAATGAGGGCAATCGGACGGCGGCGGACGATGAAAGACCTTTCACGGCCCACGTGGCCACACGCGCTCTTGTGCATCCGATCTCTCTGTATCAATGGTGCTATCTTCTGTGTATGGACTCCTACTGGCCCCCAACACGACGGTTCAGTTTGTTTTTGTATTTTTACATATATATATATATATATTATATATAGTTCTTTCTTCATATGAAATGTTGTGGTTAACAAAATGGAGTTGAAAAAAAAATACGGGATGTTGTTGTGTGCTGCATGGGATTCCACCGGTGCGAAGGAGTCTTGACTAAAGTAATGCACCATGTAAAGATTTTGGATAATAGTTTTACCTTCTATGGAACCGCGTTGCATGCATAAACACAAAAGGGGCGAAATGTTTAACGTTTTTCATTACCTATCCCCTTAAAAAAAATAATACTAATGTTGTGTAGTTTTTTTTTAAGCCCCAGTGTTTAGTACATGCATCTTATATAATTATTTCTGTTTTTTGTAGAATAGATTTATTTATCTGAGCAATAATGTTTGTCTGATTTGACCTAGCTTTTGATCTCCGCTGGGCTGTCGGGCTGTGTGTGTGTGTGTGTGTGTGTGTGTGTGTGTGTGTGTGTGTGTGTGTGTGTGTGTGTGTGTGTGTGTGTGTGTGTGTGTGTGTGTGTGTGTGTGTGTGTGTGTGTGTGTGTGTGTGTGTGTGTGTGTGTGTGTGTGTGTGTGTGTGTGTGTGTGTGTGTGTGTGTGTGTGTGTGTGTGTGTTGTACAGAAAAGCTGAAAGGTGGCTGGCAGCTGTGAAGAAATATCTTGGCAGACTGAAGAAAAGGAACTGCATACATTTGCTGCCACAGCATGCTATTTGGTTAAGGGTATCCTACCCATGGGAAAGACGTTAGGTAGTTAAAGACGTTGCGGTTTATATCGTGGAATAAAATACTTTTTGTTCTACAAAGTCTTTCAATTGTGTAACTTGATCTTTCTCGAGTGTACTAGACTATGCTTTTTAAGGCTATACCTATTTCCAAATCTGCCCCCATCTCCTTAAATCTGATATGTGGAGTCAGTGTTTAAATAGGTTGTGATATGATTTCCATTCAATGTCCACTCCCTCAAGAGGCGGGCCGTATCAATTTAACTTCCAAAATAGGGTGCGAAATAATTGCACTGCTATTGGAAGCCTGGGGGGGGGGGTTGGGGCTATGGAGATCCCCTCCCTCGGGCCCCATTACAGTCACCATACCTGACCCGTCGCCTGTATTAAACAGGTCAGATGCAAGCAGCAAAATAAATCCCTTAGTCCTGCGGGAAGTGTTTAATAATGTCAAAAGAACGGAGTAAAAGAAGCGAGAGGGCGCAGGACGGCGACGACGAGGATGATCTGGACGCTCTTTTGGCAACTCTGACGGCTGATGAAGTGAAAGAGTTGGAGAGCGAATTCATGGTGATTGATCCTGACCCTGGTGTGCCTGTTGGGCTGCGGCAGAGAAATCAGACTGAGAAGACACCCTCGATAAGTTATGATAGGAAGGCAATGCTTGACTTCTGTGAGGAAGAGACCAAGAAACTAATTCATCGGGAATTATCTATTGAGGTTAGCATTTTGTGTATTTTGATCTGAAAGGCTGCCTTACCATGTCCTTAAGATACGTTTTCGATCTTGAGCACAGACCATGGTGGAGAGATACTACACTACGTGTGACATTCTCTAATGTTGCAGCTATACTTTGCGACACAAGGTTTAGTGTTTGTTTGCAATGGCAAATTGGTACATTTTGTCATGAGCATCTTAATGGTTGGGCCCTGACTGGCATGATGAGCCAGCATGTGGGGTAGTTAGTTAATTAAAGCATTTTATCTTGTTTGCACTGCATATAATGAATGCATTTGACCTATCATGTAGGATGATGGTTAGGACAGTCTGAATTGATTCATATTAAGATTTTCTTAAACCGTGGATATACATGTATGCCTATTGAAACGAATAGACGTGCAGGGATATGTTAGGAAGATTAATGAAATTCCTCAACACGGCTCCAGTGGAACCATGCTGCCTTTTAAGGTCAAGCCAGGGTTATTGAAGCGCTGTCGTGTTTAGGATGATATTCCATAACCACGAGCTTACAAAGGCTCGATCTACTAACACAACTGATGCGCAACGTTAGGTTTAGAAACTAACTCCAAACCTTTTTAGCTATTGACTTTCATTTACCCTTAGATGGTAATTTAAAGGTTTATTTGGACATCGGATGTCCAGAAACGTCAGTCGAAATGTGTGTTGCCAGAGATGTGCGTTATTGTTCTTAATCCTGATCTTTCTCTGAAGGGGGAGCCAAACACTGACAGAGACGGAAGAGGGAGTGAAAACTTGCCAAAGGGCTGTGGCTCCTCAAGTATGCAAGGAGAAGACGGCTGCCTTGTGTCGGATACAAATACAGCTCAAACGTCTAAAGACTGAGCAAAGTCTCTACTGAACAAATGAAAGAAGTGGGATATTTTCTATCAACACAACCAGAGGATATCAATGGAAGCCAATGGTGGCACATCCACCAATGGTGGAAATTTTATACATTGGGAATATGAAAACAACAGAAGTGCAAGAAACGAGGCATGAAGGAAAGAATGGCACAAAGAAACATAAAATGGAAACCAACGTTAGGAGACTGTAATGTAGGCCGAGCAGAATGACTTTAAACACATGACAGGGTGAAACATGTGTGCAGTAGCTATATTTGGAAATCCCCTTGAGCAAGACAGGGAAAAGACCTGAGCTGACCGAAGCTGAGCGATGACAAACCAGCCACCAGTAAAGTCTAAACATACTCCCGTCGTGTGTTTACACTTTTACACTGTGTTTTAAACCCATCATATGTACAGTGTGCATGCAATGGGGTTACTGCAGAGTGGAGCAAACACATGCCTGTGCAGCTTCATCTGGACACTCTACACCTCACTCTGAATAAAAAACACATTCTAATCTGATTCAAAAATAGAAACACAGGACTATGGAAACATATCCAATGCGTACCCATTCTCACAAGAGAAACAAGAAGGCTTGCCCAATCTCCCCGTTGATTTCACTATTGATCAACACAAGACTCAGATTTGAAGAAATACAAATGAAAGGCTAGGTGTGGGGAACTGTTTTGGACCCCCTATCCTTCTTTCTAAGGATGGGACTGCCTTGTCTAATTTTACCAAGTTAACATCATAGATGGACTCATTGACATGCTGGTTACATTCCAGTTATTGGACACTATTGGTAACAGCCAAAGCCTAGGTGTTTTGAAAGAGATATATATAGATATTGATATATCTATATATATATATATTATGTCTTCGTGTTCTATACTGTAAAAGTTGTTGTTTATTTGCCATAGAACATTTCAATTACTGAATTATTAGTGTGGTGAAGTATATTGGATTTTTAATTTAGTAAAACAAAAATGTACAATTTACTTTTAAAGTCACTATGAAGTACCTCATTTGAGACACATCTGACAAACTATGTCTTCAAATTGTACATTTAACAGTTAAAACTGAGTGCAGAAAGACATTATGTCACCAGACATATTCACATTAATGTCTTTGGATAAAATACATGTATTTTATGTATTTTTATATGTAATAAACATGTTGTATCCAATGGACCTCTGAATGACATTGGATTAATATCACAATGAATTCCATTTGTTCTACCTTTTTTTCTTTGCTCAAAGCAAATTCAATTGTATTATCTTCATGTGCATATTTTTTATGACATTTGGTATTTGGCCGAATAAGCTGTGGTAATGTAATATTACTTTTGTAATAGTACTACATACTACATACATCATTAACTTTATGAATACATTACAGTTTGAAAAACACTGGATAGGTGTTCTAAGTATACAGTGAAGATGAGTTTTAGAATCACATTGCTATCACCACACGCTGCCTGTTGACTCATTAAGCCAGGCGTTCCCCTCTCATGAATTCAATGTCCATATTTGGCCATTCTAATGAGAACGTTATGATGCAAGGTCTCCTCAGGCCCTTTCAAACATTGGGCTGTGTCTTTTCTTCAGTGCATTGACATGGTGAAAAACATTGCCAGCGGGCAGTGAAAGAGACCAGCCCATAATAAGTGGAACTATGAAAACAAAAGGTAGAAGAACCATATTCTCACGGGATCCAACCTCCAATACATGTACATAACTGAATAGTTTCCCATTGCAGTTGTATTCTTCAACAGTAGACCAATAAAGTACAATATAGAACCTAAACACCAGGCACTAGGCTATCATTTTATAAAACCATTGTGTGTGGTTGCAAAAAAACATTGAGTGAAACCTTGAGTGGATTTAACGCTGAAAAGTTTTTAAACTTTCCAATACACATATCTTCTCGACAATGAAAAGACAAGCCTGGTTATTCTTATTCTTGTTATTGTCATTTCACTATTTAATAAACTAAGAAGATACATTTACCACAATGTGGGAGGTTGGAGTTTCACATAGAGTCAATTTACATACAACGTTGTAGATAAAAAGAAGAAGAATGAAAGAAGCTGAATTATTAACATTGGAAACAGAAAATTATTTAACTTAGGATAATGTAAGAGTCACTGAACATCATTTACTTTGCAAACATTCATGCTCTTGACCTTGACCAACTTTTAGGTGACGCTATATAGCATCAACTAAAAGTTGTGCAAGGTCAAGAGAGGGATTACAACATCTATGCGTCCATATGCATTTAATGCATATGATGCAGCCTTGCTATTTGACACATGGATCTGATGGTGAATGTAGGCTTTATCAATACAATAGATTTTGATATCCCTTCTTATCACACGCCCTCCATCACATTATTAAACGTTAGACTTTAGGCCTAACCTAGAATCAAAACACCAAGATACAGTAAGAAATGGTCTCTTCTGCATTAAAAACATTGTTATACTTGATTTATTTTAAATTCGAGAGAATATGTTTCTATTAAAAATTTAAAGAAAAAAGAAAAACATTAAATATACATTTAGTAAATTAGAACTCTAAACTTGATTGCTCTGATTGGCTGCTGACGAACCAATCGGTAGCTGCTGCTACAACCCTTCCGTACTTTCACGCTGAGTGTGATTTTTTGCACATAGCGGAGCACGGTAAGTGACTTCAAATGTTTTCCGGTGTAGAATTATGCCGTTAGTATCTGATGGTTGAGGCCTAAACCAACGGTGTTATACATTTCGCCTTGAAAACACTAGCGCTTTTACGTGTTATAAATTAAATGACTGCCCTGTAATAATTCAGTCTGGTAAGAGAGCTAGGCTAACTAGTCCAAGTAGCTATTATCGGCGTTCGCTAATCACTAGTTCGCCATTAGAACAATTTCTCGTGGTTTATTCTCATCAGTGTTATACTGGGTCTCTGGTTTACAAAAGATGTATATGCGCATACGTAAACGTGGTGTAAACGTTTGACAAATATTCCAACTGTAGTCATTGGCTCGTTTGTTTTTCACGCCTTTGGATCTGCTAACTTTTAGCCACCCAATCTTAGCCGCTAGCGCCGGGATGTTAAAGGGAGGCTAACATTTACCAACACGGATTTTATTAATTAGAGGCGAATCAACGGCCTGATCACACTTTCTCGATTATAACTAAACGTGGCACGACACCGCTCCGCTGATGGGTCGCTAACCGCGTCGTTGCTCCTCTAACCAGCAGCATTTTGGACTTAATAGGATATATATTTGTGGCAAAACGTTAGCATGTAGCGTCAGGTTTTCAAGCGTGAACATTCGAGGATCGGTAACCCAGCTTTACACACTTAATCGCCATCTGGTTCAACGAAGTATCTGCAGTTCGTGAAACATTTCGGTTATTGTCAGCACGACGCATTCCCAGTGCTACCTTAATGTTAAAACTTCTAAAGTCGCCTGCGTTGGGTGTCTATGTGAGTTCATCGCCCCACCCTTCCTCTAGGAAGCGGAGACATTACGGCCCGATAAACACAAATATTAGTTAGGTGTGTGGTTTTGAGATCAATAGACTGGCCACACAGCACAGGGCAACACAAATGATCAAAACGATGTTGGATTTATGTCTACTAGTTCTTTAAAACTAATATCGTATTTGTGGAATTCACTGCGCATACGAGAACTGAAGCCTTTTAGCAGTGCGTGTTACATTTTCGCCTGTTGAAAAGATTGGCGCTGCAGTTATTGAGTAATTTTCACAATAACTTGGTCTTCATTAAGGGTTTTATTTTAGTTTTATATTAGTTGGCTTAATGGCAGGAGGCTTCCTTCCATAAGACAGCGAATAGTCATCTGCCGTTTTACCTCTCTGATACAAAAGTTTACTGAAGCAGCTATTATGAAAACATAATTAAAATGATTGTAAAAATCATGAAACCAAATATTGTAAGACTATTGTTAAAAAGCCATATTGGTGTGTACCCTAACCCTACAAACCTGACGTTACCTAAAATGAAATTCGGTGTGTATAACTTTGACTGTTCTTCCTGTTTGAAAACAGTGCTTGTTTCCTGTGGGAATTAATTTGGAGAAGCCTAGCTACTTGGGTCTCAGCACGGCTTTGCCCTCCGATATCAGCCTGCTAGAAGAACTGCTGGGCCCTCCTTGCCAGATGTAGAGGGAGCTGTCATCGACAGCAGCTGTGTACACGGTAGGTCATTTCTTTGGTTGTAAGAGATTAGACGCAATCTCAACACATTTAGTTATACAAATTTATTTAGCACCTGTTGATCTTAATTGGTGTTTTCTTCTTTGTCATATTCTGCTTCTGTTTAGAATTTTCATATCGCAGTAGTGAACAGGGGTGAAGGCTAGTCAAAGAGACGGTTCATATCTATGCCGAGCATTTGTTGTGGTATTTGTATGTATGAGTTTACATGTAAAGGGTCACATTGCCCTTTTTATTGACATTATAAGAGCCATGTAAGTATCTGCGGATGTTTCATTAAACCGAGATGTAGCATCTCTCTTGCAATTATTCTAACATGGTGGCCGATGCTGTCTCCTCTGATCTCTGGTTCAGTATTTGTCTGATACACTTGAGTGGGGGGTGGTCATTACAATGGCCCTTTGTAGAGTGCCTCATGTGTTCGTCTTTCATTGTGGGCTTCTGCGTGTGCTTCATTCGTCGTAGTTAGAATTGCAAATGCTGGTGGAGTGTGACAGAGTGTTTTTTGTATTGTGTGGCCCAGTGTTCGACAAAGGTCCCACAGTAATGATGCAAGTCTGTGATTGGCAAACCCAGTATGATTAGCAGATTCAAAGAGGCTCTTTAATGATATTTCTCTGCGCACACGCCTACCCCCTTTGACATTTGTGAATCAAAGTGGCATCGCATTAGCATGATAGAGCAAAATGTACTGCCTTTCGAAAGCAGTTGTTGCTTTTGTAAATGTAGTATTAGGTCTTTGTTGTGCCCTAGTTTCTTTTGTAAACATGTTTTGGTTAAATTTAGGAGAATACACATTTTGAGATATTTTAAGCTAATTTGACTATTTCGGTTTACCATCAAAGGCAATTCTCATGCCATGCTCGTTCATTGCATACACAGAATATTTGAGCCACTGTGACTCTGCTGTACAGCTGGCGTTTTGATTTTTACCACCACTATACTTGGCCTTTATTTTTTTTAACTTCAAAATCAATATGCAATCAGTGTTGAAGTAGCTGTGGTAAGAGGCAAGGCTGCTCATGGGAAATGTAGTATTTTATTCTGTGATTGACAATTTCTAATTATCCTCTCGTGAGCATTTAAACATGAAATGGAAATAACCCAGCCTAGATTAACCAGAACCAGCCAGAAAACCTTCACCTTCATCGCCATCGCTAGCTAATGCTTGCAGACGTAACGTGCAGCGACGGCACAACGAGATCCCACTGCTCCTTTTAGAGAAGGAAGAAGAAGCGGCGGCGCTGCCAAAAGGAGGACACCACATGTCTTGGGAGTGTCCACGTGTGGCCGTCGCCGCTGGCGTTCTTAGTGAGCTCGATCTTACCTGGTGACCGCACCCCGGCGCTGCGCTTGTGTGAGCCGGAGGAAGCGGGGCCCCGGCACTTCCTACTTCTCGTTTTTTCTCGAGTCTTGTTTTACGGGGCCCTGGGAGGCTGCGCAGGCCCCACCCTTTTCAGACAGCTGACGTCCCCGGGGGAGTGGGTGGGAGACGCGCTCATTCTTTTGGCAGAAAGGGAGAGTCGAATCTGCTGATGTCAGTCAGCGGTGCTCCACTGCTGTCATTATCGCTGTGCTAGGGAGGCTGGGGGAGACCGTTGGCTAGCATGGCCTAGCTACCGTAGTTTTACTTCTCGCACGGCATTGCTCGTCTCGCGTTACGTTTATGAAGTACAAAAGTCGGTGATTGTTTGTTTTTTTTGTTGTTTTTTTTGCTGATCGCAATTTGTAAACTAACCAACAGTTTATTGGTTTCTGTCCTGCGCCTGCAGTTCCTTGCGCGGTCTAGTGAAGTAGCCATACCATGCGGGAATACAAGCTAGTGGTCCTGGGGTCAGGAGGCGTGGGAAAATCGGCACTGGTGAGTAACGACTGCCTCTGCGACAAGTAGGCGGGCCCAGCGACTGCCTGCAGGCCCGCATCCATTTGATCATGTATGATTTGGTCCATATAGACGTCGCCATGCCTGTCAATACAAGTCTTGGATTAGATTCTTGATACGGATGAGTTTCCAAGACATTTATGTGAAAAATGTGTGGCTGGTCCACAGGGTTATTCAACACACATGCTTGTTGGGGGGGGGGAGTAGTAAACTGGATTGCATTTTTGTATTGATAGATCTTAATCTTATTAAGGCCATGAGGCATAGAAACAATGCCTTCACATTTTTCTAATGTCATTTCTAATGCTAATGTAAACTGACATTTTCGTAGGTGTAGCATTGCAATGCCAGAGCATATCATTTCACATATCATATCGCACATCCTATCCTTTATCATCATTTTGTATTACCACATCCTGCAGGCAAAGGTTTCAAATTGAAGGTTTTATACTAAATGAACATCTTCTGCTTTTGTCTTTGTCCCTTCCAGACAGTTCAATTTGTGCAAGGTATTTTTGTGGAGAAGTATGACCCCACAATAGAGGACTCCTACAGAAAGGTACACATACCTGCTTGTCTTCCGTCACTTCCTGCACTGTTACTACCCACAGCACCTTCACTGGTCAATGTTGCTACATGTATCATATTTCCCCTCTCCTCGTCTTCCCCCCCAACAGCAAGTGGAGGTGGATGGACAGCAATGCATGCTGGAGATTCTCGACACAGCTGGAACTGTAAGTTGAGAAGAGCCCCCAGGTACCAGGTTATTAGTGTGTGGGCGTATGCCAGGACTTCGGTGACAGCGTGTCTCTCTCGCTCTCTCTCTCTCGCTCTCCCTCTGCCTCCCTCTCCCACGGTCCTCTAGGAACAGTTCACGGCTATGAGGGACCTCTACATGAAGAACGGCCAGGGCTTCGCCTTGGTGTACTCCATCACAGCACAGTCGACGTTCAACGACCTGCAGGACCTCCGGGAACAGATCCTCCGAGTCAAGGACACCGAGGACGTGAGTGTCGGGGCTTCAGTCTGGTCCGGGGAAAAACCCACGCAAAGGAACCAACGTATGGAACGATTATTGCCATTGACAGAGAGCTCCTCTTTTGGGAACCGTTTATTTATTTACCCGCACCATGCCGAAGGGCCGCTCACCACCACTTTATTTTCAGGAAGTCAGATTTTGACTTGGAAATGGCCTCGCTTGTGTCATTGGAATGCATGCTCATGCGTGATGATCAGCTGACGTATGCCTCGTTCAGGTCATCGCCCAGCCACTTTGGAACGCCCAATCGGAGAAGCTAATCACATGATGCAAAATGAATTCCAGTCATAATTGAAGCGCTGTAATGAACTGGTTTTACAGCCAGCAAGGTTCAGTCAGGAAATAAACAAGCAGGGAAATTCCAAGGAGGCTTTTAGTTACATAACTTGATTTAAAATGTGTCGTAGGTTTTTTTATAGCCTTATTTAAAGGTACAATCTGTAACCGACGCCTAGTGTTAAAAATGGGTACTGCAGTCCAAATACACACTAGAGGGTTGTGCCTTCCTCAGCGAATATGAACGAACACCAGCACAAGACAAGCAACATTATATTTTGAGATGAGCAGAATTAATCTATTTGACAATGACGAGAGACAATGATTCCTACGCTGTAAGTTGACCAGCTAATGTATATGCCCTCTTGAAGTCCTTCTGGGCTCTGAGGGCCTGCATCTTTCAAACACATTCCTTAAGCATTACCTGTGTTTTAGCACGCCTCTGGTCATGGTGCTTTTAGGACAGGTCAAATCTAGTACAATCTCAGTTGATCAGGTTTGTTCACTGTATTTGTGTGCACACACTCTGTGCTTTATTTGTTTCATATCTTGCAATATCTGGGGTACTTGGAGGATAGTCAATCACAACAGACACCGCAAAAACTAAAAACAGTCTGACCCCGAACCGAAATTTGAAAAGAGAACAAACTGCTGGGGAATTGTTGACAGAGGAGCCACTATTTACACTCAGCATGATTCCTTAATGTCAGACGTCACGGCCGGTGTCTGCCAGTCATCGGAAGTCTTTAGTGCACTGTATACTCTGTACGTAGTTCCTTTTTTAAGCTATATTTCAAGCTTCTTTTGGCACGAAGCTCCTCACGCTTCTCATTGATCTCAGATCCTCTCAACCTCATTAAGGTTTACTCTGGGTGAGGGCGGGTGCCGTGGCAACCGAATGGAAATGCCATTGCCTTTATTAGATGCAATCTGCCACGTTGGCTCTGGCTCACATCATCCATTGCCCCCGGAAGCATGAGGTACACCATGCTGAGTGTGGCGTTATTTATTCATAGACGCCTGCCCTGGTGACTGTGCGCGGGTCAGTGTTTGGTGTCACGCACGTATAAAAACGTTTACCCACAGCCTGCACAGGATCTGCAGTTTGACCTCACCGGATGCTAAATGTGTCTCCATGGTTACACTATATTGACTAGCAGTGTTCTATGAAAGGCATCGTCGCAACATTGAAAATGAATCGGGAGTCCTTAATGCACATTATTGTAATAGACCGAATCCATTTCTCGCAAATGTTCCTTAATGATAAAAAGGCGCACATGAGCTGATCGTCTGTGTGTAACTGAATGAGCTAACATGAGTTAATATACATATTTTATAATGTATTACATTGTTAAAGTGCCGATCAGTCAAAGATGTTCATTTAAATGTCTGTTCATTCAGTGAAGTCCTTCACCGTAATGAGCAGGACGGCAGCACAACGGTGTCAGCGTTGGCCGTGTTGTGTTGAGGTTAGGAACTCGGTGTCGCTGGCCACTCTCCCACCACATGGATCACAAGTGGTGCAGGTGCTGGTCTGTTGTCACCCGGCAGTGGTGCTTTTACCAGAGAGGGCGTTGCCACGGCACCACAACAGGGGTGTGGGTGTGTGTGTGTGTGTGTGTGTGTGTGTGTGTGTGTGTGTGTGTGTGTGTGTGTGTGTGTGTGTGTGTGTGTGTGTGTGTGTGTGTGTGTGTGTGTGTGTGTGTGTGTGTGTGTGTGTGTGTGTGTGTGTGTGTGTGTGTGTGTGTTCTCTTGGTCCTGGGTACAGCCGAGGAGAACCAAGCGGAGCTCTTGGCGATGGCCGCCGCAGCGTGCGTTGACATTGCGTCCCATTCCTGTGTAACCGATGGGGGCTTTGTGTTGTACCAGGTTCCCATGATACTGGTGGGCAACAAGTGTGACCTGGAGGATGAGCGCGTGGTGGGGAAGGAGCAGGGCCAGAACCTGGCCCGCCAGTGGAACAACTGTGCCTTTTTAGAGACTTCAGCTAAATCAAAGATCAATGTTAACGAGGTTGGTTCCGCAGTGTCAAGAATGACCACATCACCTTTTGAGTCTAGAGTTATAGATGTACATATCTCTATATCTCACACACACACACACACACACACACTGTAGCCTACTTTGAGCTCTGCATCACTTCCTGAGTCTCTTAACTTGTGTTACAGATTTTCTATGACCTGGTGAGACAGATCAATAGAAAAACGCCGATGGAAAAGAAAAAGGCCAAGAAGAAGTCCAATTGCACACTGCTGTAAGAGGCAGGTGAGCTGCAGCATGAGGCCAGGTGAGTAGCTAGGCCTGTCGCTTTCATATAGACTCCTTTTGAATCGGTGAAGCTTCGGCAAACAAATTAGAGATACGAGGTGCCATCCAGTGGTCACCCGCCAGGGTAAATTACTCATATTAAATGGTCACTGGCAGGTTGATTGAAAGGTTTTGAGTTTAATGCCAAAGATGATCAGGCGTTGTTGGCTTTGGGCCAGTTGAACTATTGCTGCCGGTGCAGTTTTTGCCTTCGGTCTGCTAATCGCACGGCAATTTGTCTGGCGTGAAATGACCAGCCTGACGGCCACGCCTCGCCCAGACTCAAAGACGTCAGACACCGGTTATCTCAGACGGGATGCGGGGATCTGGGGATCTGTCTCGTATGAACTGTGTTTACTTGGGATCTATCTCGTATGAACTGTTTACTCAGCCCGGTTGACATTGAGAAGATCTGCGACGAAACCACTTTCAAATAGTTTGCAAATGCTGATTTTTCTGCATTTGCACTGCATTTGTAATTTTCTGCGGTAACGGCGTCAGCCGCACTAGCCGGTTCACACCGCTGCAGCTATTTCTGCTACTATTCCGCAGATCTTTGATCTGAACCAGGCTTTATGGGCACATAAAGCCTAATCAAGCGTAGAGTTCCATCTGCTGTTGAAGCAGTGTAACAGCGTTTGGTGTTTGAAGAGCTGTTGCCCAGTAACAACATGCATTGAAGACCAGCGATTACGACCTTAAATGGGCTTAAAGAAAGTTGTTGCCATTCTGCTTGTATTCCGTGTATTACAAGTTCCAAGTTCCCAAGTAATTTGCGCTGTTCCTGTCAGCAAAGAGCAGTGCAGGACAGAACCGGCCTGGAAAAACGGTTCCTGGCGCTTGAGCCTTCACACGCGCACCACAGCGTTGCATATTCACCATGATGTGTCCCTCTCGTGCAGATCCCTGTAATGATTAACTGTTGCCCATTTGGATGGTGCCAGCATTCCAAGCCCACTCTGGAACTCATCGACAACGGCCGACAGAGAAACACTTCACCACTCTGGAGAGGAGAGGAGATGGCACATTATTTTAAGATTTTCTTCTCTTCTTTTTAAATGGTGAAGAGCCCCCCCCCCCATCCCCCCATCCCCCTTTCCCCCCAAACACGTAATTCATCATCGTTGGCCTTGGTTGATGACAACTGTTATCTTTCTTTTCTACGGTCTTATTCGTTTGACAAAAAATGTCAGGTTTCAAGGAAAGACCATATAATATATGGAGACTAAAGTGTTTTATTGAAAGTAACACAACTGTTTTTTTTGGCATATTGTGACTTTACGTTCGCAAAAGAAATCATGTACGTCGGCCTTCTCATGCCTTTTTCTGCACTAACCATGGCAACAAACCGCACCATCGTCCATAGGTTTCACACGGCTAGGTGTCCACGCAAGATGGCGTCGCGCCTAAAAGTGACTTTGTTTTATATTGGAAGCTGCCAGGCTTTCATATTCCCCATAATATATTCTAATTCCATTTTTGCATAATGAAGCTAAGGAAATTAGTATTTTATAGACTGATGGGTGAAATTACGCTTTTTTTTCTGTCTTGAGGCTGAAATTATATTGTACTAACTCTAATATTTCTTCTTGTGTTACCCTGTCACACATGATTTTCCAGCTTTTATGAATGATTAAATTTTAGTACATTTTCATTATTTTGTCCTGGTCTTTCTTTTTATTAGAATATTAATTTGTCAATGTTATCAAAGAGCATAAGCCTCCATGGTACTGAACATTGTTTAGTAGGTGATTGAGTTTGTTCAGCAGAAAACTGCTTTTTGTTAAGTATAAATAAGTGATTTATCTATTACAGCTAACTTGGATTGAGCTAATTTTCAGTTTAACTGAGGGATATGATTCCTTAGATAAATTAATTGCTAAGTAAACTTGGAAGATTCTCACAGAGGAAGAAATATCCAGGACCACAAACCCTGTACTAAAGCATACACCCTGCTCGTTTTCCAAGGACACCAGAAACACATGATTTGTGGTTCCTGAATAATTTACAAATGACGGTTATCCAATAAAAATGAACACATTAACATTATATTTTTGGTACCGGTTTATTAGGCCGCTTGGGTTTTCAGTTCATTAAGGTGTGGTTCTTGAATGTACCAGTAGGTGTCAGCACAATAGACTCCCAGCTATTGACCATCAAGCTCAATATGGTTTTTCTTTTTGATTTCTGAAAGATTTGAAAATAAATACATGTCACTATTTTCCTTCTAGGACAAACCAATTTAACATCCTTATGGGGAGTTTTGATTATAATGACCAAAAGACAATACTGTAGGCCTTGTCTAGTCCTTTTTTTATTTTATTTTTTTAATTAACAATCGCGCAGGACCGCTCAGGGAATTTCTATTTTTATGACTTAGTAATTGACTCTAGTAATTGACATAGTCTGCTCGGGGCGCAGATGAGGTAGTGGTTCTCTAGTCCTCTCACCTATACCTCGCTCTCTTCATCCTCCCTTTTCCTCCCTCTCTCCCTCACACGCATGCATAGACACAGGCTACATGACCCCCTCCCCCTTCCATCATTTTCCCATCTCTCTTACTCACTCTCTTCTCTACAACAAACATGGCCGCTAAATCTGACGGAGCACCCGTTTCATTGCGAAATGAAAGCAGCCCACCCGAGTGCCCCTCGAGCCTTGACCAACGTTCGCCGCAGTGCCGTGCTGCCGAGAAGCGCTACTCCCTCCTCGACTGCTGCTGGACGCTGTGTGCCCTTTTGGTATTTTTTTCGGACGGGGCCTCAGACCTGTGGCTGGCCGCGGATTACTACTTAAGGGAAAACTATTGGTGGTTTGCGTTGACTCTGGTCTTTGTGATAGTGCCATCGGTGGTCGTGCAGGTGCTGAGTTTCAAATGGTTCGCCTACGATTATGCGGAGACCACCGAGAGTGGCACCGCTGCCGCCGCGGTGGTCGCGGCGTCGGGCACGGAGAACAATTTCAGCACCAAGGACAGCGATCAGCGGGGCGCTGGCCGCGCTGCTGCGGTCGGGGTGCTGCCCACCCCGGGCACCGGGGGAGGTGCCCGGGGTTGCTGCAGAGTCTTTATGTGGATCTTTCAAGCCATCATTCACATATTTCAGCTTGCACAGGTCTGGAGGTAAGAAAGTGACGATATAGCCTCACTGGAGGTAAATACACCAGCCTACTCGCCCTACCTCCTCGCATCTCATTCGCTTTTCTCCCCAATCCGTGCATGCACGCGGGCATGTTCAATCGTGCATTCGTCAAAGCCCAGCTTATTTCATGTGGGTTGGTGTTTATGAGACATATTCATGGACTTCAAATGTCGAAGCGTATTTTACATTGTTTGACGTCTCGCGGCTGTGAGAGAGGCTCCACCCCGTTCACGCTCTTCTAGGTCAATAATCTCCTGGGGAAAATCGTCAACTCATCCACAGCAATGTCAATATAGTCAAATCTCTTTCCTCTGGAGTCTAAATGATAGTGAAATACTCCTCCTCAGAGTTAATCTTTTCCATGTACTATGAGTCTTACTGCTGGAGAGTCTATATATATTTATATTTATTTATTTATTTATTTATTTATTTATTTTAGACCGATTCTCGTGGCTTTATTCCAAGGGAGTTAAGCATTCACAAAATTATCTCAATTATGTTTTTATGGTTGACTATGTTTGCCTCTTAGCTCAACCCCTGAAACCTTAAATTTCCAGTCATGTGCTGAGGGAGAACGTGAAACAAAGAGTGATCAGATTCCCCTCCGCTGCCACATGGTTTCGTAGTTCTAGGTCTGTGGGTCAGCTGCTCAGTTAGAGATGGCAAGGCAGTCCTCGAGCCTAGAATGCTCTGATTGGCTTTGGCAGATTTGTGCTGCTGCCAGGAGGAGGCTTCCAGCTGAACTACGGTGGGAGGAAGGTTAGACGAATAATCTTTACAGACAGACACTGTGATGATAAAGGAATCAGGGGGGAATCAATTATACAAGCTATCTGTAGGCCACATCTCTCGCCCATTATCTCTCTCTCCCTCACAGTTTCTCTTCCTGCCTCTTCAACGCTATTTATTGATTTCTTGGCTTCTTCCTGAAACGTGCGTGTGTGCGTGTGTGTGTGTGTGTGTGTGTGTGTGTGTGTGTGTGTGTGTGTGTGTGTGTGTGTGTGAGTGTGTGTGTCTGAGCCAGGAGTACATTATACCAGTGTGGTAAAGCAGAATTACCGGTAATACCATTAAAGCTGTTGTGCGTCCTGTGTTAATTGTCGCTGCTCTCAGAGCAGCGGGAGTGTGCACCTTAAGAGGATTACCTCCTGTGTACATCCTCAGCCGTGAACTCAGGAACTATCTGACAGCGATCAGTAACCTGCTGAATTAGGATCATTGACGGGTTGGGCACGGTGGTCAACAAACCAAACCGTGGGACGCAAGGCGTTTGACGCTCCACCAGACCCTAAGAAGGAAATTGTGCGTGCCTCTTCTTGTGTGGATAATAATAGCGCGTACTGTACGGGCTGGCACATTCTGTGTGGATGTATGACATCCCGCGGGACACCCGGCGTAACAGGAACCCTCACGAGTGAGGGTTACACAAGCCCCGGCACGCTTCACCGACCCCTTTCACACCGGCTCCGGCGTCCTGTTGTGCGCGAGGCTCGTTCTGGAGACGCGGCCGGCTTCAGTACTTGGTGGATCTCATCCTCTTTTCATGAGAGAAGCAACAAAAAACAAACAAAAAAATCTCTTGAAAGCCAAATGGGTTGGTTCTTCAGGGAGAATTAGGAATATCATCAACTTAGAGAAGCTAGCACAGTTTATATATATATATATATATATATATATATATATATAATTTTATTATTAATATTATTATTATTTTTCTCCGATAATGTAAACACATTTTGGGGGCAAAAGAGACATTTCAAGAGGGACATTTTGAACTCGGCTTACTCTTAACGATTATCTTTATTAATGCACACCAACAGAAGTGAATCTCTGGTAAACCCCCTCTGAATGTGAACCCCCTCCCTCTCCCCCCTCCCTCACTCTCCCCCTCCCTAGGTACGTCCACGCCTTGTATCTGGGCGTGCAGAGCCGCTGGCGCGGAGACCACGAGCGGCATCACTTCTACTGGAGCATGATGTTCCAGAGCGCTGATATCAGCATGCTGCGTCTGCTAGAATCCTTCCTCAAAAGTGCCCCTCAGCTGGTTCTGCAGCTCAGCATTATGGTCCAGGCCCGGCAGGTCCTGCCCCTCCAGGGTTAGTCCCACAGCACGCCGTCTCACCACATTGCAGCATTCAACGCCGTGATGACACCGTTCCACGCTGGCCGTGGCCCTCCAACACAATTTCAAGATAAGAAATATTGTGGCGGCTATTCTTATGCACGGCCGCACCTAAGACATCGACACCATGTTTTTGGCACACAATCACCGACCACATCTCTGACATCCAAAATAAACCATGACATCACTTCCACACACGCCGAAAAACCCACATAGCGGGCGATTAGTCACTTGTCTTGGACTCAATAGAGCGCCTGCTGAGCACTGAAAATGTGTCACTTGGTCTAGCTGTGCTCAGTGGTTAAGATAAATACCCGGTAGCCATTTTCTTTGGATGACATTGTTCAGTGGGTTCCTTTGTCCTTCTGAAAAGACTGATGAATCAGGCCTGTCAGTTGTTCCTGTGGCAGCGTCTAGCTCAGTCCCAATAGGGCTTTACTTTATGGTATTCTTCCTTCTGATTTCTTCCGCTCTAATCACCTTCATTTTCCCCTCTTACCTCCTTCCAACCTAATTGGTTTCCTCTCTCTCTCTCCTGCTCCATCCCATTCTCTCTCACTCACTCTCTCTCTCTTTCTCTCTCTCTCTCTCTGTTTCTCTATCCCTCTCTTCTGTCCCCAGGGCTCTCTGCCTCCGCCTCTTTGATATCTCTGTCATGGATGATTGCCTCCTATCAGAAGGTCCTGAGGGACTCCAGAGATGACAAGCTCCCCATGACCTACAAGGCAGTCATCGTCCAAATCCTCTGGCACCTGTTCACCATCGGCGCGCGCACCATGGCCTTCGCGCTGTTCGCCTCCGTGTTCCAGCTGTACTTTGGCATCTTCATCGTGGCCCACTGGTGCATCATGACCTTCTGGATCATCCAGGGCGAGACGGACTTCTGCATGTCCAAGTGGGAGGAGATCATCTACAACATGATGGTGGGCATCGTGTACATCTTCTGCTGGTTCAGCGTGAGGGAGGGCCGCACGCGCTGCAGGATGCTCATCTACAGCCTGACCGTGTTCGCCGAGAACGTGGCGCTCACCACGCTGTGGTACCTGTACCGCGGCCAGCAGACCTCAGACTTCTACGCCGTGGTGCTGGTGTGCGTGGTGGCCAGCAGCTACGCCCTGGGCACCTTTTTCATGTGCGTGTATTACTGTCTGCTGCACCCCGACGGCCCCATCTCCGGCTGGGGCTACATAGTGGAGAAGGAGCGGCTGGACGATGAGCCGCTGACGTCCCCAGCCTCCCCGCTGCCCCCCGACGTGGTGGGCAGCCCCCCCAGGACCCTGCCCAGGACTAAGGACAGAGAGCAAGGGGTCGGCGGGGAGGCGGACGTCTTTCAGGTGCGGGCGACGCGGGGGGCTCAGGCGTCGGCGCCCCGCCTCACCCCCAGGACCGAGGGGCCCGTGATCCGAATAGACCTGCCCAGGAAAAAGTACCCGGCCTGGGACGCCCACTTCATCGACCGCCGGCTGCGCAAAACCATCCTGGTGCTGGAGGGCGCGGCGCCGGTGACCCCCAGGATCCAGTACCGCTGTCTGGGCACGGCCAAAGAAGTGATGGAGTACGAGACCACGGTGTGACCGGCCGCCACAGCGCGGGGTGTCTGTGTGACGAGGCCAGGGGCGACGGTGCCAATGGGAGCCCAACCGAGGCTCCGTGAGGTACCCTGAACAGACATACAGAGTTATGTACCTGGGCGACGGCGCTCTGTGAGGGGGCTTCTGGGTAACAGAGGAGTGGTAGGACCATGTGGGAGGAGGAGGAGTTTTTTTTTCATTTAGATACTACAGTTGAAGCCCTGTGATGCCATCCAATAAAAAGGTGAATTTATATTCCTGTCTTGTTTCTCAGGTCATGCTATGTTACAAAATAAAACATGGCCATTGAGCCGAGCGGGAGAGTGGGCAGCCGGTCGTGTTGTAGTGAGCAGTGTGGCACAGGGGGACCGTTTGATCAAATGACTGATGAGAGGTATACAAAAGAAGGTGCTACAATATGTCCCTTGAAGAGAGGTGCTTTCAAAGAGGAGTGTTCAACATGTATGACTACACAGGCCAGACACACCGCTTGGTGCTGTGGTCACAGGCCGGTCTGAAAAGCATGTGCTCTACATCCCTGCATCACTCCCATCGTTGGTATACGAGAGCGTAACAACTCACTCATGTTGAATACAGCTCTTAGATATCAACTCAAAGTCGCAGGTTAAGGCAAATGAACTCAACTGAATGTAAAAGTGTGAAACGTGACAACTCTGAGGATGGTCATAATGCTGATTGAACTGGAGACATGGCAATGGTACTATTTATTTTCATTCCTCAAGCTAGAAAGAAACGAGATGTGTATGTTTACGAGCCAACTGGGTTGTTGTTGGTTTTTTTTGTTGCGCCATGCCAACCATGCCATTCAAATAAGACACTGTATTGAACAATAGCATCTCTGTGGTTACCATTATACTGCTTCCCTTTTTTCACACAACACAGGCAAAAGAATGGCCATCCGTTTCCATGTGAACACAGCTGTGCGTGTGTGTGGTCAAACTGTATGTTGAAGAGGCAGTCGAGACATGGGCAGTTCTGTCTTTAACTGTTGCGTCCACATGTTGTTTTCTACTAATGTAAAAAGAAAAATATTGGCTGCACACTTCCCGGAAAAAAGCATTTATATTATTGATGATGAAGGCATGTGCTACTTGTTGAATCAGGGTGTTGGGTTGATGTTCTGTAGAGTAGTCAGAAGAAGGACATGTGTGTATATGTCTGTGTGCCTGTATTATATATGCCAGTGAGCTGAAAGGGTCAGTTTGTGCATATATAGTATGGACGTACGGAACAGAACGTAGTGAGTGTTTTGTCATGTGCATTTATATGAACCCGTGTCATTTGAACATGACAGATTTAAATGACTAGCCTACTGTTGGGACTTTGTGTTTTCAAAGGTAACACTGAAATCTGAATGGCTCCACCTCAAAGCACCTATACCATCAGTGTCACTAACAAAGCCATGGGTTATGAATAATGGTGCTAACCGTCCACTCCCCTGCTGTAACAATGAGACTACAAACCGTACAGTGTTTTGGACAAAAGTTTGGCTGTACCCCAAACACCTACTATTCACGTTTCTAGAATCAAAAGCCTTAAACTGGTCACGCCAGAATGTTGCTGTTTTACAGCAACTGACAAAAAGATGAACAAAACAGTGGAAAGACACTTTCATGATGTTGTTGTTGTTGCAAAAATAAATAAATAAAAAAGAGCTGTGTGTCCAAATGGACTGGGCTGTTTATTTGAACCTGGACACTGTTCTTAAACCTCATGACCCCTCGTCACTGTTTGAAACCCCTTCAATAACTGTAAAAAAAGGATTACAGTATATATACAGACATATATATATATATTTATATATATATCGTCCATTTTACTGAGACCATATGCCTACTTACAGAATATATATATTTTATGTATATATTCAATATATACATAGGACACAGGTCTTTTTCATAAAGCATTCCCCTTTCCCTTCATTTGGCTATGTCAATATCAAAGACGTAGGCCCTATTTTATCAGTTTATTCAAAACAATCAACAGAAAATTATGCTATTGTCTTACTAGCATTGCAGTCAAATAAAGTTAAAGATTTGAGTCACATTTTGAGGAATTGATTGAGTTGAGTTGGTCACATACATTTTAGATTGTTGCTGCGGCCAACATCACGGATTCACCTGTGAAGTTCCGTCTCGTTACACACTGTGAGAGTCCATTGTCCCCAAGGCTCTAGTCCCGCCCTCTGGTCCCACCCCCTCTCATTTCGCCAAAGGATTTCAGTCATCCAATGAACTACGATCTTTCCGAATATTTATGTATTATAATTATATTGACCAATGGGCACGTTGGGGGGCGCGGCCAGTATTCATATACCGGTTAGTCGTTTCCCACTTGAACCTCCACATTTCAAACTAGAATGGCGACTGCTGCCTGTGGTCTTCAGTCCACAGGAAATACCACAGCCAAATCCCACAAAGAACGCCAAAAGAAAGCCAAGGATTCTGGACGTCGACAAGCTGCGCTATTGTTCCTCAGCAACATTTCACTTGATGGACGACCAGTGTGCCACATTACCAATGGAAGTATCGAACAAAAAGACGCCAGCGAGCACCAAATTGGAGACGTCGGCGCACCGGCTGGACCTCCCCCGACCGGCAGCCAGGAGACGGCCGTCGGCCAGGTGTCACCCGCAGCCCCCGCCACCTGCCCGGGGATCGGCGTGGGGATCCCCGTTCGCCCTTCTTTGGTAATGTCTCCAGGACCTGCAGCAAGTGTCGCCGGGGCCAATGAAGTATTTTTGGAGGGTGGTAGCGAAGACACGATGCCCCTCTTGCTAGATACTCCTCTCTCCCCAATTCCTCCCGGACATCCGTCCGGTGCCAGGTCACCATCTGTATTCAGCCCCGTCCAAGGTGCGAGTGCCACACATCTGGATTCGCGTCCAAGGTGAGCCAGTTCGAATAAATAAAACGGTCTGTTTGTCGGCATGTGTCTTGGATGATCCACGGGCCTTTACTATGGTCTGTTTACTTCCGTATTTTAGAACACGAGCAGGTAGGCTAGTCATCTCTTTTTGCCTACTCGTTTCGTTTTCTTCTAGACCCTTTTTGTTTTGCTTCCTGTAAAGACTCAACGTGTTCTGATAACAAAGTGTCTCATATGATCTCATATGTCATCCTACTTGTTAATTTGCGTTTGATCACATTAACAAGCAGAGGGAAGCTATTGCACAACCATTGCGAGTACATGCTTGCATACACGCAACGACTTGCTTGCATTTGAATGCCAAATATATTGATGTGCCTATTTTGCTGTGTCTACAGGACAAGAAACATCTCCGGCTCCCCTGGACCCAAGGCGCCCAAGAAGGTCCATTTCATCAGGAGTATGAGACAGTACGATACCAGAGGAAGCAGGTTCGTCCATTGCAATGCAGAATGCATGTAATTTACTAACAAGCTATTTCCTTTCAGTGTTTGACTGGAATGAACTTGTAGTTAGAGTATTACATAATAAGCTTATCCTTCAGTCTAAAATAATAAGCTCCTTATACACACACTACCTGGAGGCAAGTTAACACACTCATGATAACAGCAATGCACTGCTTCTGTGTGGTGATTGTCAGGGCATATCTAATCACACTCGTAAACTATTTTAAGCAAAAGCCAAAGAGAAGTAAGAAGTAGAACTGCCTCACTAACATAAAGTAACCTTTTAGTAACCAATTGGAATAAGCTATATTGTTTTATGTTGAGTGGAAGGGAATTCTGGTCAAATGTTTGTATATATTTGTATAATGTATATTTGTTTTCACTCCTATCATTATTCCATCCAATTCAACTCATACTCATTTGTCATGTGTGTGTATATCATGTGATTCTCTTCCCTTGTTCTTATCATGGGTTAGTCCTTTTTTGTGGCTGTTTTTGCTAGTGTGTGCAAAATTCCCCTGTAGCTAACCTCAATGTAACACACTGCACTTTCTGCATCTATCTTGAAGCATGTTGATGGACACTTGGCAGATGATTAACATTAACAATCTTATCTGATTAATATTAATAATCTTATATGTTGATCACTATATTAAACCTTTACCCAGATCAATAGGTTGTAGAACAAAGTTGGTAAGGTGTGAGATTTGGTATCACTTCCTCACAGACTTTCCTGGGTTGTCTAGCCGCGAGGTCCAACCGGACACACTGTTGACCATATGTCATCCTGACCACATGACCTTTTATCAATCTGCAGGTGTTTGTGTCAGTGAATCTGCAGGCGTTTGTGCAGTGGTCTTTATGTCAAAGACCAACTCTATGTTGGTGCTCCGGCTCATCTGTTGAGTGAGAATGCGATTGATAATAAGGACTAAGTGGCAACCTTTTTCCAACCTTTTTCCAAAAACGTATTTTGGTTTGTTTCTCATGCACAAGGTGCACAAGGTTTTAGTAAAATTGTAATGCCTCATCAACAGTTAGAAGAACAAGTGTGCTTCTGGTTGTTTTGTTGTAGAAGCTGTCAAGAAGGAAAATGCCTACAGATCTACACTTTAGGCCGAGTCAAACAATGTTCATTGTTCATGAAATTTCTGTCTGTCATTGGACAATATTTCACACTATAAGATATTGTTATTCAACGTATTTTCTTTCTAATCAAGGACACCGTGTGACCCTCTGGGAAATATGTGTCCAGTGTTGTCCAAGTTTTGTCCAATGTGTAAACAAGAGTCATCTAAAATAGGTCAGCTCTCAATGAGCTATTGGCAAGCAAAAGAGGAGGAATACTGAGCATCAAGCTGAATTCATCTCCACAGATATCACTGTCTGTTCTGTGTGCCGTTCCTTCTGAAACAACCCACGTATATAAAACATTTCAACGAATCAATCAAATTGTACAGTAGCCTATAATATAAAAAAACTATGGCTACAATAAGTGCATGTACCTGTGTCATCAAGTCAAGTCATCACTTAAAGACACCTCTTCAAGCAGATAGTCCTGTTGTAATGGAGATGCTAATCCCAGCCGCTCCGAGTCAGACCGAGCCCAGCCAGGCTAGTGTAGTAGAGTGGCAAGAGAGGCGCGTGCTCATGCTGCTGGCCCCAATAGTTTGCCCCTGTGGAGGAAGTGTCTGTGGTCGTCCCCTGTGGAGGGCTGTCTGGAGTAGTGGAGCCGTGTGGTGGCTCGTGCACACGCACACATGCACACACACACACACACACACACACACACACACACACACACACACACACACACACACACACACACACACACACACACACACACACACACACACACACACACACACACACACACACACACACACACACACACACACACACACACACACACACACACACACACACACACACACACACACACACACACACACACACACACACCGTTCATTCTGTACTTGCTGTGTCCCGCAGGATCATGCTGATTTGTGCCAAGCGGTCTCTATACGCCGCTTTCTCAGTGCTGCCATATGGAGACAGCTTTGAACTCAGGTACTATACGACTAAACCCACTCCCCAGACTGGTTGAGTGCATCCTTCACCACCCACCCTCCCACTCACTCACTCACTCACCCACCCACCCTCCATCCAGCCACACCCCACACACCTGCTTCCATGAGCCATGACACTCATCCCCTTTGTGCGCAAGGGGTCGGGAGGTCGGGAGGTTGGGGGGTGTGATTGTCTAGAAAGCGCTGACAAGGATGTTTTGTCTTCTTCTTGCTTTCTTTTTCCCGTCTGCAGTGAAGCCAAGATGGACCTCCAGAGACAGAGGCTGTCCTCCGTGGTGGCCGCCGACCTCCTCCCCTCGCTGGAGGGGCTGGAGCTGGGAGCCTACGGCAAGGTAGGACCCCCCCCCCCCCCCCCTCCTGGAGCCGGCCCAGGGACCCGGCCCAGGGACCCGGCGTCGTGGGTGTACTGTTGTGTGAGGAACTGGGAGCTCATGTCATTCTTATGGCCGCACGTCCAATGAAGTTGGATTCTTTTTAACGCCGTGGTTTTGGACAGTGGCCAAATGACTGGTTTCGGTCCGTCCTGGTCCAGTTTCAGTCGCCTGCCTCCCGCCATGGCCTTGTGAGACCATCCGAATGATTGAAGTTTAGGTTTCGCAGTGAATACCAGTCTTGCTGGGCAGCATTTTAGTTACACGTGGGTGCGGCCCTGCGCCTTTCCGAAAAACTCTGGCCAATCAGATTGAATAAACATCCTAGTTATTCAGTCTATTTCTGCTATTTGGCTCCTCTTTCCTCGCCAGTCATTGTTTTTTATATTAAGCAGACTTCATCATGAAGTGATTTCCCCCCCCCCCCCTGATCATTTGGTACGTTCCGGGAGAGGCCTCAATGGGCCGTAGGCCAGACTGATCTGCAGAGAGGAAAGGATTCTAAACTCTGAGATCAGCACGGTCTCACAAGGCAACTTATCTCTCCCTCCCCCCCAGACGGTCTCCTACGCCCGGTTCCTGTACCCCACCAATGCCCTGGTGAGGCCCAGGAGCAGCGGCCTGCCAGAGGGCTATGTCGCCGCACCTACTCCTCAGTCCCGTTTCCGTGGCAACGGCCAGAGGAATCTCACTGCCCCTGCTCGCCTCAACAGCAGCGTCGCACAGGAGCCATGTACGCACTCTCTCACTCTCTCACTCTCTCACTCTCTCACTCACTCACTCACTCACACTCGCTTGTGTTTTCTTCTGGCTCACCTGCAAGATTGCATTATTATAGTGACCTGGTTAATGATTATAGTTTTTTATTAATGAATTGCCCATGAGCAGGCTCAGAGGAGATGCTGGAGTATGACCCCAGCTGGCTCAGTGACCCCCAGTGGCCCTGCGGCAGGCACAAAAGAGTGCTCATATTTGCCTCATATGTGGTGAGTGTTCTTATTTTGTCTCTGCACAAGAGACTCATTTGGTGGATTTGAGTGCAGTCTAAAATGGATGAATGGTTAGTAATTTGCACTGTTTCAATGCCGATGGTGTTGTCGGTGATCCATGGGCTCCAGTGGGCCTCTTTTCTTACTTGCTGTTTATTCGGCCATTACTCTAGAGCTCTCGTTTTATATGTGGCTTGGATGGATATAACATCCACTTCATCAACCGTTTTAGATTGGTTATGATGGCCACTAAGGCTGTTTATTTCTAGTTCTACTTTGAATAAAGTACCAAACCTCTTTTGTAGTGAAGGATAATGCAACGCTGCATTAGCATAGGGTAGTACAAATATTAACAGCAATTCATTCAGACAACTCTGGGCCACAGTTAGATTTCCTGTTTAGTGAAGGAACAGCATGAACCATATGGCTGAATGTATTTATGTTGATTTAAGAATACTGACACGCACACTGATGACAGCCTCCAAGAGGCGTGCTGTATAGAATCGTCCAAACACACCCAGAACAATGGAATTGTTCAACGTTTGCCTGCTGTGCATTGTGAATGCGTTCCGATAGAAAGGTGTGCGTGTGTGTGTGTGCATGCGTGTGTGTGTGTTTTTGCGCACAAGACGGAAAGAAAATGTGCGATAGCAAAGGCCTGGTGTGCAGCAAGGTCTTTGTCTTTGGGGTCAGGGAAAGACTTTTGTGGATAAGATTATTCTATTCCGCTGACGATGTGGTAAATGCGAGAATTTAAAATGATCTTGGCTGTTCACGTCCAGTGAACAATATGCGTGTGACTCCATGCTGAAACACTGGTCCATGCTCTGCAGACCACCGTCATAGAATATGTGAAACCCTCGGACCTCAAGAAAGACATGAATGAGACCTTCAAGGAGAAATTTCCCCATATCAAGCTGACGCTCAGCAAGATAAGGAGGTAAGATTTCTTGACTTTTTTTGAACAAAATATCCCATATCTCTGTTTGACAGCGTCCTATTTTCTTTGCGTTCTCCTTGAACGTGGTCCCCACCTCCTTGAAACCTATCCTAATGTGTCCAGTATCTTCACTGTGTCCCTGTGTCCGCCGCCAGCCTGAAGAGAGAGATGCGGGCCATGGGCGAGGAGGGCAGTCTCCAGCCCGTCACCATAGCGATGGCCTTTGTATACTTTGAGAAGCTGGTGCTGCAGGGCCGCCTCAACAAGCAGAACAGGAAGCTGGTGTCGGCGGCGTGCGTGCTGCTGGCCGCCAAGATCAGCAGCGACCTTCGCAAGCCCGAGGTCCAGCAGCTCATCGACGTGAGTACCACGGGAGGTTTGATGTTCATGATGTTTTCATTGTTTCACAGGTTTGCTCCACCGGTCCTTATGCAGCATGGTCGTCCTCATGCTGCACCAGGGATTAGTATTGGGAGTATTGAGTTTTTTACCCCCTTGCTCTTTGGGGGCCATAAAATCAGGTTTTATGGCACGTGAAAGCCTTTTGAGACTGTAACCCAGGAGCTACACTGGGAATGACAGCGTTGCCCCACGCTTCATTTTGACCTGCTCCTCTGCCATGACGGGAGCAGACACCGGAAATGGGCGGGTGTTGCTTTTTCGCTGGGGGCCCTGTAATACTGCAGCCATTTCACTGGGGGCCCTGTAATACTGCAGCCATTTCACTGGGGGCCCTGTAATACTGCAGCCATTTCACTGGGGGCCCTGTAATACTGCAGCCATTTCACTGGGGGCCCTGTAATACTGCAGCCATTTCACTGGGGGCCCTGTAATACTGCAGCCATTTCGCTGGGGGCCCTGTAATACTGCAGCCATTTCGCTGGGGGCCCTGTAATACTGCAGCCATTTCACTGGGGGCCCTGTAATACTGCAGCCATTTCACTGGGGGCCCTGTAATACTGCAGCCATTTCACTGGATAGGATATAGGGATGCATCATGATGCAATTGCATGCAGGAATGCACAGTTATTCATTAACACATTTGACAAGAGGGCATTTTTCCCCCCCTGCTGTATGCAACTACAGCTACTAATGTATAATTTATTGGCACACATACATGTACTTTCTTAAAAAAAATCACACTTTATTCATCAAGGTTTATTAAAGGGACACATTGACGTGCGTAAAAATAGACTTCATGTCTATTTCAGCGTTGTGCCGTCTGTCTGCTGTGCCTGAGGGTGGCGTCTCTAATGAGAGTGTTTCCTTATGGCCCCACGCTAGGCCACGCAACGCGTTCTAGCAGGGGGCTAACGGTGACTAACAGGATATTAAAGTGACCACATTAAAATGATGCGGGTCTTCATATTGTTGATTGCTTTCCATGTATGTGTTTGCATCACTGATCGACAAAGCCGTGCGACTAATCCGTTATCCAAATTCTAATTTATGGCCAACGATATGCGTCACCAGCCAATGCCGCTGATCTCGTCAACAGCGCATCCATTAGTGTTTCATTCACAATACAAACACTGTGTCTGTTTGTGGCCACAACAGAAGCTGGAGGAGCGTTTTCGTATAAACCGACGGGAGCTGATTCCTCTGGAGTTCCAAGTGCTGGTTGCCTTGGAGATGGGCCTCTACCTTCCCGAGAGCAAGGTCATGCCACATTACCGCCGGCTGGTGAAGCAGGGCTGACCCCCTGGATCACGTCCAGGCTGAGGCTGACTCCTTGTCGTCCCGCTGACCAATAACGACGCATGGAAATCCAGGGGAAAGACGACGCTTTCCCCTTTAGGTCGGGGGGTCGACGCTGAAGGTAGGTGCGAGGGTGGCCGTAGGGTGAGAGCGTGGCTGGGATTCGACCTCTGGGTCTGACCAGGTTGGTGGCCTTTCCCCTCTGACGTCCACGATCGGTGCATCCATTTCCACCATACACTGTGGTAGACGTCTTTAAAATGAAATAAAACAACGAAAAAAAAACGAAAGTATTTTCTAGACACGCAAATGTGGTTATGTTTGTATCGTCGAGGTTGTCTCCTCATGAAGGATGTGACGATTGTGAAAAGTTGTTGGTGTTTGTTTCCTGGGAATGTACGTTTGTGTTATGGCGTGGTATTCTGGTGTTTATCCAGCATTGACCTCTATGTTAGAGACATTCAAACAGCACATTGATGGTGCTTTTATTTTGGTTTCGGGGTGTGTTTTTTATTTTATACTTCTTTGTATTGTTAACTATTTATGTTATGTGCAAAAGGTACCATTTCTACATGTAATGTATTTGCTGTGGCGTGGAGTTGATCATCATGCTAATTCATGTTTTAAAGTTAAACGGTCATTTGCACTTTAACCGTCACTGTACAGGGCCGTCTCATTGGTGTAGCTCTGGTGGGGCTCCTACTCTGTGTTTCTATAAATACACTGTGAAACAGGTGTCGTACAATGAGCCGTGGTCAGAAAATAACGTCTTGGGGTGATTTAGAGGTGTTTTGTCTTCTTACCAGTTGTTCAGCATGTCCCAGTGCAAATGGTTGCCTTTTTACTTGGGAGTAGAGTTATATATTTATTTTACGTCTGTTTGTTGTGATGAGAATTCATTTTGTATGTGCTCCACCATAATGCAGTCAGCGTTTACACTGCATTTTGTCCCCCACACTGTCGAGTACCATTCTCTTATCTGGTATTAATGCCAACTATTTAAATGACGCTTCAGTGTGCATATTGGGTTCAACATCGTGTACTTATTGCACTGTGTTGTCAGTGTAGTCACTTTTCAGTTCACACGACATGACATTTTAGTATTGTTAAATGTGGTGAAAGTAGAAGTTTAAGTGGTTAAACTCTGTTGTACAGCAAGGTTAAAGTGGTTTATTTATTGAGAGCCTAAACTTTTCATATGGGAATGAATGTATGAGCACATAGACATGTTTGTAAATGTAACATTACGCTGTCATGTCGTATTTAATGTATTTATTGCGCTATGTCCGGCAGGATGTAGCTGCACAACACATAACTATGAACAAAGTGCCTAAAACAAACTTTTGCAGTGAAATGGTTCACCACCATCTTATGACGAGTGTCAGTTCGACTTAGTCACGCAGTTACTGAGTTTGAGGTATTTATGGGAACACCAGTGTTTGTCCAGAGAGGTTTATGCTTATTTCATCTTTTAATAATCGTCAGTCGTTGTCTGCACCTGTGGATGGGATGACATTATGAATCCCTACCGCTTTTTGTCAAAGAACCTTTTTGAACATATCTTGATATATCATGTAACTGTTCTAAAGGCGTATGAATGTTTCATTATCAAATTTTTTTTTCCCCCCCCAACATGGAACGATTTTAAAATACATATTTTTTCAGAATTGTGAAACACCACAAGAATGAGTTGTCATTTTTAATTCAGACCACAACTGTACGTTCATTACTGGATACACTGCTTTCACGTTGGGATTATTTAGTTCTTAAAGGTACCGACACAGTTTGAAAAGCTACTCTTATGGCTAGAACAACAACCAAATCTTTGTATTTATTTTTTAAACAGACCAGCATGCTTATGTCCATTTTGCTGTTAACATGTGTTATTACAGTAGATGGGTGGCTCAACTCCCAGCAGTTATGTTTTAAATTGCATTTAAATGAGTCACACTACATTGTGCTCTGTCTGAAACTCTCCAACACACTGCTTTGTCCACTGCCACAATTTTGTATTTGTTATTAGTATATGTTCTTTGTCCAGCAACCTTGAGTAAACATTTACCATCGTCTTTTAATCCTAATGATGAAGTGGTAAAAAAAGCATTAATAAATAAATCAAGCAATAAAACATTTTCTAGTCTAGGCTCATGTCTTCATCGTCATCTTTCTTGTCTTTGGCGTCTCCATCTTCGGTAGACTTGTTCTCCGTCTCCATGGCTTTGGCAAAAGCCTCCACGTCTGTGGGGAAATATTTTAGCATTTACCAGAACTGTGATAACAGAACTTGGAAAGGGATCACCAAGTTAGTCTAATTGGCTGTCTTTTCCCTAAGTGCTATGCATTTGTACTGTTAGTTCCCTCCACACCTATTTTGAACAGTCAAGTAAATGCCTGGGGGTGTCACATGTAGGCACAAGGTAATTTCCCTAGTATGTGGACAAAACACTCGCCTCCTTTGTTGGCAGCATCAACAGCCTCGGCAGGCAGGCCAAACTGGTTCATGAGAGGCCCGAGCTGTCCTGACGCCAGGGCACTGCTGAACATGCTCATAGCCTGCAAGGACATAATGGTGGGTTTGTTCACCATGATGGGAAAGGGAGCTCTGTGTTCATTTGTTTGGTCACAACCTGAATACATCTCAAAACATGTATAAACACAAAAACATGGCTCTTTCTCTCCATATCCAAGCCATGGTGTGACTGTGAGGAGGCCCGTGTGCTGTACCTGCTGAAACTGGGGTGAGCTAATGGTGTGGTGGAGCTCCTCGCTGCTCTGCGGTAGAGACTCCCCAGAAGGCAGGTAGGGCGTCAGCCTCTGCTGCACCTCAGCGTTGGCCAGGATGGGCGCCATGATCTCGGGTGTCAGGACACTGGCCAGGTCCACTGCAAGACAAAGACACAGTTGACTCTGCCATGCCTCACGGCTCCAGATGGAGAGGTGCCACACTCAACTGAATGCCCTTTCTGCGCACACTTGAAGAGCCAGGATATTAAAACAGCTTGTGAAATTAATTCAGGCAGTTAACTGGAGAGAATATAATTGACACCATGCCATCCATCCATCCATTATCGTGACCGCTTATCCTCTAGAGGGTCGCGGGGGGGCTGGAGCCAATCCCAGCTGCAACGGGCGAGAGGCGGGGTACACCCTGGACAGGTCGCCAGCCTATCACAGGGCTAACATATATAGACATACAACCATTCACACTCACATACACACCTATGGTCAATTTAGAGACACCAATTAACCTAATCCCCAACCTGCATGTTTTTGGTCTGTGGGAGGAAGCCGGAGTACCCGGAGAGAACCCACGCAAGCACGGGGAGAACATGCAAACTCCACACAGAAAGGTCCCGGGTCCCAGGTGGATTCGAACCCAGAACCCTCTTGCTGTGAGGCGACAGTACTAACCACTGCACCACCGTGCCGCCCTATGCACACTCATTTTACATTGAGCAGTCATTTTAGTTTGTCCACATGCTTGCTCTCGGTGCGTCTCCTCACCCCCTTGGCCTCCAGCAGGCACATTCATGGTGGCCAGGATGCTCTGCAGGTCACTGAGCTGGATGGGCTGCGTGGGGCTGGCTGCCCCTGCCGCGGCCAGGGCGGGGCCGGCCGGGGTGGTGGGGCTGCTGTCCGTGGGGGAGGCGGCCGAGGCGGCCGACGGGGTGATGGGCGTGCTGGGCACCTGGGAGGAGCCCAGCCGAGTGGCGGCGGCGGCGGCGGCGGAGGTGGAGGTCGGGGTGACCGCGGAGGACGGGCTGAGAGGGAGGGGGGGGAGGGGCGTGGTCAACAGCCAGCCGTGGCAATGGTCACAGTCACAGTTACTGACGGCAATCAGAGGAGCCGTCGTTCATAAGACAGCGGGTCGACGGTAGTTAACGGTACCTTGTGGAAGAGTTGCTGGCCGCGGAAGCACTGCTGCCCAAGAGGCTGGCCAGGCCCGGCCCGGCCAGCGCACCAAGACCACCTGCATGAGTCAGCATGAATACATACATATACACGTTACTTTCCTGATTAGGGCGCCTTGAGAGGAGGACTCATCAGAGTTCAACGCATCCTGTTTGCATGGGGAGCGGTGTCACGTGTCACACTGTTCAGTCATGTGGAAACGCACCGAGTCCCCCGAGTCCAGTCGGTCCAATGAGCTGCATGAGCTGGTTGTGGCTCATGTTCCCCAGGAGACTCTGCAGGCCGCCCTCCCCTTTGAATAAGTAGAAGGGGCAGCTTGTTGAAACACCTGTCTTTCTTTAGGACAATACAGAAGTACTGGGGAGTTGACATCACTGAACCCTCCCCCCCAGGGTCTTTACCTCCCAGGGCGGACAGGTCGTGTCCTCCGCTGCCTCCGCTCCCCAGAGCCCCCGGCATGGGGGGGTTGTTCAGGTACTCGTTCACCTTGCGGCAGTGCTCCTCGTCTTTATCAGACTTGGGCTCCTAATGGCAGGGAAACACGGACGTGTGGAGCCCAGTTCGTCTGATGTGTGCTGAACTGCTGCTGAATGTGTGTGAATCCTTTGGGGTGGCTCAGCTATTCGTGAATATCCTCAAGAACTTAGGTTTGAATTAATCGTTTAAAAAAATGTCTGGAATATGAAATCCGTATCCGATGTCATGAATTATGTTTTGTTTTCCCCCTTTTGATTTCTGGTAACAGCCGACAAATGATGACCGAAGAGAAGTAAGCAATTTCTAAATATTTTATTCATGATTATGTATATTTTAAATACATATTATTTTCCTGCAAGCTAGACATACTGTACTGGGAATGCATTGGGTCTTTAAGGATTTGACAATACATTAATAATAAATAACATGCATTTTAAAATGCATGTGAGCTAATGAATTCACCAGTTAACAGGATCTCATCTGATGCAACTGTCTCCTGAGCAAAATATACTAAGCAGATTGTGTTCAAACAGAATGGGCCTAATTTACAGGCCTGGGAGAGGCCCATAAAGCACCAAAGGAAAACCTTGGTGCTTTTCACCTTTGTTATGCAACGTCATAGCCAACCTGATCAGTTAAACACAATCAAAATATGTTTCAGTGTAGCTGCGACCCTAGTACTAATTTAATATAGTACATGTATTTTACTTCATAAATCCTAAACATTTGTTAGCAGTTATGTTGGTTGGGATACTAGGAAGACTGCTAGGCATGGTCTACTCATCTTTGTCAAGTAGACCATGAAGCCACATACCTGAATCCAGAAGAACAGTCGCTTGGATCCAGCTTTGAACTTCAACACATAAACCCTTCCTGTAGTACACTGGCTCACTCGCTTGAACTCACAGTCATCTGGGAAGATGATGAGGTCCTACATATAAACACATGTGAGATGCTCAAGAGTAATAATGAACAGACAGAAACCGACAGAAAGACAGGAGAGACAGGAGAGATTACACAGGAAAAGATAATGGGAGCCAAGACTTTTCCCACATACATCATCCACATTCCCAGTGGTCCGATCCTTCCAGCAGAAATGGATAAGAGAGTCATCAGTCTGCTGGATGTAGACCTGGCCCTTCCGCTTATCAGGGGTCACTGTGCTGCCCTTCATGGTCATTTTACCAGCACGGAACTCGACCAGGTACTTGCTGGACGATCCACGGGACCCAGACACCAGGCTGGGGAACAGGGCTCCAGAAGCCATGGCGATGACTGGGTTGGAAGAGAAGGCAAACACTGTAGTCCCGTATGACATTTCAGGCATTTCACGGCGAAGGAATGGTGGTGGATTTGTTGACATGCATCGTACAGGGAAAGCGGCAACCTCATTTTCACTTATTTATTGTAGTTCATAGTCATAATCTGATATTTTGATTTAAAAACAGGTTTACTTTAACGGACATTTATTTAACGTAACGGGCATTTTCTTGACACGGGCCTATGTATGTTCAATTCTATTTACGGTCACACACAGAAACCCATACATTGAGCAATAATACAGTATATGATGGAAAATAGTTTCGTCCTTAATTGTCTATATTATTAATATTATAAGTACACTTTAAAATCGCAAGAGCTATCAAACGGGACGAGCAATCCGCACGTTTCCCTGATGACTGTGCATCATGTAGCATAGCTAGCTAACGTTTGCTGTTATATTACATTTCATTCTCCATATTTTTTGCATACATATACAAAACAGAAGTATACCATTCAACATATTTTATTTAGGACATTGTAACATGTATTTGAAAGCGTTTTACTTACATGTATTGCAGTTAAATCAGCGGCTGCGAAATGTATGCTCAGAAAATGAAGCAACTATGATTGGCTCAGGGTTACTACTGTTTCACTGTGTGATTGGTCAAAATATACGTCACTTCCGGACACGGTGCTCGGTAGAGATAGAGAGCACAACAATTTTGCATACGTCAGAAAACTGGGACTTTTTTTCAGTTTCGTTATGTATTTATTTATTATAGAAAAAATATGTGTTATTAATGGCGTGTGTGTGTAGGGGGATTTCTTAATATGCATTATAACTAAATATAAACAATCTGAAAATGAATTGGCAAAGAAAATAATGAACCTCACAGATAAAAAAAAAAACATTAATCATTCCTCATAGTTCACAATTTATTACTAATGCTTGTGGTCGCATAAGGTCTAGAACAGTAGTGGTAGGTATACACTTAGTACTTTGCATGATATTGTGTATTCATTGTGTTGTGTTGTAAAAGCAAGATATACATTGTAAACACATCAAAAAGTCAAAACATACCAAAAGCATGGAAGTCATGGGACCTACACCACAGAGTTGTTACTGTCAATGTATTGGATCTGGTGTATGGAAGGGTTAGGGTCTCAGTCTGGAGTTTAATAAAGAATTAGTAATTGGAACCCACTATTGTCTACAAATATGCAAGTATAATATCTTTTAAGCATCATGTCAACAATAATTTCAACAGGTGCATTCCTTGTACACACACATTGAATACTACTATATTAAAGGGGTGATGTTAGCTCATGTTCACATTTCAGAAGGTGAAACTGAATAAATTGTATTTTTGCATAGGTAGGTGGTATCTAATGGCATTGTCTGCCACCTAATATTCTGAACAGCGGAAAAGCTTATTGTTATCGGTTGTTGGAAAAACAAATCAACGATGCCAACGGAAATTCACTAAAACTGAGGTCATTTAGAGGCTGATGACCGAAAGTTTGATTGTGCCTTGGAAAAAAATAAACATAAATCTGCCGTAAAAATGTTACAGTGCTGCACGGTCTACATTTAAAAACAAACACCTAAACTAAAACTCATGTCCATTATACACACGATTTCAATAGTATTTCTCTTTGTATCCTACTGGTATCTGGCAAAATTGATACGCTCTGAACTGTGCCATTATTTTGTCTAACAATGTCACACACATTCTTGTACAGCTGATGGCTCAGTGCAGACCATCTTTTTGAGTTCTATGGCTTTAAGTTGTGTAAGAAACCATCTTAGTTAGCATGCATTCAACACATGTTACAGATGACAACAAATCTTCATCAACATCGTAAGCAGCTTCAGTATCTAGTTTATCTAGTCACAGAACATAATCACACATGTAAGATACAGGGATGGTTTAGTGCTCTGCCAACTAATGAGATCATCCATTTTGATAGCTATATTATAAAAAAAAGTACCAGCCACATGTAAATGGCACCTGATATTTGCATGTACCTCCCCAGTAATGTGTGCCATATCTACATGATGGGTGTGTGGTCAGACTACATATCTCAGACCATAGAACCACCTCTGTTTCCAGTATAGCCGCCATGCCAGGTATCACACAACAACCTCTGAAATCCCTTAGTGGAAATATGTCTGTGACATGGGTAGCTCTAAGGACAGTCTCTACAGAATCGTGGTCAGGGCACATAGTGATGGCTGACGTCAAGTCAACTAAGTAAACTCTAAAATAGTCGCCCTGTATCACGTCATGTAGAATCGCACATGTAAGACTTCTGCCTGACATGACCTGCGATGAGATTTTCTCACTTCAGATTTTTTAGAGATTCTAACAGAGAAAAAAAATAATAGGAAACAATATTGGCAGTAAAACTGAACATTTCAACATCACAGAGGTTTGAATATTTGATGAGAGATAAAAATCACTTCTATCAGGTAGGAGCAGGAGAATGCCAGAGGATGAGTCAGGTGCCACTTTTGTCAATAAATGTTGGGACTTTCGACAAAGTTGCGTTCAAAGTATCCCCCGCTGTACATCCAGTCCTCCGCTCCGGTGTGAGGATTTGTTTTAATCTGAAACCACCTGGATGGAAAGCAAATGACACAGACAGGCATGATTACACACACAATTATGGAGACCTAGGAAATATTGGTGGAGCTTTATCAATATCCAACTCGAATAAAACAAAATCTGATGGCTGATGGCTACATCGCTACCATGGCAATGCCTGATTTTTTTCCTTATGTTCTTTATTATATGAATTTCTAACCTGTACAAGATGCATATCAAGCTTCTAGTACAGGGGTGGGCAACACTTTACTCACTTAGAGAGGGTAAGGCAAGGGCCACACACAAACCATGTGGGGGGGGATAAGTTGGAGCGATATTGGACATCCGTCAGACACTCACTGAATCACTGAGTGTGACGCGGGGGACCTGAGACACTACCGCTACGAGGCCGGTGTCCCGGTGTACACCTGAGTCTGCAGCACGCCTCGCTACCGAGCCCTCGTTGGGTCAGGGTCTCCACACAACAGGTGATTCACAGAGTAACCTCCCCTCAACAACGGCCTAACTACGACGCAATTAAACAAGATATGCCCAAGGTTTCAACATGGTCCCAAGGGATTAAAAATCGCAGTGTATATATGTATACATCCGAGCGACACAACAGTAAAAAGCAGGTAAAGGGGCATTTAGCAGACACTTTTGTCCAAAGTGACTTACAACCAGTACATTTGTGGGGTTCGACATGCAGAGAGTTGGAGGCGGGGGGAATCAAGGGGCTCGAACCGCCGACCCTACGGTTAGTGGACGACCCGCTCTGTCCACCTGCTCTACCCACTGAGCCACTGCTGCCCGGTAAAGACATGCGTGGCCAATGGAGCTCTGGTGTGAATGTAATGCACACAGACTGTATATAATACAGATTCAACTGTCTTTCCATTTGTGTGCATAGGTGGAAACTATCACATGCTTTTTTCCACACAGAAAAATAAAGCTCCTACAAAACGAGTACACGAGCACTTGTTAAGATTTTGATTTAGTGTATTTGATTAGTTTTTTGATATTTCTGGCATCCATAACACTGGATTGTGAACTCCGGGTGCTTCTATTAATGAATGCGGCCAGCTGTCTTCTCTGTGGGGGAAATCCAACAACAATAACAACTTCCTCCCTAGCGTGATCGTGTTTTGATTCAGAGTGTGTACGGAGAGGAGGGGCTCTTCACACTATTCAATACCCTTTGGCTGCCCACCCACATAACATCTATGTGAGGGAAACGCTGCGTTGCGGGCCAGATAGAGAGGGGTCCACCGATCGGTTCTGGCCCTGGAAGTTGCCCATATCTCTTCTAGTAGAATACTCAGCTATGAGAGTTGCATTGTGCCCCTTCCTCGGTAACATGGTAGTCAATAGCAGCACTCCTTATAGGGTCCTGCAACATATTCCTCCGGGGAACACACACCTGGTGGACCACTCCTCTTCATCTTTGGAGCGTTCCTTGCGGGCTGCTCTCTGTTTCTCTTCAAGCCGCTCTTTTTCAACCATTGCTCCATCTGAAAGACAGACCAGAGACATGGACACTGGAACACTCGAGCATATACTGAACCTCATGCATGCATTATGATGTTGTTGGAACTGTACTAAGTATATAGGTCAGACACTGTGTGTGTGTGTGTGTGTGTGTGTGTCTGTGTGTGTGTGTTTACCCAAGTCTCCGTCCTCCATAGCCTTAAGGTCTGGCCGCAGACGGCAGTCTGTTGGTGCTAGCAGTCCCTCCATGCCCGGCTCCAGCTCATTCAGTGTCACAGCAAAGCTGGTGAAGTTGTACATCTACACAGGAGTAACGTTTGTATTCTGAGTCGAAGAGGATATACACGTCGTATTGCACTCATATTGACGGTGATTAACACGCTGTGGATATGCCAGTTATGACCCTTACTATCCACGGCACCACTGAAAGAGCGACCAAGTAAACAAGAGATAGATGCTATAGAAACATTGTAGCTGCACAAGTCAGCTGATAAACAGCTGAGATATCGTTACTCGTGATACAGGGAAGTACTGGGTGACATATGGGGGAAGAAATTAATGTAGCCTTATACTTGAAATCACATAACTAATGAACGAAAACACAACACAATTACGACTACATTGGATCTACACTGCCTGTAAGCAAGGGAAAGGTAACGGACATGTAGTTTGGGGCAGAGTATGTATGTTTAACATTAAAAATAAAACGTGACTTCAAACCATGTCCATGTTATCGTGGTAGTTCACCTGTTCCGAGTGTGGCGGTCGCGGTGTAATCTTCCACAGTAAGGCACTTCCTGGAATCACGCTCACAGTTTCTTGCATCTCGGGCATCTCGTCAGCCTCGTCTCCTTCTGCACAGGTCTCCTGCACGGCCACAGGTACAGAACACCCAGCGGTCAGAGCCAGACAGAGCAGCACTCACCTGCTCCTACAAAAGAACACGTGTGATGAAAAAAAGAAAGAAAAAGAAAAAGAAACTACAAAGTTGCCACGGACTCAAGACTCAATCAACGATGCAGTGGTCAATGCCCAGCATTGTGGATTGGCTGCCGGCAATGGAACACTCGTACATTCAGGAACAAAGACTAGGAGGAAGACAGCAGCAGCAGCCCACTACATACCATAACACATCAAATGCTTTGACCTTACCTTCCACTACCGCCACTGCACGGCATCGTGAAAGAAAGAGATAACGTTTGAGAAACGTGGATCGTAAATTATTATTAAAAAATTTTTTTTTTAGAGTGCGCAGTAAAATACCACAAAAAAATATGAGTCCTCCAATGGTTAACCTAGAAATTGAAATGCTTGAAACTTTTTCTGGTGACTTTCTTACTGTATTAGCAGCAATGAAATGTTTCACCTTCTCATGACAAATGTACTCTTTGTAAGTCTCTTTGGATAAAAGCGTCTGCTAAATGCCCTGAATGTAAAACGTAAATGCCCTGACTGAGCTGTTGGCTGGAACACACGGTGCTCCGCGTGGCGTTGAGCCGACAGCGGGCCGTGAAGGGACAGCTCCTCTCACCTGCTTCTGCTTTTTGGAAACGCCCCCGGACTTCTTGTCTGCCTTCTTGTGGGCGTCGTAGGCCTTGGGGTCCACGCTGTACATGCACTCCGTCCACTTCCCGTAGATCACGCGCTGCTTCTTCTTACTGAAGCGCAGCGGGCACAGAACCATTAGCTCACACCTCAGCCAACACAGCTGGGGGGGGGGGGGGGAAGGGGGCTAACTAGAGCCACATGCTCACCTCTTGTCTTGGATGTAGCCTTCCACTTTGTGCAGCTCTTTACCAAACATGCCACACGGTCGAAAGTTCAGGACACACTTGTCTCCCGTACTGACAAATCAGACGCAAAAACAGGCAATCAAACAACTGCAAAACAGCTGCCACGCCAAATGCAGTGCAGCGCTTTAGTGGAACATACCTGTGGTTGACGATCTCTACCGTCCCGTATTGCTCGATCCAGAGCTTTCCTAAGATGATGTTGTGCACGCAGCACATGGGGTTTGTCCAGGTGTACGCCTCCTTATGCCTGGAAGAAGTTAACACAGCACATCCCCATCGCTCAGCTAAACACACCGCCATGTGTGAATCATGTGGAACACGAGCACAGTCGGGGGAAAGCGGATGTTGATCGTTTCGTGTTATGCGCTCAAATATAGGCTCACTTCAACAACTCCAGTGTCATGGTGCCTTTGGGCTCGGCCTCAACGCTCTTGCCCCAGAATTTGAGCTTGGGGTAGATGGTGCCGTGGAACTCAAACTCCTGCTTCAGGGACTCGGCGTGGAAGGCACTGACAGGCGGGTGGTGGCTGACTTGCTCTGAGATCAATCTATATCCGTCTTCCTCCCTGGAGGAGCCAACAACATATGGGCACAACTTTAATATATTGCACTGAAAAATGTATTCACAATACATCCAATAAACGTGGTCTGTGTATATTGTACAGTGCATGCACACACATAATTCAAGTATTTTGGTCAGTGAATACCTTGTTAGTTCAAAGGTCTCCCCTAATAAAGGATTAAAAGGCTTTCCAGTTCTTTCCCATTGAGAAGCCACTGCGGACACAGCAAAGGCTGCAACCACCTGCCATGAACAAAATCACAGATCTTGAGTCATACTGACTTGAGGTACATCACCCACCTAGGATGGATTTCTATAGTGGGTGGTCATTATCAATAAGAAATAATCGCTTCAAGAACATTGTCAGCGGTGATATTTTGTCAAAAGCAGAAGTGAGCCCATGTGGATTATGTTTACCTGCATGCGGTCTATGGAGTCTGACAAGCTGCAGGCTTTGTGAATGAGGTGAGTGTGTTCCATGTACTCAGAGATCCTCTGAAGGAAGCTCAGGGGCTCATTGAACACCACTGGCATTGCTATTTTAGAAAGTTCCTGAAGCACCACAAAAAAAATCAAAAGAGTAACATTCAATATCAAAGCTTGTAAACTGAAAACTAGGTTTTATCAATATGGAGAAAACTATAGGCTATAGGCTTAACCAGGTTTTTTTTTTTTTAGCACAAATGATCTTAGTAAGTCCACAGCAGTATCCTTAATAATATTTTTATTAATAATAACAATAAAGATAATAATAATCACAATCATCATAATAATAATAATAATAATTAAAGTATGCAATCTCCAACAACATCCACAGCGGCACCTTAATTATCCCGCGCTTGTTGATTGCGTCACACACTATTGTAAAAAGAATAGCTGCTGAAACATTACCTCTCGTAAACAAGGTGTTGCAATGTAAGCGGCTGAGTGCGAGAGTTTTTGCAATCAATACATGCGCCATCACACTCCAACTCACTGACTAAAGTTTAGAAGTATGACTCACCATTCCAATACATTTCTTCAATATACCCCACATATTTAAATTGCTTCTGGAGATCATATCTGCAGGCAGCACTTTCCTGTTTATGAAATAGTCATGGAGACAATACAAGAAATTAACAAATAAACACTGACATTTTTGAATATTGGTAATTATTTGAACTACAGAAGAGTGACCAATAACATAAGATACAATCCCACAACAACAATACCTACAATCTAAGTATAGTAGAACACGCTGTAAAACATAAATAGATACAGCCATAAGTCAGCCCTCTCTAAAAGGGCTACTGGTTTTAGAGCACCCTGAACAAAGACATACACCTTTTTACTCTCAACAGGCCAATGGCACAACAGTGCAACAAGGCTGTACTGGCCACCTTCCATTAAATAACATGTCCAAAAATGAAAGCTTCTAACCAACCTCACAAAACTCCTTTCACAATAAGTCTTATTTCCTCACCTTCGCTCCCATACTCCATTTTGTTGTGTTGTGCTTCCATCCTTGGCCTGCTTGCCTTCAAACACCAGGGCATCCTTAAAACTTACCTCACAGGAGTCATCGGACTCCAGTCCTGCAAGGATAGACGTCATTGTTTGAATGCATTGCAATCCTTGCCTATTTCATGATATGGTCATGTATTTTGTCTGTATAAGTCATGTGTTGTTTGTGATTGTGCTGCCATCAGGCCTCTCTGGCACCTGTCTCGGCGTCGTAGAACTCTTCCTCGCTGTTCATAGTGAGCGTAGACTGGAGTGTTACTGGGAAGTCATGTCTGTACCCGGCCTGTCACTGCGCCCCAATCTCTTTTCGAGCATCACAGAAAGGTTAACACTTGACCTGCAACATTTGACAACGATCCGTTTCAATATCAGCCAACACATATACTACACGTGCCATTAATGAAAAATAGAGACGCTTGCAGGTCATCCTAACATTAACCACTTAAAAAAAAAAAACAGCTTCAGCTATTATTAGCAATCTAAGAAGCTAGTGAGTAGCTAGCCGTTAGCCTTGGTGCTGCACTGAAAAACTACCGAACAACACAATAGTATTATGTGAACCTTTATCCCAAAGACTGTCAAATACATGCCGATAGAACAGCGGGAGATACACAAATAAGACATTACGATTACAGTACCTGTTAATCGTCACCGATACAATGTTCTAAAACATAAACATTCCTCAATTCACAGCTACAGGAACTGGGCGGAAGAGGGCGTCAAGGGCAACATCGCTGGTAGCTCCATCAGCCTATCAGCGCCTTCACCGCTATACCCATGGTGTCTCGATCAGCCTATCAGAGCCTTCACCGCTATATCCATGGTGGCTTGATCAGCGTATCCGAGCCTTCGCTGATAGAACTAGATCGCACAGAACGGCTTCAGTTTTTCTTTGTATAGCCTAGTTATATTGGTGGTTATAATAGCTATATTATATCACTGATATATTGGTCCAAATAGTATGTTATTGCATTATATTACATAATATTATATAATATAAAATAATATAATATAATATATTATGATATGATATGATATTGTATTGTATCTTTATATTACATGATATCATAGGCCAGGGGAATTATTTGTCACCATATTTTGGAAACAAACATATGGATGGATATTTAAGTAAATTACAGTGGGCATGACAGCTGTATTCCAGGAAAGTAACATGTCATTTGGCCATTTCACCAATGTGGTTGACTTTCTCACGTAAATGAGGGTAGATTTTTTTTTAGGCCGAATACATGGAGTTAAGCCATGAGCTCTCCCAATTGCCCGGCATATGTGGGCGGAGAACATCAGCCACGAGTTTACAACAACGCACGCCTTGGTGTCCGATTTTCAGACTGCAAGCGAACAGTAACTTGTGAGGACAGCAACGTTGTGTCTGTGAGATATTCTTTAATCAGTTTTCGGACAGTAGTATGAACAACTCTAATTAAATGTGACAACTGGACCCAAGAAGATGAACAGGGGAGACAAGAGCGCAAAGCCGGCGCTCCGGTGCCAACAGCCACCCAAAGCGCAACAGCAGGGCGCCACTCAGAACCAGAAAGTGACTAAAGATTGCAGGAGAAGCTCCTACTCTAAGACTCGGCTTAACAACGACACACGAGGAACTCAGAACGAATATGAAACGGGGGTGAAATCAGTGGGAAAGGGTAAGCGGCCGGGAAACGTCGTAGAATGTGTGCCCAACGACGAGTGCCCAAAGAGCGGCAGCGTACAGAGGACTATGTCCGATGCCAGCAACGCTTCGGAGGACTACAGCAAAGATTCTGGCTGTGTGTCTTGGAAACTCTCTTCTTCTGATAGTAGTTCGGAAATTTCTGATTGCACGTCGGAGGGCAACAAGGCAGACCCTCAAAATATTGACACAGAAATAAGTTGGTTGGACGGGAGAGCGTCTGCGAGGGACCGCAGCGGAAGAGGCGATGAAAACTACACCTTGAAGGAGAGCAAGGACGGCGACACTGTTGGCATGGAATCCCCTGATTTAGGAGTGTCCCTGGGAGACGTTAATGTCTCAGAAAACTATCCAAATTTGATTATGGTTGAGACCACTGAAGATCTGATCAGGGAGGTCGACGACTTGAGATCAGAAAACGAATATTTGAAAGTAAGAATACCTTTTTTTGTTTTGAAATACAAATTCATAATGTTTACTATATTTGTAAATAGGTCAATTTAATTGTCCTTCGGAAAGTTGCGTGTAGCGTCTGTAGCCTATTCGGTTACAGCACGTGGTTTGTGTGAAGCGTTTTGACAGCAGAGCGGATTTTCTGTAATTGCACATGCCAATCCCAATTACTGACACGAGACTGCGTGACCGAGGACACTCGAGGCTGCGTCCAATGATTGGAAGGCAGACAAACAAAACTCATCGTTTTACAAATCGATTACAATGGATAATTTCCACGGTAATAAAACAATTTTACCCACACGGATATATGCTAGCGTCTTAAATAACTATATTTCATTCAATCATGTAATTTTATACATAGGCCGGCCTATTTTAAGTTGTAGGGCCTGTATCCTGCTGTGGAACCGTGCCGTGATAGAGTGAACAAAGTAGAAATATAAATAAATGAAAGTACTTGGGCAACACGTCTGCCTCTTGTGAAGTGCAATAAAATGTTAAGTTGTCGTGTGTGAAAATGTATAATGCACTCCAAACCAGCTGAAGAAAAACAGCCACAGTCCCAGCCTACAGGTCTTGAGATCTGTTTCCATGTCCCTGCTCACAGGATGAGATGGAGGAGCTGCACTGCGAGATGGTGGAGATGCGGGACATGTTCCAAGAGGAGGAGGTGTACAAGCTGCAGGAGCTGCGGCTGCAGCTGGAGCAGGCCAACAAGACGTGTCGCATCCTGCAGTACCGACTCCGCAAGGCAGAACGCCGCAGCATCAGGGTGGCCCAGACCGGACAAGTGGACGGGGAGCTGGTCAGAAGCTTGGAGCATGACATCAAGGTCAGGCCAGTCTCTCTCTCTCTCTCTCTCTCTCAGCACTCTGTAACCACCGAAACAGTTTAGGAGCCTTCGTCAATCGGCTTTTCGGTGAATCATTTTGATTGGAGTCATCCAAATGAGCACCCACCTTCCACATATTTCTTCGCTTAGCCTCCAACTCTCAAACCGGGCAGTGATTGGTCGACAGCCGCATGACTCACCGATGGGCCACATCCTGATGTTGGGTTGTGCCACAAAATGCTTAATGGGGAAAGGTTTTTTTTTTTTTCCTACATCCTGTTTGTAGGTTCGTAAAACCTCTGTATAATTATGTGGTCAATTGTTTCCAACGAAATAGATGCCTACAACTAAAATGTATACGGGATTAAGATTGGAAACAGCGTCATGGAAGAAACGCATTGGCTGGAGTTTATCACTTTGTTGGTTGGTTTCTTTTACATGGGGCCGATAACACAGGATGGTAATTTGACACCCTCACATTTCTCTAAACAATGAAATGACATTCACGCATACAATGATTTTCCTGCCCTTGATAGTGTTGAATTCTGACTTCAATCATTACCCCTACTTATTCTGACTTCAATCCCCTACTTGTGTGGAACAGTTAAGAAACATGTTGCACTGTTACTTATTACTTCCGTCATTGACTCGGTTAGTGGATACCTCTCACGTCATTGTTTGTTATAATGCATCGGGCGCTTCCATTAATAATTGAGTTTGCTGCTAGGTGGCGAAGAGCGTCTCTCTGCGGCTACGGAACGAGCTGGAGTGCGTGCAGCAGAAGAAATCCCTGTTGGAGGTTGAGAACGAGGCCCTCCGAGAGAGGACCCAGGAGCTGGAGGTGGCCAAGCAGGTCCTGCAGACTGAAGTGGACAAGGTCTTCTCCAAAGAGGTGCCACCTCCTTATATTTAGCTTCACGGTCTGCATCTGTTTGCTCCACGCTACACTTTAACCTTGCGGTGGAGCATCAGCTGTTGCCCTCCATACGCCACATACACATTACCCATATCCCCGCAGTCTCTCGCCCATTTCAACTGGGTTACTTTACACAGCTGCCCCAGTATCATGCAGTTGTCTCCCCTTGCGCCGGTGATACTCTGATGTCAGATGGCGCTTGACCCTGGCCCACATCAAGGATATGAGCTGAGAGCACGGCCGGCAGCTGACTGTGGCGTCTGGGTGGGGTGAAGCCCGGTGGTATGCTGAGGCCTGAACTCTAGGCACAGCTGACATTCCCACTGGAGGACACACAAAATGGAGACAGAGCGGGGGGGAGAGAAGCAACATATAGAGAGATTACAGAAATAGATGCTCTCCCGCTTTCTCTCATTTGGTTTCTATTAAGCTAGGCTAAATCGGGATCAGCGTGTATTATGGAATTCTAAATAGCGGTCGCACACTGACATACTGACCTACAACAACTGAAATGATGTGGCCAGCGATTCAGCGCACCGTGTCCTGGTTCGCGGCTTTCCTTCTCCCTTTATTTGTTGTTTCCAATTCTGCCCTGAAGCCTTACCTTGGTGTGGCTGATGCTGTGCACACGTGTTCAGTCTAATCCAGGATTCGGTGCCTTGGCGTAAACTTTGCCTGGCCCACTCCAACGGGACAGCTGCTACTCTCTCTTATCCCGTGCAGAAAATCCACTTAGATTACCTAATCTAGGACCACAGAACCTTTGGAGGATGGACATTTTAAATACTTTCAAACACTTGACTGATCCTGCTGGCCAGGGGCAGAAAGCATCATAAACAAACACATGGCTGAAGAATAACTGAAGAACAGAGGGACTTTCAAAAGGTGATTACTTTCATTGATCAATCACAGTATTCCCTTAGCATTGGGTTGAACATGATCCAGGAAAACTTGGAGATACTAACCTAATAGTATCCTATTAGCTCTCCTTCTATGTCTACATTACGTATGCGCCTTTTCAGCTACAAACCCTGAAAGGTGACAACACACTTCTCATAATCCCCACCTCTCACCTCTGAGTGTAGTTCTTTATAAAGGCATGCCCTCCGGCCTTGTGTCTTCTGGCCAGTCAATGCATCCCGAGACACAGCTCACTGCGGGCTGAGTTCCTTTCATACGCAGGCAGACAAATGAACTCACTGGTGAGGTGGAGCCATGCCCTTGGTGGTGAGAAGAGAAAGGGCTTTGCAGTAGTTCACATGACTCCGTGTCGTTGCCAAGGAATCTGTTGTAACCTACTTCTCATGCTGAGCCAGAGATTGTTTGCAAAACCATTTTGTGCAAGAGCTACATTGACCCGTTTGCTCTCTCTGAAACCCCCAGAACTCTCTGAAGAGGAGAAGTGTCAGGTCACCCATCAGCAAAGCAGAAAGACGGCTTTCCCAACAGATAGAGGTATGACATATCTCATATATATATATATATATACACACACACACACACTGTATACATTGTACCTGATCTCAAATATATCTGTATCCAATCATCACGAATGCACTATTGTGTCCTTCTATCTAATGTGGATTGTCGGCCATTTATTTCCCCTCTCCATTCCTAAGGAGGACAGCGCTGATCTCAAGTGCCAACTGCACTTTGCCAAAGAGGAGTTAGCGCTCATGTGCAAGAAGCTGACAAAGTTGGTATCGGACAGCGAAGGGATGCGCGCGGAGCTGGCGATGTACCACTCGGCCTACGGGGACGTGGACCCCGGCCAGCCCCACGACGGTAAAGCCAGCTGCGGCCGCTCCAGGGAGACGGAGGTGAGGGCTCACTTGAAGCTGGTGGAGGAGGAGGCCACCCTGTTGAGCCGGCGCATCGTGGAGCTGGAGGTGGAGAACCGCGGCCTGCGGGCCGAGATGAGCGACCTGCGAGACAAGTGCGGCGGCGCGGCGGAAGAGGAAGAGGAGGAGCCGACGGAGGCGGCGTCAGAGAAACAGGTTTCCCAGGTGGACCCGCGATGGGAACTGAAGGCGAGGGGGCAGAGTGGGACAACGGGACGCCCGACGGAGCACACACAGGACGATAAAGGCAATGGCCCAACAAATGCAGGTGTGGTCGAGAGCTCTGTCCTAAGGGACGGGAGCCCCGCAGCGACCAAAGGGATGTTGTCTGTGTGCCAGATCACCCGAGAGGGCCCAGTGGGCGGGGAATGGATCCCTTTGGTGCGGGAGGAAGTATCGGGCAGAAAGGAGGACAGAGGTCTCCATGGGATGACAGTGAAAGACTGTGAAGCTCTGGTTTCTCTCAAAGAACACGCCTGCATTGTGAGTTCAGCCATTCAACTTCTCACCACAAACGGCCTGTCCTCCACACCTGTTGCTATCCCTGAGAAAGAGATTCAGCACAAGGCCCAACCCCCAGGACAGAACCTGTTCTTTCAGGGGCCTGTAAACGATTCTCTGGCACTTTTGCAGACCATGTTGCTGGCCTTTATCGGGCACCTGGAGAAACTGCTGACAGATCGTGAATTAGTCGGTGTTTCCTTTCAAAAAGAGGCCAGTTTTTGTGATTCCTATACGCTGCCCTTTATTGTGGGGGAGTTTGCGGGGAACAACGTGGATGCCCAGAATGTCATCGAACATGATATTATGGAAGAGGTCTGTACCGCCGACATGAAGGAAAGAGTGAAGCACACACAGCAGGGGCCATCCTCTCCAGTGCACATGATGCAAAGTTGCAGAGACCCCAAAATGCTGGTAATTTTGCAGGCAATATCAGTTCTCCATCGGTGGTGTCAAGTGAAAGAATCTGGACTGGCCGACAATGAGGTGATGATAAAGACACTCTCACTGAAATACCCAGCTTGTCCCTTAAATACAAAAGCAATGCAATGAATACACATATCTACACTTGTAATGCACACGTCCTTTACACACGTCCCTCTACATTAATTAATATTCACATTTGAATACGACATATGTGGAGCACATTTGGAGACTTTACCTGTCTTTTCCCCATCCAGGCAAGAGCCAAAACCATTTTGATGCTACAAACACTGCTGGGAGAGCTAGAGGCAGCGTGTCCTGGGACTGCGCCTGACAGTGGAGCCACCAGCACGCGGTGCAAGACAAACGAGGTACGGAGGGCTCTCGCCGTGCAGCCGTCGCTCCCCAGCTGTGTGTGTTTATGTGATGCGCTTGGGGAGGCCACACTGATCATCTCTGCTTTGGCTTCAGTGTCATACTGCCTGCACCGCACAACGCCAACACACTTAATCAGGGGCGACAGTATTTAGGCTTATCTCCTGTGGGGTCTCTCTCTCTGTCTCTCTCTCTCTCTCTCTCTCTCTCTCTTTCTGTCTCTCTGTCTCTGTCTGTCTGTCTGTCTGTCTGTCTGTCTGTCTCTCTCTCTCTCTCTCTCTCTCTCTCTCTCTCTCTCTCTCTCTCTCTCTGTTTATGGGCTGTTGTAAAAAAGATGACAGTTATTATGATTCTGTTATTCATCTTTTCACTTACTGTGTAGTTCTGTGAATGTCTCCGCCTCTGACGTCTATTAATGCGTTCAACAGTAACAGTGAAAATGCTAGGAAAATGATGAAAATATAGCAGGTAATTTCATGCTTCAGTTCAAACAATAAGTGACACTAATGAGTGAAACCTGATAGGAAGAGCTAATAGAATCTGCTTCATAGAGGACCTCCTTCTTTGATGTTTTGCCTTCCTACAGAGGAGACTGTCAAAATCATGCATTTTGTTTGTTTAATTCAATTCAGTGAGAGCTGATGTAGGTCTAATTATACATTTTTGCCAAACTTTCTTGCCTAGAATGCCAGCGCCCGTGCCATCAGCAATGAGAGGAGATACTTTGAAATTGACAGGTCAGTTTTATTAGCTTCCTCCCCATCTTGCACAAAATACAAATATTATTGACATTGAAGTCCTGAGACACACAATAAAACATTTTCCCTCAGGACATACACGGCTGAAGGGAAAAGGTCCAGACGGCTCTGTGAGTCCAACAGGAAACACTGGTGCTATCTGAGCCAGTCGATCGCCCAGCTGGACCGAGAGGACCCCGTCAAGACCTGGGACCACCCCATCATGCCCCGGCACTTCCCCGACCTGGACTTTGAACGGATATCCACGGACCGGAGCCACACCGCCCCAGAAAGCACCGCCATCCGCATATACTACAGCCCCCCCTCCGCGCGCAGAGTCCATCTGGCTCAGCTGCGGCCGAGTCCCACGGCGGACAGGGAGTCGGTCACCACGACCTCACCCTGGTGCACTCCCCGGAGCTCCCTGTCGCCCCTCTATCTGGGGCTCTCTGCCAACCTGAGCGACGACATGAAAGAGATGACGGCCAGCTGGAGGCAGGTGGCGGCTCCCTCGAGTCGCCCGGAGCAAGAGAGACGGCGGTCGAGCGGCGCCTGGGTGGAGGTGGCCTGCTCGGGCACTCAGACCAAGAGGCAGCCCCAGATGGTGAGCGTGGCCCTGCAGACGGACGGCCCCCAGGGGGTCACGTCGGTGAGGAACAGCGCGGCCAGGGTCCAGAGCCCGTCATCTGCGCGCGCTCACCACATCTCCACCTCCTCGGAGAAGGTCAACGGGAGGGCCACGAGACCCAGACAGACCTCCCCGAAGTTGTACCGGAGGCATTCTGCCTCCTTCCCTACCTCCACCACCTTCAGCAACTCCTCCCTGGCATCCTCCTCTTCGTCCTCAACGGCCTCCTCCAGGGAGCGAGCGTTGGTGAATCTCTCGAACCAAGGACCTGCTAGGACAACGTGGGCCCGCCCGGCCAGTCACAAGGCAAACGCAGGGCATATCACCAGCACTGTGAGCAGTGACTTTGGCAGCCCCTGTCGAGCGGCTAAGCCCCCCAGCAAAGCTGCTGGGAACCACCGCTATGGCCTGGTCACAGAGTTCCTGCGCAAAGTAAGCGGGCGGGCAGAGAAGCCGGCGCCAGGAGCCGGGCAGAAGGGGAAATCGGACCTGAAAAACCTGGAGCGCATTCCGGCGAGGCCCCCCGCCGTTCCACCACACAGGAACGACAGCGTGACCAGAATCGTCAACCAGAGGTTCATGAGGCAGGGGGAGCAGAAAGGGACCACTCAGAACCAGGCCGTGAGAGGAGCCGTCACCAGGGACGTCAGCTCGAGCACCGTCTCAACAGAGGTAGGCCCTGGCCTGCGTATCACGTGGGGCATCGCTCCTTAAGAGTGCTGTCCAAATGATAACATGATGTGATATGTGATCCCTCTTTCAATGAAAAGAGTACTTCATAGCGACTTGCTCTTCATGTTTACCTCCTTGATCTCGACAGGAGGGAAACTATGACTGCAGCTCCAGCAGTACTTTGACGTTCTGCTTTGCCCGTCCATCTCGCCCCCCCCAGCGGCAACCCTTGAGTCCGGGCAAGCCGCAGTGACACACACACACTCAGCCAGCCCAGAGAGCCCAGCTGGGAGCAGCAGGGAGGAGGGGCAGCGTGCACTACAGCTGTCGTCCTGTCTCTGAATCCAGACAACATATGGAATTTCAGAAACTCAATGAATGGAATCTCAGAAATTAATGTTTGTGATGTGTTTGGCCGGCAATATATCAGTGCAAGTGGAGTAGAGAGAGAGAGAGAGAGAGAGAGAGAGAGAGAGAGAGAGAGAGAGAGAGAGAGAGAGAGAGAGAGAGAGAGAGAGAGAGAGAGAGAGAGAGAGAGAGAGAGAGAGAGAGAGAGAGAGAGAGAGAGAGAGAGAGAGAGAGAGAGAGAGAGAGAGAGGGCAAAGGTCAAAGGACAATAAGTTCTGAAATACATGTTTGGATTTTATTTATGTGCAACTTAATATTGTTTATTTTATAATTGTATTTGATTATTGCACTTCTTTAATATACTTACTTTTTTCAGTTAATTGTAAACCTAAAATGAAAAATGTGAAAAAAAAGTGAATACACTAATCCAAACAATGGATTTGCTGCTGTGTTTTTATTTTAACCAGAGGAAGACAAACCTATCACATTTACATCTATCTATCTATCTAAAATATGTATTTATCAATATGAGGTGTATATAAATTCATGTTATGTTCACACATTGAACATTAATATATTAACGTTAATCCAACAATCGTAAAGATATGAAGACATAGCCTGGATATGCACTCCTGAGTTGATAACTTTCAGATGTAGACATAGCCTGTATGTATACCCCTGCGTTAATAACCTTCAGGAAAAGGCTTTTTGCCATTTGGTCACATGTACTACATAAGTAGTTAACAAGATAAGCCTTCAACACCCTGCCACCCGCTTGTGCAAGAATAGTTTCAGCGCTTTGTTGTTCTGAATTAGGGTTCCCTATTTTCTAAACAACTACTCAAGTAAAAAAAAGAGACATTGTTGCAATGCACTATTGCATGGAAAAGTCACTGTCTGCACCATTGCAGTTTGTGCATAAACAGCTGATGGCTACAGAAGCCCTCTCTGTCACAAGCATGATTCATTTGAGTAGTCAAGTTGAGCCAAGATAGATTTATGTATAAAGGTGTGGCAGGCACTCGGCTGACAGGGCTCAAAGGGCAGGACCAGTGTACTGAATCATGGGCCTCCTAGAGAGCATTCATTTAAACCTATTCAAATATATGTACCACTCGTAATCGAATACAACAAAGGAACTCCATTTGCTTTTAACTCGCGCAAAACTACAAATATCCACATGGGGAGCTGTGATCAAACTGGTCAGCTGTGGGCCCCTCTTGTTTTATTTTGTTGGTTGCAAACGTTTAAGTTGATAGAGCATGTTGCAGCTGCTATTGTTTTTAATAAGGAATTTGATTATAATGGCTACTTTTTAACAGCCACTACATCATTTACAAGCTGTCAGTTAGTGATCGCAGTAGAGTCATGGAGCGTGTTTTCCAAAGGTTTAACTCGTACGATTTCAACGCGGATGAAAAGTTCAAGAATGGGTTGATGTTGGTTGACGGGTCGAGCACTAGTGGCAACGGAGCATCTGGACTGGAGATGAAATTATTTTATTATAACCGGTATGTTTTCTCAGATAAGTGAGCCAAAGCACCTCGGTTAACTCAAAACGTTTGTTTTCAGTCTAAATGTACATGTTTAGGCGGAGTTTGTTCATTAATACATTTGTCCCAGGCAAGTCTGGTTTTAAATAACAAATCAGACATCACCAGATTTCTGACTTAAAACTAGACTTCCGTCTAGATCTGTCTCAGAGCGATCGTGTTTTACGGCTTACGACCAACCACTAAATGGACGTTGTACTTAACAGGTTTATTGAGCCCATCGACTCGGCACGGTACAAACAGTGGAGCTGCGACGACCCCCGAGAGGTTGAATGTGACATGGACCACCAGAATGAAATGTGCTCAAAGTCAGTACCTGGCATCAGCAGGAACGACTGTGAAGAAACGGAGGCCAAGGCACTTTCCTTCAAGGAAGTTATTAGACTAGTTCAAGCGGGTGAGAGCGTCCCTGGAGTGCCACAGCTGGACATAACGCCAAGCAACCAGGACCCAACACCTTCTAAAATGGAAAGGGTATTGAAACCATGGGAACCCCGCTGAATCTTCCTAGTTATATTTATTGAAATAAATACTATTAAATCTTCCAAATATTCTGTACTTTTGACAATTGGAGGCGCATTTCCATGGATGTATAATAAATAACTCGAAGTAGGACTGCATTTCTTTATTTCGACCTAGTTGGCACAATGCCGAATTGCATTTTCACAGCATTTTAAAAGGCAACTTGTTTGTCTGCAAAACGGTCCATCTCCAGCCTTCACTTGGAGAAGAGCGTTGGTAAGAGGAAACATTTGCCTTTAACCCTGTTGGTAACCAGCTGCAGCCTTGAGATAGTCATAGTATAATGCATCGGTATACAGCCCATAGAGGCACAGCCACAGACAGCAACCAGTTAAATTAAATGTTTATTAAATCTTTCATTTGCATATTATTTTATTTCAACAAGTGCTTTGATTTAAAACAAACCTAATTTGGCACTGAGTTACAGAGAGAGTGATACAGCAAGCGGAACAGAGACAAATCAGCCATTTAAAAATACAAAAACACAAAGCTATACTCAGTGCATGTAAGGAAATGATCAACCAAAAAAAGTGCATCAGAACTCCTCTGGCTCCTCTTCATCTTCAGCTTGCCCCTCAGACATGACGTCTTTCTGTGGGGAGAAAACCTTTTGTTAACAGGACCATGCCAGGTGAAGCCACAGTTGACATCATGGGATGTCTACACAAACATCCATGTCGTGGGGTTGCTTACATCCGTTGCATAAAGTATCTCCAAGATCCTCTGCAGAGTAGAGTCTCCTCCCCCGTTGGGCTCCATCTCTTGGCATATGAGTTCAATGGTCCTCAACTTTCCAAAGTAAAAGTTTCTTTCTTTCTCTGCATTAGCCTTCTCTAATCTTAGATGACTAAGCTGAGGGTTAAAACCATACAATTAAGAAAGCAATGTGTTCATATTCAGTACATGCATGTAAACCTGAAGCCCACTGACCATTGCAAATCGCTACAGATGTTCTCCAATGAAAACGATCAACTACTCACTTCATTAGCAAGCTCATCCATCGCATCTCTTGCAGCAGGTTTCCTCAAGGGAACAGGGTGCAGCACTTTGGTAGGGGTTGCCCTTGTGGGTGCTTCATTGTAGTGTTAAATGAAACAAAATAAATGCTAGAAATTATTTAGAAGGTCACATCACCCACTCTGGCATTACCAGTGCATCATTGCTAGCCAGCCAAGTTGCGAGAGATGCCTTGGGAACATGCATCACCCCGTGTCTCCAAAGTCCCACAAGTGACAAGACTAGGACCTCTTGAATAAATTACTTTACCAACTCGAGCAACTGGTCTCTCAGGTTGAATGACCTTTTCTAAAGCAAACCAATTGGAAATATTTAGAAATTGGGCACAGGTAATGGCAAATATAGATGAATATAAAGTATACAAAATGCGCAATTCTCACGCGCAGTGGCCTTCTTGGCAGGAACAGTGGCTGCTGAGGCAGGTGTTCCCTGGCCTTGACGTGCTGCCACTGGGTCATACGACTTGTCATCGTAGTTCGCATCAAAAAACTTCTTAAACCACTGCACAAACTCAAAGTTGTCCTGGAACTTGCCTTTAGTTAGTTTCTCTACGGGGATTATCTTTGAAAGTGGGTATAAAAGAGCCAATAATGAAAATACCCATTTAGTTGTAAAGGTGAATACTCACATCAAAAGGCTAAATGCTTACCTTGTCAACTCCTGCCTTTTTGAAACTGTTTTGTAAAATCTTAAAATTCTGCAAGTATTCGTGTTCCAGTTTGGCGTCGAATTTCACCTTTTTCATGGGGAGGCATCCAGTGAACAGCACATCCATGAATTGGCAATAAGCTGCACCTGTGTGGCAAGTCATGATATTATGACACATAACATCCACACTCCAACCAACGCAGTGCAACTAGTGGACGGACATCTGTCGGGCCTGTAGGGTACAGACAGTTACGCACCTGTACACAAATGCTCAATCTTTAAGTAGTCCACCTGTAAAAACGTGTTAACCCAAGACAGCATCTCATGGCGACTCAGATTGCTGCCGTTCACAGATGTGGAGAAAACGTTGACCGCCATCAGGGACCTGGACGGGGAATGGACAGGACGAGATGTTGACTAAATGTATTTACTTCAGGACGGCGTCGGAATTTACCCATACGACAAATATTTGGCCTGTTGTGTTTGTCACCGACACACTGGCTTGTCATTTGAGTGCTTTAAACACAAACAATATTAATGGACATGCGTCAACATCGGACACAACGAGCTAACAGTAGCTACTAGACATGGTTCCGTAAAACACCAAAACATTGTCGTACTTACTCGACTCAGCGTTAAGGCTATGTTGCTGCGGCTCCGAAGGAGGAAATGAACACGGTAGTAATACTGCACTACGCAGCAGACTTCGGATCCGTCGCCTTGATCCGAAATGAATAATTCGTTTAACCCTTGGGGATGCTCGAACTGTTTAAATAGACCAACAGCACGTGGGTCGTCGCGTTTTGATGTAAAAGCCCGGTCACCCTCAGAGAGGATCATCAAGTGTAGCGTTATCCCGGTCAGCCGCTACCTGTATTCCGGTCTCTGGTGTGGTATGAGCGGTGTGTGCAGGTTAACAGCCCCCGGAGAGAGAAAATTATGAAAATGACAACAATAACAACAACGACAAGGATAATAAATATGGACTTTTGGCGCAAAATCTGACAAAAAAATATCCGAACACATGCAACAGAAATGGATATCCCTGTATCAGAAGTCCCGCCCTCTCGCCGGTAACCCATGTACTCTAAGAGCCGCCCCTTCTCGCCAATAACGCTTATTGGGAACCCCCCGTCCCAGGCCCTGCGTCGTGAGAACGTCATAAATGGGGTTAAGTCCACCCTCAACTCGTTTGCATATTGCCTGCCAACAGGCACCATATATGGTGCTTTGCAATTAAAAAGAACCACAAGCACAAGTCACAATGAATTTTCAATATGAGTTTATTTATGAAGGCCAAAACGAACAAGCTGTTTGAACGTGCTATGTTAGGATTGGTCCACTTGTGCCCTAAATAGTGCACTATTGACATTTGGTAGTAGCCTAATCTAAATGTGAACCGATGAATCTGCTGTGTTGGATTAAGCTCACGAGCTCAAGAGTTTAAAATTAAAAGCAATTTAGCTGTCACAGTGTCTCATATATGTCAGGTAATGGAATCCAAGGACACAAGTCGCAAAAATAACATTTGTGCAAATTAACAAAACTGTTTTTTTTTTCAAAATGAGAGATTTTCGTTTTTTTTGCAGAATCTGTTAGTTGAGATCACAGAGAAGCCTCCCCATGGTTCATATAACAGTATTGGTTTATTTAAAAGTATACATTTTGTGTTTGAATTTGGATGTGCCAATAGAGAGAGGTGACAACTGCAAATCTTTAGGAGGCTTTTCTCAGTTTTAGCTTTTGTGATGTGCCTACATTCAAATGGCCACAACTTCTCCAAATATTATCAGATTTCCATGTGTTGCACATCATTGGAAAGCTTAGAAACGACACTTTTAGAATCTGTGAATAACTAAAAATACCCCAGGTGGGGTACACAAGATGACTTGTGTCCCTAGTTTCCATGATCTGACACATATATATAGTGTATAGCACCATAGGGCATTAAAAAAACTAAGTTTTCAAGTGATCTGGTTCTCTGGTGATCTGAAAATGTAAAACACAAAGTGGGCCCAACAACTAAATAAGAATAAAGCTTATTATTAAAAAATGTTCATGAATCTCAACAGCATCAAAAAAGAAACAATAGCGGGACTCAAATGCGGCATATTTGCAACTGGAGAACATAAAAGTCCATAGCACCTTAATTAATCACATGATTAGGACGTTATGAACAGAACATGTTTATGACCTTTCATCCAAAAACAAATAAAAAGTTAAATATTTAAGATACCTAATGCCTATGTTATGTTAGTAGTACAATATAAATCGAACACCCTTTAAAATGTTCTCTTGAGGCTAAAACATAGATGTAACTCATAATCCTAACTTAAAAACCAGCTCAACATTTTAAATCATTCAATTAAATACAGGTAAGAAAAAGAAATGTTGCAGACCTACAGATGTATTGAGGTAGATTATTGTGTTACAGTTTGGATTCAGCACAGCACCATTGCTTAAACATATAAGCATTCTCAATAATCAATCAAATCTAAAAATGTGTTTTTTGTTAACTGGGTGACAGAAGACACAACACTAAAATAAGTCACAAGTCAGCATGACATTGTGAAAAATCATTAGGAATAAAAACAGTCTCTGTCTAGATGACCAAAAGCACGGGGTATAGAACAGTAGTTGTGCCAGGTCAAACATGGAGGTGCAGCTTACTGTCCTCCAGACTCACATTCAAAATAGTCCTTGAGTGGGGCGAACAGGTGGCGGATGACCGGGACACTCCAGGAGCGACCCAGAACCCTCTGCCTCTGGCAGCGGCCCATGTTGTTCACATCTGTGTAGTGCTTAGGGAAACCAAAGATCCTGCAACAAGACAAAACACACGACCATACAAACCATTATGAGAATACGTATCCAAGTTCAATTGATTTAAACTTGTACAGGGACTCATTTGTTCTGTGGAGAATATCAATTAAAGCAATTCCCCTGTGGCTGGCAAAGGAAATGCTATTAGTGTTGGAGTGAAAGCCTTTTCCTTTAGTGTTGGTGGAACCTGGAGAGACTTACTGCTCCATTTCGGTACACCACAGGTAGTCCTCTTTCCCATTCATGCTGACCGGAAGAGGGCCCAGCTTTCCTTGCCTTATGGAGTTTGATTTGGTTGTAATGGTGCGGACTTTCTCAAACTACAGGAATGAGTGAAGGGCAATTTTAGATGGAGAATTCAATACATATTTTGAAAGTTATTTAACATGTATAAATGAATTAATTAACCCATGCTTCTGAAATACCTTATTTATCATATGAAATATGTTGACCAATGTTTTTTACCTTTGCCGTTCGTCCCACCTCCAAGCAATCCTGGAGGCCAACTTTGTCATCTAGAGCTGTTGCAAGAGGCCTACAGAAATAAAGAGAGATTGAGTGAGAGAGGGAATGTTATTAGACGTAGAAGTTATGTCCTTAAGTAGCTGCAATTGCCAACAGTAACAGGACAATGTTTGATTTCCACGTTTATACGAATTTGATATTGAATTGCAAATATGCTTTTCATATCTACCTATTCATGCCAGGGAGGTTTCCCCAAAAATAGCGTGCTCGGTGTGCAGGACTGACTTTCACTGCGTCAATAAGAATGGGGTTGCACTGGAAAAATAGGAGACAAAAAAGCTAAGTACACACAACTCCTAACAATCTATTGCCTTAGCAAGTGCCCATGAATACTCACCTCAAGGAACCTGCAGATGTCGGACTTGTCATTGGCACTCATGAACACCACGTTCTCAAACAACCAGAAGAATGGCCGGCTGTCATCTTCTTTAGGCCTCATCATGGTCAACAAGCGGTAGAACTCGAAAAACAGTCTGCCGGTGCCCTCTGAGAAGTTTGGAGAGACAATGATTGTCTGGTTTCTGCTAAGACCTCCTATTCTCGCCCAAATAGGCCGCTATTCTCAGTCTATTCACTACACCATTAAGTAGTGTAGTGAAAAGATTATGTGAGCAATGCTGATCAAGATATTCCTGCATTCCTAATTTGTTTTGTTCCATCCTATACATTTCTATTGCATTGTTGTCATTAAAACCAAGATCAGCAGGATAACATTTGGGCTAAATCAAAATATGACAAGATCATATAACCTGTAACATTTGAATAATGCTTATTTTTTCCTTTTTTCCTTATTTTTTCCCAAACTAGAAAAATTCTCTTACCAAACAATCCTTTTCGAAGAGGGTTCACCATGGATAGATCATTACAAGGACTACCTCCAATCAACAGATCAAACGGCCCCCATTCAGCGATCTGAAACCAAGAGGGGAGATTAATCTTTCCACAAATATGTCTGTAAACGGAAAAACACAAAGCCTCAATGATGAACTAATGAAACAAACAATGGTATGACTGTGGAAGTGAAATGGCGCTTACGTTTTTCCTGGTTATTGAGCGCACGTCGTTGACATACTGGATCTTCCCCTCGTGTTTGATCATGCCCACGGCCATCGAGTCGTCGCATATCTCTGAGGCGATGTAGTGCTCCACTTTGATGCCCAGCTCTTTGAGCACAAGGTAACCTGCAGTACCAGGAACATGGTATGGGGGTTTACATATATATGTATCTCTATCACACATGCCTGTGAATGCTCTAGTGTGAAGAAAATTGAGTCTGATGCGCTGTACATCTGGACAACGTTGTTGTGTTGGCGAATTACGTAGGAAGGAGAAACGAACCCGTTGCAATGCCGTCGAAGAGGGAGAGCACCTTGATGGGTCTCCGCTGATCAGCAGATATAGAGGGGTACACTCTGTGGGGTTCCTAGGTAAAACATTGATCCAATCACAAATCAAGTCTGCCTGGCCAATGAAGACGCTGTGCTCACAATGCGGGTCAGTGTTTGAGGCTTCCCAAGACCGAGATGTTCATTACCGGGCTCCAATAATTGAATGCATTCATTGTAGTACCATTATTCATAAGTCACAAGCTTTCAAGGCTCAACTGGAATGGTGAAATAACAATAATTTGCTACTCTGAGCTATTGTTTTTGGGCATGTCTCTTGTTTTTCCTCTGGCTCCGGTGAAAAACAAATCCTATTTCCTTTTGTGAGGTCTAGGAGAGATGTGAATAAGAATTAATTAGTACTTCAGAAAAGATGCAAAAGGATTTCCAACTGAATGAACATCAGACTATGTATTTATGCGAGGGCAGATGTTATGGCCCTGGGTCTGCCAATGTGAAACTACAATGCTTTCGTAGTCAACTACGAGAGCTACTTTGGGTAGATGACTACTCAAAGTGCATCAACCTTCTTTGGTTAGCTTCTGTAATTTGGCTCCCCTATCTGTCCCCTTGCCCTTTTCTTTGTGTTTCCCACAATAAATCTACCTTTGACTGTTCAGTTGTGTTTCCTCAATAGAAATAGAATAGAAATAGAAATAGAAATACTTTATTAATCCCATGCTGGGAAATTCCAATGTGCTCCATCGGTTTGTTGCCATACCCCTTAGACCCTTTAAGGAAACGTAACAGCGTGTATCACTTACAAATGCCAATGCACTGTTGTTGACAAAGAACTCTTGGACCTTGAGACTCCAGTCTGATCTCAGCTTCAGGTTTCCACTACACTCGGATGGATTGCACATATAGCAGCTCCATGGGTCGATGTCCTTTAGCTTGTCGAAGGTCCCCTGGCCGACCAGGATGTCGATGCAGTCCTTGCAGAAACACCTAAGAAATAAGGAGATGTTGAACGAGATCTGTGAGTCATACAGAATGATGAAGTCTGAATGTACAACATTGAGGGAAGATGTTGAACTCTATCCAAGGGCCGGTGATGTTAAGTGGCTACTTGCCACTGGTTTGTTAAGGCTGATTCTAACTGAACACAGGGCTGATAGTCATAAAATACACACCTGCAGCAGCTGGCATTGCTGCAGAGAATCACCTCGAGGCCTGCACAACAAACCGTACAGTACGACTGGTAACCGTCTTCGTCGTAGCGATAAAGCGTCTCAATAAAGTTTTCCTGCAAACCATAATTTTAACATTCTATGTTAACACAATAACACCAACAGTAGGAGACGAAAGAGCAGGACCAGAATCAACTTTAGTGCAAGGGAGTTTGATCTTTGCATTTAACCCATCACTAGCACACGAGGAACAAACAGTGTTTGTTGTGGAAAATGTAGAATGCAGGGTTTACATTAGATAATAGTGATAGAAGCTGGTTAAGGTCAACTGAGAAAATGAATAATATAAGTTACTCATATTTGATTACCTTGCACTTCAAACAGAGACTGCCTACAAACAGCGGATGGAAGATTTCTATCTCAGGTGATCCACAAGACATACAGAAATCTGAAACAAAAGATGATGTTTTTCCCAGATGTATAGATGCCTCAGGGCTTACAGCCATAAATTGTTACAAGAACTCAAGCATACCTTCAATCTTTTTACCCTTGTCTTTAATTTCTTGTATCATTGACACTGTAAAGTTAAATAAATCACAATCGTGAAAAGTAGTACAGTAACAGTAATAATAGTCACACAAATGTGCTAAATGTAAGTGAAAAGGGCTTCAGGGCATCTCGAGAATCACTACTTACCTCTGCTGTAGGTCACTACCATTATATTTGCTTTTGCTTTGCTCACATGTTTCCTTTTTGCTGGCGGATTGTAGTCTGACTGTGGACTGTCTGAATGATCTGACCTTATGTCTGTTTTTAAAAGAAAAAGAGAAGAACTATGATGCAGCACATAGTGGGTAAAATAGCTGGAAAATATGCACAAAAAGAAATTGTAAATAAAAATTGTAAAATTCTAATTGTAAAAATAAAGAGAACTGCAACGCAATGGCAATTCGGACAACACACATCCAGTAGAAGACACACATCCAGAAGAAGGTACACATACAGCCAGGAGGAGCGAAGCCATCAGGCCCAGAGGGCAGAAATCCCCCATGAGCCCAGTCTAGCATCAGCTTGAGCTCCTCCTCCTTGCCTCCCTCTGCAGCTACGAATGACTTCCTGCAGCGTTCCCCGGCCAGCTGAAAGACAAGCGGGTGGCGTGTTCAAGGTAAAGCTTTTTGTCAGTAATATTCTGTGTACTATAGATTATAGAAATTCTATGGTCTCTGGTTTTGTTCCCTTCTCATTTAACCATGCCTGAGTTCAGCCACTTCAAAAGAAACCTGGTCTTGACCCTAATCTTCCCATTAACTACAGACTGTTGAAAATGTATGTTTTTTTTATCAAAGGTTTTTGAAAAAATATTGTACTCTCATCTTAAAAAAAAGTTTATTTGAAAAATATAAGTCAAGCTTTAGAGCCCTCCGCAGTCATGAGGCTGCCCTGATGAAGGCCACTAACTACTTATGAATGCTGGTGCCTTCTCGTTCCTTGCCCATCTAGATTTAAGTGCAGCACTTGACACAGTGGACCACACAATATGGCTGAATACCTTAGAATATTGGTGGGTCATGAAGGTCCTTTAATGGCCCTTTATTATTTTAAATATATATGCTCCTCTAGGTCATGTCAACCATAAGCATAACATTCCATTGTTACGCAGATGACACACATCCTACGTCCAACTTTCCTACTCCTCCTAAGCTCCTACTCCAGTTGTCTAGCCTCGCTTAAGGCATGCCTAGCTGATATTCACTGTTGGTGAAGAGGGTTGTTACATTCATGCACCTGAGAAACATTTGAAAAAAAAGATCCTTTTTATCTAGTACGTTAACGGCCTTACTCAGGTCTCAGCCAAAGCTCAATTCATTGCCTGCAGTTTGTGCAAAACGTGGCTGCTATACTTATTACAGGATCACTCTGGTTGGACCTGCCCTTCACGTTCTTCATGGTCAGGTACCTAGCTATCTCACTGAGCTCCTAATCTCGTGTGCCTGGTCGTAACCTGAGGTCCTCTGATTCGGCTCTATTGGTTGTATCTACGTTTAGGTTGGTGGCCAAGGGTGCCAGGCCAAACCTGGACCGGATCCATTTTTACAAACAGACTATGTATCTCTTAAGGCAGCAACCTGGTGCACCTGGTGTATTTACAATCTATTGAGGTTCTTCTATGCTTGTTAATCATTAAGTGTATAATTGACAATGGGCATTATGTATCTGCATTATGTTCTTTTAATGTTTTTACCTTAATTGTATCTATATTTTAGAAAAGTTTTACTTGTACAAGCGTAGATAGATATAAGATACAAATGGATGAATATTTCTAGATTCACTAACAGGGAGATTCAGCTTCTTACCTCAATAATCTGGTAGATAGCATTCTTGTATGTGGGCAGGCTGGCAAAGGAGTTTTTGCAGAAGCACTGAGTGAAGGCATGAAATGGCATAAGCCCTTCAGAATAGATCTGCAACCCAAAACAAAGGCAAGCATGTCAATCAACGTTGAGATCAAATGAAACCCTACACAGAGTGGAGGGTCTTTTCTGATTCTCTTACCTCAGAGAACATCCCATCTCCAAACCACTCCACGCGTCGCAGTCCAGGTGGCGCTGACTTGGTCTTCCAGGGCATGACCATCCCAGGCCACATGGAGAAGCCCTTCAGCTTCCCCCACACCAACTCCCCAACCAGGAAGCCCTTCCCATCCTGCCCAAGCCAAGAAGAAACCATTCAATCCACTGGTTACCACTCCAGTCCATCCCGACCATGCCCATCTCCTTCTTCCATGTTAAAGTAGAAGTGATTCCACTGTTACAGCTGGAATTACGACATTATGAGATTCTAAAAAGAAAAGCCTTTTGGGCTGAGGGTTCTAGGAAGGAGGTCACGAGTGTGTCACAATCCACAAGGACTTTGTGATATCTTTTTAGGCACCGTCGCTGTGTATGAGCGTCGCAATGAACGACGTACTTCAAATGCGTCCTAACTTGCGTCCTGTACTTGACCCTTGACCCTGACTCGGAGGCAGACGTCAAAATAAGCCGCTCTGCTTGGGTGGCGCCTCACACATCCACACACACTGTAGTGTTATACTGATGGCGTCCTGAGAAGCTTAACCCTGTCTGGGACGACGCAGTCAACCGGTGTATGGACAGCGCTCCGCATACCTGCACACACCTCGCCACTGGTGTCCCTTGGTGGTGACATCGAGGAGTATAATAACAGGCACTTTGGCGTGACGAAAAGACTGTTACCTGCTCTTGAAGCAGAGTGGAGCGTTCACATAGTGTTTTGTGGCAAAAACAGGCTTTTACTTCTGTTTTCTCTATATGATTGTTTTATTTCAATAACAGTGATACAATGGCAGATATATTAAACTAATGTTTAAATGAATTACCATATATATACCGTATATCTTCCCCTCAATAATGAAACGACCTGTAGGTTGCTCTGTCACTACATATCCATTTAACTCTTTGTTTCTCATTCTTACAATGCGTTTATCAGATATTGGGGCAGCCGCGGCCTACTGGTTAGGGCTTCGGATTTGTAACCGGAGGGTGGCCGGTTTGAACCCTGACCAGTGCGCACGGCTGAAGTGCCCTTGAGCAAGGCACCTAACCCCTCACTGCTCCCCGAGCGCCGCTGTTGCAGGCAGCTCACTGCATCGGGTTTAAGTGTGTGCTTCACCTCACTGTGTGCTTCACCATCACTGTGTTCTGAGTGTGTCACTAATTCATGATTGGGTTAAATGCAGAAGACCAAATTTCCCTCACAGGATCAAATGAGTAATTCTTCTTCTTCTTCTTCTTCTTCTAATATCTGTCTTACCTGATAGCCTTGGACTCGTCTCACATTTCGAGTGCTTGGTGTAACCTTAGTGGACGGTGAAGAGTCTTTTCTCTGAAAACCCACCACAGTGACAGCAACAAGAAACATGTGGAACATTTTGAGTTAAACAGTAGACAGTAAGCCTTTACATTCCACACAATGACCCTCATTTATCAAACAAACGTAGAAATGAGCGCAAATCTGAACGCATGATTCATCTTACGATAGGACCCACGTGAGATTTAAGAAACGTGTCGTATCACACCAATCCCAGCGTACGAAGGAGCTTGGTGTTGATAAATACGGCGGCTGAGATCGATCGTAATTTACGTAACACGCCCCTATAAAAGAAGTCTCGCCCCTAACTTTTACGACATGGAGAAACATCCAACGGCAAAGAAGAGGCGGATTTTTTCAGAAACAGAAATGGAGACACTCGTGTCACTTGTTGATGCCCCCCCCCCCCCCCCCCCCCCCCCCCCCCCAGGACACTCACCACTCACCCACCTGGACATACTTCATATTATTTATAGTAATGTTATTTATTGTATTATTTATTCTCAACTGCCGTTGCACCCCCCCACCCCCATATCCATACAATCGATGCACATTCATCTGTTGTACCCGTTCCGTTGTATTGCACTAGCGCACTATTGCACCATTTGTACACTTCTTTTATTATATTAGGCCTACTATTACTCGCACTACCTGTAGCCTACATTGTTTACATTTATTTTATTTTATTAATTTATTTTTTTAATACTGTTTACAGCCTGTTTCTGCTGGTGTTAGTAACCGTTTACTACCTTAACGATCACTACCTCCACCTGCACTGTTTACTGTCACTTTAATAACTACCGTTAATTACCGTCACTTTAATAACTACTGCCACTTTTCATGTGTTTCAATTTTGCACTCTGCACCTTATTCTGCATTTCTGCATTTCAACCCGCACCTTTATCGCTCATTTGCACTTCTGGTTAGAACGCCAACTGCATTTCGTTGTCCCTGTACTCTGCACAATGACAATAACGTTGAATCTAATCTAATCTAATTAAGGGCAAGCAAAAAAAAAAACGCTTTATGGAAACAAATCATTGTTGCAGTCAACAGTGTGTCCCATGTTCAGCGGGCTACGTAAGAGGTAAATAATTAATTGAATACCTAATTAAATGTAAAATTGGTGTTAAATTGATCCATCTTAAAACATTTCACATTTGACCTATAGGCTATTGTTTGCATTGCGTTAAAGTTATTTTATTCCGAATAAGGTGAAGAAAAAGTTGTCCGACTCTTGCGGATATACCAGTCTCGCCACTGTTCGCACTCGAAAAAGTTGCGTACACGAGCTCAGACCTGACGTGAGATTTCATCGCAGCCTGCGCTCACGTTCAAATTGATAAATGCCAAGCTCAACGTGGAAATGAGCGTACGTCCATTTTACGCCCGTTTTCTGTCGTACGCTCGTTTGATAAATGAGGGCCAATGACCCTAAAAGTTGTGTTGTTTTGACTGAAATCCCACAACCAGTGAAAGAGATGTTGGCATAAAAAAGATGTTAGGTGTATGCTAACATCAGGCTTTATTCACAGCAGTCCCATCAGGTGAGGCAACCAGGTCATAAGTCCCATAACCTGCTGGTAATTGGAATATTAATAATGTGGAAGTATAATAATATTGTTGCTACATGGAAAACCTCTATCTTTCTGTGATTTGTTTTATATGGTGATAACACGCATATTAATTGAAAGGAAAGTCAAAGGCTCTGTTAGAGCCTGTCCCTGTCCATTATCATATTGTAAAAGATTGCTTGTCACCGAGTTCAAGTACTTTTTTTCCCCTGGGGGGAGGTATAGCCAGAATGTGTGATTGACGTTACCTGGTAACCTCAAGTTGCCAGCACCTCCGATATTTATATTGCCTACATTTTTAAAGTTACCCACGGCATCTGAGTTGAGGTTTGAACCAGGATCAATTGATCGTACGACAGCACAAGCTCACTACTTCACTCATCTAGGCTGTTGGTAAGTTGATGGAAAATTACCTCAATTAAGAATCATTTCTACAAATCCATAATTTTGTCTGATATGACCAATAGAGGGACACTTAAGGTTATGAATGTATTTCAAAGAGCTTCCATGTGAATCTATTTGAGGGCAGTAAATTTGGGGCTGGTGTGGTAGTATATATGTGTGTACACCTACCAACTCATCATCAGAATCCACTCCCTTTGGTTTGTCCTTATCAAGTCCTACAGGCTTGGCCCAGGTGCCCCGACCGGCCTGAAACAAAGCACGGGACTGGGGTTTTTGCCGCAAACTGGTCTCCCAACCATAACCCCCCCTAACGGGCCCCTGTGAGACAATATAGACAATACGTTACACCAAGCCTTTCAAGTGTAGTGTACACACAAAGCATACTCTCTCTCAAGCCTGCCTTTCTGAAAGGCATTCCTGTTCCCTTTACGCATCTACACAAACACACACACACACACACATATGCCCATGTTCACACAATTCACTATGACGGCCCCTGCAGAAATAAATAAAGGCTCTGTTATAGTTAGTTATAATTTGGTAAATAAAGTGTAAAGACAGAAATGAAGAGGAAAGAATTTTCAAATAAGAAATGTTAGACACCAGAAATATCACAGTTGTGAGGTTAAGCGTGAAACCAAACATGCAATTATTATAGAAGCTGGGATTTGTATCGCCAATAAACTGCATATAACATTTTCTGTCTTGAAATACCTTTGACTATTGGTTTGTTATATTCCTCAAGCAACAGTATGACGAGCACACAATTGTCTTACCTCATGAATGGAGAAGGATCCTTCTCTGTCAGCACCATTGTTTTGTTCTTAGAAGAAGAAAAGAAGAGTGACAATATTCTCAATATTTTGTGTTGAAGAACGGTTTGCTTTGATGGATATCTAATCTCTTATCCAGATCTAAATCCAAAGTAGTATATATAGCCTACCTATTATCAGTATATATACTGATAGTTGAACATTATTCACTGCACTGTATGTCAACTGTACTGTTCATTTGGTAATGTTAAACATTATAACATTGACAATCATTTTACAGTAAGATTACATCATTATAATATCTATGACAGTTGAAACTGGTTTGAGACAGAGGATATATCTCTTGCGTTTTAGTGGTGTACTGCATTCTGTATTCATCAGTTCAGCTCTTTTTAGGTTGAATCCAATTCAAATAAGTGACAAATCTTATCTGAATTATCTCAATATATCTTTCTTACGGATTAGCTTCCTCAGGCGAACTGTGCATGGCTTTACTGTCCCATTAAGGTAATTCACTGGTAGAAGAAGAGAAAAAAAGACATTGGTGTATTAATTTTGAATAAAAATTTGTGCCAAAAATCATTGATCAGAATCATAATTTCAGTGTACAATTGAATCATATTAAGTATAGTTATTTTGCAAATGTATTAAAGATTTGCGGAAAATATGCATTGCTTTAATAATTACAATCTATGGATTGTTACAACATATACAATTATTTGATTGGTAGGAGATTGTGACATCATAGTCCAGCTAAACAAAAGCGCCACAACTTACTTTAATTGAAATCGGTATTAAAGGTGCAGTATGTAGGACTAAACGGTATCTAGCACACACACACACACACACACACACAACAGCGTAGAAGCTTTGGTGGCCTCTCCTGGCCTGTAAGGTACATAAGGTACTCTGAATATGATGTCATCGTCTACGATAGCACCAGGCAGCAAGTTCCTTTGATAGATTTATCAATTGTATTTAGTTATTCAGTCTGTTCAATTATAGGACATAGCTTACATGTTAAGATAGCGATTATGATGGTGAATTGTTCTGCATTTTAGTACAACAAACAAGAGAAAGCAATGGCAATGTGTACCATTACATTAGCCATGTAATGGTACACACTGCCATTGTTTTCTCAAGTTTGTTGCTTTGCATGGTAATGGTAAGCTATGTGGATTTGTCTGTTCTGGGCTACTGTAGAAACACTGCGATTCAACAAAGGAAGAGGACACGCTCCCTATGTAGATACAATGGGGTCATTATAAGGTAACGTAAAACATGGGATCATGGGATTATACCCTAATGAAAACATACTTATGAACATTATATTCTATTTCTGCAAAGTCCATTATGCTAGATACCACAAAATTTTACACACTGCACCTTTTAAACAAGGGTAGGCAATATATTTTATATTTCAACATATTTATGAAATTCTCTCCCTATGTTTTTACTTTTAAAATATTTGGTATCTGTGGCTTTCACAGGCCTGTGATAAGCATGTCCAATCATATAATTCTAACAAATTAAATGATTGGATGGCCTACCTGTCTGTCTGTCAGCCTGCCGGGCTAATTGCATGCACTCATTGCACATGAACAGAGGCTTTCACAAGGCCAGGCGGACCTATTGCTACAGCTAGTTAGCTAGACATGTGTTTTGTGGGAGAGGCTTTGGAGGGAGGGCTGCTGGGAGGGGTCAGATTTTTTTGGTTTGATACTTTCAAAATCTAGATCACTCTGCCTGGTCTTTCCAAATTGCCTACCCAAGCTTTAAATAACATTTGTTGTATTGCACTTGTTTAACTGAATAGAACAAGATAAACCCTCTTGCCCGATAAACCAGAATAGAGCTACACCATTAAAAAGGCCTTCTGTCCATCACACCATTGCTAAGAACACAATCACATACAGAGGATATGGCAGATTCTGTCCCTGAATTCACCTGATACACTATGATCATCTTCCTTCATTTCGCCATTCTGGACAGGGGAATCCCATTTGGTACCATCAGAAATAGTGTGGCCCAAAGTCTCCTCCTTGATTGAAATCTTTCTGGTCTTCCAAAACAATAAGGCATCTCCAATGGCCTAAGACAAAAAGCATGGCACACATGTCGATAAATAACACATACAACTCAACAGACAAATGCAATTGGAATTCCTTTGACATTCATGTACCTGAGCATAGACTCTCTGGGCATCAAGTGGATGACATGGGAAGGACAAGAGGCTTAAGACAAGTTTTCTGAGGACGGAGGATGACTCCCTGTTTTTGAGCACGACGGCCCAGTGCTGCTCCACAGAGACGGCCTCAGAGTCTTTGTTTTCTCCAGCTTCCTCCTGTTCTCCTCCAGCCTGCTGGTACTCCAGAAGCTCTTGGGTGAGCTGGTTCACCTCTTTTGGAGTGCCGCAGACTCCCAGCTTCTTTCCCAGTTTTTCCACGGCTATGTCTGTTGCTTTGTGTCTGCTCTTGGGGTCTAGCAGCTGTGCCATGATCCTCAGGATCCCGTTGCCTAGTGGTAGCTCCTCTGCAATGCAACCAGTGAGCGTCACGTAGAATGACATGACCTCCTGGATAAAAGGCAACACTTTTGCGGACAGAGACTCATTCAGCAGGTCCTCCACAGCTGAACCCGCAACATTGAGGTCGGCTCTTGACAGGTGAAACCTCTTGTTGGTGAGGACACGGGTGTCATGCTCTGTGAGCAAGCGTTCTACGGCCTGCGGATGAAGGAAGTAGGAGGCATAGGTGTGCAACAAGCTGCTGGCTTCTTGTAAGATGAGCACCAGTTTCTCACTTCCGTGTCCATCATGCATATGCAGATGCTTTTGGAAAGTCACAAGAGGCTCCAGGGCCAGGGCCAGGAACTTAAAAATTGCCTTGAGGTTTGCGTCCTGCAGCATGACACAGATTAGCTGGACTTTGTCATTGTCCTTATCGCAAGAATCAAAGAAAGAAACAAGATCTGGCCACAGTTCCAGCATTTTCTTGACTAACAGACTAAAGTTAAGGCAGTTTCTGCTAGGATAAAACGATGTACTCTCAGCATTGTTTCCAGAAGCAAACAGAGCATTTAGACATTCATTTTCCTTGGAGGTGGACGTGTAGTAGGCATGCAGGTGTGTAATGATCTTCTGAACCGAACCGGAGAGTTCCGTGACTGCGGCATCACAAGCAGCATCGGCCATCTTATGCAGCGCTCCGAAGGCAACTACGTTTGGGTTATTATTCCTGAGCTTTGAGCAGATCATCCCCGAAGAAGCGCGGCTTCCATCCGTGTAAACAGCAGATAGATTTATCGAGGGAAGGCCAAATCTCTTCATAGTGCTCTCCACAGCGGCTGCTTCTTTATTTGGTTGTTCCCCTTCTTGTTCTGCAGGAGATGGCAGAACGTCCAGAAGCCTGATACGGTGTGTAGAAGATTCCATGTCGAAAAAGCCAATGAGAACCACAGAGACGGTGACATTCTCCTCTAGTGTCACCCCTTCATACATGTACAAGCAGTACGGAGTTTGTTTGCAAATGGACACAATGTCCTTGGGATACTGTAACCCCAGCATGTAGCGTGTATAGTCGCGAGGTACCAGACCTCCATCAAAAGAGCCAGATGAACAGTATTGTTTAATGAACTGCACGGCAACATCGCTACAGGGCAGGGGCTTTGCTGATATGGCTCGGAGTTCCCCCCGTGTGATTTTTTTAGCCCGTTTCTTGTGTTTGTTTGTGGCAAAGTGTCGGTTAAGATCCAGGAGGCCTTTACGATATGTGAACATGTCTGTACCACACACACTGCAGTAAACGTAGAGCTCTCCACGAGTGCTGGGCTCTGCCCAATAGTACACTTCTTTCCATTTCTTAGTGTAGGGGAAATTTTGATGGAGATCATTTTCTTCAGTTTCAGCTTCCAGTCTCAAGCTTGCTACCAAGTGAAAAGTAAGAATAACAACTTCATCAAAAATGCAGTCACATTATCAAAAAAGCATCACATGAATGAAGCACCGTACTGTGTTTCTATTTTCCAGCTTCCTTAATTCAACAGCCAATGGCAGCCATGTTTTTCTTCTCCTCACAACTGATGCCTGTATGGTGTCATGTACTTTAAGTCATGATAGCCATCCTACTGCTTTAATCTGCAGAATTCATTCTTGCAAATGATTTGACTAGCCAACATCTAGTACAGCACATGCATTAGACGTTTAGTGAAAATGTATGGTGACAAAATGAATGATACGGGTGGAATATATTCAGCAAGAGGGCTACTGTGTGACCTGCTTTAATTCATCTTTGGACATGAACAGAAATCTGTGACACAAAGGCAACAATTCTACCTGCTTTTCCCATTGTTGCTTCATTTGGGAGTCCATGCACTTCAAAAAATGGAGTCAATTTGTTGCAACAAGGTGAAAATGAAATGATCAGGATGTCTTGGTGTAACCGTACCTCTTTTGGGTGATCTCATCAGAAGTGGGGTGGGCCAGATGTCTTCACCAGCCCGGGCTTTGATTGGGTCGTAGTCCATATTTTTTGCATTTTCTGTAAAAAACCTTTTGAACCATTTCAAGAGGGCAAAGTTTGTTTTGAATGACCCAGTTACCAGTTCTTCAACGGGGATTCTCTATATAAAAATAGAAATAAAGCATACAGTATACGATGTTAAACACGTTGCATAATGTGTTGTTGTTACTGAGAAACTGCTACATTTTGTTTATTACACAACTAGAACAGAAAAACATCTTTGACTTGTTCTGAATTTACTATTTCTTCTAGAACCATACACTGCACACAAGAAAAGGCAATCTCTGATATTGGTGGTCAGTCAAAATTATACTGGTATTTTCCCAGAAAAGCAGAAGAAGAGGTCCAGAGTTGTAATGACAATCCTCTGTTTTTATCACAAAATAGATTAAGAATTAACCTTGCTAATGCCCCTCTTGGCAAATGCTTCTTCAAGGAGATTGTAGTTGTGCTTAAATTCCTCCTCCTCCTTTGCCTGGAACTTCACTTGGCTCATATCCACTGAGCCGGGGAAAAGCCAGTCCATGATCTGACAGTGAGATGCACCTGAATAAAACACACGCAGAGGATTGGGCAGGTGTTTCTAAGTTAAAGAGAGAAAACATATTGTTGTGAATTGATGGGCTTTACCTGAACTTATCTGTGACACATGATTAAAGTTAACTTTTAGTGTGTTATTCAGCCAGCACAGCAAGCTATAGCGGCTGCCTTTTTCATTGACTTCATCGGGAGGCACAACTACAGCGGTGGCCATCTTGCAGCTTGCTGTAAAAAATAAGATAGACGTGCATTATTTTCTACTGACATTAGTTAAAGTGCTATTCTATTTTTGGGTCTGGAATAAATTTGCATTCAATATTAGTATAAAGTTTCCTGTTTTCAATGTATGTATGTGTGTGTGTGTGTGTGTGTGTGTGTGTGTGTGTGTGTGTGTGTGTGTGTGTGTGTGTGTATGTGTGTGTGTGTGTGTGTGTGTGTGTGTGTTTGTTATCCTGTTTTACTTTGAAAGGAAAGCTTTACCTAAATCACTCACACCATAAAACTGGGAGTGGAAAGGGGGCTACCATGATGGGACAGTAGATTGGTTCTACCAAACTCTTTTCGTTTTACTCACAACGGGCGACTGGCTTATTGACTAGGAAATACTCCAGTAGAAGCTATCGCACGGTCTGATTTCATTCATTTGATTTAGCTATGTTCATGGATCGTGGAAAAATCTGTACATGAAAACATATATGGAAATGTAAAGAGCTGTGTGACATGCTGCTACACTTTCTCCTCGAGTCAACCATGCTGTTGTTTCTCCTCCCCTTTTCAATATATACCATGAAATCTCGCGGGGTGATCTTTTACCGCGAATGCTGTGGGCATTCATTTCCGTTCGACCCAGTTAGATAACTAGAGATCATTAGAAATACATCATGCTTTGTTTTTACCAATACTAATGGCCGTTACTATAATTGGTGTTTCAATCTCACCCAACCGGCATAGTCCTTCTATAGTGAGAGCTTGAACGCTACCGTTATGGTTGTAACAGATTACTAACGTAACGTAGTAACACACGTATACTTACATTAAAAGTATTTATTTTAACCTTAGTTAAATGCTTGTTCTACTATGATAACCAGGAGTCGATACGCATACGTTCCCTGACCAGTTGTGAATAGACAATGCACTCGCGTTTTCTGTACTAACAAAGAAACTACCACTGCAAAGAGTCCCATACAAAGAATCCCCCTTGGTCTTACAAAATACAACTTAACACGTCCGAACAAGACTGTTTACATGGCATTGGGGGAAATGGATCCACTAAAAATTACCCAAAAGAAATGTATCGCCCGAGTAAGTTATAACTGGTGCCTACTCCATGTGAGCAAAATATCTCTCGACATAAAAAAAAAGAAACCGGCTGGTTCAATAAATGAACAAAGCACTCACCTCCCTGGTTCAGATCTATCCCCTACAGGAGCGGATCACATCTGCACCCGGTCTGGTTCAGAACCACATTCTGCCTGACGTGACGTCCGATTTGTTCCTGCTTTTCTTGCTCGGGATTGGAGGACCTCTGCACTAACCGGTTTGTCCCATCGTAGATCAACACAATGGAGGCCCAGCTACCACCGTAGCGTGGATGCCCGGAACGTTGCACACGTCAAGAAAGAAATTCGTGTGTCTTGCCAACGTCGGGCTGTATTCCGATGTCGGTGAACGCAGTGCAACGTGTGTACCGTTTAGGAAACATACAAACTTCGGCCATAGGTTTCGACGGCAGATGCCTTTCGGTCCACATTTTTAGAACCGTAGAAAATAGTCCACTTGGCACGAACAATTGCCTGGGACAATTTACGATCCCCGGGATGACAATGCTTCTGCTCTTTACGACTCCGCTCCTCTAATGTAGATTTATTTTTCATCGTGACCTCAGCGAGGATATTTAAATGTTTGCCACTAAAGTCTAGAAATCATTCAGTAAATCACAAGTATCAATCGTGTTTAATGTCAATGGCGTAGTGAGGAATCCTGATCCAAACGTAAAGTGAAATGGTCCAACAGCCCACGGTAGCCAACATGGCGCCGGAGCGAAGGGCGAAACACTTGACAGAATTTAACAGATGTACTTCGTCGTTTTTTTGTCATCCAAGTTTAACTCAATTTTTCGATACGAAGCTCGTTGGTTTGATGCTAGTCAACGATAATAAATGTCTAGTTTCCTCCACCGCAGTAGGCCTATAGCCAGTTTCACACTGAGAAACATTTACATAACCGATTTCCATTTCTTAGATTTCCCTTTCATGCAAATAAGTGCCAAACGCTTCCCTATACAGTCGCTGAGAGATCCATTTTATTTTTGCCATAAACATCTCGAGAGACAATTTGACAATATGAGAGACAACTTCTCGCTCAAGACAGCAAGCAAGGCCTATGTCGCCGCTACCCGCTGGGACGCTGTTCGGTCGCGCTGACAATCCATCTCCGGAGTGGATCGGAACCGCTCGGCATGTTCAAACCGGTTCAAACTGGTATGGAAACACAAATCCGGAAAGGCCAAACGTGCCAATAGAAAAGGGTGCGACTCACATGTGACTTTCTGACTAATAGTGGGGCGGCTTAGCTGGATATTTCCTAAGAATTGTGCACTTTGTGATAAAAGCGTGAAATTTGGTACACATATAGCCAAAGACTGTCCAAAAAAAAAGAGATATGGAGCCATCATGAATTTTCAATATGGCGGCCGTGGGAGACATTTAAAAAAAGGGCCGCCATTGACAAACCTTTAAGTTGAATTTTCTGACATATGCTTATTAATATGTACGATTTTGTATCTAGTTAGTTATTTTTTGCCATATATTGGGAGTTACCACATATATAACATAAATATTAAAAAAAGAAAGAAAAAAAAAGCAAATTTCTAGACAGTTGTTATTTTTCAAAACGGTAGCCGTTGCTGGTTCAAATTTAGTAATTGCAATAAAGTTGCATAGATATATGATATAGAGGCTCATCACTTTTTTGGTGTTGCTGAATTTAGATGGTTGCAGTGCCATGGAAAGAGTCCCTAGCTGTAGTCGAACTTGGGTTGTGGTCAATGTTGTCTACAGCAGCAGTGGTGAACACCTGACTGTGCAACTGTGGAGGGCATACCACTTTTTCCCTATGATAATGCCTGCAGACATTGTTCCCCATTTGAGTTGACAGTTGAAGTACACGGTCATAGGATACACTTAAGCCCAGGTGTGCCAGTCGATCTACAAGTTCCCTTTTTTGTGTGTGTGCATGCAACATCAGCCCTACGTATAAGGGAACTGGTGTCTCCTGTGTAGCACTGTGTCTGACAAATCCTGAATCTGGTCCCCGTTTGTGCTTGACACTGTTGAATTTAACAATCTGAGCAATTGTCAGTGCTGCGGGTGATGTTGTCTCTACCAGCTGATTTTTTATGCTGGGTCCCTCTAACACCATATTCACGAGAGTCAGTAATAGCTGTGGAACAGAGTCCTCTTGGCATGGAACTTAATAAAAAGGGTCTCCCATCATCTTAAAATTACCTTCTTGACATGTACATCTATTTTTATATATCTTTAAAAAACAAGGTCCATATAACTCTACCCCTTCAAAGGGGCATTCATAAAATTACTATAATGAAGGAGGTAAAAGGAAGGAAGGATGGTCTTGATTTGTGAGAACAATAAAAATATTCTGGGCTACTGTAACATTGCTGATTTTAATTCTGCATCATAAAATGTATAATTTCAATTCCATTTCACACAGGCGTTAGCATGTTAACTATTTATGTAGAACAGGGTATCAATAGGGGAAAATAGATCAAAAGTATTTTTTAAATATATTAGATATGGATTTAGATTGTATATAAGCCTACTGCATCAGAAAATGTATGATTTAATATGGAAATCATCCAAATCCTATGCAATATACGTACTGTTATTGCTATTACAAATTTCATGCTAATCATGGCTACCACCTTTAATTTTTATTGATTCTAAATATTTTTTTCTTGTAGAAACTTCCCAAACGATGTATAATGACACAATTTTGTTAACAAAATCATCAAAATCATATTATATCCCATAATAATAAGAAAATTGGTCTGAAAACGCTTACACCGGTGGCCATTTTGGAAAATGGCTGCCAGGGCCGCCATGTTGAAAATTCATGATGGCTCCATATCTAATTTTTTTCAGAATGTCTTTGGCTATATGTGTACCAAATTTCACGCTTTTATCACAAAATGCACAATTGTTCAGCTTATCTGCCCCACTATAACATACTCATATATTTGAACATAAGCATTGTTTATTAATTGTATTCTTCGGCACAATCTTATATCCTTTGATTTCCATTTTGGAGATAATTTGTTTTAATGCAAATAAGTGCCAATCCTTTGTAATTGTTGAGAGGTCCAACATTAACTTTATTTTTGCCATCAACGTCTCAACTACAATTTACAGCAACAATGATGTCACATCTGCTGGTTTATGTCACAGAGATATAGGCCATGGACACTTGTCATCAATGCAATGTCACATGTTCTTGCCATTCTAATAAAGAAAAAGTATATCCTTTTGTTAAAATCAATACAATGTACGAGTCAAATATTTTCTTTTGTTCCAATAATTCATTATATTTAGCAATATAATTCAATTGTTTACGAACCAACAAGGACAGACTTTTGTTGCATCGAGGCTAAGAGATAAAGCTAATAGTGCTAAATAATACAGGATATTTTAATGTCTTTCAAATCTATCATATCTCAGTCTCACGGCAGTTCGAGACTAGCCTGGCTGACGCGTCCACATCTCGATGAGATGGTGGTCTGGGAACTAGGTGTGCATTTTCTCGTATTTGAGGCGTGGTTTACGAATGCCTAGAGCCGTTTATTGGGCGCTACGAATGTCTATCAAATGGCGTCTGGTTCTTCACATGCTGCTTTGCGCGCAATTCATAGCCAATTGCTACTAAAAATTAGCTACTAAAATTACATTAATTGCTACAAAAGCTACTTAATACACTTTCTAAGGCTGCATCGAACGGTAACGTTGTGTCCGCTGCCATGTTGGATTAACACGCTACAAGCTTCGGTGTCGCGCATAGACGTCTTCATCGTCTTGCTGCCCCCCGTTCTGTGATTGGTTCCCTAACTCAGGGGAAAATAAGGGCGGTGGTTTCCAGGCTGTCTTTGCAGTGAGAATGAAATCGCGCGCAAAGCAGCATGGGAATTCCCAGGCTAGTTCGAGACATGAATTTCCTTTTTTTTTTGTTACACTCAGCACGACTTTCAAACTTATGTATTTCAATGGAAGTATATTCGTGCCTGCACCACGTTTTTACAGTAAATACTACAGTACCCATGAGCCTCTTGGTAAAGACACCAACTAAAGCTGCCCGAGGACCCGCCGCCAGTTCTCCATTAATGATATCCTAACCCTAGGATATCATTGTTAGGGGTTAGGGTTAGGGTTTAGTGATTAGGGTTTGGGTTAGGGTTAGGGTTAGGTTTTAGTGATTAGGGTTTGGGTTAGGGTTAGGGTTAGGGTTTAGTGATTAGGGTTTGGGTTAGGGTTAGGGCTAGGGTTATAATGAAAGTCGTGCTGAGTGTCACCAAAAAAAGGGGAAATTCGTGTCCACGTACACGAATTTAGGACAATTTCGTGACTATTTCACGAACTGCCGTGAGACTGGGTTTCATATATTGTTAACAAATAATAGACAATACAAATAATGTAAGCTAAATATACTGTGTTTAACATATTGCAAATAATATTAGCTAATATTTATGGTATACCTTTATGTCACTTTTCAGTGGTCTATTTGGCACACCTCATTCGCGTACACATTTATGAATTTAACTTCCCCTGACCTCTAACTGGCTTTCATCTTCTTTGATTGTCCCCTCCAGTTAACATTATTATATGTCCAAAATTATTATTCCTTTCTGAATATTTCCAAATTCAATAGCTCTCAGACAATGTGACCCACAGAGGTCAAACCAACTTTACTCTATTTTATGGTGTGTACCTGCAAATTCACAACTTTACATTTTTCAATATGTCCCTTTTGAAAATATAGACATGTATTCCTTTTTGCATATTGCATAATTGAATATCTCTTAGACCATGTGAGCCAAAGGCATCACACTGACTCTAATCTCTTTTTACACAACTCCAACTCTTCATTGTTTGATATTTCTCATTGATCATTTTTAATTAATTTCTGAACATTGAAAATGCAATAGGTCCTACCTCTCAGACTATGTGACCATGTGACATAATTGTTGCGGTAAATTGTAGTTGAGATGCAAAAATTAAGTTAATGTTTCATAGGGAAGCCATTGGCACTTTCCAAAATGGAAATCAATGTCAGACTCTGTATTTTATGTGGTGTTGTACATTTCCTGTTTTATTTTGAAAGTCTATAGTCTTCCCCTGTGCTGTCAGTTCTATTTCCCCTCCTTGTTCTTCTTCCCGCCTTAGTTGATTACCTATTTGTTTCACCTGTGTCTTGCCTCCCTGTGTGTATATAACTCCGCCCCATCATTTCTTCTTTGCCAGATTGTCTACGACGCCAGCGTGAGGGATTATGCCTCTATTGTGGGAGTCCTGGTCACTTCCTTGCTCAGTGTCCAGTAAAAGCCCAGGCTCACCAGTAACCGGAGGCCTACTGGTGAGCCACTCCTCAGTTGGCCCCACCCCTGCACTTGCACTGACCACAGTCCAGTTTTCCATTTCCTCAGAGACTCCCTTGGTCACAGTTGCCCTCATCGACTCCGGAGCGGACGAGAGTTTGATGATTAGGAACCTAGCTCACCAACTTCAACTCCCACTACAGCCTCTTGCCGAGCCCCGCCAGGCCAGTGCCCTCGACGGTCACCTGATGAGTGAGGTTACCCATCAGACTGCTCCCCTGTCACTGTACATGTCAGGTAATCATAAGGAGACCATTTCTTTTTTTTTTTTTATCATTGACTCTCCTAGGTACCCTCTCATTTTGGGGTATGCCTGACTGTGCAAACATAACCCTCACATAGATTGGGCTACAGGGAAAGTTTTGAGGTGGGGTCAAGCCTGTCACTCATCCTGCCTGCTTTCTCTTTCTGTTCCCTCCAAATCGGAGCTCTCTGAGTTTCCAGATTTATCAGGTGTACCTGAAGTGTACCTCGACCTGAAGGAGGTTTTCAACAAAGCTCGAGCCATGTCTTTACCACCTCATCGGCCATATGACTGCTCCATCGAGCTCCTCCCTGGAGCAGTTCTACCTAAAGGTCGCCTCTACTCCCTTTCTGGCCCAGAAAGGAAGGCCATGGAGGAATACATTCAGGGATCATCCATCCATCCTCCTCTCCTGTTGGTGCAGGCTTCTTCTTCACAGAGAAAAAGGATAAGACTTTGCGCCCCCTTATTGACTACCATGGTTTGAATGACATTACAGTGAAGAACCGCTATCCCCTGCCACTCAACTCCTCTGCCTCCGAGCTTCTTCAAGGGGCTAAGATGTTCACGAAGCTGGACCTTCGTAACGCTTACCACCTGGTCTGAATCCGTGAAGGAGATGAGTGGAAAACTGCATTCAATACCCCCAGTGGCCATTACGAGTACCTTGTCATGCCATTTGGACTCACAAATGGCCCAGCTGTCTTCCAATCCCTGGTCAATGACATCCTCCGTGACATGTTGAACAGGTTTGTGTCATGGTCTGTGTCTGTGTTGTCGTTTTCATTGGTTTGCTTTGTGTTTCCCCTTGTCATGGTCTGTGTCTGTGTTGTCTGGTTTTCATTGGTTTGCTCTGTGTTTCCCCTGTGTCCTGTTTCCCTCGGTGATTGCCCCATCGTGTTCACCTGTGTCTTGTTCCCTCACCTGTCTTGGGTTTGTAATTAGTCTTGGTGTATTTAAGTCCTGTCTTCTGTTCAGTCTTTGTCCGAGTCTTGTCGTCGTATATGTGAGTTGTCGTCTGTCTGTTCCTGTATCTGTGCTTAGTTTACAATTAAAATAGTAACAAGTACTCTCGCTTGCCTCGCCTCTCTGCAATTGGGGCCAACCCCTCCGCAACTCCCTGACAGAAGACTTGGACCACAAATGGACCCAGCAGAGAGGAATCCATACTGGGGCACCCGTTTGGCACGGGGGGGACCTCGGTCAGCCAGACGGGCCACCAAGCCTCAGAACGGGCCAGCTGAGGCCAACCCGTTCTGTGGAACCCGTCTGGCATTCGGAGGACCGCGGTCTGCGAGACGGGCCACCAAGCCTCAGAACGGGCCAGCTGAGGCCAACCCGTTCTGGGGAACCCGTCTGGCATTCGGAGGACCGCGGTCTGCGAGACGGGCCACCAAGCCCGCAGCTCCGCTGTCCAGCCAGGCCCCTGCGACTGACACTGGAGGGGAGATGATCATGCTGTTTGAGTGGTTCAGACGGCGGGTTGTCTTCCCTCACTACCAGGATGAGCCGCAGCGGCCTCCTGTCTCCGCCGCTGGGCCGCAGCGCCCTCCTGTCCCCGCTGGGCCGCAGCGCCCTCCTGTCCCCGCCGCTGGGCCACAGCGGCCTCCTGTCTCCGCCGCTGGGCCGCAGCGCCCTCCTGTCTCCGCCGCTGGGCCGCAGCGCCCTCCTGTCTCCGCCGCTGGGCCGCAGCGCCCTCCTGTCTCCGCCGCTGGGCCGCAGCGCCCTCCTGTCTCCGCCGCTGGGCCACAGCGACCTCCTGTCTCCGACGCTGGGCCGCAGCTGTCCCCAGTTGGGGAGGTCCAGCCGACGCCCGCTCCACGCACGCAGGTGGCCGTCCGTCCGACGCACGCTGGTGGCCGTCCGTCCGACACCCGCTCCTCGCACGCTGGTGGCCGTCCGTCCGACGCCCGCTCCTCGCTCGCTGGAGGCGGTCCGGCCTGCTCCGCCCCCAGAGACTGCAGCCGCTCCGGAGGCTCCACCCCCGGGGTCTGCAGCCGCTCCGGAGGCTCCGCCCCCGGGGTCTGCAGCCGCTCCGGAGACTCCGCCCCTGGAGACTCCGCCCCCAGAGACTGCAGCCGCTCCAGAGACTCCGACCCCTGAGTCTGCAGCCGCTCCAGAGACTCCGCCCCCTGAGTCTGCAGCCGCTCCAGAGACTCCGCCCCCTGAGTCTGCAGCCGCTCCAGAGACTCCGCCCCCTGAGTCTGCAGCCACTCCAGAGACTCCGCCCCCAGATTCTGCAGCCTCAGCCTCCCCTGAGGCCCTGGTCCCAGCGGCATTCCATGAGTCCAAGGGGTTCCGCCTTCACTGCCGGCCTCCAGAAGGGTTCCGCCTGACGTTCCCTGCTCCGCCCCTGGTAGCCCTCCTCCAAGCCCCCTCCTCCCACCCATCTTGGTGTTGGGGTTTAGGGACGTCAGGAGCCGTCCCTTGAGGGGGGGGTACTGTCATGGTCTGTGTCTGTGTTGTCGTTTTCATTGGTTTGCTCTGTGTTTCCCCTGTGTCCTGTTTCCCTCGGTGATTGCCCCATCGTGTTCACCTGTGTCTTGTTCCCTCACCTGTCTTGGGTTTGTAATTAGTCTTGGTGTATTTAAGTCCTGTCTTCTGTTCAGTCTTTGTCCGAGTCTTGTCGTCGTATATGTGAGTTGTCGTCTCTGTTCCTGTATCTGTGCTTAGTTTACAAATAAAATAGTAACAAGTACTCTCGCTTGCCTCGCCTCTCTGCATTTGGGTCCAACCCCTCCGCAACTCCCTGACAGTTTGTCTTCGTGTACCTGGATGACATCCTGATTTTTTTCACAGTCTGAGGAGGAACATGTGGGTCATGTCCGCCAGGAGCTGCAGCGGCTGCTCAAGCACCAGCTCTTTGTTAAAGCAGAGAAATGTGAATTTCACAAGTCCACTGTGTCATTCCTGGGGAACATTATTTCACCAGGGCAGATCAAGATGGACCCAGAGAAGGTCAGTGCGGTCTTGAACTGGCCTGTGCCCACTGACCGAAAGCAGCTCCAGCGTTTTCTTGGCTTCGCCAACTTCTACCGGAGGTTTATCAGAAATTAGTCAGATCGCTGCCCCTCTACACTCGCTAACCTCTGCCACTTCCAGGTTCTCTTGGTCCCCTGAGGCTGAGACTGCCTTCCATGCCCTCCTGTCCAGGTTCTCTTCCTCGCCTATCCTACAGATCCCTGACCCCAAGCTCCACTTCATCATCAAGGTGGACGCCTCAGATGCGGGAGTCGGGGCTGTCTTGTCCCAGCACTCCTCTGAGGATAACAAGGTCCATCCTTGTGCCTTTTTCTCCCGGAAACTATCACCTGCTGAGCGCAACTATGATGTGGGAAATCGGGAACTACCGGCTGTGAAGTTGGCATTAGAGGAGTGGACACATTGGTTGGAGGGTGCAGAGCAGCCATTTCTGGTCTGGACCGACCATAAGAATTTAGAATATATCCGTGGGGCCAAGAGACTGAACTCAAGACAAGCCAGGTGGGCACTGTTCTTCACTCGCTTTAATTTTACCCTGTCCTATCGCCCAGGTTCCCGTAATGTCAAGCCTGATGCCCTCTCCCGGCAATTCAAAGCAGGAGACCACCCCCGGGATGAAGCAAACATCTTGCCCCCTAACTGTGTGATCGGGGCGGTGACCTGGGACATTGAGAGAGAGAGGTCCAGAGCATGATCCCAAGTACCCAGATTCCGGATGACTGTCCTCCTGGTCGGCTCTTCATCCCAGGCCCGCTCCGTTCCCGAGTCCTACAGTGGGGGTACTCTTCTCTGTCATTCCGGGGTGAGTAGAACTCTGAGTTTGCTCACACAACGGTTCTGGTGGCTCTCCCTACGGGAGGATGCCAGAGAATTTGTCTCTACTTGTCCTGTCTGTGCCCGCAGTGAGGTCAACCATAGCCCTCCAGCCGGACTTCTGCGACCCCTCCCTGTTCCACATCATCCTTGGTCCCATATATCCATGGACTTTGTCACAGGGTTGCCTCCCTCGAAGGATATGATGGTTGTTCTCACGGTCGTTGACTGTTTTTCTAAGATGGCTCATTTTATTGCCCTGCCTAAGCTGCCCTCCGCTCGAGAGACAGCGGAGGCAGTTTTGTGTCATGTTTTTCGGCTCCATGGTCTTCCTCAGGATGTGGTGTCGGACCGGGGTCCCCAGTTCACCTCACGTTTCTGGAGGGAGTTCTGCAGGCTACTTGGTGCGACAGTGAGCCTCTCTTCGGGCCCCTCAGACCAACGGCCAGACAGAGAGGTACAATCAGGAGATGAAGACAGCCTTCCGGTGCATCACCTCCCAGAATCCTTCCAGTTGGTCTCGGCAGCTCCTCTGTGTTGAGTATGCCCACAACTCTCTCCCGGTGGCATCGACTGGCATGTCACCTTTCCAGTGTGTCTATGGCTACCAACCTCCACTGTTTCCTGATCTCGAGGGGGAGGTCTCCGTTCCATCAGTGCAAGCCCTGGTCCGCCATTGTCACCTCACCTGGAAGAGACCCCGGGCGACTCTCTGGTGTGCCGATGCTGGATACCAGAGGGCTGCCAATCGTCACCGTACCCCAGCTCCTTGCTATCGGGTGGGCCAAAAGGTCTGGCTCTCAACCCGTGATTTGCCAGTTCGAGGGGAGTGCCGTAAGCTGGGTTCCAGGTTTGTGGGCCCATTCCCGATCTCCAGGATCATCAACCTGGCTGCTGTTCGTCTCCGCCTCCCTCGCACTATGAGGGTTCATCCTACTTTTGATGTCTCCCGGATTAAACCTGTCAGGACCAGCCAGCCCTTTGGTCCCTCTCTCCAACCCGCCTCCTCCACCCCGGTTCATTGATGGTGGCCCTGTCTACACAGTAAAGAAACTGTTGGCCGTCCGCCGAAGAGGCCGGGGCCACCAGTATCTTGTTGACTGGGAGGGATACGGTCCTGAGGAGAGGTCCTGGGTTCCTGCAAGAGATATTATAGACAAGACTCTCATTTCGGACTTTCATAGCCTTCATCCTGACATTCCAGGGACGTCTAGAGACGTCCCTTGAGGGGGGGGGGGGGGGGGGGGGGTACTGGTACTTCCCCTGTGCTGTCAGTTCTACTTCCCCTCCTTGTTCTTCTTCCCGCCTTAGTTGATTACCTATTTGTTTCACCTGTGTCTTGCCTCCCTGTGTGTATATAACCCCGCCCCACCATGTTTTCTTTGCCAGATTGTGTTTGGTACCCTTTGTACTTGCTTTCTCGCATTGTTCATGTTCGCTTCCCTGTGTAAGACCGGATTGTTTTTGACCTCAGATTTTCTGCCTGCTCCTTGCCTGTTTTGTTTGCCTGATTCCTGCTAACCTTTTCGTGTATGACCACCTGCCTCCTTTGGATTAAAGAACTCGCCTTACTGGACTTTGTAACTCTGCCTCACTTTCCCTCCTGCAACTGGATCCACACTTACCAGCCGTTACAATCAAAGGATGTAAGAATGTGCCAAAGAATACAATGAAAACAACAACAATGCTGGTTTATGTCACGAAGATATAGGCCATGGCTATTCAAATGTCAAAGTTGTCATCAATGCAATGTCACATGTTCTAAGAATAATACATCCTTTTGTTAAAATCTTGGATATCTTAGAGTCAGACATTTTCTATAGTTTTTCTAATGTATCATTGTTAACAACTAATAGACAATACAAATACTGTAAACAAAGTATACTGTTAATGTTTAACATATATACAGTTGAACATGTTTAACATATATACAGAAACAGCAAGTTTTTAAACTATACACCTTAAGGTACACTGGAAAGGTATGTGTAGTTAAACCCTTCAGTCACTCACATCTCCCCTCTCACTGGAGAGCAAGGAATACGATGTGATCTTTAGGTAGATTGTATGTCATAGATTATCAGTTGCAAGTTGCAATGTATAATAGCCCACCCCAATGAGTTAGCTGACTTTCTGTCCACCAGTGGTGTAGCAGAAAGGTCCAAATGGGCAAAGCCAATTTGATTGAACGTAAACGAAGGAAAGCCCTCTGATTGGATGGGTAAGACTGACAAGTAGGCGGGCCTAGGCCCGTCCAGACCCGCCCGTGGCTACGCCTTTGCTATCCACTCCAACTGGTGGTGCAGCTGTGTGACTCAAACATGTGTAGCTCGGGCAGCGTGAGTGGGAGGGGCTTTGGAGTAGTAAGACTCTTGTAAACAAAGAGAGAGGTACAGGCTAGCAAGCTATTGGTAGAATACATCAGTTACAGGATATGATCATATAGTTAACACCATTGAAATCAGTAACAGTCAGCAAGATGTCCAGTTTATTTTAAGCTATATGCTAGTTTAAATATTATGCATTACAACTTTAAGAAAGAACACAACACGTATTACCGTCTTTTGTTAATTTTATTTGTTATGTTATTTTTCTTTCTTTAACAATTAATTGCTTATTGTACCACAAAGCAATGTATATTTGTTTTCCAGGGCCTCTGTCATGGTCAAACATAGGAATTCTGGAATTAGTATTTAATTGAAAGAAATAACCAATGTTCATTACATGTACAATACAATAAATATACACAATATATATTATATAGCAAACCAAGAAGGCAGAAAATTGTAATACTGCAATTATAAAATGAAACGGCCTATGTAGTATGTAATAAAGTGACTAAATATTAGACAACAATACAACTAATTCACAACTTAAGGAGCGGTTACAATGCATTGTGGGTATGATTACGGCAGGTATGATCAGGTGTGTCAGAGAAGCGTGGCTGAGCGGCTGTTGGTCTGGCTGAAGGGGGTTGCTATAAGAATGTCACAGCCCATCATGAATAAAGGGATGGTACTCGGGCGTGTTTGGACAATAGGGGGCATATTTCTCATACAAATACAAACCCAGGGGCCCTTGGTAAGATAAACCAGCATCGGCTGTGCATCAACAGATCCTATGCTTAGGATATGTGCTTTTAAAGCAATTGCTGCAAGTATCTAAAGTTTAACCTAATGGCCATAGATGTCAGTTTTAAATAAACTATATTCCTTGACCTTAAGAATGTGTTGCTTATGAACTGTTGTAATGAACATCATTTTATCAGAGCTGTTTAAAAGTTAAAGGCATAGAGGCTCGACCAACAGGCTTACAAATGCATATATGTATACATAGGCCTACCCCATGTAGAGTTTAGTGTATTTCTTTGGGCCCTGACGCAGGCAATAGAAAGAGCAACATCATTTGCTGTACATCTAATGGGCTGCGTTAGTAGCAAAGTTAATATTTCATTTGTGAAGAGACTGTGATGTGAGAGTTGTTAGTTTATTTAGTCCAGTCCAGGAAGGTGAAGGATCAAATTGTCATTGTTTTCATGACCCAATCATGAGGACCATCATAATTATCAAGTTGAAAACAAGTTCCTCATTACTGCACTAACTTACAGCGGTTGGAATTTCCCCATGGCCCCATGGCCCATACAATATATGTACAGCTTGAGATTTATGAAAATGAGCTTCTAGGTAGGTTTTTTCTTTCCTCGGGCTAACTTTGTGGTTCCTTGTTCCTTGTGGTTTCAACTGTAGCTTCCTCTCTGAAGCTCCTCCTCTTTTGGCCCTCAAATTCAAACATAAACAACAATAACAAAAGTAGATCAAGCATCAGACACCTAATATGTGACGGTTTCTTACAAATAAAACTGCATTAACCAGTGAAATGGCCAACTAGGCGGAAAATTCAGCAAGGCCACACAGATGCAATAGTGTGCACACTGCACACAGGCACACAGGCACACAGGCACGTGCCCGCGGAAGCAAGCGCACACACATTGAAATGCGCGCAGGTTAATTTGCCTATGCAGCTGGAGTCCATTTCCATCCACTCCTGCTTGTGTTCTGTGATTCCCGGTCTCATTTACCAAGAGAGGGATGGCCCAAGAATGGTGGAGGTTGCACCTCTGTTGACACTAATCCCGTGTCAACCCTATTCGTTTGGAGAGCAAATGAGCACACACTTTGCACTGGGGGGGGGGGGGGGGGGGGGTGGGAGGGGGTTGAGTTGGGGGCGGGCTATCCAGAACCAGACCTCTGGCCCTAATCTATTCGCCATTGTCCCTTCCCCCCCCCCCCCCACACACACACCCACCCTCCACTCTCTTCATGATTAACCAGACCCGTGGCCCTCTATGGTCCGTCGTTTCCTGTTACTTAGTTACCAGTTGCCATGATTCGCCCGGGCCGCTTGTGTTTCCATGGTGACTGTGCCCATTCTGTCGTCTCCTGGCTGCCTCATGGCTCTTCTGTCCCAGTGGCCTGTAGCCACCCCAGGCCCTGACCCACCGTCCGGTGCCTCCCCGCCTCCATGCCTGATGGTCCCATAAGGCTGTCAGTGTGTGTTCATGTCGCAGCACAGCCCCCCGCCATGTCAGAGACACGCGGTTGGCCAACCTCTGGATGCTCCGTGCCGTGGCAGAATTAGCAGAACTGGAATTGGAGAGAGGATTTTTTTTTCAAATATAAACGACTGTGTTACTCTGTTTTCCATAATAATCAGAATGAGTGTTGTCACACATCATACACAATGTTGATGATTAAATAGGGAATTTGTTCATTGGTGTTGATGTCGCAATGAATACATAGTTTCAATGAATATTGGGCATACAATATGTATAAAGAAGATGTACGTGATGTGTTAATAGCTAATCCAAACAGGTTTGGTTATTTGAGGAGTTGCATAGGATATGTCCGGACAGGATGGGTGACACAAAGAAAGCCGCAATGCAATATGTATCCGTTAGGGGGCAGTAGTGGTCGCATTGTCACTCAGTGACTTTATCACAAAAACATCGGCACAGGACAGGGTAAACTCATCACTGAAGTAAGGCTAGTCACTGCTTTTCCTGTTAACTTTTTTTTTTAATCCATGAGCCAAATCTGAAAAACTTGTTTTAGTAGTTAGTAATATCAACTGTTCCCCACAGAGTCTAACATTAAAGTGTATATGTATAATATACCCAGCAGGACTTAATATTTAATATTTCCACTGCGTCATTTCCAGGAGAGACAGCCCCCAGTAGCCTACAATAGACAGATGTGTGGCTTGGAGAGCAGCATGGTAAAAATAAATAAATAAAAGAAATGTAAAAGCAAATGACATGATATTTTGCTAAATGATAGCCCAAGAGAGACACAGAAACAGAAATATATTTCTATATTTGAGCAAATACAATTCCACGTCAAAGGTTAGACTCATAAAGGACCCAGCACTCTGACCCTCCATGATAGGAGCTGTTCCCCCCGTGGTGGGAAGACGGCTCACGGTGGGGGATGGCGGAGCATAATTACAGCAGTTTTGCCTCATTAGGAGTGAGGGGGCGTGACTGTCCCTACAGGTCCGACAGCTGAACCACACGGCAGCGGTTATAGGGGCAAGTGACGCGCTCTGCTTGGAGGGGGCCGGAGCTTGCTTTAGTAATATCGCAGTACTTTATACAAGAATTGTATCGGTATTTACAAAAAGCTCGGTGCGTGTGTTTGTTTGTTTGTTTGTCTGTCTGTTTGTTTGTTTGTTTGCGCGCGCGCGCGTGCGTGTGTGTGTGTGTGTGTGTGGGTGTGTGTGTGTGTGTGTGTGTGTGTGTGTGTGTGTGTGTGTGTGTGTGTGTGTGTTCTCTGCTTAAAGCAGAGTGTCAACATACACATTTGGAAATCGGGAAAATTATTGGAAATTAAAAAAAACCCAACAGTTATAGACCTAGGGCGTGCATCCTTCATTCAGAGTAGTCCTAAGAGAGAAATAAAAGTAGAAGCAAATGATGAAACTGAATGAAATAGCCTCCACTTGCTTTGGTCATCCCCCTGCCACACACACAAACACGCACACACACACACACACACACACACACACACACACACACACACACACACACACACACACACACACTCACACCCGCGCGCGCGCGCGCGCGCGCCGACGCACGTTTACGCGTCCACACTTTCTGATGACCTATTGATCGACTGTTTAGCTGCTGATTATTCGTTATATGGTGGATGCGGGTCAGGGTGGGGCTATTGTCCAGCATTCCGTGTTCTGAGGCAGGATGGAGAGATGAGGATGGGGCATCCCACTCACCCGCTGCACAGCCAGAGCCACTGCTGTGCTGCTGTCATGGCAACAGCAGCAGTCACCACCGCCAGCATGGCCCTACAATGCACAGGCCAAGAGGAGCCACACACACACACACACACACACACACACACACACACACACACAACACACACACACACACACACACACACACACACACACACACACACACACACACACACACACACACACACACGCACACACAGAGACACACACACGCACACTACCGTGAAACAGGACAATACACCGGCACAGAAACTAGTGAGATTTAAATGAAAGACACGAAAAAGAAATATCTGCATGCATATGTAAGCCTATGACACGTATATTTCTGGTCAAACTTTTTTTCTTTGGCGTTCGGAGGTTGGATTGAGTTGATGTGTATTCGTAGTATTTCCGCCCAATGAATCGCTAATGTGAGAATATCTGTACTAATATGTTACAGAATGACGTGCATGGAATTCGGGACCGGACGCAAGAGCCGGTCTTGTCGGTCCGGCTATTCTGTAGCCTTAAAAGACACGTTTTAGTAAACGATTAGTCTAAATATTGATATTTACAGTATAGGCCAGGCTACAACACGCTTTCCAGCATTTTGTTTTCTGAAACAAAAATCAATCCACGCCATCTCCAAATCGGACATTTTCTTTCCGTACGACTTGGCAACCCATCCCAGTGATGAAGCACTATCTTTGGTCCGGGGCAAGGCAGTGAGGAAGCCTTTATGTCGTCGCCCGATGATCACATTTATATTTTAGACACCACGGGCGAAACTACCATGCGACCCTGAATAGTGCACGCGAAAGTGCCATTCATTCAAACAGGTGTGTAGCACCGAGTCAATCCCAGGTGGCGATGATCGGATAAGCGTATGTAGCCTATCTCGGACCAAACGCGAGGATATTTGCTCGTTTGAGGACTGAGGAGCCTGCATCCGAAAATAGTGCATTCTGACCGAAAGTAGGTCGGTAGGAACACACACTCAACGCTATTTTCATGTTCTTTGTTGTTTAGCGAGGACTCCGTTTCACCCCCCCTCTCCTACCCTTATAGTCAAGTCGTTTACGCACAGGTGGGAGAGACCCGCTCCGCGTAGGACAGCCCCCTCTCTGTTCCTCAGTGGATGATGTGAGCAAGTGACATTTTGCCGTTGCGGTTCGGGACAGCACAGCATCTCTGCAAACAGGTGTGCGGCTGACCGAATCACTTTCATGGTCGTTTTCTCGTCCACAAGCAAAGGGAGAGAGAATCCCATCGTCGCGTAGACCAACCTCGACGCGGGACGGGGGGCTGGAGAAGAAGACCAAGACGCACGCGGAAGCCTGTATTATTAGCCCCGCTTCATTCTACCGACTTAAAAGAGCGAGAGAGCAATGGCAACGAAAAAGGCGTGCATGGATGTGCCCAAACGGAGCAGGAGTCCGGTCGTGTTGGAGGCGGAGATGTTTAGTGAATTTCAAGACTGGTGTCTCCGGACATATGGAGACTCGGGTAAAACAAAGACCGTTACCCGGCGAAAATACAACAAAATCATGCAGACATTGTTACAGAACGACGAATCGGACGGCGTGTATGTCGACAACAGCCACATCAACGCAAAATTTAAATTTTGGGTGAAGTCTAAAGGATTTCAGGTCGGGAACAACATCCTGGGAGAGCACAACAAGAAAGGAACATCAGGGAAGCCAGTTCTATATGTCCCGGTCAAGTCAACGGTAAAGTGTGTGTGTGTGCGTGTACGTGTGTGTGTGTGTGTGTGTGTGTGTGTGTGTGTGTGTGTGTGTGTGTGTGTGTGCGTGTGTGTGTAAGAGAGAGAGAGAGAGAGAGAGAGAGAGAGAGAGAGAGAGAGAGAGAGAGAGAGAGAGAGAGAGAGGCGAGGAAGAGAATGCGTGCGCGTAGACGCGCGCATGAGGTGTCCCGTCGCCGCCTATTAAGTTGCCATTATTCCAAGCTGCACAGATGAGTCTATCTAGCTTCAAGAATTAAATTACAACTCACTGATGTTTTTGCTATCCCATATGCGTAGGCCTATATGTATACAAATGGGGGTTCAGTTTGTCCTGTTCCCAACCAGAGCAGCCTACTCTAATCGCTTGCTACCATAGCAACGCCGGTGCCTTGAGGCAAACGCAAGGTAGGCTATCATGCATAGCCGTCTCTCCAATGTGCTTGAATTCCGGTCAATAACGTGCTGGCGGGTTCAAATTATGATCTACTTGATGAATGTCAACTGATTGATCGCAGCTGATCTCCAGCAGGTCTAAATATGAAGAGAATGCTTTGATACGCGCTCAGGGATGACTGATGGTTTGTCCAAGGGTACTGTATGTCAGAATATAGGCTACCTTCAAAATACAAAAAGATATATGCGTTATTTTGCCGAATTCAACTTTAAATGAGTGAGATTATTATTTAAGACACTTGTTTTTCTATGCGTTTGCTCGTCAGTGATTCATCCGTGTTCCGGACGTGCATTCGCGTATTGCCTCTGGTCCCATAACTGGTTGAGATGGGCCATTCCGGTATAGAAGGCGTATCGGCGATGTGCTACTTTTCGATTTCAAATGTTGTATGTAGGATACCTAACCGTGATGTGATTAGGCTTGTCTACAGAAAACGCCATTCCGTAGTTTTCTCAGCGGCAATGTTTGAAATACACTTTTCATTGTCCTGGGAAGGATGCGGATCGGTTCACATCTCGTTGCTTTGGCAACACCTGTACACCCTATAGATTTACCAGCTGCCGCCGCTTTGTATTTATCGACAGTAACTCTGATACAAATTGACAAATTAACCGATTTATCCCGAATCGTTTAAAATGTATTTATTTAATTTTATTTGGCTCTGACGGCTGTGCGCAATTTGGTGACCACATGTGGGGCATTTATGGAACAAAAGGTCTTCTTGGTTGATAGCGACGCGCGTCCTACAGCACACCTACATCCCGGCTAACGTGGGATGGGGATCTCTGGTAAAAGTAACTACGTGCAAGTCCATGACGTGTCAAATATGTCAGGGCCCTGTGGCCGAGTTATATATTACCACACGTCAATCCTGTGTGTCATCTGCATATTTAGCAGGCTCCGATGACCGCATATATTTTAGGCTAGGCTTAGACGTAGGTAACTGATAGACACAGATATTTGGATAATACCATATCAGGCTAATACCAGAACAAGTTATAGGGTAATAATGTGTGTGGCCATACAGTCTGCATGAGTGCTGACGCGGGGGCGCGTTCATGTGAACGCGCAGATATAGGCCTATCTCAGAGTAGTTCGGGCCTACTGTGCCAGTCGGGAGCCAACCACCATTTTAAAAAACATCTTTGGGGAATTATCCCCAACCACCAACCCGGCCCCCCCCCCCCCCCCCACTCCCAACACCCTTATTATGGGGACGGCGTCTCACAGGAATAATTCGAGCAAAACATGACCGTGTTTACTGTAGTCTTAAAGTGCCATGAATATTATATGTTAGACGTTGATTGCTAATTTAATAGTCTATGGCTTTGATACGGCCACAGGTGTTTTGCCTGTTTAAACTAAACTTCTACTGTAGAGTCAAATTTGGTCTAATCGTTGTCGGTAAACTCTTCTTATGTCCTGGCAGTATCAGGTTTTGCAAAGATGTGTTTTTGTCTCCCAGGAAAAATTGGGTCTATAATGTAGGGATAAAAAACATTTTATTAAAAACGTTTTATGATCTCAACTGTATTGCAATATCATGAGTTGATAAAATGTTGAATAACCAAGTAATGTGGTTCTCTCCTCATCGTCCCAGAATGATGCGTCCCGTTAAATGGATTAGGGTGGCACGGATCCATTTAAAAATATATAGGGTTTACATTTGGGTCTTGTAGAGCCGAGAGGCCGTATTGATGGCTGAGACCAAATCTAAGGTGAGGCCTGGTTTCTGTTGTGTTAAAGTCATAAAGCAGGAGACAAACCTCCCCCTGACTCAGCTTCACTTTGGGGAATTTGAGCAACACACATGACAACAGCCAATATGGGGCTGCTTCTAATGATGAGCCCAGCAACAAAAGAGCCAATTATTGCTGTCTGAAATGTAGCCTGTATTATACATAGGTATTATAGCGACTTACCTTAAGCATACACACATAGGATTTAAAACTAAATAGGTTTCGTAAAACCACGGTAAATACAACGTGTATATTGTATGTATATATGTATATGCACATATTTATACACACACATGCACATGCACACGCACACACACACGCACACACGCACACGCACACGCACACACACACACACACACACACACACCACACACACACACACACACACACGCCTAATGCCCCCTCATACGGCTGGAGGGCTGGAAGGCGTGTCCTGAGCACTTGCATTGGAAGCCCTGCTGCAGCTGCTCCTGGGGTGTGCCAAGTTTCAGTGTGGGGGCAGAGCAGAGGGCTAAACGACGCGAGGCTGGATGGGGGTGGGGGAGGCGGCGCTGGAGGGGGGGGGAGGGGGGGAGGGAAGGATGTTGGCGGATGGGCAAACAGAGGAGGTCTCTTCTCTGGGGTATAGCGACGCGGAGACAAGGGGGCACCAGTGTGTACGTGTGTCTATACACGGGACAGAGGGAAGAAAGGGGCCGAGCGGAGCGGGGGGCTCGGCCGCCACGCAGCGCCACACAGATGTTTGTCTGCGGAGACAGTTAGAGGGGGAGTCGGTGGCATTTCCTTTTCTTTCCTCTTTGTCGCTGCTAGCGTTGTGTGTGTGTGTGTGTGTGTGTGGATCACCCCCCCCCCCCCCGTCCCCCCCCCGTCCTCTTGGCCAGCCCGCCCCTCTCTAGGAGACTCTTCCTGGGGGCTCGGGGAGGATCTGGACGGCCATGGGTGTGGAGAGGCAACCTCGTTTAGCTCTCATTATGTCCCGATTAGAGGACCCCGTGGTGGAGGAGGGGGGCCGAAGCCAAAGATGCAACACAACACAACACAACACAACAGAGACACATTGTATACAAAACATCACTGTGAATATGGGTGTTCAGGGTAAAGGGGCTGTTTCTTACGACTATTGAATATCGTATCTATATTTTACTTTGGGTGGTGATCTGAGGACTCAATGATGCCATTTTCAAAGGATGGGAGCGATTGCTTTTTTGTTGCCATGCCAACTGAGACCTGTAAATATATCTACATGTACATCTACAGGTGTTGGTGGACAAAGAACACCTCATTGTATTCACGTTTAGCTCCACACTGGGAAGATGCTGAAGGATAGAATGTCTAGTCAAATAATAATTTTATCTGTATTTCTGGCAGATGTGTAGCCAGTAAGAGTTGATTTGAAGATCTACATAAATGGAAAGAAGACCCAGGTTTACACACCATGCATCCAAACAAATTTAATATTCATGCTTTTTTTTATTTCTTGCATGTAATGCCTGACAATTATATAATGTTAATGTGCATCTAGCAGGGCGTATATGTACCTTGTTAAAAAGTATGTTTAAAGTCTTTGAACAGCGCAGAGAAGGACAGGCCTGCCAAGCATCTCTAACCTCAATTGTGAACCCAACACAGAAATCCAAG
>JAXIVH010000006.1:2750292-2797792 GCA_036785325.1 Urophycis tenuis
CTCGGCCTACGCCCAGGAGCTGCTCTACACCAACGGGGGCCTCAGCTACAACGTGCGGGGCTACGGGGCGGTCAGCGGCAGCCAGCAGACGCCCCCCGCTGCGCTAACCAACGGTACGCAGCTCACCTGGTTCACGTCCACATCCCATCCACTGTGAGCCAATGTAGTGCAAATGACTATCCTGTTATATATATATATATATATATATATATATATATATATATATATATATATATATATATATATATATATATATATATATATATATATATATATATATATATATATATATATATATATATATATATATATTATATTACATTTACATTTTATATTCAGGGCATTTAGCAGATGCTTTTATCCAAAGCGACTTACAAAGAGTACATTTGTCATAAGAAGGTGAAACATTTCATTGCTCCTAATACAGTAAGAAAGTCACCAGAACAATTATTGATTTTGATGGAACTATTCACCACGAGACAACAATGACAAAGCAGAGCAAAGACAAATGATAATAGCCCATTCCTTTTGAAATGATTATAGCCGATCGCTTTTCCTATCGATTGCTATGAAACTATATCCATTGTTATCGTCTCTCCAAAACTGAGACAATCTCGCTCTCTCTCTCTCTCTCTCTCTCTCTCTCTCTCTCTCTCTCTCTCTCTCTCTCCCTCTCTCCCTCCCACCAAAGGCCCCACAGATCTGAGTATGAAGTCCGTGGCCCCAAACTGCTCCTCCTCCAGTGCCAACAGCCAGGGTCAGGGTGGTGGCGGGGGCGGGGCCTCGGCCCAGCTGAGCCCCCCCGAGGTCACAGCGGTGAGGCAGCTCATCGCCGGGTACAGGGAGTCCGCCGCCTTCCTGCTGCGCTCCGCAGACGAGCTGGAGAACCTCATCCTGCAGCAGAACTGAGCCCGAGCGGGGCCACCCGAGGCTGGGCTAGGCTAGGCTAAGCTTAGCCAAACTAAGCTAAGCTAAGCTAAGCTAAGCTAGGCTACACCGTGCCAACACCTTCTCCCCAAGGCTGTCTGTCTGCATCACTCTCAAGTCACATGATGGGGCGGGGGGGCGGGGAAGACTATGAATTCCTTTTTACAAAGGCACAAAAAGGTACAAGGGTGAAAACTACAGCGCACAATTGGTCCTGTAGGTATGGTTCCTTTACCTAATTGATGTTTTGTATTTGAAAGAAACAGAATTTATCCCAGGATTGAAATATATCTGTTTACGTTATGCATTCAGTTAAGTTTGACCTTAGTGCCACATTATCTCAAGCCCATCACCTTTTCCAGCTAATTCATATCACATCTCTATTCCCCTCCTTCTCAGGTCTTAAACTTTAGTCTGTGTAGAGAATAACAGCGGAAATTGAGAGGACAATTAGCGCCCGTTAACACAGTAGAGATGCAGTGATCAAACTGGATCTGGATACATATCTGCTGATTGAAAAATACACCACATTCACTAAATTGTGTACAATTTTGGGGGAAAAAATGCTGCTACAGATGTGGCAAACTGCCACTGAACTGCTAACCTCAATGGCCTGGATGTGGTGATGTAGAAACGTGCAGAAGAAAACGCAGAAACAAGAAGAGAGGTGGAATTTAGACAGTAAATATATTTGACATCTTTGACTCGGGACGTAATCTCTTTCTCTGGCTCTCAAATGACAGATCTCAAGCGAATCAATTAACTCTCCAGTAATCTCTTTCTCCTCTTCTATTGCGGTGTCTTATTGATTATTGGTTGTGTATTTGTTTCATGAGTATAATTTTGGTTGATGTTTTGGGATGGATATTATCGCCATGGTTGTGTCATCACCACTCGACATACAGGAAGTATAGGAGAGGCTTTGACGAAGCCTGCGTATGCAAACAAAGTCATGCAGACACCTGTCAGGGAAAAGGAGATCGGTATATTGATTAGGCAACGTTTAGAGAAAAGGTGCAATATTTGAGATAATCAGTAAAGAGGAAGGCGCTTAGGAGAAGGAAAACAAATTTGCTGTCCTTTTAGTCTGAGAGAGCTTTCCAGGAGAGTTCAGGGGGCAGAGAAGGTTGTCAACGCCACTGTCTTCTCCCGCCCCAAGCGTTACCCTGTTCAAGAAGTACAACGATTTATCCCACGCAGCATTGTAGCCGATTTCAATGTTTTCGTTTCTGTTTCTGTTGTGAGCACTGATCTTTCTCTCCAACCTCATTTCTGAGACACTTTTATCGACTGAAACCAATCGTTCAGGCGTGATTAAGAAAAGGGACCTGGTTAAAAAAAAAAAATAATTGTGATTTATTGTTAAACGTTTTTTCAGTTTTTTTTTTTTCACACTAGAGATTTTGTTGGGTCATTATGTGCAGAGATTGTTCAGTGAAAATAGTTTTCTTGTTAGTTTTTTTTTAATTGGCACGTTGAGCTTACATGATGCCATCTCGAAGGCCGTCAGTACGATGAGGGTGTGTAGACCGAAATGTACCTATACATACATATATATATATATAAATATATATATATATGTATATACTCTTCACTCTTTATTTTTCAACAACATTGAGGATTTTGCTGTTACGCATCCCTACATTCCACACTCCTGTCATGATGAAAACAAAATACTGTTGAAAAAAAAGCAAAAGACAATCTTTGAAAAAGATGTAATCACATCACCGTTTACGCTGACAACATTGCCGCAAGGGTATGTGTGTGTGCATGTGTGCCTGTGTGTGTGTGTGTGTGCGCGTGCATGTGTGTGTGTTTGTGTGTGCGTGTGTGTGTGTGCGTGTGTGTGTGTGTGTGTCTATGTGTGTGTGTTGGACATCAGAGAGCACACAGAGTATACCCATAGCCAGATTGAGAGCACAGTCTCAGAAAAAGTTGACTTTACTGGTTGAATCAGTGGACGACTCAGCAGCACAAACACAGCCCTGTTGGTTTATATACATGTGGTGCTGTTGTGTACTTTATTTTTTTAATTTACATTTTTCGTTTTTACCCTTTGATGTAAGTGTCGGCATTAACACATTTGGTTGACTGTGTGAAATGTGACCCTTTCATAGCTATTTTGTAGTGAATGTGAGTGAGTGAACCTGTGATTTGATTCAGTGGTCAGAAACATTCCAAACTAAACAAGGTCTCTTCAAACAGCTAACCGGGCCCACGCCTTGTTGCTTTGACAGCATCAGATGATTATATTTCTGTATTTATTACAAATTTCTCAACTTTATTAGTTAGCATTTGTAATACACGACCAATGTATGGCTGCCCATGCATACATGGATGTCAAGCAATGACGTTTCTATTAGGCCAGTCAAGTGTTACACGAAACCTAATGCAAAGGCAGATGTCACAACCCCATTATATTTGGACCACATTACATTTTAATTGTCAATTATATTATCTTTTGCAAGTTTGTAAGCACTTTATAGCTCAGGATTAAGGTTACACAATACAGTGAAGTGTGTCTTTACCTCACTTGGAATATCCGTTTCAGTTCGACATCTAATGGACAGATAGCACACCGGACAATGTTCATCTGTGTGCAACTGTGTCTATTGATATAGAAGCACATTTGGGCACAGAAAAAAATCACAACCACTTTATTATCTGTTTCCGTTGATCCGTTGTTTCCGTTTTTTTTTCTTTTTCCATTTTCTAGATTCAAAATGGAAAGTGATTAACACTGTTGAGAAAAAAATCATGGAGTTTCTGAGCTTGCCGCCCCGGTCCCCATAGACGTCTTCCTTTCTCTCCTCCGACTGCTTCGTGTTAACTATCTATTACAGTAGCCATGGCAACCGCACGGCGGCGGCGTTCCCACTCATTTTATAGACGCACTGCTAAAAATGAAGATTGTGAGCGGTGGTTTTGAATCATCTGTCATTTCTTACCACCGTCTATCCAAAGTTCTCGTCCCCCTCGATATTTTTGCTTGCAAGATTTGTATCGATGTCTTTGGGTCTACGCGGAGGATGAACATGCGGGGCTGTGCTGGAGTAACTGTGAACGAGGAGAACCCCTGGTAGGCATCTTTTTTTGTAATGGCCAATCGAATTTATCTTTGTATTGACTGGAAAATGTAACGTATTGATGTTTAATGAAAATTGCCCTGGTAGTTTGTGGATTGCTCAAGTGGTCAGATAAATGTACTGTATAGCTGTACAAAGAGTGATAAAAAAAGACATGTCTGAAACATTTCATTTCCTGTGAGTACAGCACTGTTTTGAAAAAATCTAAGTGGTTTTTTAAACCCTTGCCTGTTAAGACTTTATTTGGTGGTGCTCTGTAAGATCTTTTGTTATTGTTATTTATATGATTTTATTCGTCACCTCCCCTGCACTGAAAAGAGATTGTAGCTTTGTGCAAGGGGCATATTCCAGTGTGAAGCTTTGTAATTCCCCCCCTCTGGTTTTGGACTCAGTGAAAGTGTGATGTTTACATGTACAGTTTTAAAACTTGCTTTTTTTCTCTCTTTTTATTTTTTATTTTTTTTAATTTCTCACCTTTGCCACAATCTGCGTACATTATAATTTGTTTTCATGTTTACTTTTATAGTTGAATCCAATGCAGATGTGACCACTTTGAGCTTTGACCCGCTGCGGTCTGAGTGGGCCGGCAGGACAGCTGGGCGTGGTGGTGGCTAAGCACCTCAAACTGTCAAGTCTTAAGCAAAGGGGAGCTTCACGACATTTCAAAGTGGACCGTTTAGTATTTATCAAGACAACTACATTAGTAAAACAGAAATATCTAAAAGATGGGGCATTGTGGCCAGGAAAATAACTAATTGTTAAGCTAATCCTTGGGGATCAAATCCGTGATGTACACTCTGGTTCATTGTTCAGAATATTGTGTTGTTTTGCCGATGGCTGGAGGTGGAACCCGGCTGGTGTTCACTTTGACGTGTTGTAATCTCTCCCTGGTAACATAAAAGCCATTCCCCTCTCCTGGCCTTCAAAAGGGGAACCCATAAACCTCAGGAAATACTGAAATCTTCAAGTTACGTTTTTATCCATGAATCTAAAAAAACTCACAAAAAAAAACGTTTAAGCCTCTACCGAAAACCATAACATTTATACGAGATGTCTATTGTTTTGTACATTTATCATTGTGATTTCAAAGTGAGCTTTTTACAGTATCTGTGACTTAATATTTTGATTTTTGGAGTGTTTATACGTCTGGATATTTATTATTATATGTGAAAGGACAAAAAAAACAAAAAAGTAGAAAAACGAAAAAGGCTGACCCCGTTTCATTTGTATGTTTCATGCAAAGCTGTCCGCGGGTTTCTCTCTGCCTCTTACATATCAGCCACTAATGAGAGACTTGTGTTTGTTTGGAAATAGCTTTTTTCAGTGTTGCATCAACGCTATGGTGAAAAAAACAGCAAGTGGCAAGGCTCTCTTCTTCTTCTGAGATGTCAGTAACTCAATAAAATAGTGCGACGAGTTATCAAACTCAAAGCCCGGCGTGTTTATTGGATCCATCTGTCTGTCCCTCGGCCCGTCTCTCCGTCGCAGCCCTCGGTTCTCCACTTTCTCATTTGTGAGAGGCTTAGTCCACAAGAGAGCAGTAGACTCAAATAGAGAGATAGCAGAGGACGGTTTGTTGTTATTATTCCAGAGGGACCAGAGTGTTGGCAGACACGCCCATCTCCCTCTTAAGCACAGACACACACGTGTACACACACACGTGCCTCGAAACCATGACTAATGCCCTGGGGCGCAGATACATTAAATCGTGTAGGCTACTAATAAACTACATGCGAATAAGGCCATATTCAAATACAAAGGGCGTATTATGTCTGAGTGTCATCAAGTCATTGAGTCAAACATCTCTGGCAGGATAAAGAGACTTTCGTTTGGAAATCTGTGGAATATTCCATTGGAGAGAATCCAACATTTATGTGCAGTAATGAGACACTGCCACAGTTTTTTTTTTGTGACACGTAGCCTTTAGCCTACAATATGCAGAGTGATGAATAAGCAGCCACTGGTAAATACTGCATGTGGGTCAAGACAGTTCATTAAAAAGGGACAAGCAAATAACGTTATGCTTTATACCAGCGATACTCAACCCGCGGCTCGCGAGCCGCACGCGGCTCCTTTAAGAGTAGTTGCGGCTCTTTTAAGTCCCACTTAAAAAAAAAAAAAATCTAAAAAAATCTTTAAAAAAACGAAAAACAAAAACATTGTCAGCAGAATTCATCAATATTTCATTATCACTCACAAGTCACACACATCAGTCTATTAAGCCGCCCCCCCTCCATCCCTCTGAACAACCAATCACAAATCATTTCAGGTTTCGCGCTCTGATTGCAGTATTATCCATATTCTCAAATGCATAATGGTTTCAGGGAGGAAAGGAGCATTTTGGGATTGTGGCTCTTGCAAAAATATTTTTTCGTCAATGTGGCTCCTGATTAGGACAAGGTTGAGTACCACTGCTTTATACAGAAAGGTAAAACACTTATTAGGCTGCCATGGTCAATAATCCATTATATGACTCATGCTGTGGTGTTGTTTTTATTTCAAACCAACCAGCTCATCAGATTTTCCATAGTCCCCCAAAAAACATTTTTCCCAGAACATCCTGTGAAAAAAAGTGAAATCACCATGATGAGAAGGTGACACCGACGGGAAAAATATTTACTCTTCGGGCCCCGAAACCTTGGGTTTAAAAAAAGCACGCGATCGATAAAAGATATGTAGTCTCTCAGTTCGCAAACATGGCCCACAGGCTCTTCCCCGCGCCGCTGTTCAAACATAGCCCTGTAACCAGATGCCGCCGGGGCCGTGGTACACAGGACATAACAGGACAGAGGTCACCGTCAGTTTACACTGAAAACACACTGTGAAAACGCGCTACCGCGAAAGCCACCCCCCAACCCCCCCCCCCCCCGTGTGTTTGCTGTTCCACCGATGAGGACATTTAATTAATAATGAAACGACTGAATCGAATTGAATGTTCTCTTCCGCCGTGGAACGAGCGGAGCGGTCGGTCAGTGAGGTTGATGGCATGGGGGCGATGTCGCTGAGCGCGGGTGAAAGGTATGCCAGCAGGCAGGAATGGCACCCACAGCTGCCTTTGGCCTAGATTCCCTTTTCATATTTAAACAAACGTGACAAACGTGACTGGGACAGCCACCTGTAGGCCTATCCGTAGTATAACTCGCTTGACTTCTGAGGACGTCCTGCTGAAACTGACTTGACGTCAACATGTGTTGTTTTCTCAATACAACAAGCATCATGTTTTTTTACCAGTGATTATTATTTACACCCAGCAGTAAAATGTTTGTCATAAGGAAAGTTTGATATCAATATCAATACTTTTATTTTTATTTTTTTACTGTACACTTGTCTTATAGTTATATTGAATACCATAGACTACAGAGTTACAACATGTTATGGATTGTTAAAATGAATTGTTCAATTCTATTCGAAAAACAATTCAATACATTTAAATGTGATTCTCAATACATGGTGCTGCTTCACCTTTAGACAGGCTGACCTAGAATGTGTGAGGGGGAAGGAAGAAGAGTGAATGGCCTCAGCCCAAAGGGCAACATCCAGGAAGCCCCCCGCACCCTCAGCCCACATGTCATCGACTCCTTGGGCACTCTTCATTTGGAGCAGGGCAGGAGACCATTTTAGAAGCATGCTGTGCCAGGAATAGGTCTACTGTTACAAGCCACTAGGCAGTGAGTCATGCATGTATCAGCTGGGTAAAGTTGCTCAGCATGTCGGCCACCGACAGTCACAGAACTATCGGAGCAATTGTTTGATGATTATGTTGTCCCTTTAACTGCAAAAACACACATTTATGTCCGACGCCTGTGTCTTCTTTACTTATAGAGATTAAACGCAGTAATTCTATATGTAATCTTTCCCCCGAAGATTATCTTGCTCTCTATTCATAGTTGAGCATCCATTTCAAAATGTCTGCAAGGTTTTTTGAGGGCATTTGGCACAGCATCCTGATAAACGATTTGTGATCAAAAATTTAAACTCAAATGTAAATTAAAATGTAAATAGAAGGTATTTTGACCAGGCGGGGCATGTAGGTGCCACAGCCCATGAAAGTTCAGGAAAGTAATAAAAAGTAAAAAGATAACTTTTAAAATAACAGTGGTGCTTTACATTTATTTCCACAATGTTCACGTTCCACGTGGTACAGCCTATAACACAAACACCCGTCTAACCTTCGGCCTACATTAAGCCCAGTGTGTCACTCATCACAGGCTCACGTTGCATGTGAAAACGTGCACTGGTGACTGACTGCTCATAGACAAGTAAAGACCTGGCTTTGACTGCACTCTTGGCTGCTCATGCACAGTAGACATACCTTTCACAGCAGTCGCTGGTTGCAGGGCAGTGGCCTGCAGACATCGACTACATCGACAGACAAACACACTTTAGCCCACATTCGAAAAACCTAGTGAACCAGAAAAAAATCTTGAATCTTAGATTTAATGGAGGTCAAAAGTTGTTGTCAATGCAACGTTTATTGTTCAAATGTGAGATGAACCCATTGTCCCTTCCGCAAAATACCTTTTCTTTCTTGTCTCTAGAAGTTAATGGCTGTATATTGGAGGGAATACTTATGAACTATCCCACCATGAAGTCTTAATATGAAGACTGAGTGTGTGACAGAATGTCTGTGGGCTTTGTGCAGGTTTCGTTGCTCTGAAATGTGTCTCCTGTGTCTTTAATGGTGTTCAATGAGGGAAAAGCAAAAGGGATATAGCCGATTACTTGCTCCCACAGGTGACCTGGATTCAGCTGCTACAAGACTGTGCTGTTATGTAAAAACTCTAATCCAGTGAATTAACTGCTGCTAATCATGGCAAACAGCTTGTGTCCATTTAGCAAGTAGGACAACTTCAGTAAGTCCTCTCACAACATATTAGTTTTTACATTTTCAATGGCATGAATGGATAAGTGTGACCAGGTCCTAAACCTGAATCTTCCAGATAATAAAAAAAGATCACTCTATAGGGAAGCTCAAGTGAACAACCAAGACAAATCTATGTTTTATAGGATAAATATGAAACGTGCCGTGGCATCATGTCACAGTATCTTGTCTTGTGGAGGGGCAGCAGTGGCTCAGTGGATAGAGTGGTTGGACAAAGTGGGTCGTTCACTAACTGTAGGGGCGGCGGTTGGATCCTCCAACTATCCACATGTCAAACCCCACAAATGTACTGATTGTAAGTCGCTTTGGACAAAAGCGTCTGCTAAATGCCCCTTACTTGTCTGGATTTAGATTTTGAAACCACAAATGAAGAGAAATGAAACTCAAACTGCAACATTGTCATGTGTGCTGCAAGTCTTTTATTTGACAGCAAAACGATCAGTGTAAAAAGAGAACATAAGCTTTAAAATGTTTGACTGTTTTTGGTCAAGATAAAAATATACTATCTATCTATCTATGTATATATATAAAAACAAACAAAGGGGGACTGAAAGCAGCCGCCATTGATTCCATCTCCTGGTGAAGGACTATGTGAATGCAGAGGCAGGCTGTGGGACAAGGGGACGCGCAGGCCGGGGGTCGAGATGAGTCAGTGGAATCTAGGAGGAGGCGGGGGGCGGGGCAGGCGTCGTGGCCTCAAACTTCCCGACGTCGCTGCTCTCACTGAGCTGTCGCTTGCGAACCATTTCCTGGGCGATGCAGGTGATCTCTCCGTTTGTGACCGTGTAGACTCCGTTCCTGGAGCGACAAGGGAGGAAACGTCAAACATCGTCCACAGCTGACTCATTGGAATCTGACCAGTTTTTCCCCCTTTATAGTGCAAACAAAACTCCACTTGCAACCAACTCACTTTTGAGAGTCAGAGCCATTCTGCATGCCGGTCTGACCCTGTTTCCCGAAGAAGAGAGAAGCCCACCAGTGACCAGAGTCCTGCCTTGGCAGACCTGGAAGAACACAGCGGACATCACGTGAGTCTCAATTCAAACACTGGGCGGATATGAAACACTTGCTGACTGGGGACCGGTTTACATACCTGGGTGGTGTGGAATGACCTCTCCTGAGTACTCCGAGCTGCCACAGGAGCTGTTGCTAGAAGTGGACCCTATGCGCCCTAAAACAAAAAGGAATACATTTCTCATCAGTTGGAAGCTCTGGTGCATCTTATCAGTCAAGTCAACAATCAGCCTGAGAAAGGGCTACTTATATAGGCGGCCTGGGGATTATAAAAAAAAAAAAAAACAGAAGCCAGAGGTCACTTACTTCTGTAGTAATCATGAGTTGCGATGAGGGAACCACTGGATGGAATCGCTGCCATTTTGTCCGACCTTGGTGTGTGGTGTTAAACCGCGTTAAGATGGAGGGGAGACTGGGGGGGAAAGAACAGAGTAACAGATTAGACTTGCTACACTAAAACTAGTCAGTTACTGAAAATTGTGTTCCTTTTGTTGTGTGTGTGTGTGTGTGTGTGTGGGGGGGGGGGGGGTGCTGCATGACAATTCTTCACTGGAATAAAGAAAAGTTTATTTCACAAGAACTGTCATAGGAAAAGGCACGATTGCTTTTCTCTTGCTTTTCTTTGCTGCTCATCCTTTTCCATTTTACTCCTCAGACATACTGAGTGCTTCACCAGCTGCCACTAGGGGATCTAGTTTCTTCTGACTCAAATAGTTGGATCAATGAACTGAATGCCAACTCTCATGGACTCATGCTGCATGAACAAGCCACGCGCTGTCATGGCTTTGGTTCAATGTCAGCACTTGCTGTTCAGCCTTGTCTCTATAAATAATTATATCACAGGGAAATAAAATCTTTAAATGGTTTAGTACAGAAGGTTTTTACTTTATTATAGTAGTATAAAGGTATAAATATATCAAATAAATTCTGCAAATATGATCTATTGTACTATTACTATTATACTACTGCTATTGCAATACTAGAATATGATTCTATTTAGAAGTAGAGAATAAACATTTAAAAATATATGAATGTAAAAAATGGTAATGGTGATGGTGGATGGTGGTAATGGTAATGGTGGATATGTGAACTGTAAAACCAGACAGTGGTGTTCCCAATTATGAAAGGAAACAACAGCAGGCAGCTCCAGATGGCTCGGACGTGTTGTTGAGCTAATATAATACTATAAGATTGTAATATAAGAATATAATAAACCAGTACTACCAGCAGTCACGAAAGGCTACATAAAAAAACCCATAAGCCTATCCGATTGGTTTAATAATCGCAGTGTTGGAGTCTGTGTCTCTGAATGGTTAAGAGTTAACTTAGAGATCTTGGAAATGAATACGATCATAGTTAGAAGCCTAAACGCATTTTGAATAATATGTCAGGAGAACTAGCTCCTATAAGCCTATACCATTTTGACTGACTCTCAGCATAAAACAAAGCAGCAGTGAGAGACAGCTGTCAACGGCCGCACTGAAGTAGGCTAAGCAAGAAAGCAAGAAAAAAGTAGAAGTAATCCTTACCTTTTGGTCTTTTGCTGAGATGTTGGTCGCAGAAACGGCGGTTAAGGTTCGGCTGGCAAGGCTGATGTTGTGAAGATCTACTGGATATTATTTCCCATTGGTGGGCAATCTGTCTGTTGGGACATTCCACGGTCACTGCGCTGTTCCGCGGTGTGATACCCGAGCCTCGAACGACGCTCGCCTTTATACGAGGGCAACTCGGATCTGGGGCACGTGGAGGGCGCGTGGGCGATGCGGGGAGGGCGGGTGGGCGGGGACACGGCTTCCCAGGAAAACGTGTGACTGGCGCCCTGCCGGTGCAACGTGGGTGCAACTCAATGTCACAGGTCGGACGCTTTGGATTTAGAAAATCTGTTAAACCCAGTTGCTACCCTCGTGCAAGCGCCGGTCTGCTGTTAGTTTGAAGGCCTATATTAGGGAGTTTTTCTTTATGGGGGTGGTTTATTATGACGAAGGCCTATTCTAAGTTTTACTTGATCACTGTGTGACAATGGCATGTCACTTAGTGGTATGATGAAATAGGCAAACGTTTGCTGTAGCCAGCCGGTTGGAGTCAGCCGGTTTAATAAACTGATTACAGTGCATTTCTATCCAATATGTATATGAAAATGGACGATTTTTGACAATTCTGTTTCATTTGAAAAAATAAACAAATATATATATGTCCACTATATTGATAATAATTATATAGATATATGTTAATATTCCTTAAAATTACTAAGTGTGTTCACTTCACTTTCCACTTCAAGAAGTCACAAAATGCTGTACACTTTTCAATTAACTTTAATTGAAAAATGTGAAAGTACAAAAAATATTTTTTCAGAAATGTCAAATACTATAATAATTTACTCCAAAGATGAATGGATTTACTTGGATTTATTCAACATATAAGGGCCAATACCTTCCCCCTCCCATTAATGTACAGTATATCATTGGCTAATGAAAATACAGTTCACTTAAATTCTGAATGAACACTTTTACAACTTCTGATAGCTAGCAGGGATACAGACAACGCAGTGAGGAGATTATATCTCACAACCAACAATCCTTTTCTCTGCACTCAGAAGGGTCCGTCCCTTGAGTTGCGGCGTGAAGATGGCTTCTCAAACCCAGAGGTGTTTCCTCCACTTCCTCCTCGGCCGCCTGCCACCTTCTCCTGAGGGAGTGACAGGGGGAGGTGACGCAGGCTGCACACGCTGGCTGTTGATGCACACTCATGACACACTGCTTCTGCTTACAAGGGCCCACTGACCTTAACACTGCCAACCATTTCTTCAAAAGACTTGAAAGTAGAGGAGGGTCTACAGGGAGTAAATACAAATATGAATCATGTCACTGGGGGGTTATTTTCCAAAACTGCAATGTTCCATATTCTGGAATATGGTGAAAGTGTGAAATTACCAATACATATGGGAATATATATTTTTCCGGAGACTCCTGAGAGAATTGTGTTCTGAAAAACCATCAACCACCATTTTAGACTGTTAAACAGTTAACATGGGCGTTACCTATCCAGCTTTACCTCATTGCAGGCACACTGATGCTGTGGCCCAGGGGTCTGTGTGAGGGAGCATGAGGAGAGACCATGACACAAAACAGGGTTGAAGCAGCACAGCTGCAGCATCAACAACAGGCTGAGAACAAGGTCACTACAATGCGTCAGCAGTATAACACATTCTCAAATCACAGCTCTGTTAGGATCGCAGATACAAGCCATTTGTATCACAATGGAACTAGAAAACATAGATAATACTATAGTCTATTGTATATGACGTCCATGATATATAGGGAATACAATATACCATGTGTATAGTATAATAATACATTAATCGCTATCTTCATAGTTGTACCACAATGAGGTCATTCTTACCGGGCCGTGCTTGGAAGGGCGAGAGTCCTGATTGGTCAGCAGCATTAGAAAGACAAACACATGACACATGAGGTCACAAAGTCCTTCATCAGCAGCTTCTTCCCCACAGAACACCACGGTCATCACACCAGTTTGCGTGGCTTCATATGCACCCGTGTGACATGACAAGACAGGATCTCGAAGACGCATCACGAATGAATGGTGAAGAGACACAATGTGTCATGTTGGGGTGAAGATGTGTGTGTGTGACTGAGAAGAAATTGAAACGTTTAAATTATGAATGAAGAAATGTTATTAGTTCCATGATACAGAATACGTGACTGCATTACAAATGAAGTGAGAAATGCTGCCAGCACCTCATCTCTGCCAGCCTCCTGGTGATGGACACTCCCACTGTGGACAGAGCAGCCGTGGTCACCTGGCCTGCATAGGAGAGAGACTCCTGGGTCCTCTTATACCTACACACACCATACAGAAAGTACACATCAGTGTGGCATGGACCAAGGGAATGTCACCTTTTGGCATTGGTTTGAGGAGGACACAGGCACACACAAACAGACAATAAACACACGCACACACATTTAGACACATACACTCAAACAAACATACGCACATGCCACCAGCTAGTCATGCTGTTGCTTGCTAATACCCCAGCTACCTCTGCTCAGCGAGGCAATTATGCTATTAACTGATCCCAAATTACCAGGCAAATCCTATCACCTGTTCCCAAGGGTTCACATGTGACCAACCCCAGGAGAACAACAAGCTATGATGTCAAAACTCACACGTTGGAGTTACTGATGTCGTCTAAAGTTGTAGAGGCCGTCATATATCTGGAAAAAAATGTTTTGCATTTAATGTAACTTATTAGGTTATTTAATGTTCACTCATCCAAACCAACCCGAAACGTAAGGAATGTACCACGACGGGCTATCCCGTTATTGGAAAATGTAATTACCTGGAATGTTATTGACCAATCAGAATCAAGGGTTCGACCATGCTGTGATAGAGATCTGTGACTAGAGCCTGCACTTACGGGGCGGAGGTCTGCACGTCCTGCCATCCTCTGGCCAGGTTGTGTTTGATGTTGTGGAGTGGCGTGGTGCCCAGTTGTCTCCTGATGTCCATTGCATATTTTTCTTTAGCCAGTAGAACCTGGCGCAAGGTCTGGATCTCATCTTCCACCTACACAATGGTCAGCGGATATAAAAGTATGTTCTGATGCATTTTGGAAGAAATGATATATGGCCTGCAACAAATGTGCATTGACTTTAGGGTCTTTCCATTGTCCATCGTATACTCCCAGTGTATTTTACAAATATGTCAACCTTCATGGACACGTTACGTTGTTCTCATCTACAGTAGTTTGGATGCCAGACAACCAACTATGCAAACTATACGTTCCTCTGAACTTCTTTATTCCCATATAAAAAACCTAAATCCGCTCATTTAGAGTGTCAGACTGAAGCCCTTTTTCAACAACAATCCTACTAATCTAGTAATATAGTTATAAACTATAATAAATTCAATTACATAACGATTACCCTTGTTAGCTCAGCATTCAGCTCGTCGATGTCGTTGTCTGTTGGATCAGAAGATACGGTTCCATTTCGTGTTGTCCCCGGAGAGATGTGCATCGATGTATTGCCACCAAACCCTGCTACTAAAAACAAAACAGAAATAGTGAAAGATCGGCAACAGAGGTAGGCTATATAGTGGTAGCGATACATGCCGTTATATTGGTTCAGTTCAGCCAGGAAATCATCAATCACAACAACTGTAGCAATGATGTTCTATCACTGAATAAACAAGAATGGATGTTGTATCAATATTGGACATAATTGAAGCGTACCGTGTCGCTGTCCCTGGTACTGAATCTTTAATGATGGCTAGCTAGCCAGAGGGCTACGTTACCTGTTGCACATTAATGTAGCTAGCTGAACCCGGCTGATAGTTTTAAAACTTGGTCAGATATTCGTTATTCGTTTGACTAACGATATGCTGATATGTGTGCATTGTACCTAACGCGTAATTTTCAACAACACATCTTACCTTGCCGGTTCATTCTTGATACTTTCACTTGCTGTGTTTCTACGAGGCAGAGGCTTACAAATGCTACGTGCTCCTCCTGTCCAATCCCAGCGCGCCTGCTTACGACCTGGGTACGGAAATACAGAGCGATGACCATACAATCAACCCACACATCATCAACATACAAAAACACTGATTATTATGACTCTGATGCTAAATCCTATGTCAGACAAACGAGTCATTGCATAGTTTAGATAGGAAATTCGACGTTGTTGTTGTTGTTGTTGTTATTTTAGAATTATTAGATTATAGGCTATTCTTTTGTTTTTACATTTAAGCTACTAACAATAAATCTATGGTACCCTAGGCCTACATTACATTTTTACCAGATATGAATTGTGATAATGTTTGTGATGAAAATAATGATTGTGACGATAATTGGTGATGGTTGGTATTTGTTTCAGGAGTAAAGCTTTAATGCACAACTACAGACTGAACAGCACAACCAATGCTTGGTCACGATGGACTAACGTGGCTGTACTTTCGTACAGTAAGGTACTCAGCAAACCCCTTTCCATTGAACATTAATGTGTTTGTAAGATGAGGAGTCTCCATCTGCTGGTTAAAACTAGCCTTCACACTAATGCTGCCAACCTAATTTCCTGCCAACAGAAAATTAGCACAAATATTTGACCTTTGTCTGTAAGAATAACCTCTATAATAACCTCTACCAATCTACTCGGATGGGTGACACTGCATTCCACACAACTCATATATCAATATCAACCATTGTGTAGTTTTGTATTAAGGAAATGCCACTGACATTTCTTGTTGTTTTGGACATAATAGATTATGTTACTTTATTTCAATAGGAATTTTTCTACAGAGTTACCATACACTTTACTACAAATAAGTATGGAAAACCATACTTATAGCGTAGTTTATAATTTTACTTCATATCTGTCATTTATGTACAATTAAACACCTGTAGAATTTCTGCACTATTAGCGATTGTAAACACTTTGGAAAATGCTCACAATCACGAAAATATATATATGAATTATTAATTGTGTATATCTATATCAATTAGGAGGTTTGTTTTTTAATCACAAACAATAAGAAAAGGACACACGCCAAAATGTTCAGGAACATTTACTCAACAACAGCAAATCAGATCAACGATCCATGTTTTCTTTCAGACACACAGTTACCATGCTACAACATAAACGTCAAGAAATATACACTTTATATGAGCAAAGTGTATGTACAAGCAACCTGAACCATTAAACAATGCTTTGCAAAATTTAATGGTCACATTACAACACCATATCACTTGAAATCATAGCCAATTATCATCCATAATGTGACAAGTAATGAAATAAACAATACTCCAAAAATGCATCATATAACCATTTCACTATCTTTACACTATATATTATGTTTTATGGAACCATTTTTACTGATCATTGATCCATTACAGTTTTTTTTTGTCATTATCTGAACACACGTTGCATTCAACTTAGAACAGTTACAGTAGCATTTCCACTATCTCAATGAAAAGCCATGACAGGTACATCAATGTTATATCAGAGTAACAGGAAACCTCATAAAAGGGCCACAGAGGTCAACACCCATACTTTTAATAGCAGAGGGTAGGCAATAGGAGTTTACCCATAGTAAACTAGTAGAACACATTATTAGCAGGTATGAAAAAGACAAGAGTTTGGCATTTATGGAAAATTTGTGATGATATATATATTTATATATATATGCATATTCAATTATATCTTGTCATTCTATTTAGAGCTGCCTGTAATGCTAGCTCACATATAACATGTACTGTGAGCATATGTGTTTACAAGTACTGTTATAAATCAGGAATGATAAACCATCACAGCATTGTAATTCAAAGTCAAAGACTGTTAATTCATTTTCAAAATACAAAAATAAGACTAGGATGACATAACTCTCCACCACTGACAACAAGTCCTTACAAAAACACGAGTGTAAGGTTTTTTTTTTTTTCTCGACCACCTTACCTCTCCTTACTCCCAGACAAAATGTGAAATTTGTAACTGACAAACAAAATACAGCAAATACCGCTTGAGTCAAATCAAAATGACCTATGCAGTGAACCTGTGCACACAATATTTCTCCTTTTTAACCTACAGACCTTATTAGAACTGCTCAATTCAGTGCTGATACGACAGTAGAAGTTCACACGTCAACATACAGTTGGGTAAAGTATAGCAACACAAAATAGATGCCAACTTATGGAGAAACACGCCCTGCTGTGCTGCATTGATCTGGTTGATTGATATAATTTGACAAAAACACAGGACAGGAAGAATCCGTTTACAACTGGACTAGGGAGTTCTTACTCAAACTCCTTCGTTCTTCGTTTAAAATCCTCAAAGTACGTGGACTTCTAAAGAACCAAGTGCAACACACTGATGTGAGAGTATTGTGGGAAATGTGCCAACTGTTATTATAACAGTGAAAACACTCCCTACCCCTTAAGTTAGTCAGTCTAATGGTTGACAGAATTCTATGTCAAACCCTGCAGTGAAAACAGTACTTCCTACTAGTTTATATGGAATTTGGAAGGGGGGACTGACACTGATAGACTAAAGTATAATCATCTGCCTTAACATCTGTATGTCTCACAATCAAAACACAGTCAAGGGAGCACAGTCAAGACAACAAAAATAGTGCCACAGGCAACAGGTCCGACAATGGCATGAGTTAAGGAGCACAATGAATAAACAACATTACGAATTGAAATTGAACAATCCGCAAATAAAAGACGATTCTATTCTTGGATAGTGACCAATGGCACAAACCACCAACGACAACAAGCTTCCCACCTCCCTGAGCCAATCCTCTCTCTATTCGTCTTGCATTGTAACATCAGCGTCACTTCAGGTGAATGACACTCATAAGAACATATTGCACTAAAATTGCCTTGTACAGTATATATTTTTTTCAAAAATCTAAACGTCACAAATGAAAAACAGGAAATGGGAACAGTGGTTGTTAAACAGTGCATGCATTCACACCATATTGTAAAATGTAGGATAGAGACGGGGTGGGCAGGGGGGGGGGGTTAAAGGCGAAATACAAAAGAATAAACATAAAAGGAAGCAATCATTTTCTTTTCTTTTTTCTCCTTTCTATGGGTGAGGGAGTCGGGGGTGGGGGGGGGGGGGGGGGGAGCACTGCTAGTAGAGCAATAAGGGATGGTGTGAACGTTGCGACTTCATTAGTTCCTTTGGTGGACCATGCTGGCTTGTCCCTTTCCTGGCGCAGAGCACCACTCTCCAAAGTTGAAACAGATTGGCCCCCTCTCTCTCTCTATCTTGTTAATGTGGAACTGGGAAGCAGGCAGGACCGCGGGCCAAGAGGGGAGGAAGGTTAGTTAAAGCCGGTGTCAGTGTGGTAGGTGGAATAGTGACCGTCCGACGTCAGCTGGGTGGTCTCTGTCGCTGAGGGCTGCAGCACGATGGGGTCGCCGCCAGCCTCTGTGTGAGAGACAGGAAGGGGACACGACGCCCCGTCAGTATGGAGCGGCGGCGGCGGCGGCGGCACACCGTCAAGACACCAAACACCAACATGGTTACGGGCGTGGGAATGGAAATGATTTAACCTCTCTCGTCGGACTGCAGCTGGGCCTCCAGGTCCTCCGGGGAGACGTAGAACTCCTGCTCCTGGCCCTCGGGAGGCCTGGGCTTGCACTTCCCACAGCAGCAGTTACAGCAGCAGCACAGACAGCAGCAGAAGTAGCAGCCGGTGGCCACGCCACAGCACACAAACAGCGCCTGGCGGACGGAAGGGACGGAGGGTTGGATTCAACACAACATATACATTCCCCTGCGCCAGCTGTCGCTGTACGTATTATCATCAGTGTTGGTAGTCGAAAGTCGTTGTTGTCGTGGTAGCATCAGCATCAGTAGTTATAGTGGTAATATAACTAATACAGGAGCAGTAGTCATAGTAGAAGCAGAAGTAGTGGTATTAGAAGAGGTATTAGGGTAGTCGTAGCAGTAGTCATAGCAGTAGTCCTAGTAGTAGTAGTAGTAGTAGTAGTAGTAGTAGTAGTTGTATGTGTATTAAACTGGCATATCCATATCCGGATTTGTCTTACCTTTGCCCACCAGCTAGATAGGACAAAGTATGTGTTAACATTCTCCTCTCCAAACTGTTCAGCCACATACAGTCCCAGAGAGCCATATTTGTCATATATATTACGCTTTGTTGGGTCGTTGAGAATTGCATGGGCATTGTTAATCTCCTTGAATTTGTCTACAGCCTCCGGATTGTCTGGATTCTTATCAGGGTGAAACTTCAATGCCAGTTTTCTGTGGAAAAAAAGAATACATTTATGTATGTTTTTTTACGTTTTAATTCATGATGTGATGAATAATTGTGAACAATCACGGCTTACCTGTAAGATCTTTTGATGTCATCAGATGTGGCTACTTTATCAACTCCTAACGTGAGGTAAAGAGATTCTCCAGCAGTGGACAAAGAACGTTGCCTCTGCTGTTCAGCCATCGTGTCTTAAATCCACAATCTGGACACACCACAGGAAATAAGAACAGCTTTTAAAACGTGACTATAGCATTGCGTCACACCTGCAGCTCAATCGACCATATAGGCCTATGATGTCATGTCTCAAAATATGTTTTAATTTGTAGGCCTACAGTCTATTATAATAATGGTTGGGTTGTTGTTGTGTGTTCTTTACAAAGTGTAGGGCCGTTAACAATAAAATAAATCAAGTTTGATTAGCACTTTAATTATGCCTGAATGAAAAAGTCCAATGTCATGGATTGTAAATCAATAGTCGTTGTAATTTGCTAAAAGCTACCTGGCTAATGAAGGCTGAATTGGCCTTAAGGCTCTTTAGAATGAATGAAGGGAGAGTGATAGTGCGAAATCGTTTTCTATGTTTCAGCTCCTCAATCTCGTGTTATTACATACGTGATAGCGTAAATGGTCGAATTACATCATGGATATTGTAAATAAACAGACAACATAACAGGAAAACTGTACAACCATATAGGCTACTGCAAACGTATCGTTGACATAGGCCCACAGACACGATGACTGTATCGTGCTTCATGCTATATCATATATCCAGGAATACACAGGATTCCTAAACGAGATATTTTTGACAGAGCCGATTAGGATGTGTCATTGCCTCAAATCTTTCTAGGTTTTAACCGTGTTAGAAATATGACCTACTCCCTGCTAAATATGCTGCAAAATGTGCCTTGGTGATGTGTAGCCCCATTTAAATAATCTATATAAAGGATTAGAGTTTGAAAATGCGATGCTTGAAGCATAATCTCTGCACCAGCATCAGCAGCAGCACCACTGCTATAGCGCACAGCATCCATGTTGATTTGCTTTATGGCCTGCTCTTCATATAAGACAGGACAGGAATTGTCAGCAGTATTTTTCAAGGACAAAGTGGGATATATCAAGAAGCAAAAACACAATCTGCGAGGAGGCGATCTTACCTTTCAGTCGCCTTTAACACGTAGAAGAATATGTATTCCTGCAGCCTATTTTTTCAGCTATAGGCTAGTGTTTCACTCAGGTTGCCCAGCCCACTTTCTATGAGAGTCCCAGCACACACACAACCATGGCCAGCTGCAGCAATGCCTAAGCCCCTCCCCCCATGACCCCACCAGGCACAGCCTCCGCGCAGAGCCATAGAAAGATAGTTGCGTCAATTGAGGGTCAAAAACCTCAACTGTCACGTGATTCATGTAGCTTGCGTCTTGCGATAGTTCCAGCGGGTCATTTGAGTGAGTGTTTTACGACGAAACTGCAACGTTTAATAAGGATTAAACACAATGCAAATAGATTCCAAGTTTTGCGAACCGACCTAGCTTGTCAGTAGTATTTATGCAAATATGGTTTGATTATATAACTAGCTCAAATTAGAAGATGAGAGTGATGGGTTGAATGTCTAGCCAACTTTGTTCTGCTTCGGCTTCTAGTAGCCAGAATCGTCACATCGATTTTTATTTCCTTAAAATATCAGAAGGTGCGACTTGAATATCAGTCCATTCAGACGGATCTATAAACTCTCAGAGGACTCTGAATCCACCAACACAGTTATGTGCACCAAATATGATGTTCATTGTGTTTCCATTAAAGATGCTTGTGGTCTGTCTATTCAATATAAGACCTCCGGTGTAAAAGCAAACCACAAATCAAGGTGAACATTAATCAGTGAACATAGAGAGAGTGACTACTTCCATGTACCTTAATACTCAGTATATGATAAGTCTGCTCTGTATAGGTTGCACAGGGGTTATAAAGTAGGCTAATGCCTAGTAGACTAATAGGTAACATGACTATAAGTATAACCCACTTTATTTGAGGATAACATGTGTAGAATTAGTAACTTACAAGACTGGGGGGTAAGGTCCATTGGCTAAGCATGCTCAATCTTTATGCCCCACTCCCCAGCTCCAGAATCAGTACTTAACCTATAGCAAAAATATAAATAGGCATGGTCATTAAGCTTTGCAATGAGGTGAGTTAGTATGGCTCTCTCTATGTAAAAGAGCCTTTAGTAAGTTCTTACTTACCAGGTGAGTGACTTCGTATTATTTACTATATTACGATATTGACTATTAAGGTAACTTACCACAAAGTTATTTCAGCTTTTATTATAGAACCAGACTGTTGCTTTTGCATAGAGAAGTAGCTGAGCTGACTTTATTTGCTGCTTTACTTGGCAAAAAACGTGACAGAATGGTCTCCCCTATTAATGCGGCTCAATTAATACAGCGTTATTAAAACTGGGGCCCCCTTACTGACACGGGGCGCCGGTAGCTGGGCAGAGCGGTTGTCCTCTCACCAGAGGGTTGGCCCTTCATTCCCCAGCACCAACTGTCCACACACCCAAGTGTCCTTGAGGAAGACACTGAACCCCACAAATCTATGGCAAATGTAGTGGTTGTAAGTCGCTTTGGACAAATGCACCTGCAAACTGTAAATGTAATACTGTATGAAATTAGCTTAACAAATACAATGGTACCCTTATAAATCAACATATAGCATCCTAACCATAACTACGTTCAGAAATATTGCATGATAAACATGATAAACTGCATGATAAACGTATGCTATGACCTCTCTCATTTGTATAGGGATTCTCATATGTAGGTGAATCCAGACTTCGTGCAATAAATACCTATTATATCCCTTTTTATTTCAATACATTACAATCAAGTTCATATCGTTTTTGATTTCTTGAAAGTTTAATCCGATTGCAATGCACACAAGAGGATATGCCATGACCCTACACAAGGAAACTGCTAAGTTTTTTATACATGAGCATTGAGTAACTAATTTGTGATTCTTAATATGTAAATGCTACTTACTGACCCTACGTATCTACTTATTGACCCTATGAAGGAATCTTTGGTAAACTCAAACATGAATTGTGCTTGAGCATTGACCAATGTCTTGAGCATAAACCTAATGCATTTTAAACAATAAATAGGCCTATAGAAACAGATATAAAGCCTTAATAAATAGGAACAATTAATAGTTTACAGTATCCCCCAACCCCTCACGGCCCCCACGTGCGCTTGCTCCATAATGGCCCCATAAGAGCTGAGGACAGGCCTCAGAAGGCCTGCTTAAAATTATATGCCATTAATCATGTCAAGGACCAGAAGAGTCAGCCTATTGAATGAGCACTTCAAAGGTGAATGGCAATGGTAGTCTATTTGGCTTGCTTGAGTTGGCTTGGCATGATTGACCACAGTTCAAGGGAGCATTCCAGGAGTTTCTCTTTTTTATAGGGGGGAAAGTAGCATACGCCACTCGACACGTTATAAACCCACATGTTCATATTATATATCATTGAAATAACACTAGTCCAAGTCATATAGAAATTATATAACGGTGCCATTAAACTGTTAAACTAATAAACTTTAGTTTGAAGGTTTGTATGATATATATATCCTATTTTATAGGAACAACCCAACTAACGTATTTGATCGGTCACTGTGCCTTGGCAACCATGACATCATTGACATCATTTTCTCAGCCAATCGGGGAGATACCGGCCAGGGCTCTTGTATCGCGAGAGTGCACTATTATTAGCTAGGAGGGCTAGCTGGGCTAAAAGGTATAGATTGGATATCCCTAATGCATATTTGTAGTCAAATCATTACACAACTACTTTTATGAACAACTTTGTGTTTTGTTGCGTGCACCTGTAAGGGCAATCGTTGGACTATTTTACACGGTAGGTGGGACAGAAACACACAGACATCTAACTAGCTAAGGCGTTAGAAGAGTGGGGGCATTAGTTTGTTTTGGTGTCCCAATGCATTGAAGATGTCCTGCGACTTTAGACATGTAATGCCAACCAAACATGGTTAGTCGTATGGAACGATTTCTCAAGTGATGTTTTTTTTTATATGCGCATTGCTCTCTATTCAGATATATTTTTTCTATAAGCCACTATGTGTAGATACAAAGTGCGACCAAGCTGTCTTGTTGTTTGTCATTATTCACAATGACATTTCCACTGTCCAGGTTATCAAGGATGAGTTATGCCGAAAAGCCAGAGGACATCACGAAGGAGGAGTGGATGGACAAGCTAAATAATGTGCATATTCAGAGAGCAGATATGAATCGACTGATAATGAATTACCTTGTAACAGGTATAGCGTCAATCTTTCTTTACAATGTTTCTCTCTTCGCCGTAGTATACCCAGTATAACCTATTCAATGATGTTGCATTTATTTCTATGTTTTTGTGTTTTTTCAAGAGGGATTTAAAGAGGCTGCAGAGAAGTTTCGCTTGGAGTCTGGAATTGAGCCCAGTGTAGATCTGGACTCCCTGGACGAAAGGATAAAGATCAGGGAGATGATCCTCAAGGGGCAGATACAGGAAGCAATTGCTCTCATCAATAGCTTACATCCAGAGTTGCTGGACACCAACCGTTACTTGTATTTTCATCTGCAGGTAATTCTACCTATCGTGAATTGGCAATGTACATGAGGGGTCATTATTGAATGTAATTGCATGATTTATGAGTTATTGCGTGATCAGGAGGAGGTGAGACCCAACCCTCCAGCCCTTTATAATCAAGTTACGCATGTTGGGTGCTAATATGTGCTACTAATGTTCCCTTCCCCCTATGGGTACAACAGGATTTTCGTCAGCCAAACGCTTAATACACTTGGAAGTTCCCCATCCTTACTTTGCATGCTCTTTGCATCCTGCAGCAGCAGCACCTGATTGAGTTAATCCGTCTGAGGGAGACTGAGTCAGCGCTGGAGTTTGCCCAGACACAGTTGGCAGAGCAGGGGGAGGAAAGTCGAGAGTGTCTGACAGAGATGGAGAGAACGCTGGCCCTGCTGGCCTTTGACAACCCAGAGGATTCTCCATTCGGAGACCTGCTTAACATGATGCAGCGTCAAAAGGTGGGCTTGGTGTTCATGTTGTGGCTGCGTGTGATGGATCCATTTGGTCATTGATAGGATTTTAATGGCAAGATATTTCTCAATGTGCAGGTGTGGAGTGAAGTGAACCAAGCTGTGCTGGACTATGAAAACAGGGAGTCAACACCCAAACTGGCCAAGCTGCTTAAGTTACTGCTCTGGGCTCAAAATGAGTTGGATCAGAAGAAAGTCAAGTACCCCAAGATGACTGACCTTAGCAAGGGCACCATTGAGGACCCCAAGTGAAAAATATGTTGCCCGTAACAACCACTCTTTCTACAGCCCTAATTTATAAGCAGTCAGCGACTGTGTTGACCAGGTAACGCAAAATGTATAAAGAGAAGGATTTCTTTGTGATCATTTTATTTATAACAGGGAAGTTCCTTGGCAAACTGTCAACAATATGTAATTCCATGTCCTTTATGGATTCCTGAAGACATAATTTTGAATCATTCTCTATCACCTTGCCAACTTATACACACAGGCTTACATAGTATTATACATATATTATAAAGCACCGTTTATGACAAATGTATCTGAAATGGAATCAAATAAACAGGCCCTATGTATTATTTTTTTATAAATACTTTAGCCTCACAAGGTTTCAGATTTGTTACAGTATGGAAGTTGAATTTCAAATGGAAATAATTGTCAATGTGTGGTTGTAACAATGCTTACTTATTCTGATGCTGAATTTAAGATTTGTAAAACTTGCTTTTTGACATGCATGAGAGTGCTTTATACAAACAATGTTCAGCTCCACCTTGTAATTATGGTTCGTTCTAATGTTGCGTATTGGGTTTGTAATTATTTCAGCTGCAACATATAATTCAAATAATTGTATTTACAATTTATTATACCCTCTAACTTAAAAAAAAAAAAAGGTACACAGTGGAAACTAGTGCTTTTGTGGTTCTTGTTTTATTTTGAATGTTTATTCTTGCTGCTGGTTTGTTTGAGCCTCATTGTAGATATTGTTTACAAATGGTGTTACCCATAAAGTTCACATCCCTTTTATTATTGAACATTTTTAAGAGATTTCCAAATATTAAAATAAACAAAACTTGAACATGAAGGTCTTTTTCTTTCCAGTGTGTTCTTTGTGTTTTTTTTGTGCTTTTATCATTTGCATTCAGCCACGTAGTTCCTGTCAAATGCTTCCTTCTCACTGCGCTCTGCGCAGCAAATCTCAACAGGTGGAGGTTGTCGACACAAGTTCTACCCGTCAGACTAGTTTGCCTGAGGCCACCTGGCAGACGCCCTCCATACTTTAACTTAAATGAATTGTGGGCTCACGATCGGACTGAAACGAAACCACTCGACAACTGTGCGCACTGAATGGCGGACTGTCGTGGATTAGAGAGTTGTAATAAGTTTGATCTCCCTGTGAAGCCCAAGATTTTCACACCAAATAACTCTATTGAGCAATATCCAGGGGGACAACATTTATGGCCCCGGTGAGTTTTCTTTTCTTCTTTTCACTACTATGCTGAAACATGTTTGACTCCCTTACTGGGTTCATCATCATCTTCAAGTTCATTGCTAGGGTTGGAACTTACATTTGGAGGTGATGCAGACTATCGGATCAATTTGGACCTACTTCAACACCTTTAACTCACATATTAGGCCTTTGCTTGTCTTGTACTGATTGTGTTGTGTTCTACTGATTTTCTCCTTTGGCTTTTACCCTCCTAGGCCACTGGCTTCAAAATGGACTCTGATGCTGCTGCTGGGCACGTGCCTCCTCTACTGTGCCAGGATGGCCATGCCAATCTGTGCCGTCTCCATGGCAGAGACATTTCAGTGGAGCAAGACCGAGACGGGCCTGGTTCTGGGAGGATTCTACTGGGGCTACTGTTTAACACAGATCCTGGGGGGACACACCAGTGACAAGTTAGCCTTTGATTCAGCCATTGATTCATAATATTTAACTTTGCCCAGAGAACATCAAATTGCACAGCAATGTCTTTTGACCAGTGTTTGACCAGGTAATTATTTTTTGGGTTTTTTCTACAAAAACATCAGAGTTGGAGGAGAGAGGATCTTATTCTTTTCAACAGCCTCCTGGGCTGTGATCACAGTTGCTACGCCTCTACTTGGACATTTGCAACATCACTCTGTTGCTACCATGACAATGGGAAGATTCCTTATGGGAGTGTTTCAGGGTCAGTACTAGGATGACAATATTTTGTCTTAAACCAATATCTATAATTTTGGGAAAGCGATGTCATAATTATTGCATGTCAAGTCCTCAAAACATGTGCATGCTTGTGCAGGAACAACTGTATCTGTCACCACCATTGCATTGCCTTGCACTATCCATTGTAAAGCACCCTTAAGAATATGAATGTGTGTGACAAATGATACGCAAACTTGTTTAATGCATACTTAGTAGTTCATACATGCATACTGAGTGAGCCATTGTCTTGCAGGTGTTTTCTACCCCTCTTTGGCAAGCCTTTGCTCCCAGCGTGTTGTGGAGGCAGAAAGACCTTTTTTGATGAGTGTTGCCAGCAGTGGTTGCTATCTTGGGTATTAAACAATTTCTCTCTCCCCTTATACAAAACACACAATTGTTAACACAAATATATACACAAATGCATTGTTCATTTTGCTACTCTTTACTTTGTTTCAGAACATTGCTCATGGGGGGCGCAGGTTCCCTGTTGCTTCATTTGTACAACTGGGAGAGGGTCTTCTACATCACTGGTTTACTGTCTGCACTCTGGGCTTTCGTCGTGTGGCGGTATTTTTTGAACGGCAAGGCATCCGTCATAATTCTGGGATTGATGAATACATGTTTTAAACCTTCCCTCGAAGTGAATTTATTTTATGTCTAAGATAACATTACTCATTCCCTGCTGCAATGACCTAAATCTTTGGAAGGATGAGGCATCATGCATGTCAAGTCTCATGTGAAATTCCCTGTGCCATTCTGTGACCTAGGGCCACTTCTTCCAAAACATCTACTCTCAAGTAATGTTTCATACCGGAGCTTTTCAAGATTTCGCTGGCTGGGCCTTCTTAAAAAGAGTCCCGTGCGGTATGATCAACCTGCTGAACACTGAACACTCCTTACCTTTAGACGGTCTTTTTACACTCCTGCAAAAGTCTCCCGATCACAACCTGCTGTCTCCCCTGCCCTCCCCAGCGCCATGGTGTTTGCACACATGTGTCACGGCAGCACTTCCTACACACTGCTCTCCTGGCTGCCTACGTTCTTCAAAGATAGCTTCCCAAATGCTTTGGTATTGCCTTTTTTTTTTAATTGTGTGGTAGCAACTGAGAAGTACTTGTCTGGGATGCAGTTCTGTGGTGAATATGGTTTTGCTAAATGCCACAGGGCACTGTGGCATGATTGTGGTGTGACCTTTCCCACTGTGTGTGCGCCCTTCTAGGGATGGCTGTACAACGTAACTCCGTGGCTTGTTGCCTTCCTGTGTTCTGTGACTGGAGGCTACTTTTCAGATTTCCTTGTCTACAAAGGTGTGTATTGTCGTTTTGAGTTTACATTTACATTTACATTTACATTCAGGGCGTTTAGCAGACGCTTTTATCCAAAGCGACTTACGAGGAGTACATTTGTCATAAGAAGGTTTAATTGCTGTTAATACAGTAAGAAAGTCAATCAGAACAAGTTTCAAGCATTTCAATTGCTAGGTTAACCATTGTTTGTGTACTTTTTAGATTTCCTTATTTACAAAGGTGTGTATTGCCCTTCTCAAACATGAATCATTGTTTTCTTGCTTTAGGATATAGTGTGACATCTATAAGGAAAATAAACCAGGTAACTCATCTTATCGAAACTGTACACAATGCACAAAATGTAACACGCAATGTAAAATCCTCTTTTGTGTCACACCCAAAGAAACTTTCTTCTATCATTATTGACATACAAAGACTAGGCATGTACAATGCATGCAATCAAACCGGTTAGCCTTGACTTTGTCTTGGGTGTGATTGTCTCCTCTAATCCTGTTTCTTTTGTTGTTTGACCGCTCAGTTCATAGCCATGGGCATGCAGAGTGTGTTCATCATCATGCTGTGTAGGCCAATATCATTCACATCCACCTTGCTGTCTGCCTCTGCCGCCCTGGGCCTCGGTACCTTCACCAGCAGGTGTGTGTTGAAAGACGGTTGGTAAATGCATATTGACCATTGGGAATGCTGTTCCCTGCTTGTGTTATGGGGTTTTTCTTAAGTCGTTTTGGGGGACTTTTTTGGGGAATGCTGAGGTAATGACCTCAACTGTTGTTGAGGTCAAGAGGCATGAAGTCACATTGCTTGGTATTGTATTGTTGGCCCTCTGTTTACTTTACCTTACCCTGTTTCACCCTGTTATTAACTATTGTATCTTCACTGAGGACGCAAGCTATTTAGTCATGTTGGTTATTAAATGTTACCTGACAATGTTGGCAAAAATGGTGAAAGACTTGCTTAGTAGTTTGTTAGTGGTGGAACGAGCCCTGCAGCTCTGTGCAGACTGTAAAGTCCCTCACCACCTTCCATAAGCACACATCCATTACCTCATTCTGCAACACTATTTAATTATGTGCCTTATGTATCAAATTCTCTGTAGTAAAAATATTTTAATAACTTGTATAACTTTTATATTTGCTGTAGTACTTATCGTGTTATCAATATAAACACACTGTTCTTTTAGCACGACTATTTCACATTGCTGTTTTATTTATTCTTTTTTTTTTTAGCAGACATATACTTTCGTCCAAATCCTCTTGGAGTAAAACATGTGCTTAAGGTAGGGGTTAGGTATTTTGATCGAGGGATAAAACCCACAATCCTAATCAGCCTAACCACTACCGTTGTTGACAAGAGCACAAAAGCAACCCTCACTTTGAATGCCACAGCTGTCCTGCACTCGCGTTGAATCGGGATACTAAACCCACTAATCCTTAGTTACTCCGATATAGATTGTGCACTTTGATTCTTTCTCACTTCTGTCCAGTTTGGAAAACAGTGTCTGCTCGGTGAATGCGTCGTACATGTGAATAATGAAAAGGCAACGCATAACTTTCCCGTCCCCGTTCGTCTGTTGAACAGTGGCGTCACCGTCAATGTGCAGGACCTTGCTCCATCGCATGCCGGCGCTCTCTTTGGTAGGTCATAAAGGTCCGCTATACATTTTTCCTTCTGTATGATGAGGATTTTCCCCACTCACATGTCTGCCATTTTTTTTTAAATTTGCAACAGGTTTCATGAATATGTGCGGTGCCTTCATGGGTATGTATGAGAATTGTTTAATACATTCCATATTCATTGTTTCTCAAGATACACTCCTGATATTATGCACTGTATGCACTGCATCTGTGTGTGTGTGTGTGTGTGTGTGTGCGTGTGTGTGTGTGTGTGTGTGTGTGTGTGTGTGTGTGTGTGTATGTGTGCATGCGCGTGCGTGTGCGTGTGCGTGTGCGTGTGTGTGTGTGTGTGTGTGCGTGCGTGTGTGCATGCGCGTGCGCGTGCGTGTGTGTGTGTGTGTACTTTTTCCTTAGGCGTACTGCTGGTTTCCTTCTCTGGCTACCTGATCGAGATGAGCTCCTACTCAGCGGTCTTCACCCTCTTAACCCTTTTAAATCTCTCAGGCCTTGGATTGTTCCTCCTACTGGGAGATACCAAACGTGTTGACCAGGAGGATTACTACCAACTCACTATCATTTGACTCTTTAGTTTAACTAGACATTCAATTCTATAAGTGAACATTTCCTACAGTGGGTTGAACATCACTGAATATTTATAAATAATTTTATAATGGTGCAATTCATGTTTTTTTTCTATGCAATTATGAAACAGTCAAAATAACTTCATTGCTATGAATAGGGTTTCATAGGGATTGTCATGAGGGGTTAATAATAATTTAGCATATTGCATATTCTATCACCGTAAACAGATTTGAATACAATAGAAACAAACAATAGGCCTACAACTATATATATATTTCATTCTACTTTGTTAAACTACTTTATCATCTTCTGGGACACAACACAGTAGTCTCTGATCAGTTTGGGTTTTATCAAACTGCTAACATGGATACCTAAATACTTTGGCCAGTATTTTCTGATGCATGTTGATTGTCACATTATGTTTGCTTATTGACAATCTCTTCCAATGGGAGAGTTTATTATGCACATCACAGGTTCTGTAAAATGGATGGTGCTACGTCTAGGGTGTCACTAGCCTCCAGAAATTATGCACATTGTATGTCTGTAATTACTGGACAGAATGATGCTGAGTATTCAAAGGTTTACACAGATGACCGGTACACAAGAAGAGGTATGATCTTGAAGAACCACACTTTAGTGTGTGGCTGTAGAAGTAGATGTGTTTTTGGGAATTATACTTTGGGACAATGTTTAATTTTTCCTCATCCGATTCCTAGATATTCCTCATTATATTTAGCATTCACATGCATTCACAATGCACATTTCATAGTATATTGTGTCAGATTATGTATGTGTATGTATATTTATATATGTAACCTATATGAATGAATTGAGGTGACCAAATCCTCCTGACCTGGGAGTTAAAATTCTAATAAAAAAAAGTCTTGATACTACTGACTTGGGTCATCCGATGTGTGATGAAACCAAAAGGAAAAAATGGTCTAGTTTAGACTAGTTACGTATTTTCCCACAAACTCATTTGAACAGAGTTTGATTTAATAAAAAAAGACATAGTATTATTATACAAATAATATAGTGATAATAATACAAGTTTATACCGATAATACCCTGCATAAGTGCAAATGCAGATAAAATTGTGTGTGTGTGTGTGTGTGTGTGTGTGTGTGTGTGTGTGTGTGTGTGTGTGTGTGTGTGTGTGTGTGTGTGCGCGCGCGCGCGCGCCTGTTTGACCAATCTAACTTCAAACCACTTAATTTCTGTTGATTCCATAATAATCCAGCCCACAGCCGTGAGGCAATAGGTCTACTTTGGGGGGGCGTCGTTAGTACCAAGGTCAGCGCTAGCTGACAGCGTCCTATTTGTACATTCCGACATTGCCATCAAATCTAAGTGGTTAAACACACCAGGAGGTCTGAAACATGGGGATGGAAGGGGCTGCTGCATGGCGAATAATTATTTATTGCGTGACGTCATTGTTAGCTTACAGATTCATCCTATGAGAAAGGGCGCACATTCCACTGTGTGTTGGTAGGAAAGGCATCTCGACTTCAAAAGCAAGTCATATTATATTAATATTATTATTTAGAGGCCTTAAGCAATTCGTGTAACGAACAGCGTCAAGGTATTTCAACCCGAAGTGCCGTCGGAATCATTGAAATTGGCTTTGTCTCTCCTGGCACAAAGGTGGGTTTGTGTCCTCCCTGCTGATCTGTTGAAAAATGAACCAACGGCAGCTCTGTCGCCTAAATTGTAGGCTATTACTGATAATGGATTGAACCGTTCCACTCAGCAGTGACTTGATCTACTAGAAGCTACACAACATCTTGGAATATGCTAATATTATTTCGGACGGTGGCACGAGAGCGCATGCGTCGTCAGACGGAATTCGACGGGATAAGTGGCTACAGACACGCGGTCTGTTCTGGGACGTGGAAATAGGGACAAATCCAGTGGACGATGTGTTGACCGAATTTCCTCTTTTTTTTTCCAACGTGTGGTTCGACCTCATTGGGCATTTTAAGGATGTCCTGTTAGTATTCAAAACGATTTCGTAATATAGGACTAGAATATTAATATTGAGCGGAGTTCAATATTAAACACACTGGACGTGGTTATGATAATAGCTGACAGCATAGTAAAACCCTCCATGGGCAAACATTGGTTATGTTCTCTGTTTGGGTTCTGTCACTGGCTCTACTTCAGCGCATTTATATTTCCTCTGGCATCATTGGGAAAATATTCCACTGCGATGTTTCCTATCTTTTACATCATTGGGAAAATATTCTACTTCGTGCATTCACTAAATGGAAGGGATTGCCACTCCTCGTGTTCACAGCGGACCTTGATTTAATAGCCAATACAATTAAGGCACGCGGTGAATGCCAAGAGAGGGTTCCTCTGCGGCATTATCAACGACCAACAGCCTGATGGACCGCTCTCAATGACCAGGATCGACTACACTCAATTTACACAAGCCTTTTTTGTATTCTAAAATGGACATTGGGTTATTTCGAGGGTGTTTTATAAATTAGCTAATTATCATTACCCCTTTCTTATCTCTCTTCACCCTGCTGGACTACTAAAGAGAAGTGATAGCGGTAGGCTACACTAGGCAGGCCTACCTTTTTGTTTTGGGCTGCATGTATGTTTGTTTCATTATCAATGATGTGTCATTAAAAGTTAGCCTGTAGGGCTTTATTTGGACATAACATTATGTTGACACTTGTGATATGTGTCAGGTAATTGACCAAGAACATCTTAAAGATATAGAGGTTTAGATTCACTAGATTCCCTTTCCCTCCATTTTGCTTTAACAACTTTATTCAGTAATAACTAATTCAGTTAATAACTTTATTCAGTGCCATGATATATATTTGATGTGTAATTTACAGTTTAAGCCCATTGTGTTTTGGAATGAGGTAGGCCATTTGGACACAAACTGTACCCCTCTATGTGCTTTTACTAATCCTGCAGGCCAGGGGTGGACTTTGGACAACAGTAACAACACCTCAATAAATGACTCTTTAATATTCTTGTTAATGTGATGAATTTTCACTAATATGATTCAAACCATCAATCAAGGATTCAACTACCGGACGATTCATACGGTTAAAAGTTTTTCATGAAGAAATCTGACCAAAAACCTGGAAAACTTCATGTATGACACTTGCCACGTCCTACAGAGACTATAAAATACCAAGGATGTTGATGACACAAAGTGATGAATATATTTTTGCTTGTTGTTCTATACATATACACATTTAGCAAAGTAACCAAGCAAATAACACATATAACAGATAAGTATACTTTTAATAATGACCATGATCAAATCTAAGAATGTGATAGTGAGCTTTTATACAATGTATATTTACTTGTTGGGGGGGAGGGGGGGGGCGGGGGGAGGGGACTTAAACATTTTTCTTTTAATATTTTGTTACCATTATATAACTCCTCAAGATTCCTCAATAACATACATCTGTCTTTCACGCTCGCATACGAACATACACACTATAGCAAGCAAGACCCAGAAAAAGGAAAGAAAGAAAATGAGTCACGCACATATACCATATAGACTATTCTCTGGTTACCCATACACTAACAATAAATCAGTAACATTAACTTCTGAGACGTACTCAATTAGCATGGCCGGTACATTAAAGCTTAAATTCTTCTGAGGAAGATGTGGAAGGGTTATAGAAATGTTAATAATGTTAAGAAAGAACAAATATAAGGACAAAACAAAGTGACAGGCCTAGCTATAAAAGCAGCACATGCTACATTGTCCCCAGAAATATACGCTGGCACCACAGATGCCCTGTAGGAATGCCAGGGAAGAACATAAAATGGATAATGAGGACATTAAAAGCATACTTTTTTGTTCAATAAGAACTGAAACAATGTTTGAATTTTTACCTTATAAATAAAACAGAAATAAGGGAACTCCTTAGAGTGTGTTATCTCTAAACAATATCTATTCCCTGAATCTCTCGCTGTAAAACTTGAGGTACAGTACAGCAAACATTGATTTTTTAATAACACTATTGTTGAAAAGAAATGTTAAGGCTCTGGAAGAAAAAAAATTAATGGCATGTTTCTCTCCCCCATGGATATAGTTTTTCCAACAGTACTTGCCCAAGCGACAAAGTCAGTAAGTAATTCCTTAACCTTCATGATGTCTACTGTCTCAATCGCTTCACATGATCATTTGTACGCACGTGCAACCTTTGGGCCAAACACACCAACTGCATGAAATTCCCTCAAATGAGCACATCATCGGAGTTGTTTTTCCTACAAGAACATAAACTGGCCAGACATTTCTGAATAACGTGTTGTTCACTCTCAGGAACACCCAACATTAGCACATTTCTCCATGCAAGCGCGCACACACACACGCACACGCGCACACACGCACACATGCACGCACACAGACACGCACACACACACGCACACACACAGCAGCATGTTGATAAGAGATTTTCAAGAGACGTGCAGATAACTGTTACTTAATATAAATTGAGAATGTAAGGTTTCGTATTGCAGATCAAGATCTAGAAGGCTAAAACACAAGGACTTTAAAAAAAAAAAAAAACAACCAAACAAACAAACTGATTTGATTGTTGGACTCGTGAACTGGCTTCATCCCGGCTGCACACACATCTTGAAAACTAAGAACCATGATCAAAGTGGCTTAATGCTCGTTGTTGGCCAAAGACACTAAAATCAAGTGTGTGGTGGTGTTGGTTGGTGGAGGGAGGGGGGGGGGGGGAGGGATCTTCTCCTTTTTAATCTAAACATCATTAAGTCCATCCAAGCAGAAGTGTTGATCCACCTTTAAAAGGAGCGGTCCTCTACTGTTTACTTCGATTCTGGCGATCCTGCATGAAGCAAGAGACATAACATAAACATGAGGACATATGTCGCTGGGAAACCACAAACGCTTCCAGGCATCCAAGTAAGTCACAACATGACGAATGAAAAAATGTCTGAGAATAAAACTTGTGAAACACAAACTGGGGAAACATTACCTGATCGAGTCGGGGTCGGCTTTGCATCGGAGGAGGCTCATAGCTCTGTTGGAGACACAACAAAATGGCTTCAGACTCCCAAGATGACAACTACATGTATAGCTTGGTGGTCAATGTTGAAAGGGATCCAGACATTTCTCTACATCACAAAATGATAGTATTCTTAGAATGAATGAACGTGATAACGCTGAGACGTTCATCACCTTCCTGCCCACCTCTTCCTCCTCCTGTTTCTTCTCGTAGTGTGAGAAGTCATCAAAGATGGAGGTGGTGTGTTTGTAGGTCGCGATGATCTTGAGCACCTGCTTGGCCTTCTCCAGGGGCACCTCCTGGGTGTCCCGGGAGTTGGTCACCGGCTTGTTGTCGTTGTTCTCCAGGCGGATGTGGCGGAGCTGGCTGTTGGGCACGTCCTTCACAAACAGCCAGTCCACGTCAAACTTGCCCTTCCACTTGTCCTGCGCCCACACGCCGGCGCTGGTGCCGTAGTCCACGGGCGAGCGCATCTCCGCCACGCCGCAGAAGTGCCCGCTGCCGTTGACGCTGAACAGCAGGTAGACGGGGCCCTTAGCGTTCATAGCTCTGAAGGCCGAGTCCAGCCGCTTGTTGCCGTGCTCCGTGCTGCACCAGATGGAGTACTTGATGGAGCGGTGGATGTCGTCCTCGGAGTAGCTCTTGATGATGAACACGCGGCCGTTCTTCAGGTTCCAGTCAAAGTCCTTGGGGTTGTAGCTGTGGGCCGCGCGCAGCTTCTCCAGCACCGGGTGGGAGTCCAGTCCAGGGCCCGACCGAGGGGGCATGCCCCCGCCCCCTCCGCCGCAGCCGCCGTTACCCATGCCGCCGCCGCTGGAGGAGCCGCTGCTGTCCAGACTGCCGCCCCCGTAGCCGGGGTTGCGGTTGCGCGGGGCCACCCAGCGGGTCTGGGGCGGCGGGACAGAGTTGTGGTTCTGGTACGACTGCGGAGGAGGGGGGTGAGGACCCTGCATGGTCATCTGCTGCACAAGGGACTGGGCTGAGTGTATGGACTGCTGGGGGGGAGGGGGCAGACTGTGGGGTAGGTGGGTATGCGAGTGAAGCTGCTGGGGCTGGTGCTGATGTTGGTGGTGGGGAGGCAAAGGAGGGGGCACTTTTGCAACAGTCCCCTTATTATCCCACGTATCAATTTCCATAGTGTGTTTGATGGGCGGTGGAGGTAGAATTCCACCAGCCATGGGCATGCCAGGCTTGGTCTTGGTCTTGAGTTGCTGCATCTTGGCAGGCTTACTGGCAATGGCAGCCCACGATGTGGGCTTGGGAGGGGGCATTCCAATTGATGTTCCACCGTTGCCTGTGGCAACAGCAGCAGCTACATTTCCGCTGCCACCAATCACGGAGCCGACACTCTTTACACCAGAGCCACTTCCTGTCACATCGCCTCCTATTTTTAACCCTAGCATGCCCTGCTCCAGGCTATTCATGCCCGGGGCCTTACTGAGTGTGTCACTATGGAAGCCTGTCTGGCCATCAGGGACTAGTGTGCCTCCTAGGGAGCTTGGTGGGTAGCTGTAACTTCCCCCATAGGCTGAGCTTTGAGTCTGCTGGCCCTGAGACCCGCTGGTGCCCCAGGCTGAAAAGGCTGGGTTCTCAGGGAAAAAGTTAAACCTATGTGGATAGATGCTACTGCCTAAGCCCCCCGGCTGCCCGAATACAGTGTCATGCATGAAATGGTGATCTCCGTTGCTGAGGGGAGCATAGGGTGTCAGGTAGGGTATTGGGGGATCCCCTCCTGTGGACCACGGTGCCTCACTGAGAGGGTAGGGAAATCCAATAGATGGGGCATAGTAGCTGGATAGGTAAGGGTCTGTCATGGATTGATAGCTGTTATTCTGGAAAAAAGGGAGGATATGGTGTCTAAATAGTTCACTTTAACTGCAATCAAAACATTTTGCATCAAAGACACCAGTAACTTTAGCTTAGAGGCATCCATTTAAAAAAGCATATTTAGAAAACCCATCCAAATACCTAAATGCATACAACAAAGTGCTGACTCTTACTTGTAGAATGACAAACATTTACGTTTCTCTAACACACAGAGCCACCAATGTGCATCTCTGTGACATGAAGGGTAATGAAGCATCTGCCATAGGAAACCCTATTGCAGCTTGTATAAGGAATAGTAGACAACGTTTCTCACCTGATTTGACTGGCCGGTAAGATAGGGCTCAAAGTCATTGTCATGGACTGTATCCTTTTGATGCATTGAGCCATTTTGTACCGATACAGGAAAGGCTGTAATGTAATTATTATTCAACATATGAATTCAGCAATATCCAATTCATAACACTGCTGTTAACTAACCAATAGGTTCATGACATATTATTGATGGCTACTCTGTCCACGAGCATTAGGCAAATGGTAGAAATGTCAATACTGAATTCATAATAGTATACAATTCTGTAAGATAATAAACCTAACGTTTACTCATCAAAAACTGAGTTTACAATATGTGCACTCCAACAACTAATATTTTCTAAGAGTGAAATGTGGTGCATAGTAAATAAATTGTAAGGACATGTCCGAATATACTCTGTCAAACGTCAATCGTAATGTACGTTAACTGAAGCCTAGATTTGCGGTTATATGGAATTGAAATAAATCACCCAAATCAGTTTTAGACATTTCAGAAATGAGTCAAGTCGATGTTTATATAAGCAGGTATTTGACACACATAACACCTTGTTTTCTCACCTTTACTAGCATCTTGTCCCTTTGATGTCTTGGTGACAATATTGACGTAACGTGAAAGGGAAAACGGGAAATGTTAATTTGCGTTAATCAGAAGCATTATTAAAGTACTGCGCATTGCTGTACCTTTTGGCAAATTATGAGGCCCAGTTCATTCATTGTAAATGTATGTTTGAGTAAACATTTGACACAAGATGCCATCAGCTCAACCGGTGCAATGATAGCCTGATTTACTATGCAATACATGATTTATTCAGACGAGTACAACATTAATATCCCAGGTGAACAATGTGTTTCGAGCTCTGTGGTTCGGTGCTAGTAAGCCGACCCATCTCCCAAATCGCTCAGAAGCAAGGAGGCTCGCTAGCCTGGCAGAGATGGCATCATCGCATCATCTCAGTCCAGGATGCACAGCCCACTTCCCGGGAACATCCAGGGCCCGAGCTGTATGCTTGTTTTAATTTCTTACCTGGGGGTCAATGCTTGCGGCAGACATCATTCGTCAATCGAAAGGTAAGCCAGAAGGGATGCTTTGCAAGACGTATTTCCTCCAAAACTACGTTTTCTTCAAGTACCTACGCTAGCGAGTAGCGTCGCTACGCGTTAGTTTGCTAACAGTTAGACAGTTAGCTGCACTAGTTGGCTAGCTAGTTAGCTGCGCTATTGTACGGTTTTGCGTTTCGATGTTGACAGTTTTTGTGATGCGGATCAGATCGAACTTAGGAGCAGTCCGATGACAGTGAGGGGTCCCTTGTCAGCATCAATTCAGTGGGGTTTCAATACGCTGTAAACCCCACACCGTCAAAATCCAGCTCCGGTGGCACTTTGCACTTCCCCCAATGGCAGCCTCATCCGGGATCTAGTGGACGGAAATTACGTCGGTGACGCAGGGGCCTCAACGCGTCATGGGCCCCAACTGGCCCAGAAAGTCCAATAACCTATTTACTTTCATGTGTTTGATAAATAGTTGAAAAGGCAATTAAGTAAGACCACGTGAGATAATATTGTTGTTGTTGTTGTTTTTTATTGTAAAAGCAAATAACAAGTACAGAATTGACTATAGTATGGTCACTTTTATTTGTCAAACTGCAAATAATTAATTCTTCGACATTTACTAACTAATCAAGAGGTAGGTTATTTTGTGTTGAAATGTTTCTTTCATTTGTCTTTCTCGCTCCTCACTCTTACAAATACATGCACAGACACAGACACACACACGCACACACACACACACACACACACACACACACAAACACAATGTTTACACTTTATATACAGATACAGAGTAAATATACAGTAGCTGCTATATTGTTTTGTGGAATGTACTCTGTAGTTATTTAAAGCATGCATCACAGTGACATACACCTAATGTTGAAATAGGTTGGATATCTTAACTTGTGTGGATTACAAAGGCATCCAATATGAATACTAATTAAGGACTTATTACAAGTTCTTCAGTGCATTTCCTCCGTTTCATACAGCATGGCGTCATAACTTGCCCAAGTTGCATCTTTTTGTATTGAACATATGATCTATGAATTAAGAAAGAAAACAAAATTTAATAACAATAACATATATTAATTATGAACAATAATAATATAATTAGACTTTAGAAACTGGATACTTGAATCAAGTATGCTTTTTGCTTTTTTGCTGTGTCCTTCTGTACCTCCAGATCACTTCTTCGACTAGAAGAACAAATCCGGTGATTTTGATGGATGATGAATTTCCCCCATGAAATCAACTAAAATATGGAGAAGAAAAAGAAATGTCATTAAATTACCAACACAACACCAGCGTGGTATCACCGTTCAGCAATGTATTTGTGGTAGACAGAGGACGCTTGACTACATTTAGACAGTGAATGGAGCGTGCACATTTCCCTGATATAAGCATGTGGTGTAAAATCAGGACATAAGACTCACAGCTGTCATCTTCCTCTGATGATGTGTTGACCACGTAACATGCATATATAAATCCCAGGAGCTGTCCAAAGAAAAGCCCATTAAGAAGAAATTCAAACATATGCATTTGACATAAATGCATACTTATTATGTAGTAGTATTTCCATTCATATGGCACCTTAATCAGTAAATTCAAAAGCATATTCACTAAACGACAGTTCTAATCCTGCATGGTGTAATTGTAAAAGTGGGAATAGCCTTCATTGTGCCACATGTGGGTATACTTACAGATAAAACAAGCTGTATGATGCAGTGCAGAACTTCTATGTATTGGTATTCCAGCCAGCAGCTCAGAACCGTAACAAGCTCTGGGTTTTCCTGGCTCTGCCATCCAGTGGAAGGTAGGTCCTTGCTCTCACACCCAGGCCCATTGTCCTTCCACCAGGACCGCTGGGAGGATATTCCCAGGGAAAGTATGTCGCTGTCCTGCAATCACACCATGCGTCATTGGCCGCGCAGTCTTAATTTACTTACTGCTGTTCAAATGAGCGCTGCTTGCAGAGGATTCAGTGAAAGAAAGAGGGAGCCAAAGAAGGAGCCGAGGGGAGTTGTTATGAGAGCAGAGGATGAGGAAGAGGAGGTGAAGATGTGCAGCAGGAGGAAAAAACTGTTTGTTATTGTAAACATTGTTGTCGTCTTTTGAATTGAACGTCACAACGTCGCTATTTTGCATTATTTACGTCAATAAAATGGTCAAAACTGTTGTTGGCAAATACTGGATGGGAATAGGAAAGCATTTGGGAACTTATTAAACAACCAGCTATTATGGATGTTATACTGAGTTGCTTCAGCTTCAAATGTGCAAACGTTTCAATACTTACGAAAACAAATGAAGCAGTCATGCAAATTAACTTTGTAGGTGACCTTTAAGGTACGGACTAAAAGCCCTGGCAAGAGGAGGTAGTAGTTATTTAGCTTTTGGTTGTGTGGCTCTCTAATTACCAGCCATATGCATTGCCATTAGACCTACCTTTGAAAGCCCCCCCAAGTCCAAGTAAAGACAGCTTACTAGAACATTCCAGCCAACCCACAACAGTGTCCAGACCAGATACTGGAAGGATAGAAGGAAATAAGCATCAACATTGTGGTTCGGTCATAATTCGATCATAATTGTGGTTTGGTAAAATGATAAAATAGGGACCATTCATCTTTGCGTGATCATAACATGCAGGTTTGCATTTGCATAGTTCTTAGAAATGTTATTACACCCTAGTACTTGGACATTAAGTAAGTTATCTTACCAAAATAACGTATCGTGGTCTATACTGGATGGTACCAAAAAGGCCCAGAATAACCATGATAATTTGTAAGAAGTTGATCATAATCGGTGCCCACTGGAAGCCAACGAAGTCAAACACTTGCCTCTCCAATGCAGTGACCTGGATGAGAAGAAGTTAAGAGACTTAAGGGAGTGTGGGTGCGAAAATACTTTATTTTATCCAACCGTACATCCTCCTCACGGTTGCCATGACCATCAAAGCCTTGCGAGAAGCAGTTCGTGGCAGTGGGGGGTAGGGAGAGAAAACGAGGACAAAGTGCATGCAGCCCTCATTGTTATGGTTATGATTATAAAAGTGAAGTAGCACACTATCCCTTTTAATGCCGAAGGTTTGACTGGGCGTCGGTCACTATCCTGTTGTTGAACAAACTGAATGGAAGAAATCCAAATCAACAATTCAGTCAGTTAAGAATATAAAGATATACTGTTTGTATATATATATATATATATATTTTTAATATGAATGGTTTTTCGTTTTTACACATTCACTAATCAAAAACATATCAACAGGCAGAGGGAAAGAAGGCATGAGAGTTAGACTACCATATGAAAGCCAATGAACTGTTGGGACTCAAAAGCAATGTCGTGATTAACCACAGCGATACACAAGCATTTGCTGGTCCAAACAGACCAAAACAAAATGATTAGGCCGAGTACTTTTAGCATTTCATAACGAAGATACGGAAATGTAGGGTGAGAGAGAGAAGCAGCTACAAAGACAGAGAGAGAGAGAGAGGTAGAGAGAGAGAGAGAGAGAGAGAGAGAGAGAGAGAGAGAAAACATTCTCACCAATTGCAGACTGAAGAGAAAAATCAGCGTGCATCGTCCCGAGCAGCACTCCATCTTATTTCGCAGTCACTTTGGCGGAATTATTCTTAGTAAGAAGAATTAGGACCTGTGAATGAAAAGAAAAAAAATGCACTTAAACACATGTGAGGCTCAATTCCATCGCCGAACGTGTGCGGACGCAGCAGTGTTCACTTTGTTCCATTTATTGGGAAAACACGCCTGCTTGTGTAGGAGGGGGGAGGGTCGCCACAGCTGTATTATGCTGTTCACACACCACTCGGCGGCTCCCGACCTGATAGCCTAGGTAGCGAACATGCTGCAAAGCTAACATTGGGCCTGTAGATGGCAGTGCTGAGCGACGTAAAGATCAGCCAAGGGGGGCACAAATAAGCCGCTTCTGTCGCATGTTTGTCTGTTGTATACAGTCCATGATGCTTACACAACAGCAACAACAACAACAACAACATAATAATAATAATGATAATAATAATAATAATAATAATAATAATAATAATAATAATAATAGCACTAATAATAATAATAATAATAATAATAATAATAATAATAATAATAATAATAATAATAATAATAACATAACAAATAACAAATACCACTACTAATAATATTAACAGTCTTTATTATATATGCATTCATAAAGTGTGGCTCAAACATATATTCTTTACCTTTACGAATATAAAAAGTTTCAAAATTATACATACATAATATGACATATTTTAATCAAATTTACTATGCACAATTATCACAATCAAATTGATATATCGTAGCCTATTCACAAGATGTAGTAGACCACTAGTATGTGACAGCGAACTCCTCATCCCATTCATTAGGGCAACTAATAGCACTTCCCATACCGGCCGAAGGGTGACGCTACAATCAAAAGACAAATTCATAATTGGGGGTCTCCAGCCCTCGCTGTCACATGGAACTATCGTGAGCCGAGGGGCTGCGTGCAGAGATGGAGGGGGCCTGATGAAATGTAGAGGTAAATCTGCGAATTGTCATAATACAGGAACTCAAATGTTTATATTTCTTCTCTCCGTTTTGACGCGCAAACGTAAACTCGTGGATACGACGCACAAGTGACACGCCGGCTGGCAAAGAATGACAGATTCAATATGCTGCATTCTTATTTTCTGAAACACACGACACCCAAGTTAACATTTTTGATTGATTATGCTTGCGGAGAGTGCGTGGTACGAGTGGAAGCCGAAATTAAAGGAACCGAGCAAAGTAAATGCTGCGCTCCGTCGCGCCTCCTGCATCTTTGATCTGAGTGAGTATAGAAATCCTAGCGCATTGCTCGATGCCCGACAGTATTTGACAGAATGTGAATTTGTATTCTATCCGCGGCCCCCATTATCTATATGTTTGTATCTTGAGCATATGAATCGAGATAATAGAATGGGGTGGATATGGATCATGTGCTATCCTTTATTCGTCCATCTATACGTTGCATTGCCCATTTTCTTTGTGTTGGCACTCATTCCCATTTCCAGCGGTCGTACATTTTACACCGACACGTGCGCACCCACCTTAACGTTACTGCATTGATTTGTGTGATTATTTGGTGTGATATTCATCGTTTGGCCACAGAGGTTTGGATCAGCTGAACGTGAGAGGCAGCGTATCTCCGTCAAGGCATATCGACGTTACCGATATCCTGGTCGATGTTGAATCGAGAGGATTATTAACGTTAGACCCACCTTACCCTTCCATTAGGTCCGTGCCCCCCCCCCCCCCCCCCCCCCCCCCCCACACACCCCACCCGCTTATTACAGGGGGGTGTAGGGGACTGGCTTTGTCGCCAACTTGCCATCTGACCTCAGGGACGGCGCTTACATTCCCACTTTGATCTTGAAATTAATCGGAAATGCTTTGATGACAATACAAAAAAAAATCGTGCTACAAGCTTGATAAAAACACATCGCCTCACAAGACACTGCATCAAACGAGATTTTCCCGTACTTATGGATGTTTTTAAGGACTAGGCCTACGAAGACAATTTCCACGGGCGTTTTTTTTTTCGGTTTACACATTGACTTGGCTGTCAGTCAACCGACTGAAAATCTGATTTTTTTTTGCGAACCTGTTGTCTTATGAGCCACTGCAGTTTGCGCTGACTAGATCATCGATGAGATATAAAAGCATAGGTACATGTGCTGCGAGCTAGGCACAGAATGTAGCCGAATCATTAACTCTCATATAATTGATGCCTGCTTAGCTGGGGTCCATTAGAAGTCGAATAGATCCATCGCATCCACATCGCCAGTTTGTGCACGCTCACCTATCGAATCGCCTTTTTTTTTTTTTTTTAGCTACCACGTGAGACAGAATACACCTAATAGTGTGTAACGTAGAGCTGTGGAATCCCCTTTGTTAATAGGCATGTTATAGTGCAAGCATATTATAGTATCTCGGTTTTTGTCATTGGGGTTCAAAGGAAGTAGCAAAATAAATAATTAAAAAAGGACATGACATTCTATTTATTGGGATTCACTGTTGCATAGCCGTGTTTAACCCTATTGCACACGGGCTACACCATTCTTCAGCACAGGGGCATGGTTAATCTTTGTTGCAAGCAAACATTTGACCTAATTCACATTCTCACACAATAACATCTCCCCCCCCCCTCTCTCTCCCTCTGTCTCTTTCTCTCTCTCTCCCTCTCTCTCTCTCTCTCTCTCTCTCTCTCTCTCTCTCTCTCTCTCTCTCTCTCTCTCTCTCTCTCTCTCTCTCTCTCTCTCTCTCTCTCTCTCTCTCTCTCTCTCACACACACACACACACACACACACACACACACAAACAGCGTTATTGGTGTCACACTGAGGAGGGGTATATTTGCAGTCCCAGGAGGTTTATAAGAACACAGGGCGCTGGGCCTCTACCACATGTTGGTGCAAATTATGATATTAATGTTAAATATGTGGAACTTATTAGAAATACAAATAGTGGAGTAAACTTGGATGGGATGTACTCTGAAATGTGTCTCTCTCAAGCAACCAATTCAATTCAGAGGTTCCTCTGTCCATCCCCTTCATAGAGGGGTGGCCCTGCTGAGGTGACCTAAGGAAAGTACAGTGACATAAAGGATATGTTATCCGTTATTGATTGTTCGTGATCATTATCGCGAGCACGGCGTTTGAGCTGTGTATTTACAGTCAGGTGTTGGTGTTATTGGTAGAGCCTTTGTGTTTATTTTTTAATTATTGATGCACGGCACATGCGCACAACCGCAGTGTCCGTGCACAGACCCACTGAGGGGAACAAACACACACCGACACTGTCGGTTACCAGCTTGTGTATTGTCAGACATGGACGAACAAACATATCAATGTGTTCCATTCCATCCTAAATCCACTCATCACTCTCCTCCCACTGGGGGACGATGACCACGCACCGGGAATGTGGGGAAGAGAACAGAATGTTATTCTGTACGTCAAATCCTTCCCCTTCACGTGTCTGTCGTACAGAGAGCTGATCCTATTGCAACAACATCTACATCCCTCTTAATAACACATTCATTCATTCATTCATTCATTCATTCATTCATTCATTCATTCATTCCCCCATTCACATTGCAACATGTACCATGGCCCCCTCCTCTCCCACGGACACGAGGAGAGGCGAGATGGCTCCCAGAGCCAGGGGGACTAGAAGGGATGGACTGGTGGCTGCCGTTAATGACTCCAGCCTCACAATGGAGAGCACGGTTCACTCTCGCCCGGTCGCCATGCACATTAAATCCCCATTTCGACCCATCGGCAGCTCCTCGCCTGTGTCCTGCTAGCGGGCTAGCCCTAGCCGTAGCGCTGCTCTGCTCTGTGATATATGGTGCGCCGCATGCCCCGGGAAGCGGCAGCCTAACGGGGGCGGGCGGGGGTGTGTGTTGTGAAGGGAGACAACCTCCCGCTCGTATTTCTCAGACACCGAGAGCGTGTGTGTTGAGTGGCTCGCCGCCGGGGCCCGGGGGTTCTCTGCGTGGCTTCCGGAGAAAGGGCTTTGTTTAGCTGAGGGGGAGATAAAGCTGGTGGGGGTGGTGGTGGTGGTGGTGGAGGTGGTGGTGGTGGGGGTGGTGGTGGTGGTGGTGGTGGTGATGGGGGTGATGGTGGTGGTGGTGGTGGTGGTGGTGGTGGTGATGGGGGTGATGGTGGTGGTGGTGGGGGTGGGGGTGGTGGGGGTGGAGGTGGTGGTGGCCATGGTGGTGGCGGCGGTGGTGGTGGTGATAGTGGTGGTGGTAGTGGTGGGGGAGGTGGTGGTGGTGGTGGTAGTGGTGGTGGAGCTGGTGGTGGTGGAGGTGGAGGTGGTGGTGGTGGTGGGGATGATGGTAGTGGTGGCCGTGGTGGTGGCCGTGGTGGTGGTGGTGATGGTGGTGGAGGTGGTGGTGATGGTGGTGGCCGTGGTGGTGGTGGTGGGGGTGTTGGTGGTGGTGGTGGTGGGGGTGTTGGTAGTGGTGGTGGTGGGGGTGGTGGTAGTGGTGGTGGTGGTGGTGGTGGTGGTGGTGGTGGTGGCCGTGGTGGTGGCGGTGGGGGTGGCGGTGGGGGTGGCCGTGGTGGTGGTGGTGTTGGTGGGGGTGGCCGTGGTGGTGGTGGTGGTGGTGGTGGTGGCCGTGGTGGTGGTGAAGGTGGTGGGGGTGGTGGTAGTGGTGGTGGTGGTGGTGGTGATGGTGGTGTTGGTGGTGGTGGTGGTGGGGGTGGTGGTAGTGGTAGTGGTGGTGGTGGTGGTAGTGGTGGTGGTGGTGGTGGTGGTGGTGGTGGCCGTGGTGGTAGTGGTGGTGGTGGTGGTGGTGGTGGCCGTGGTGGTGGTGGAGGTGGTGGAGGTGATGGAGGTGGTGGTGGTGGTGGTGGTGGTGGTGGCCGTGGTGGTGGTGCTTGCCGAGGGCCCGTTTCTTCCTCCGGGCTGCACCATCGCGGCTGGGCTCGGGGAGGGTATATATATCACGACCAATCGGCTGGCTGGCTCGGCCCCATCCAGGCGTCCCTCCCAGGCCAGAGATTACACTGCAGTGCTGGAGCGTCATGGTGGCTGAGCACCGCAGGGAGAGGTAAACGGGATGGGGGGGGGGTGTAGACAGAGGAGACTATACGGGGTGTGTGTGTGTGTGTGCGTGTGTGTGTGTGCGTGTGTGTGTGTGTGCGTGTGTGAGTGTGTGTGTGTGGGGGGGGTGTAGGGAGGTGTTGGACAGAAGATGCCGAGACAGGGCAGATATAGGAGGAGAGCGGAAGGAGCAGGAGAGACAGA
>JAXIVH010000006.1:2802792-2820466 GCA_036785325.1 Urophycis tenuis
CCCTGGCTCTAACACTCTAACCATGACTCTAACCCTGGCTCTAACACTCTAACCATGACTCTAACCCTGGCTCTAACACTCTAACCATGACTCTAACCCTGGCTCTAACACTCTAACCATGACTCTAACCCTGGCTCTAACACTCTAACCGTGGCTCTAACACTCTAACCCTGGCTCTAACACTCTAACCATGACTCTAACCCTGGCTCTAACACTCTAACCATGACTCTAACCCTGGCTCTAACACTCTAGCCATGACTCTAACCCTGGCTCTAACACTCTAACCATGACTCTAACCCTGGCTCTAACACTCTAACCATGACTCTAACCCTGGCTCTAACACTCTAACCGTGGCTCTAACACTCTAACCCTGGCTCTAACACTCTAACCCTGGCTCTAACACTCTAACCATGACTCTAAACATGGCTCTAACACTCTAACCATGACTATAACCCTGGCTCTAACACTCCAACCCTGGCTCTAACACTCTAACCATGACTCTAACCCTGGCTCTAACACTCTAAACATGACTCTAACCCTGGCTCTAACACTCCAACCCTGGCTCTAACACTCTAACCATGACTCTAACCCTGGCTCTAACACTCTAACCATGACTCTAACCCTGGCTCTAACACTCTAACCATGACTCTAACCCTGGCTCTAACACTCTAACCATGACTCTAACCCTGGCTCTAACACTCTAACCGTGGCTCTAACACTCTAACCCTGGCTCTAACACTCTAACCATGACTCTAACCCTGGCTCTAACACTCTAACCATGACTCTAACCCTGGCTCTAACACTCTAGCCATGACTCTAACCCTGGCTCTAACACTCTAACCATGACTCTAACCCTGGCTCTAACACTCTAACCATGACTCTAACCCTGGCTCTAACACTCTAACCGCGGTCCTCAAGGCAGGCAGCTCCCTCAGATGACCTCCGGCACCGGAGAGGACGGCGAGCACACCTACTCTGAGGTGGGCCAGCGCTCCTCGGCGGCGCGCCCCGACGACGCCCTGTACGCCATGGTGGGCCGGGCGGGCCAGACCGACACCCCGGCCCCGCCCGCCGTGCCGGCCAACACGCCGGCGCCCCCCGACCCGGACGCGGAGGCGGTGGAGGTTCTGCCCGAGCCCGAGGGCGCGGTCATGTCCCCGCCCCACCCCCAGGAGGCGGCGGAGTACGCCTGCGTCCGGAAGCTGAGGAAGGCGGACAAGGCCCCCCAGAAGAGGGACAGCGGCACGGATATGGGCGAGCCCCCGGCCCCGCCCACCCGCCACGCCCCACCGTCGCACCCCGCCCCTCCGCCGCCACACCCCCACAGCACAAAGCTGCCCCGCAGGAACGTGGAGGCCTTCCACCTCCCCACGTTCCCCAAGGTGGGTGAGGACTGAATGTGCTGAGCAGTCACAGGCCTGAGTCCCTGCTGGCCTCGCGTCACAGTGCACTGCTGGATTATTCCTGGGATGTTATCGGCAAAGATCGGAGTTTAACTCAAAAAGGCCTGGAGCTGCCAGAAGTTATAGAGGAAAAGGGCAAAAGTTGTGGAAACCATGGTTTTATTATCTAGAAGAAATCATTTAAAACAATCAGTGATTATGGGAATGTGTATTTGAAAGTAAAAGTCTGGGATAGTGATGAAAAATTCATTAAAAAGAAGCGATTAGATACGTATTACTTACCAGAATCAAAACTCAAATGCTGACTCTGAAATATTCTGGCCTTATTTGATCGACAGGGCAGGAAGTGGAATCATTTAATTAGTTTAAACTTTAAAGGATTATTATTGTTATTATTCTGCACAGTATAACCGGATTATACATGAGAATGAATGAGATGTATAATGACGACTAGAATTTAATATATCTGCCAACTGTAATATCTCATAAACACAAAGGAGGAAATTTGCAGGAAATTTGTATTTGATCTCTAGATCTTAAAAATATATTGTCTCTTTAACGTTTCAGCAAAATTGCTACATGTCATGTTTTTGACTGGGACAATGGAGCCACTGGACTGTTTTTGTTCTGTTTGCCCGCACCTCTGGTGGTATGGCATGACTTGATCGTGAACTTTCTCTGCAAAGTTCACGTTGGTGTGGATCTGATCGTGTCATGCCCTTCTAGGCGACATGGGCTTGGCTGTCGAGGCATCGAGCAGGGGCAAATGTTCTCCAAACATCTACTTTGGAATGAATGGCTAAATTGTCTTCAATGCACGGCTACAACATTGCTTGATAGTGGTGATATGGCGGTACTTCTGTAGTCCTGTCCAAAGTCGGGGAAGGTGTGTGTGTGTGTGTGTGTGTGTGTGTGTGTGAGGGGGGGCTATTTGGCACCTTGTTGTGTTGATCTGTCAACATATAGCGGCCGTGCAGGTGAAGGTGAGAAAGCAAGCCCATGTGGCGGCCATGGCAGCCACAGCCTGCGCTGATGGCTTACATATGTGTGGGCCGTAATCCTCTGGCGCCGTCTCCTCGGGAACAGTTGGAGTCCATTTGTTTCCCTGTGTGAGGTCACGGAGGTCACAGCAGTGGCTCTGACCTGGGCACACTACACACACACTTCCTGGCTGGCTGGCTGGCTGGCGTGTGTATGTGTGTGCGTGTGTGCGTGTGTGTGTGTGTGTCTGTGTGTGTAGTCTGCTGGCAGGGCTGTTCATTTCAGTTTGTTGTTGTTAAGTGGATGACGCAACTCATTGTAACTGACTCATGCAGCATATAGCACACAGTCTCTTATAAGAAGCCCCGCCCTCAAAGCTATGCAGTGTTGAAAAAAAAAGGTTCTACACCCAATCCAATGTAGGCTGTTATACATTGTGAATTTAGTTAAAGAGGGTTTCAATAGCCGGCACAATTTGCAGATTATTCAGGGGATTTTAGACAGGTACGTAATATAACAAAATTTTCAAAGGTTGACGTGAGATTAGTTTGGTTATTTGTGCGTAAAGCATAACATAGCACAGCAGGGTATGGCATAGTGTATTATATCATAAAAAAGCATGGCATGGTATAGCATAATATATTATACCACAGTGTATCTTTCGTTGTAATGCCACATGATTGTACCTGTAATCTACCTGTATAAACATGTAAGTTAATGGCCTTGTTAAGGAAATGTCCTGATCTCTTGCACCTGTCAACAGGAGGCCGTGTTTATGGGCAACGGGGAACAGTACATCTGGAAGCCACCAGAGGATGATGACCTCATTATGCTCCAAAATAAAAGCCTCGGCCAGCTCGGCACTCACACTGTAGAAAATATACAACCGTCTGCCGCTGCGGTGAGCCCGCACACACAGTCTGTCTCCGCATCAATGTGCACACATGCTTTTATTTGCGTATCGATACATGCAGGTATGTTGTCATTGTTAGCGGCTGAGTAACAGCGCATGGTCTGATGCTAGGTGGCGGAGATGTACTCCAAGGTTTGTAAAACGGGCAAGAAGAAGAGGGCGGGCCCCGGGTCCCCCCCGGCCAACCCCGGCTTCCGGACCCTCGGGCGCGGCGACCGTGACCGCGACCGAGACGGCGGCTTCAGCGTGGTGGTCAAACCCCAGACGTGGGCCCCGCAGGAGGGCAAGGTGGCGGTGGCGGCGGCGGCGGCGGCGGGGGGGCCCCTGCTGGACGACCACTGCTACGAGTCCATCGGCGCCGAGGAGCAGGACCCGGCCTACGAGAACGTGGAGGCCGGCGGCGGCTGGAAGAGGGAGCGGCCCCCCAACACCTGCGCCACCCTCAGACCCCGACGCAAGAAGAGCCAGCAGCCGCTGCAGCAGCAGCAGCCGCCGCCGCCGCCGCCCACCCAGCAGACTCCCAAGCTGCAGCACCTGCCCGCCAAAGCCCTGCTGCTGCCCGGGGAGAACCTGTACGAGAGCATCGGGGACCTGAAGCAGGGCTCCGCCAACTCCAGCACCACCACTATCTTCACCTTCAACGACGGCATGGAGATGTACGTCACGGGGCTCTAAGGCTGCGCACTGTGACCATCGTCTGCTCCCCCTCCCCTACTCCCCCAAACCTTCCCCAAACCTCCCCCAAACCTCCCCCCCCCCACCCCACCCGTCAAACCAGAGGAGCTGGGCCGACACGCGAAGGAGCCGAACGGTTGAGCGCCCCCACCCTTCTCACGGTCACTCTCTCATACATGCTGTTTACATTTGAGTCATGACATCATGCCTTTTAGGGGCTACAGAGGCCTTTGGGCAAATCATGTTGAGGGCGGTCGTGTGTTTTGACCGGGGCTGGCGACTGGGACGTCCGTTTAGCTGTACACAGTACCTTATAAGGAATCCAAAGGTAGTGAATAATGAATGAGCACAAGATCATTGCAGAGGAATCTGTGGGTGATAGTAGCACTTCTTTATCATTGATTCATGTGCAAAGCACAAGTAGAAAGAAAAGGAAATTCTTCCTCAATTTTAGCGGGTAAAAATCTGGTCCTAGCAGGACCCCATTATGGGGAATGAGCACAACGCTGTGCGAAATCCTTTGGTAGCACTTAAGTCTGTTCTGGGCAGACGTTCCCTGTAGTTGGTTAAGATGTGAATTAAGAGGGAGTTTAAATGATATAAAGGAATGAATTACTAATCAAAAATACTTGAATGCTCAGGGACCAAGAGTAGAAATTATGAGAGTATTATTATCACAAAATTGCACACATTTTGCATTCCTTCTAAAAGCTTTGACTAATTTTGACCATATTCACGTTTAGAAGCGAACCAGATGCTTTCCCTCTGTCATGTTTTGTTTCACCTCCCATTGACTTGAAGAGAGTCTCCACTGCCATATGTAAATTAAGTGTTTTACTTTGTCGATACTGTCTCTGCACTTTGCCTGCTACAAGTTGCATGCTTAAAAAAAAAACAATGAAACGTCAAAAAACAGAACAAAAAAAGTAATCACGCCGTGTCACGTAAAAACCTAATATGAATGGTTCATTTTATTTTGTTTTGTTGCAGCTGTTGTTGGTTGTTAAGTTAATTTATTGTGTGTTGCTTTATTATTTCCTCTAGAGCACAATATGGTTTAGATTAAATATGTATCTGGCTCCCCGGGACCCTGCGGAGCACCGGGGGGAAGGCGTGAAGCCTACTCTCCACCTCCTACAGCAACGCAGCTCAGTAGGCCTTCCATTGAGACCAGACTATCCAGGGGATTGCTAGGGGTCTGTCATAGTAGGAGTTGGAGTCGGGTCACAAAGCTCCCTCACCCACCTCCCACCCTCCCTCGCTCCCACCCTCCCTCCCTCCCTCCCTCCCCCCCAGCCAACCAACCCCACGACCCCCGCCCTCTCTTTGCATTGTCATCACTTCTCAGATGTGTGGTGGACAAGCCATGAATATAGTCTCTCTGCCTTGTGCTCATACTGGTTCTGGTGGGGGGGGGTTCTCCTCCCGAGGGCTGCGCTCCACACAGCGAGCAGAACCCACGTGTCGTGTAGCGAACCGTTCAATGTTTCACCGTCGCGCCATCAATGAACACTCTCTCTCTCCTCTCTTTCTTTCTAGCTCTTTCTCTCTCGCTCGCCCTCTCTCTCTCTCTCTCTCTCTCTCTGTTGTCAGTGTTATAATATAGACATCGCAGAAATGACATAAATGTGAAGCTAAGAGTTATTGCTAAGGAGAGAACCATTTGAGACCTTGTAAAAAAAAACAACTAAATGAAAAAAGTCCTGAACAGCAAAATTGAGAAAAAAAAAAAAAACGAAAAAACATTTTGACCAAAATAACCCCAGGAAACAATGTGATTATACTGTATGTTGATGCAATGTGTATGTACATTACAAAAGAGAAAGAATAATAAATAATATCATTGGTGTCAATAAATCTATCTTTTAATATTATGTTTAATTGTGTTTTGGAATGACTTATCTCGTAACACAATTGCAAAACTGCTACAATGTAAATTTACAGTGTTCTGTTCGTTCCTTTGGAAGCGAGGGAGTTAAACAGTGTGTTCTTTGAAAAGCCCTGCTAAGTTTAATGTGGCAGCTAATGTTGTGTGTTCGCTATTCAGACGACAGGGTCTTGTACTCAAAAAGCGTGTAATTAAGTGCTAAGTGCAAAAGATTGTAATGTTTTATATTAAGATTACTATTCATGAAAATGTCAGTCAAGTTTATACTTTTGTAATAAAGTGGCACTTTAAAAAATGCATTTTTATCTCATAGTCTCACTTCTTAAAGCCCGGAAATTCTATTTAAACAAAATATACATTTAGAGACACTTTCTGCGTCTTACCCATCAGTGGTACATCTGCTAAATAGTGACGTGTAATTCACCGGCCAGATTGTAGGACGACTAAAGGGTCACAGTGTTCATGCTGTAGGTGTAATTAAAACCTGTCTCCTAATTCCCGAAGCCGCCTGTGGATGCGGCCAAAGCTTCACCAGCAACCAAACCTTTAGAGGAGGACCTATGGCTTCACATAATAAAAAGGTGTGGGCTCTGGCTTGCATTCATCTCACCGCCTGTGTCCACATGCTGTGTGTAAACGTGTTGTTTATTTGTGTCTTGAGTACTTATTTATTTTATTAGCTAGGTAAACATCTGCATGATTAAGCACAAGGGTAGTGGGGTTCTGCATCTGAAGAAGAAGAAGAAGAAGAAGAAAAAAAAATAGGTCACCCCTTAAAACAAAAAGCTTGCAGTCAACATCGTAACCCGTCTGCTGAATTCTCATTGGTGGACTTGTCTCCATAGTAACAGGTTAACCTTGAGGCAGTAGTCACATGGGCGAGCAAGTCTTTCGCTGTCTCCAAGAATACGGCGTGTGTCGCCTGACATCCACGACCACTCTGTCCCCCCGTAAGAACTCAGAGCACCCCAAAAACACTACAACAGTTAGCTATCAGGCCAATGAAAATACAGTCCATCTTATGTGATGAGGAAATTACCCTTTAATTAATACAGTCTATGAATGTATGTATATATATTTAAATATTAAATATATTACAAAAAATATGTAATGCAAATGTATATGCAAATTCTATGTGTAATGTATAAAAATAGTGTAATGTTATTTTACTGCATATAATTAAATTCAGTGGGTTTATTTTATTTAATCTCATTGCAATTGCAGATCTAAGAATTGTGGATTATTGTAATGTTCAAAAGTTTAAACATTTTAACAAAAAAATTCAACATTCAACATCAAAACTACCATAATTATTATTTAGGCCTATTATTTTTCATCAATGAGGTATCAGAAAAAAAAAAAAAAGATTAATTGATGCCAATTTGTATACATAGCCCTAATATTAAATCATTGAAAAATACTGACCTTATATATTTATATATGATCCCCCTAGTTCTATTTCACCATACATGTTATGACCAGGGGCGGCGCCAGGGGGGGGCTGGGGGGTGCTACAGCCCCCCCCCCCCCCCGGATTAGCCATAGCACCCCGATAGCACGCCCAAGAAAATGATCTATTTATTGTTTATTACTGTTATTCATTTTAATTTTGGATTCTTCATTTTATTCATTGTGTGATCACAATATTTCCCTCACAAAAGAAAATAAAACAAAATGCATCGCTGGCTCCCGTTGCCGTTGCTTGTGTAGCAGCTGCATAAACTATGGCACGCAATTCTTTATAGCAACTGTATCCAAGGAGATAGAGACATTGTCAAGTCAAGTGGTCGTGGTGCCTTTAAGTGGTAGAGATGCCCCCACCAGCCTCAGTGGTTTAAAGTAAGTGAAGTATTTCAGGATTTGGGACTCTATAACATGCTGCATGCATTTTATCAGTGACCGGCGCAGATGAACTCGGCCCGTCCGTCCCAAGTAGCTTTTTAATGACAGCCTAATAATGACAATGACAATCCATTTCTATGGAGCTTTTCATCGACTCCAAATCGCTTCAGAGAGCAAACATGTAATGACAGACAATATGGTGGGGAGGTGTTGTAGGACCACGTGACACATATCACCCTCATTTCACAGCACCCTGGGTAAAGCGCCCAGCAGCCCCACAGCACCTGCAGAAAAACATGTCTGACGCCGCCAGTGGTTATGACTCATTTTCTTTGAAAGAGGTTCAAAGAAAACAGAGATTTTCTTGACTTAAAGAGGTAGGTCACACAGAAAGAAGAAGTCATTTTCGAACTACGCTGCCCTCTTTGGGTCACAGTGATCATTGCAGTGAATGAACTCCTTTAAACCATGACGCACTGAATTCACTCTCATTGGACACACAGCTCATCTTATGTTGAAGACTCATTCACCAGTAAACTACTGTCTGTTTGTCCAGTGTTGAGCACAGACTGCCTCACAGCTGAATGATGGGAGTTGACACTTTGCAGAGCACACGTTGAAGGGTACAGGTTTATTTTATTTGTATACTTCATTTGCCATTATTGCCCAGTTTAAAGTCACATTTTAACTTTTGGGACATAAACATTTCTCTTCCTAAATATCGGTTCTATAAATGTAATGAATATATATTATTATTATTCTATGCTTAACTGAGGTGTGATAGTTGTTCAAATTAAAATACAAATACAGTATTTACAACACGTACATACAAATGCAAACTGCCGAGGAATGTATAAATGTATAAATCAATGAATTAATCGCCACCTGATGAGTGCACACGCACACGCATGTGTGTGTGTGTGTGCGTGTGCGTGCGTGTGCGTGTGTGTGTCAGCAGGACGGCTGTTCTGGGTCCTCATCCTCAGGCCAGTGGTTGTCGGGCCGGTCCGTGCCAAAGTAGCGGTCGCCAAAGTCCCCTGTCAGCACAGAGTCAGTCGCTTAGTCAGAGCCACGCGGGGGCGCCCCCTGTCCACCAGCACCGGGCGATGGAACACTCACCCCTTCCACTGAAGAACATTCACCTGTTCTACTGAAGAACACTCACCCCTTCCACTGAAGAACATTCACCTGTTCTACTGAAGAACACTCACCCCTTCCACTGAAGAACATTCACCTGTTCTACTGAAGAACACTCACCCCTTCCACTGAAGAACATTCACCTGTTCTACTGAAGAACACTCACCCCTTCCACTGAAGAACATTCACCTGTTCTACTGAAGAACACTCACCCCTTCCACTGAAGAACATTCACCTGTTCTACTGAAGAACACTCACCCCTTCCACTGAAGAACATTCACCCGTTCTACTGAAGAACACTCACCCCTTCCACTGAAGAACATTCACCCCTTCCACTGAAGAACATTCACCTGTTCTACTGAAGAACACTCACCCCTTCCACTGAAGAACATTCACCTGTTCTACTGAAGAACACTCACCCCTTCCACTGAAGAACATTCACCTGTTCTACTGAAGAACACTCACCCCTTCCACTGAAGAACATTCACCCGTTCTACTGAAGAACACTCACCCCTTCCACTGAAGAACATTCACCCGTTCTACTGAAGAACACTCACCCCTTCCACTGAAGAACACTCACCCCTTCCACTGAAGAACATTCACCCCTTCCACTGAAGAACATTCACCTGTTCTACTGAAGAACACTCACCCCTTCCACTGAAGAACATTCACCTGTTCTACTGAAGAACACTCACCCCTTCCACTGAAGAACATTCACCTGTTCTACTGAAGAACACTCACCCCTTCCACTGAAGAACATTCACCTGTTCTACTGAAGAACACTCACCCCTTCCACTGAAGAACATTCACCTGTTCTACTGAAGAACACTCACCCCTTTCACTGAAGAACACTCACCCCTTTCACTGAAGAACACTCACCCCTTCCACTGAAGAACATTCACCCGTTCTACTGAAGAACACTCACCCGTTCTACTAAAGAACACTCACCCGTTCTACTGAAGAACATTCACCCGTTCTACTAAAGAACACTCACCCCTTCCACTGAAGAACACTCACCCCTTCTACTGAAGAACATTCACCTGTTCTAATAAAGAACATTCACCCGTTCTGCTAAAGAACATTCACCTGTTCTACTAAAGCGCCCCCTTGGGGGAATTCCAGTTGTTTGTTATTGTATATCCAAATCTTAAAAATCGACAATATTTTTGCTGAATTTCGTCCACGTTTCAACCAGTAAGACAACATTAATATGGATAATATATGACATTTCGTTCCACCTCATGAAATGACTGCGATGAACGAAAGACACAAACAAAATAGTGTTTGACTATTTCATTTCCACTGTTTCACCTTCACATGACCAAAAATCTCCTATTTAACTATTACTACATATTACTACAACTATTTCTTCATTTGAAACACCATATTGTATCTACAATGCTCACCAAGCCTCCACTGCCATTCCATTAACAGTTTCTGACAGGTACAAGTGGAATAACCCATTAGGCTATAATTGGGGGAAAAAAAATATGTTTTGACTCGGTGTGATTTATTTAGTTTTTTACAATACATGACCTGAACCGTGACGACGACCCCTGTGTGACCCGGGGGGGGGGGGGGGGGGGGGGGGGGGGACACACACACGCGTGGGGGGACCTCCAGCAGGGTGGCCGTGCGTGGGCCTTACCTATCCCAGGGATGACGTGCAGCAGGCGGTCCAGGCCCTTGTCCACGGCCGTGGTGATGATCTTGACCCGGGGGAAGGCGTAGGCCACCGAGTGCACGCCCAGCTCCGCCATCAGCAGTGACACCAGCATGATCTGCTCCTCCTGCACCTCGTGGTCCTGCAGCGGGGGTAACAACACGTCTGGACCCGGTACCGGGTGTACCAGTGTAGTGCAGGCGACCCGTGGGTATTGGGAGATGCTGGCTTGAAATTATGGATTTGTCTAAACCTCATCGCTTGTGTGGATTAACAACTCAAAATGCAAACTTTTTGAGTCAAACTTGGACGGCAGTGTGAGGGGGAAGTGGGCCCCTGTGGGCCCCTGAGGAACGGGGGGGGGGGGGGGGGGCGTGACTCCACCCACCAAGAGGACGCGCACCGCCATCATGGCTGCGGCGCCGGTCGACACCGTGCTGTCCATCAGGATGACATGATCCTCACTGATGTCTTTGGGCAGTCGCAGGTAATGCAGCTGGAGAAGAGCGAGGAGACAGGTTACCATGGTTACAATAGCTGGAAGGGGCAAATCTGGTTACCAAGGAGACCATGTAGAACAGTCCAAATGAGGGAAGAAAAAGACCCAAACAACCAAAACAAATTGCAAAGCGGGCACCCGAGACACCGGCCTGTCATTCATATTATTACTACGGCCGCTTGGAAGAGTCCGGGAGCGGGGTTGACGTGGCGGGCGTGGTGCTGACCAATCACCTCTGGCTCTCCTGAGTCTAGGTTGGTCTGGATCAAGATCTTGCGATGCGCACGTCCTTACACACGGCTCTCAGAGCCGGCTCCATGGTCTCTCCGGCCCGCAGGACAGACACACCTGTGATCTTGAGAGTGAGAGGGGGGGGGGTGAGAGAGAGAGAGAGAGAGAGAGAGAGAGAGAGAGAGAGAGGAGAGAGAGAGAGAGAGAGAGAGAGAGAGAAGAGAGAGAGAGAGAGGAGAGAGAGAGAGAGAGAGAGAGAGGAGAGAGAGAGAGAGAGAGAGAGAGAGAGAGAGAGAGGAGAGGAGAGAGAGAGAGGAGAGAGAGAGAGAGAGGAGAGAGAGATGAAGGCAAAGTGTGACAGCAGCCGCCCCGAGGGGCAAGGCAGGAAGCAGCCTTGTCACAACACTGAAGGGATAGATGTCTCTCACCCCTTTGCCTCTATAGCTGCGGCCCTCATACTCCTGGCCTTGTGGGGGTCTGGATCGTACACAGCTGTTACAAAACACAAAAGGGCAATATTATATCCTGGAAGAATACAGGCCCATATAAAGTGTAAATATACTGTGTATATGTATAACAGTAACATTAGCAGGGAGGGCAGTGGTGACGATGCTGCACAACGTCAGGCCACCTGAGACGGCAGGAAGGTGAGCGCATGCTCTATGAGGAGCCGCATCAGCCTCTTGGAGTAGAAAATGAACTCGTCGCGGCTGGTCTCCTTGTCCCTGCAGAGAGGAGGAGGAGGAGGAGGGAGGAGGAAGTCAGCAAGCCCCATGAAGGAGACAGACAGCCTCCGCCACGCCGCCCACACAGCGTCCCCAGCGTCCCACAGGGACCCCCCCGGTCCCGGCGCCCACCTGATGATGGTGTGCAGGCCTCGGACCTGCGGGGTGCTCTCCAGAACGCTGAGATGTCTGGGGGCAGGGGCTCCGTCTGCTGGGCGGAGGCCAGCACCGCCCTGGAGGGTGGGGGGTGGGTGGTGGGGTGTGGGTGGGTGGGGGGTGAGACAGAGAGGTTCTGATGAAGCTCTACGCCCCGGGCAGATCACCAAGCGAGAAGAATCAGGGGAGAAAATGTCATCAGGGTGGACTTTTGATCGAGCTTTTGACACACGAGTTTACACATGACAGGACAGACAGGACAGACAGACGACAGACAGACATGCGTGGGACGGAGCTTTACAGTGCTGAATAAATAGGGTAATATGCTGCATTTGGACGAAGCGGGGAAATGAATCCCCGTACCTTACACTGAGCTCACGCTGCATGGGCAAGACACAGTGAGAGAGACACAAATCATTTTGAAAGCACAAAAGGGAAAAAAAGAAAAAACGTAACAGCAATCTAAAAGCGACAAGCCAGAAGTTGTAGCCGATCAACATTGCTGTAATGCCGACACATTATTCTCCTCCGTTGTAAAACGGGGACGAGCCACAAGGTGGCGCCGTGCACACGTGGTTCCACTCACCTCTTCCAACTGACTGTGAACATGCTGGGACTATGAGTCGATGGCCACCATGTTGCCACCGACCTGTGAACAGTGAAAGAAGAAGAAGAAGAATTACTCTTTTGATCCCGTGAGGGAAATTTGGTCTCTGCATTTAACCCAATCGTGAATTAGTGGAAATACACTCAGCACACAGTGATGGTGTGGCACACAGTGAGGTGAAGCACACTAATCCCCGAGGCAGTGAGCTGCCAACAGCGGCGCTCGGGGAGCAGTGAGGGGTTAGGTGCCTTGCTCACAGGCACTTCAGCCATTCGTACTGGTCGGGGTTCGAACCGGCAACCCTCCGGGTTACAAGTCCGAAGCCCTAACCCAGTAGGCCGCGGCTGCCCCCAAAAGACGGCAGACAAAGACCAGTGCAGTCATGGGACTGCTAACTAACAACACGTGAGTGAAGAGCCATACAACACGCAGGCCTCGTACCCCTGGGCACCACGATGTCGGCCAGCCGCATGGCGGGCTCGATGTACTGCTCGAAGGCGGGCTCACAAACTTGTTTGTACTGCTTGATGACGCCCTCGATGTCGCGGCCGGCGCTCCGTGATGTCCCGCCGCAGCCGCCGCACCAGGCGGATGTCCGAGTCCGTGTCCACGAAGATCTTCATGTCCAGCAGCTTGGGGGAGAAGAGAAGGGGACACGCAGCCCGGCGTTGACAACAAGGTGGAGGGGGGGGTGGGGGGGGAGCGGGGGTCGGCCCCTGGGCAGCAGACACAAGCGGCTCTCAGGAGGGACAGAAAGGCTGCGCCGTCTCTCACCTGGAGGAGTTCTTTATCCGCGGAACGACATGATCCCTTCAAATATGATCACGCTGGCACCGTAAACGTTCTTCTGTAGCGGTGAGACGGAGAAGGGAGCAAACACAGACAGCAGTCACAGAGATGCAGCTAAAGACTGCCCTTTAAATGATGCTGCTTGTTTAAAAAAAAAGAAAGAAAAAGTTTATCCTGTTTCATGTCTTTGTTTTGAGCCATAGATGAGAAACTACAACCAAACAGCAACAAAAACAACCGAACAGTCAATGTTTGATCTTTATCCCAGGAGCAAAAAAAACCCAAAAGAAAAAACAAAAAAAACCCCCCCACCTAAATCTAAATTCAAAGTTGCGTTGCGTTGCTCACCCAGTCTTTGTGTCTTTTATGTGTGGTGAAGTCGTACACCGGGATCTTCACGCTCTTGCCCTGCTTCAGCTTGCGCAGCGTGGCCACCAGCAGCTCAAAGTCAAAGGCCCCCGGGTGATCAAAGTTGTAGTCATTGCTGGCTGCCAAGGCCTGCTCCTCTGCACAGAGCACCTGCCGTCATGGAGGGGGAGCGCGTTCACACCACAACACCCAACACTCTGCACTGCACCCCCGCTCACTAGGTCAACAGCATTATACAGTGTATATATAAAGGGGCATTTAGCATCCGCTTTTGTCCAAAGCGACTTACAATCAGTACATTTATGGGGTTCGACATGTGGACAGTTGGAGGAGGATCAAGGGGATCGAACACCGACCCTACGGTTAGTGGATGACCCGCTCTGTCCACCGGCTCTACCCACTGAGCTACTGCCACCCCATATATATATATATATAATCTATACCAGTACATAAAACCAAACACCCCAAATATAGACTATCTTACATACCCACAAATGCAACATATGCAAATACCCACAAATGCAAAAAAGTAGCATTAGTCGTACAACACCAATACACGTAATGTACGTGTGTGTTGATTGTATTTTAGATTGCTTTAATTCCACTGGCATCAGAATGCACACGTTCACCGCGTGGCCACAAAGAGCAGGCTATTAAGACAGGGATTACCTTGGAAGCAAGTGGGACAATCCATGACCCCGTGTGATTATTGTGGTTTACACTGAGGGATTCTGGGTCGGGCTGTTTTACATCCCATACAATGCGTTTTCCTCGGCCCAGAACAGACCGTGTAGCCAACCTTAAAGCTGCACCCACTCAAAAAAGGCAGCGTATTACATTCTAACCATTGCGGAAATGTGCCTATTGCAAACTAAAAAAAAACACGTTATCACACATTTCATGGTTGTATGTTCCCCCCCCCCCTCTTTTAATTACAACCCACTATTGCATCATCGTTTAAAAAAAAAAAAAGCATTGTACTCCTTGAAGAGCCCAAACAAACAGCACCTTGTAGAAGGAATCCATGGACAACAGCACCACCCAGGGGACGTCCAGCGCCTCGATGATGTTATTGGCCACCGTGGTCTTCCCTGAAGCACTGCCCCCACACAGGCCTGCAGGCCCAAACAACGTCTCAGCACGCCTGTTTGTGTGTGTGTGTGTGTGTGTGTGTGTGTGTGTGTGTGTGTGTGTGTGTGTGTGTGTGTGTGTGTTGTGTGCGCGTGAGTGTGCGCGTGTGTGCACGTGTGCGTGCTTGTTCCATCATTTGAAAGAGCAGCAGCCGTCTCATTAAAAAGAAAAATAAGTAGGCTTTGGGAACCGGGAGCTCACGTAGGACGGCAGAGCAGCCAGTCGGTGTAACGACGCCAAGCGGAAGAACATGGAGGGGGACATTCACTCTAAGTATACCTTACAGCAGCCCTGACAAAGGACTGCTTGTGGGGGGGGGGTAGGTAATAATATCCTTGGCTCTCATACCGATGACAAAGGCCTCCTTTGACTGGGCGCCGTGCTGGTCGTACCAGGGGGGGCCGGCCGGCTGTGTAGATGGTGCGTGTGCCCCTGCGCAGCAGCGGCGGCTCCGTCTTACTCTGCGAGGTGGGGTGCTCTTACGCCGCGGACGGCGGCCGCCTGCAGCAGCCCGGTCCAGAGAGTCCTCGCCTTCCACTGCCGCTGGACACACACACGCATGCACGCAACGCACTACAGGCACACGACACGCGCACACACACACACACACACGCATGGCACGCAACGCACACAGGCACACACACGCGCACACACACACACACACACACACGCACACAGGCACACACACACACACACACACACACACACACACACACACACACACACCACAGGCACACACACACACACACGCACACACAAGCACACGCACGCACACACACACGCGCGCACCGCCACGCACATACACACTCACGCACACACACATGCATGCACGCCCCACACACACACACGCACGCACCACACACACACACACGCACACACATAAATGCACACACACACACACACATGTCAAATGTATGTTTCCACAAAGAAGTGTGTGTTATTCATCACAAATCACCCCCCCAAAAAGTATGTGAATGTTTATGCCAGTGTGCCACAGTTTGCTGCCAACAAACTGTGTTTATTTGTTCATTTGTTTGTGTGTGCCGTGCTTCCCTTCTGTTTGCTCTTTGTGAACGGGTCTGACACCTAAATGATGTAAACATTTGCTGACTCGGTGCGGCTAACAGCTCACATCACTTTGATGGACGATCTTGCTGACGCTAACTATAGTATAGGCAAAGACCAAAGCATCACAGATTCAGAGGACAGCTGACTTTAGTTATACCTTGAATCCATCGTGATTTATTTTCTCCTGTGACACAAAAAGTGACCATGAAACCAGGTGGGCTAAAGCTTTTGAACTACAGTTAAACTAACCCAATCCAACTCACACCCATGGCTCAGCTCCCTGTGGCCAGTATTTAGCCTATATTACCTCTACAACACTGCTGGTGGAAACACATACATCTCATAAAATGCACAACGACCTGCAGCACCCACCTGTGGCCAGGCCTCAGGGACCAACAGCTACAGTCCAGCCCCATCGTTAAGCAGAGTCATGTCTGCATCCACTGAACTGCCTGCTATGTTAAAGGCTTCACAACAAGTCGTTACGATACTATTCTGGATGTAACCCATAACTTCAAAAGCGCATCCCACTAGGCTCAACTTTTCCTTTGTAATCCTGCAATGCATCTTTTTTTTCCACGAGGAAAACAGCCTTGCATTGCGTGTTGTTAGTCGACCCTTCTTCTCCCCTTTCTCTCAGTCACACCGCAACCTGCAGACGATCATCAACAGGAGGAGCTGTTCGGTCGGTATTAGCGGAGCACCTGTGACCAGATGGAATGACCTGTCCCATATGGTAGGCCTACTCCCAGCCGTCAAAGATGTTTACCTCAAGCAAAGAGACTAGATCTATGTGGTTGTAACCGGTAACCCAGAAGAGGCCTGACCTGAAGTAGTGTTCTGCGTTGTTGATCCTAACACTGACCACAGAAAACCCCCGCATAAGCTGGCGACAATGTTCTGTGTTGTGTTGTGGATAGATTGATGCTGCATGATCTTAAAGTAGAAGCTATGTCACACTTTTGTCTAGGTGCACATTAAGCACCGGACCACGTCAAACCACCGAGGATCCAGACCTCATTCTCCTAAACAATACGCAATGCACTCGCGTATTCATTGGTAGCTCACCTTAAAGTGGGCTATGACTCATACTTCACGGCTTGACGACTGTATGTACATATTCTTTATGTCAATGAAGTTGTAAAATCCACGGATCAAGAAAAGTCGATGCTTTGCCCGTGTCGCCTGGGAAAGCTCAGTCAAATGCGCTCAAAGGATTGGAATTGGGAAGGCTAGCCGTAGCTTCTATAGCATAAGTAGACAAGCTTAATATATAATGCATTTCCAATGGTACGGTAAAACAAACACTAATAACTGATTGAATGTACCTGTCCGAGCGGGATGACATTTTCTTCCCACACTCCGTTTCCATGGGATCCGAAGACTTCAAAGTCACCGTTCGTTGCGCGTATCAGCCATTAATATTGCCTTCGACAACCTTGGGGGATTGTGGGCAATGTAGTTTTAACCTCTCCATCAGTTCTATAGGGTTAAACGGTAACCTTATTCATACGTCAAAAGGAAGGCCTACATTGATTGTGTTTACACATCGATCTGTCCAGGAAACAATTACATATTTTCCTTTATAATTCAAAGT
>JAXIVH010000006.1:2820666-2905666 GCA_036785325.1 Urophycis tenuis
CGTCTCCGGCAGGCGCTGCCTGCAGCCGGGCTCCAGCTTCTCCCCGTTTAGGCGCAGCAGCGCGCGGCCTGCCGGGGCACAGCGGACCACACAGGGTACGAGGTGAGGAGGCGCTCGGCCCAAAAACAAAACCCTCAGCCGCTGATGATGCGGGCGTGCTGTGAGAGAGAGACAGGCGGGAGGACGGCGAGGTGTAGCCGCCGCCCCCGCGGAAATGACAGCGTCCGCGGACCGCGTCAACACTTCGCCGGACGGATATAGCAGCAGCGGTAATCACAGCCGTGCCTTTGACAGTCAAATTACACCTCACTGCTGATGTGCGCTGCCCCCCCCCCCCCTTGAGTGCCGAGCGCTCCGCAATCAAAAAGACAAAATCGAGATGTCTTTGATCACCTCTATTCCGTTTGAGCTTCTATTGCTACGGTGGCTTCTTCCATCTGTACCCCAGGGGGCCCTGGATAGGCTCCTTATGCCATGTTATATATCAGGGCAGCAGAGCCATTCAAAGCTTTCACCGCCAAAGGAAAACCATTTCACATTCGTTAGCAAACTAAATACTTTGTGGTTTTCCACGGAAAGAAATGGAACTGAGGTTAATATTGAGCCTCGGTTTTGACTCGGAACGTCAACAAAGTGAACGCTGTTTATTTTGATGTGGTAGTGACCTGTGATGGCGTGTTGAGAGAAGACCTCTACGTAGGTAAGGTAGTTGTGCGGACAGTGTTTCTTCAGCCATCTGCAGACGTCCTGCTGGGACCACAAGACCACAGGCCTGCCCAGGCTGGGCTGAGTAGGGCTGGTATGGTATATCCCATAGTTGTCACTGGAATGACACTGTGAAGACACAGAGACACACAGATATGCATAGTGTCCCTTTATCAACGGGGGAAAGCAGCGCAGCTGTATGACAAAAACAACAACAGCCAGTGTGTTCATGGGAGGATTTGGACACAGTTGAAAACCCAGAATGAAACCACTGCAGCTTCCGACCTTTGATGCCAAGAATGTGTTTGTATTGGACTGTGGGCTTTGTGTTCTGGTCTCGGTAGGAAAGTCACACAGGGGAAACATAAACAAATACAGATGTGGACTCAATAAACGATCATTGAAAAACAAAGACACACAAAGAAATGTAGATTGACACAGATGGACTACGGCAAATGGATCATTCACTATGCTATCATATCATGAACTAAAAATACTATGAACTTCTAATTAAAGGACTTGAATCTTCTCAAGATAGACAACCTTTCAGACCGTCACAAGATTAACTTGTGATGTGGGATCTACTGGATGTGGGATGGTTGAAATCACCTTTGATCATTCATTCTCTTTTTGAAATCCCATTCAGACAGAATTCATTCTTTACTGAGCGACTATGGCGCACACACACACACACACACACACACACACACACACACACACACACACACACACACACACACACACACACACACACACACACACACACACACACACACACACACACACACACACACACACACACACACACACGGCTGTGGCAAACTTAAAAGCACATGGATTACATTATATGTTCAACAGTGAGTGAGGCAAAGTCATTCTGATTGATCTTCTAGTGTGGGATGTATTCACTGCAAGCTGGTTGGGTAAAGCCCCTTGTTTTGGGAGAGAAGATGCTGTGATAGTGATTATTCAAATCACACTGAGGGTAAACGATGGCAGTGAGCAAATGATTAAGAAAATTGGGTAGATCCTTTTGTCTTTGCTGTTGCCTGAAGATTGTCGCACTGAGCTCGTTAAAGCCATGGAGGCCGAGGCTTCACTTCTGAACAGTAGCGCGCTCCATTGAAGTCGAATGCCGACGCCGTGAAATGGGGGGAGAAAAAGCCTTTACATCCCAGCAAATGACTTTCATTCAACATTTAGTAGCATAAGCGCTCTCTTCTTCTTAGGGGCGAGACAAACTACCCGCCATGGCCAACACCTCAGAGTGAGAGAAGGACCCCAGGCTCACGGTGCCTCTTCCTCTCTCTCTCTCTCTCTCTCTCTCTCTCTCTCTCTCGTTATCTCTCCCGGCCAGGTCTGCGTTCCACGCTGCCGAGGCCCCGTTTCAAAAAACAAAACACAGCCTTTGACAGATTGGAAACAATAGGAACGGCTTGCCTGGCCCACGGGGACTGTAGGGGGGTGTGGACGCGGGGACTGTAGGGGTGTGGACGCGGGGACCGTAGGGGGGTGTGGACGCGGGGACTGTGGGGGGTGTGGACGCGGGGACTGTAGGGGGGTGTGGACTCGGGGACCGTAGGGGTGTAGACGCGGGGACTGTAGGGGGGTGTGGGCGTGGGGACTGTAGGGGTGTGGACGCGGGGACTGTAGGGGGGTGTGGACGCGGGGACTGTAGGGGGGTGTGGACGCGGGGACTGTAGGGGGGTGTGGACGCGGGGACTGTAGGGGAGGCGATGTGAAAGAGTCAAAGGTTCTTTTCATGTGAGAGCGTATAGCTGACCCACATCACCGCGCGTCGTTGGGTGTCACTGTCTGATTCGCAGTCCCGTGCAACAGACTCTGTGCTGCAGTGGGGCGTATAGAGAATGTCTGAGCATCAGCTCTATTTTTAAAGCCAAGCTAAAGGGGAGTTTCAACTCAGTAACCCGCTGGGGAGAGAGCCTCTTCCATCCCCATAACAAAGGAGAGTTGAGAAGAAGGAGATAGAAAGCCACTGCTACAATCAAGTTTCATTTTTAGCTGTAGGTTATCCCTAATTAAAATCCGTAATTAAAATGTGGATCCCCAATATGGATTGAAATCCATAATTACCGTGCATTATCTGAAAATAGTTCAAAGGAGCAAAACAGTTTTGTGTTTCTCTGGTATTCATCGTTGATCCACATCAGCCATAAGGCAAAGTTGACTGAAAAACACTAATGGTTGTCGGCTAGAAATAACAGTTTTCAACGACGCTATGCCGTAATCTTCTAGGCCTGTAATGGCTTTGTGTATTTAAGCGATTCAGCCGACAAAGCTGGCAATCCAACGCTTAAAAGCTGCCATCAGACTTAATAGTCAACGACTGCGAACCCGACAGCAAAACAAGGAACACGTTTTGTCAAAGCGAAGCACACAGGTGTGTGTGTGTGTGTGTGGGGGGGGGGGGGGGGGGCACAGGTGTGTACCTGGAAGGCCTCGGTGCCAGGCTGCTGCAGCAGCTTCACCGTTCGGCCGCCCGCTGTCTTCTGGCCGCGGCCGTCGTGCCACGTGAGGTTCCCACCTGTCCGCCGACTCAGCTGCCGTTTGAAGTCCTCTGGAATGCCCCTGTACTCCACAGCTGGCCTGCAAAAACTAAAGCTGGACGCGGCTGCCGAGGGACGAAAGGGAAAGGTTTGCGTCGAGTCATTTTCATTTTATGTGGTGGTTTTATCCGAGGGGAGAACAATGAAAGTGTACGATCAAAAACTGGAGGAAATAAAAACGCTGCATGAAAAAAAAAAAAAAAACCCAATGGAACAGAGCGTGGCCCGGCTGGGTGCATCAGAACTCGGCTTTACTTTTTTAATAGTAGGCTTAACTTTCGTAATTGTTACATCAAACTATTTCGAGGACGCTAACAAAGCGATAGCTTGAGATTGCGAGGGTGAGCGGTGAGACATAATTGCAGGCCTGCGGCTATCTCTCGGCAGCCGCAGCAGCGTGTGCGGTGCAGGTAAAAGGCGTAACAGCAGACGTTATGTCAGCGTGACGGAGGGGCTCGTCCGGTGGTGTGATGAGGTAGGCCTATCTGTTTACCGACAGGCTGGTGAAAGGAGCCGGCGTGTGACGCGCACATTCAAAAGCTTTGTCGACACGCGGGGCCTGCAGAAAGCAGCCCACTATAGGCTTCTCGGGTTCAGCCTTTGCGACTGTGCTGACAGACGGGGCTGAAAGATGAGTCGTTTTCTCATCATTACGAGGCAACATGTGGGCACAGCTCCTCGTACGCCCCTCAGCAGGTGGCTTCCAAGCATCCAGTCATGAAAGAAAGTGAGGAAGGAGAGTAAACACATGGTACTATATAGAGGCTGACGGGAAGCCATGGGACCATTACTGATTCATCAACCAGATTGTGGAGAATCTTCCCCTGCCGTGTTTGAAGCAAGCTTCTGTGTGCTTATTCGTGTGTGTGTGCGCGCGTGTGTGTGCCTGTGTGCGTGTGCGCGCGTGTGTGTGCGTGTGGGCCTGTGCGCGCGTGTGTCTATGTGTGCGCGCGCGTGTGTGCGCGTGTGTGTCCGATGGTGTGCGTGTGTGCGCGTCTGTGTGGGTGGGTGTGGATGTGTGGTTGTGTGTGCGCACATATGCAAATATCCGTATTGTTCAATTGAATCTCAAATCGGAGTCAACACGTTTCATTCAAATAATGAGAGGAAATAGCACGCCGGGAAGAGGATGCAGAGATGAAAGAGCGTCTTTTAGTGTTCCGACTGGGCTCTTCCTTTGCGTTACTCACCATTTCCTTATTTCAGACACCCTGCCAAGAACGGCGTCAAAAGAGGAAATCGTGCAAACACCAAGATAAACTGGCAGCAGTTGATTAGAAAGGGTTTATGAATAAAACGTCCGTTATTGATGTCACCATGCCTTAAAGCATGACTCAGTTGAACGCGTTTTTTATGAAGGCTCCACGGGCTGCAGGCAGCGGGTTCACTGCAGGTGTCAGCCTGCCTTCAGAGCAGCCTCCTCTTCGTCCTTCTCTAAACTATTGGTGTAGCCTAATTTTTGTTCACTCTTTGTCGTCATTTCATTTTCGATGTCCTTTTCGATTTTTAAAGCCCCATGAATCCTTCCAGGGTCGGTTAACTAACTATCCGTTCTAAGAACGACTTCATAACTTAGATCTTTATTTTTTCTCTATAAAAACATGTAGGCCTACGGGGGGGGGGGGGGGGGGGGGGGGGGGGGAAGGGGGCGGAGGGGGCGACCCCTCCGACCCCCACCCCAAACAAACCAGGAAGGACGCTCAGACCCAATCGAGGGCGCTGTCCTTTTCAGCACCCAGCAGCCACTGTCCTTAACGAGACCACCACATTCCCCCCCCCCCCCCCCCCCCCCCCCACTGCATGTCTTGATCAGAGCCAGATGAGACCGCTCACACATTCCAGTCCAACTGGTCAAGCAAGAACACAAAGCGACTGTCACACTGCGCTGCTGGAGCAGTGGATCTGACTTGACAGCAATGAAACAAACTTACTGGGAACAAATGGAATAAATGCACACAATGTAGCCTATGCTACGCAGCACGTTGCAATGTGCAGTTTTCAATAAATCTCTCTCTATATAAATATAATTATATACATATATCCTACCGTCCACCGCCATGGCGCACTTTCTGTCCTTGTTTCGCCGCCGTTGCTCTTTAAACAAAGCCCATCATCACCTCACAACCGACAGACAGCTTGAGCGTCGTGTTCAGCGCCGTTTCAACAGGCTACGAACCCCATCCGCCAAACTTTGTTGTTATTCTCCTGCCGATGATAAATGTGGTTTCAGTCAAAGTAGTGGCGCCACATTCCTGCCCTGATCGGCGTTGAAGATGCACCGCGTATCTCCTCTGGTTCAGCCTGCACACGCTCTACCTTACGAGTCTTGCTCTCCAAGTTGTTTTAACACAGCGAAGAATGTCAAAAGCTGGGTTGTTGGTTTTTTTTTTTGCGAGTGCAGTCTACTACGCAACTGCGTGTTTTTTTTTTGTATGTCGTGAGAATCTCAAACGCGGCTTTTTCTCAAGAGCCTCCACAGCCTCCAGCCTGTAATTAAAGCAGTCAGCGGAGGCTGAACGCAACCCTAATGAAAAGCCTCTGCTCGTCCTTGGCGAAGTAGAATAGAGCAGACTGCTTCCACAATGAGGAGTTCCTCTTACCCGTGACTGCATAAAGAAAGCTCTGTGCATGTCCACGGGCAAAAGGCGAGTATGATGGACCCTCTTTGTGGGGGGTTGGCTAACCGCATTCGCAGGACATTAGACTTATTATTGCAGAGTGCAGAGTGCACTCTGACCCAGTAGACCAAACACAGTTCAAAGCAAGGTCCTCAACGCAAAGCCTTTACGTGATGTGTATGTATCACGTTTAATCAATATGGACCCTGGAATATACAGTAGAAGAATGCAATTCACCACCTGGCACAGACATTGACAGTAAACAACACACTGGGAATGCATTGTTGAGTTATCTGAGCATGCTTTGCTATTCACAATGACATTTACAATGAAGGCATCTGCCTTTGCACACTGTAATGTTTGGATCCGTTTGTGTGCAGTTAATAGTGCTGTAATAATAATAATAATAATAATAATAATAATAATAATAATAATAATAATAATATAATATCGAAAAAGTATTGTGTATAGTGTATAAACAGTATATGCACGACAGGGGTAACGTATTATAATATGTGATCATTTTTAGAGCACAACTGTAAATAAACATACATATCAATACACTACACACATAGGGTAGATCTGTGCAACATGTGGCTCGATATCGAACAGATGATTCCATTAATAGATGGTGTTCACAGGAAGGAAGGGTGGCTTAAAGATTAATAACACAGATGTACCCTGAGCAGCTGCCTATATTTTTGACACTGGGAATAATCCCAACCAACACACACACACACACACACACACACACACACACACACACACACACACACACACACACATACAGATACACACAGACGTGTGTGTGTGTGTGTGCTTTATATATATAGTAATATGCGGTTCTTTCGCAAAATCTCCTTCTTCTCTTTTACTTCTAGTGGCCAAGTGCCATCATTCAGCTGATTTTTTATGGTGTTGTTGACCATACCACGACAAATGACCACAAGGTGGCAATCTCACCAACATTTCACAAAAATGCTGGTTTGAATTCTGAAAAATATATTTACCCATTTTAAATGACACTCCTTTCTTGGGGTGTGGGCATGATTCAGTGAGACCATATCATAGCATCTAAGTCTTCCAATGTGTACACTGATCTGCAAACACAAACAAACCAAACCTGCTGGGCAAATATGAAGCGTGCCAGAAAACTCTGCAGTTGTGTTTGGTGAACAAATGAGGTTTACCCATATCAACATTTGTTTTGTCAAATTGCTATTGTCTCTAGATTATAATTAGCCAAGATGGCCAAAGTAAACATACTGAAACAGTTCTTCACAACACACACACCAGAGTGTTTAATAAAAAAATGATGTGCACAAATGCTTTAACCAACATGACTATAATTCATCAAAAGGAAAAGACGATCTGGGTAGTGTAGCACTGAGACCAATTAGCCTTGTTTGTTTTCTCACTTGGAGGTCAATACACAGAAACAGATGCAGGCCACTGTGCTGAAAAACACACCAGAGGGAATTAAGTGTCCCATTAGTCATCCTAAATGCTAAAATTGGCCAATACAGTATCAGAGTTGACACTCTAACACATATTTTCTTGTGTTTAGTTTTTCAGTTGACCTTTTCTCTACAGAATGCAGTGAAACAGGGCTATTCAGAATTGGCCAATGCTACATGTTGCATACTTGTCGTTGCTCCAACCTGACTTTCAGGAGAGGTGGAGTTTTAGGGCTTAAGGGAAATCCTACAAATGTGTTGACCTTCAAGGAATGTCTACAATGGTATCCTTTGACTACTTTAAACTAGTCAAAACAACATGGCCTGTGATAAAATCATTGTCAATGCCAATGGGGCTAGGTTGTAAGGCAGAGTCAGACGCTAGAGTAAAGAGAAGACCTGCTTTGAAACATTTGCAAGACGACTCAGAATGTAGAACAAAGGTGTTAGAAATAAACATGGTAGAAATAAGATAGTTAAATGACATTTCCCAGACAGCACGGGTGTAAATTCTGCTCCACTAAAGGTTATAAAGCAGGTATACAAGCCTGCGCTGCCTGGTTTCATATCAGATGCTAAACAGACACATCATGGTTTCACATTCTTTACCTCCCCACTCTCTTTCTAAATATATTTTCTTTTCCACAGGACAATTTATCCTCCCACTTGGTCTAATGTGGCGGGTGAGTGGTGCTTATGAACAGTTGAAGTGTAATGCAAGCGTTTTGATTGGCAGGTGTGTGTGGACACTGAACAGCTGTAACATTGTGATGTCACCGGTGAACACTTTGGGTGGGGTTGCCGGTGCCTTTCAGAATAAAGGCACAATTGTTGCATGGGGCCAATGACAGCAGGAGCCCTCATGTGGTCTGCAATGTTTCCAATCATATAATAGAGAGTTTTCTTTACAAACCTTTGACATTTTAAAGCTTTGGGGGATACATAATACAAGTACGCTGGTGGGAAAATATGAATAAATGCCCTTCCAGAGACATGCCTATAAATGTACACACCTCCCCTTAGCAGTGTTCACACACATACCCGTTTGTTGTAGTCTCAAAAGAAAGAGGGATTCTGCAGGTAAAAGAGGTGGGTCCTGCTGCAAACAGGAAACAGGATATGAGCTGTTAACAAGAGCCAATCAACAGATCTTTCTGAAATAATGCAGTCAATGTTTTCCCTGTGGTGGTGGAATTCTGACTAACATGGACTTGGTAGTAAATTATTCCTGGGAGTTCTGGAATGAATAGCCATTCTTGCGAGGAAAGAAAACACTTAAAGAAACCCTCAAAAAAAGAAAGTCACACCACAGTCTGTGCCGCAAAGACTGGTGGTACATTTTCTGATCAATATTCACAGCACGTTGTGTTTAAAATGATGCACCAGGTGACACATGCAAATGAGTTACAACTTTTAAACTTTAAAACTATCTATTGAGGGCTCTGCCAAGAACAAAGTGTCTGGCTTAAAGAATAAATGGCATATGTCTTGATGTCTTAATGGCTTCAATCCATGCTATGCATTTTCAAGCTTCAGGGCAGAACTTGAAGAGTTAATTAAGGGCGAGAGCTTGTACGCATGGTTTTATGTGGCCTCATTAAAGTTCATTCCATGAAACACACAATGCAAAATGCAAGACCACTTTGTTACGTATGAGCAGTTTTGATGGTTTCCTGAGTCATGGCCCCATGTGTTTTTGTGTGTGTGTATGGGTGTGTGCACGCACACATTGGTGTGTTTGTGTGTGTGTGTGTGTGTGTGTGTGTGTGTGCGCAGATGCACGTGTGCGCAAACATGTATTGGAGTGCATGTGTTTCTCCACAGAGGGCATTTGTGTTTGTTTGTCCCGGTTGCTGGTTGTTTGCTGTTAGTTTGAGTGAAGCGTTGACTCTGTGTGTATGTGTGAATTCAAAGACCGCAAGATGTGGAAGCGGATATTGGACCAGCTCTGAAACCCCCACCGCAGCATCACAACAGCACTGGACCGCAGAAACAACAACAACAACATAAATCGCTTATTTATTCTATTCAAGCAAAAAAAACCACATGTTGCATTATTTTGGCTAATGCCTGCCTGATCCCAGGAGGGCTCTACTTCAAACTTGAAAGTGTCAGGGCCCGGGAGAGACATGTGTAGTGCTGAGCTCTACATTAAACATGGAGAGCGTGATGAGTGGGACATTAAGCCGCTTACCGCTGCGGTACAGAGACTGGTACTGGCGACAATGTAAATGCCAGGCAGCGGCCTATTAAGCCGTGAGCCCTATACTAATAAGTTAGCGACGTGAAAGTTTCATCCGACTTTGCGGTGCTCAGGAGAACTGAGCAGCGCTCGACATGACTCGTCCTAAAGAACTGAGCTATTTTAGATTTCTTTTCCTTTTGCCATGATGTCAGGGAGGAAACGTCGTCATCGAAGCCTTTCCTCCACAGTAGCCTCTGTGCTACGTGGACGAGTGTGCCGTCAAACTAGTGATGATAGTTTAGGTATTTCTACACAACATCAGAACATTAAATGTACCAGGAGGAAGGGGGGTGTCTACCCTCTCCCTCAGACCCACTTCAGTCTCACCTTGGTGCTACTCTGAAGGGGTAGAGCGGCGTGGGAGGGGATGTGCCATTAAGACCCTTTTAGTGGCTTCAGTCGTCCCCCAAAACCTCACAGTGGACTGTTGTCCCTCCGGAAGAGTCCACCACACCCACACCCCGACTCAGGGTCAACATTTATAGGTTGGCACTCTGTTTTTACTGCACTCCTGAAGGTTACTCAAAGCCTTCAGGTTGTACTGCAGGGATTTTGATTCTGGCATCTTTCTTTTTTATGAATTTCAGAATAGGTCCGTTTTTGTAATTTTTATCATTGTTGGATTTGTGTTGTTGTTTTTTGTTGTTGCAAACTTTGCTGTAGTGGAAAATATAATTTTTGTTCTGTATTTTATTCTTACCTTTTTGATTTTCCACATTTTTACTGGCAACAAGCGGCTGTACCATGAAGCATGCTAGATACGTATCTCCATGCGCTGCCCTCGTGCTTTTTGTGTCACTGGTTGGAGCCAAGTTCTACAGTCCACCCCAGTATACCCATTACAAGGCAGGACATGCTCCGCACCAGGACCCTGGAAAACCCACCAGCAGACACAAGTAAGTCTCAATGTGCTTTTCTCTCTCTTGTTCTCCAGTCACCAGGGTTATTATTTCATGACACAAGGAATATGGGAGCACTGTATGTTCTTCACGTTCTCTCTTCATTGTCTGTTGAAGGAACCACTGTGCCTATGTGGTCGAGAAGACCGTTTCCTTCACCATGCAGGAGGGGGTGGCCCCGTATGTAAAGGCTGAGTACAACAACTGTTCCTGGGGGAAGAAATGTCCTGCTCTCCTGTAAGTGCTGCAGACTGAAAGTTTCATAATAGTAATTAGTGAACTGAGTGCTTTGTGTGCATAGGTACTATACCCTTAAAACCATATGCAGTGTTGTCTGGTGGGGATGTTTCAATGTATCTCTTATTGATGACATTTTAAATCCACTAGGTATCGTCTCATGTACAAGCCCATCTTCAAAGTGGCTCATAAGACGGTGACAGAGCTGGAGTGGCGCTGCTGTCCGGGGTTCTCTGGCTATGGCTGCATGGAGGCGGCATATCATCACCCTGTGAGAATGATGCCACCCTTCAAGGGCCCTCCGTTCAAAGGCCCCCCGTTTAAGGGACCTCAGTTCAAGGGCCCTCAGGGTCCCATGTTCAAGGGTCCGATGGCCAAGGGTCCCATGTTCAAGGGGCTCATGTTCAAGGGGCCCCCCATGAAGGCCAACCCATGGAGCCAACCTAAAGGGCCTCCCAACGGCGGTGTCCATCCTTACCCTGCGCGTCACTTTGATCCCCCGATGGGCCCCTCTTATCCTGAGACCTCCTTTGAACAATACCCCTCTGGACCCGAGGCCATGCCTGACCACCAGGATCCACATCACACCCAGCATGAGCCTGAGCCAGAAACAGGGCTAGAACATGGACATGGACATGGACATGAGGACCAGCATGGTCATGAGGACCAGCATGGACATGAGGACCAGCATGGACATGAGGACCAGCATGGACATGCTGGCGAGCAACATGTTTCCATGGAAACGGCTCCCCCTCATGAAAACATAGAGGTTGAAGGTAAGATGGAGTGAAAATTATGTTGAATTATGTTGAAAAGAATGACAAGGAACTTTTAAGCTCAGATATAAAATGTACATTTTTAAAATGTTTTCGTTAGTCTTGATGTGAATTTGAAAATGTGAATGTATTGATTATCTACTTATTGTATCAGAGATGTGGATAGTAACAAAACTATCACGTACACAGAATTTCAAGTAACAATAAGTCTGTTCACCATCTCACCTGTCACACCAGGCCAGGGACCGCACAGCGAGGCGGACGAGCGTCTGGACCAGATGGAGGACGACATCCGGCGGCTGAGCCAGAGTCTGGAGACTCTGAGGGGGACGGTGAGCGGCCTGGAGGGCGGCCTGCGCGCCTCCCTGAGAGAGGACGCCAACCGGATGCTCTCGGCGCTGCTCTCCGCCGGCCCCGGCCCGGTGGCGGCCCCGTCGCTGGCCTCCAGTCACATGGCCGTCGGGTTCGGGGACATCCCGGGCGGAGACCCCGCGCTGGACGGGGTGGACGGCAGGCATGTCTTCCCACTCACCGGGGACCTGCACGGGAAGATCGAGGATCTCCGGGCCGACCTCCGAGCCAAAACAGCGGAGCTCCTGGAACTGAGGACCACCGTGATGAGTCACGATGGAGCTCTGAAAACACTGTCGGGGGATCGGCCCGGCCCTGTCGGCGCCCCCGGAGGCGATGGCCAGAAGGCCGCAGAACGCTTGGTGGACGTCAAGCTGAGCGGCGCCCGAGCCGAGATCCTGGACGGGTTTGAGAAGCGCGTGACGGGGGCAGAGGGGCGCTGTGAGGAGAAGGCCGGGGAGGTGAGGCGTCAGTGTCAGCGGGAGCATGGGGACCAACAGGAGCAGATGCAACAGGCCCTGGAGGACAGTGCCAGCAGCTTGAAGAGAGAGATGGTCAACCTGCAGACTCAAGTCCATGGACTGGAGTCCACAGAGAGCTGCTGTACCAGAATGCCCGGTCTGATAGACAGAATGAAGCAGCTGGAGATATCAGTGGCAGGACTCAACCAGTCCCAGGGCCACCTCAGGGTGGCGCTGGGAGGACATAAGGATCACATAGAGGGCATGCTGGAGGGGAGGCTGGTGTATGTGGAGACCAAGCTCAATGTGACCGGTACGGCAACACCTGGTGAGATGGCGGGGTGGGGCAGCGGCCCTGTCAGTAGTGACGTAGAACAGAGGCTGGAGGCTAAAATGGAGGGGCAGCTGAAGGCTCTCGAAGGCCGACTGCTGATCGCCGTGGAAGAGCTGGGCAACGCCACGGCGCCCGCTCTGCTGGAGGGCCACGCCGTGCCCACCCTGGAGACGGAGCTGGAGTCCCTCCGCAGACGGCTGGAGATGGACGTGGACCGGGTCCAGAAACATCTGAGCAGTCTCGAGGTTCGCTGCACCTCGTCCCGCGCCTCTTCCCCTACGCCGTCTGTCATCCAGGGAGACGCGGCCGCCGCGACCACCGCAGACCAAGAGGAGAGCGTCAAGGGGATGCTGCACCTTCAGGCCGGCCGTCTCAACAGCCTCAACGCCAGCCTGGAGAGCGTGCTGCAGCAGCTGGCTCTCAGGGAGCAGCGGGAGCCGGCCGCCGAGGGAGGTCCCTCTGTTCAGGGGGAGCTGACCTTCCTCAAGTTCAACATCCGCTCCGTCAACCGCACCCTGAACGTCCTGCGGGGCTCGGTGGGCTCGGTGGTCCACCAGGTGGAGCGAGCCAACAGCACGTGGCGCGAGAGGGAGGAGCGCCTGGCGCAGCAGATGAAGGGCATGGTGCAGCTGGTGGGGCGGCAGGCGTCCATGCTGGGGTCGGGGGATCGCCGGCTGTCCCGGCTGAAGGGCGAGCTGCAGGAGATGAAGCGGAGGCTGGCGGGGGAGCTGCAGGGCTGCCGCAGCACGGCGCTGGGCGTGAGGAAGGAGGTGACGGAGGTGGAGGGCCGCGTGGCCAGCGTGGAGGACCAGTGCAAGGGGCTGAACCACGTGGCGGACGACCTGGAGAGGATCAGGGAGGAGCTGGAGAGACAGTCGGACGGGCTGTTCGCCCAGCTCAACGGCACCCTCTTCAGCCACGCCCAGCAGCTCTCCGACCTGAGAGGGGAACTGAGGAACTGCAGCGCGAAGGTGGAAACCACACGGCAGAGCGCTGATCCGGGACTGACCAGAGGAGACACGTTCACCTTGATTTAGGAGAAGAGTTTCACCATCACGTGCACAATCCCAACACAGAAATAACAGAAAAGTGTTGCGTTGAGTGTTCACGGACATTTCATCTCATGCTTTGTACTGTACATAATGGTTAAGAACCAGCACTGAAACACACAATGGTTTGGCTTTTCTTATTTCCTCGTTATTCATATCGATCTGATAATACAAGTTGACACAATGCTGTAAACCTGTTGTTTAATTTCCACACCACGACCGTCTGAGAAGCTGTGCGTTGTCCTGGGGAACCAATGTGCTGCTATGATGTGCCCCCAATGTCAGGAGCCCTGGTGGCTTGGAGGAAAACCAAACGGTGTCATTTTGTAGGGAATATTTGAAGGACTGTTTAACTGGGTTTTGTGAGGCAAATTGTTTACATACTGTATATGTATTTTATATTTTTTAAAATGTGTAGTATTTGTCTAGAATAGAGGTATCCAAGATAATTAACATGTTTTTTTGTACTGTATCAATTCTTGTATAGGGCCTGTATTGTCTACCTTTATCTGTAATTTTGTTGAAAACAAAATAAACAAATCTCAATATAGAATCTCAATACTGGAAATATAACAAATCTAATAGTCCTAGTGGTTTCTTAATAAACCCAATTATCAGAACCCAATTAACCCCAACTCACATTATCTAAGAATCGTACTAGAAGCCTATCCTGAAGGACCGTCATATAACATTGAAACCACCAGAGGGCAGTAGAGAAGCACTTGAGTTGTCACTGGACTGAGGAGGACGCACGGCTGAGTACGTCTGAAGCAATTGACATGCAAAGTACGACAGAGAATGTCCGTCCAAGTGACTTCTTTTCATGGGACAAGGCTCGCTTGCCAAAGGACACTAACTCTTGGCATCTCCACCGAGGTCAGAGGGGCATAATGACAGATGGACAGAGAGACCAATGTAGCAATCTTTCTTTGCGGCTCTCTGTCTCCTTCTCCTATCGTCATCATTCTCTCTTTATGTCCTTCCGCACTGCTGGTGGCTGTGACGTATTTGCTGCATGTTGAGAAATTCCCTCATCAGACTCCAAGATGAGCCATGAGTGACCTATTAACGCCCATCTCCTGCTTCCTAATGCTCCTCTATCAGACAAACAAGCGTTACAATTACTGATTATCGAGCCTGCAAATCACACGCGTTTTTTTGCTTCCATGGCATAAATTGTTATTAATAAATATAAGTAATGAGTAATCGTAATCTATAGACATACAAAACACAAGTGATGCAGAATCTCTCTCTCTCTCTCTCTCACACACACACACACACACACACACACACACACACACACACACACACACACACACACACACACACACACACACACACACACACACACACACACACACACACACACACACACACACCGATCTCCACTATTTCTAGGGGCATTCTGTCACATGGTATAACCTTCAGAACCTTTGGTATCTTATATCTTCAAAGTCGTATGACATTGGCGAAGAAACAAATCCCTATGTGGTTGTAAGAGTAATGAACCCTTCATTAGTCATAGTGTGATGTGTTCACTCCCCCTTTACTTTACTGGCTACTTTAGTCCTTTGCAATGTTCTTATTTCATCTGTGTATTTGTATTCCTCTCCTCCCCTCGTACAGCCTCTGATCACTGAGCCAGACTGCTAGAAATCCATCTTGAAGGACTATAAGAGCAGGATGGACGCTGAGGACATTTGGCTTGTCTGATAGATTTGGTCCTCGTGACAGAGGATTCAATCTGTGGCTGTGATATTTGTCCTTAGGTTAATGCATCCAGACAGATGACAGTGTACCCAACAACATGACGGGAACATGTGCACGCCATAGATAGAGGGCATCCAGGAGAGACAACAATCAAAGGATGCATTTGTTTCAAATATTATAAAACACACCAAAGGCACTACTGTTACTAATTGGAATGAAAGATTGATGTGCCATCTCAGCACATCACTATTGTGCTAGATGCTATCAACTACTAGACCATCGACTATATAAGAAAATATTGATACATTGATTCATACAATAATTTAACATTTCCAAGTGGACTGGGACAGAATATTCTCATGCGCACGAGGGCTGCTCGCATAAAGAAACCAATATGTTTGATCATCTTAGCTAATTTGATGTAAACAGCAAACTGCATGTGATTTAACATTCATGCCACACAACACCCCATGTCCAAACACACCTTCCGGCATCACATTAAGAATTTGCTAGAGTCACTTCCTGAAGTGCAAAGCTCCTTTAATGTGATAGGCTGCTTTAAAGGTGTTAAGGCTGCACACACACATCACCCTTTAAGACTCTGCATTGACTCCACCAAGCAACCATTGACTTTTGGCCAAAACTGAAGACCACTTAATTTATTCCAGTGCACTTCATTCCCTCTGGAGCCAATGCAAAAATCAATACAGGGGCTTGTTATGTGTAACGGGCAGCCTGCTAACAGTATGCAGCATTATTACATTATTCACCACAGTGTTTACAGACTGGGATTCACCCTCCACACAGGATTACCACCACTGGCTGCTTCCATGTTGGGATGTCTGTGTGACACTTACGGGGTTGAGCGGAGACAAGCGCAAGACCAAGCAACGTATACAGTGGAACCGAGTTTATTTAGGTGCCGGACGAAACCGGCACAGGCGCACACAGCGAGGTGTGTGCGTCTATCAAGTAGACAGGAGACAAAGTACGTCCATACAAATACACACATACAATACACACGCAACCACTCCCAAAGGGGAGACGGACACACGAGGTTAAGTAGGGAAACAAACAGGACACAGGTGAGACACATTGGGAATTAGACACAGGTGGCTGCTAATGACCACCGGGGCTTCTGGGGGTTGTAGTGCCGGGACCGGTGATCAATAGCCAGGCGACGCCGATCGAGGTAGAGGGGGAGGCGTTGACGTGACAGTCTGCATGGCCATGACAGTGTGTTTCCTGGTGAATGTGCTCACAACAATTCAGGAAGCTTTCAGGAAAAATCTTGTTGTTTGTTGTTTTCATTGTGGTGGATCATGGAGAAGACCATATTCTTTTTCATTAAAACATTGCAGAATACCACCATTGTATTTTATACATTTGAAAAACATTTCCTCATGACATTGAATAAAATCCCTCCTGAGTAACGCTCGTGTGAATGCTCTTAAAGTTCTCAGTATTCTCTTAGATTTATTGTCCTAGTAAGTTAGAGAGAGAAAGTTAGAGAGAGAGAGAGCTATGAGCCTGCATCTTACATGAGCCAACACACCCATCCTCTCTGGTCTTTGGGATTTTATGAATGGGAAGGGGTTTGATAGTAATGAGAGCAGTTTTTATAGCACAAATAAACGTCTACCAAAAATGATGTTCCCCCTCGGACAGCTGTGCTGAGTGGGGACACTCAAGTCCCTCATTCTCTCTCTCTCTCCTCCTCTCTCGTTCTCCTCTCTCTCTTTCTCTCTCTCCCTTCATCTCTCTCGCTTGTGCTCATCCCCTCTCAAGTCTCTTCATCTTTCGCACTCATCCACTCTCTCTTCATCTCTCTCTCCCTTCATCTCTCTCTCTCCCCCTTCATTTCTTGCTCTTCATCTCTCTCTCCCTCTCTCTCTCTTTCTCCTCTCTCTCTTTCTCTCTCTCTTCATCTCTCTCTCCCTTCATCTCTCTCTCTTCATCTCTCTCTCTCTCCACTCCATTGCTCTGTCTTCCCCTCATCTGTTGAGAGACCATTAATGAGCCATTAAAGAGTGAGTCATACTCAAATGCTCTGACTGAAAAAACGGAAAAAACAATAAAGCTTTTACAAACTAATGTAGTCCCTCAAAGGCTCAGAGCCTCCTCGATATGTTTATTAATAAAACTCAGGGGAATTCCTGTGTTGCCCATTAACTGAGCTTCACTGGAGGGCCTCGTTAACTTCCTTTCTGCCCTCAGGATCACGTTGGCACCCCTGTACAAGTCAGACCAGTCTTTGCTGACTCAAGCCTGCTGGGTTCCTCTGGTCCTACACGTGTTTCCTCCAGCAGCGTGTTGGGTCCAAATGAGGTCCACCCTTGGTGGACATATTTAGGATTCACCATGGATTCATTTTGTCTTTTTTTTTTAATGATGACTCGACTTATTCGATGGCCTAATAATTCATGGATTTACCTGTAGCTTGATGTAGTGGAAAGCCTATAAAATAGGTCTTGTACAGCAGAATGCAAATGTAAATTTACCATATTCTACATGCAAATTAAAACTTTTTTTGTTTGTCTGTTTTGCCACGTCTTGCAGAAACGTTGTGGCTTACTATAATGAGAAATGATTTCAGGATTAATTACTAAACAATACCCCAAAAAAACAATAATTTAAATATTCATTTCAAGGATAAATTCCGTCATTCGAGTCATTCATCGCAGATCTTCTACGTGCTGCCCCTCCATTCACCAATGTTATGCAATGCAGAACTCACACAGAGACTTGGACAAACTGCATACATTAACATAAAAAAATTAGGAAATATGAAAAATATATGTGGTTTGATTTAGCAATGACACTCAATTATATACTGAATACATGCTAATGTTTTCTACTTTTGTAGGACAAACATTTCCCAGTTCAGGAAATCATCACACCAATACGCGATTGCAAAATATAAAAAACACATTACTGCCATACAATACTGATTTAAGGGGCAAAATAATATATGAAGAGATCCATTAAATGGGATGATTGTATCCTCATGTATCCCAGCTGGACGGTGCTTATATAGGCTTGATGGAGCCCAGGAGGATTGGAATCATCAGTGACCCTCACAGCTTCTCAGTATTATGCCTTCTCTCACTCTTGCTCTCTCTCTCTCTCTCTCTCTCTCTCTCTCTCTCTCTCTCTCTCTCTCTCTCTCTCTCTCTCTCTCTCTCTCTCTCTCCATCTCTCTCTCTTTCCAATTTGCTGCCCCACTCTCTCTCCCTTTGGTTTGGTCTGGATTGGCCTCTATACACCATCCATTTGAATGGTGCGAATCCTGCATGTGTCTCTCCCTAGTTTAGGTGCTTACTGCTGCAGCTCAGAGAGACAGTGGATCAACCTAGAGAGAGAGAGAGAGAGCGGGAGAGAAAGAGACAGAGCAAGAGAGAGGGAGGGAGAGAGAGTAAGAGAGAGCGAGAGCAAGAGCGTGTTAGAGAGAGAGAGAGAGAGAGAGAGAGACACCGTGAGCCTGCGTTTGCTTAAGGGGAGCAAACTGTTTCTGCACTCTACAGTTGGAGCCATCAGCAACTCAGATCCTGGTGTTTGACGTCCTGCCCTGGTGTTTCCTCCCCCCCCCAGGGAAGGGTCTGCACGCCTGGCAGCCCCTGAGTCCCCATGAGTTTACCTGAGGATACACAGCTCCCGCCAGGAAGGTGAGACACTGTTTGTGTTACTTGTTGGTGCTGCCGCAGACCGTGAGAGCGATGGATGTACAGAACAGGGGGATGTCTAAGCCCACATTGAAAATGTGGCTTTTCTCTGCTTTTCTTTCTGGAATGATGGTATTGTTTTGTCCGTATGGTCTCTCATGGCTCTCTGGCAACGGGACTATCAACAGAGGGGAAGAACATACATCCAGGCAGGGCACGTTTTTTCATAAACAAACATATTTTGATTACTTTCTTATGCACTATGGTGCCTTGTGTTTACCTCCAAAACTGTTGTTTACTTTCCAGATTAATTGTGAATTGTGATGTTAAAGATATAGAACATGTTGTTAGTAATTACAATAAGTATTGAGTTGACACAAAATATTGCACTGGCACAATATTGCAACTGGCCTCATGAAACATTTATTGACATGCTACAGTACCAGAGAAAACGATTTACTCTAGACTAGAGAAAAACAGTTCAGTGTATTTATGTTAAGATTACTTTATTTGCATGTTAAATATAATTTCACACACGCACAAACTCTCTCTCTCTCTCTCTCTCTCTCTCTCTCTCTCTCTCTCTCTCTCTCTCTCTCTCTCTCTCTCTCTCTGTGTGTGCCAAGTGAAGCAGTGTGAAGTAGATGTATTTGAATGACACAGAGAGGTTACATACGTTACATACATTTTTGGAGCAACAATATTGTGCTATTTCCCGAGGACCGTAATGCCTGCCGGGGAGATTCATGACACATTCAGGGCTGTAGCCGCGGTGGCCTGCGTCGGGATGTTGTTACAGTTTTAGTCTGCAGCTTGTGTTTCCTAAGGTGTCCGTGTGGCCACCCAGTGTCTCACTTGTTTAGAATGTAGACGTCTGCTGTTGACGTGTTTATAGCTACTGACACATTAGCTAACAAATGAAATATGAAGTTTTTACTGTTTATATGAATAAACAGCCCAATGAGGTTGAGTACGAATCAGTTAAAGTCGAGTGTAATCAAAACGCTGTCAGTGCGAGGCAGCCTGAATACAACCGAGGCCGCGTCAGCAACAGCGGCCATGTTTGGAGCCACCATAGTTTATTTGCGTGAGTCTGGTGAAGGTCCACTGCCTTCCTGTGTGGTTAAGAAGTCATTGCAGTTGTTACTGCTGTACTCAATTTTCATTTGTGGACGATGTGGGGAGGGTGATCAACACAAGAGAATGACAGTATGTACTGTATGTGGTCATGTTGATATTGGTAAAACAAAATAGTATGTTTTCATACGGCATTTTTTGATGAAGGAAAATATTTTTTGATTTAAAGCTCAATATATATTTCATATTCAGTCATACTTGGTGCAATTCTCTTTACACCCCGACAGCAATCAATAAATTAAATACTTGGATGAAAAAAGAGAAACAGACACTATGCCTGGCTGTTGCAGGCCTGTAATATTATGAAAATATAAATATCTGTTCATTTGTCAAACAATGTTTCATCACAGCTCAATGAAAGTGGTTCACCCTGGGCCCCAACGAGCAGAATGGCACTGGGGTTATGCAATGGGTTTGTTGGGGGAGGGGGGGGGAGGGGTTGAGGTGGAGTGATGATGACATGAAAGCTGCGGTGGCAAGTTAATATATTTTTCGTCTCCCATTCTTCCAGGCTGCTGTCCTTCCCATTGGCATGGAGGAGATAGGCTCTGAGACAGAAGAACCTGCAGGCTCAAGGTTCAGTAGCATGAGTGACACAGTCATAGATATATATATGTACACATACTATTTATTAATGCCAACCCTATTTTGATTTCTTCATAGTTTTCATCTATTTCATCAAACAACATTTTTATACATATTTTTATATAGAGTCTAGCTAACATTGTATAGTGTATTGTATATCGGGTAGTATTGTGCACACTGTATTGCTTATGTATTCCAGTCAAGAATAACATTTTGTTTGTAGAGTAATGAGTGTGTGAACAACATAGCCTACTGTAGTATCAATAGCAGGCAAAATCTGTCATGTGGCATACAGGAATTGGAGTAATCTCAATCTCCACTGGCTACCTGTTTTTCCAAAAAGGTAGCCTATTTTACCAGTTTTTTTGTTGTTGTTGTTGTTTTTAAGTAAAAAGACAAATAATAAACATAAAAAAGTATTAGCTTACCAAATACTCTCCTGGGAAATGCGCACAAAATACACATCCATACATCACCAGGGGAAATGTTGCCAACGGAAAATGAGACAGAAGAAAACACAAGGCACGTGCTCTTGTTCCACCGTGAATGCTCAGATTGCAAATAAATGCATAAATCAAGCGTCAGCTTTTCCTTTGAACTCCAAATTCAGCAACAAAAAAAATACGTAAGGATAGTCATAAACTGGCAATTCTTTCTTCACTTATGAACTGCTCAACAGTTATTCGCAGCGCTCCAGGCACCTATTGATTACGGCTGACAGTTCGACTTTAAATTGAATCAACATGTCCCAGCTCGACGCATCTTTAAAGACCTTTAACAGGCCCGCACAGTGGATGTCCCTGCATTGGGATGTTCCGGGACGACAGCAACATCTGCCGACAGGCGTTTATGTTTTTTGTGCTGGTTCTTTTTGTATTTTTGGAGCAATTCAACAGTCAACGTTGTGGGAGCAGCGCAGCCGTGCGGAAGTGGTCGCGGGAAAGGGGGACGTCTGCTCCAGCTAACGCAAGACTGGACGAGTGCCATAAATCATAGGAGTGTTGTTGCCCGACCAGCGGGCAGTTGAAGGATTTTTATTCTCCTCGGCTTTAAGGTCTGGTACGCGTGTCCTTGTCATTTGAGTGCCTGCAGTTAATTCCTGCGGGAGACAACGGCTCAGTTTCATGTCATGGGGATGTGTGGCTCACTCACTATCAGACAGCAGCAGCTGACCACAGTCACACTTCTGCTCAACACATGACAAAGGAAGAACCACTAGATGCCCTATGTTCATTTTAAGCATTTGAGGAGTTGGAATTCAAATTTTGTTAACGAATGCTGAATTATAAGACTGATATTAGGACTGATGACAGGGGGAAATACCAAGTAGGCTACCAAATATTACCCGCAATGTTGAAACGTTTATCCCTGAATCACGTGTCAGTGGTTGATAGTATCTCGTCCTAATACCGCCATATTTCATCCTGTCAATTACAACTATGGGCCTGAAAAAAAGGGCCAGCCCCTGGGGTGAACTGTCATGGTCATAGCAAGGGTGTTCATGTGAGCACTTAAAGCTGATTGATGATGACAGTGACATTTGAAGTGATGCAGTGAGCTCAGATGCTCGGCCCATGGTAAATCTGTCACTGTGTGGTGTCGTTCTTGCAAGTCGCAGTGAACATGACTTCATTGTTAGTGTCCAGTGTGTCCAGCCCAGGGATTTAAATGTGACCTAAATGCTTCCTTAGTGTTTACCGCTGTGTGGTGACTGAGATTTGCCTCCGGACAGGCAAAATTACAAAGTCATGCTGATTTTATATTCACTGATGTTGCTAAAATACTGGCTGAGATGACTTGAACAAATTATACTTCACTAAAAATATTTGTTATTTCTTTTTGTATTATTGTTCGCAGTAGTTTCCAGATAGATTGATACGTTCAGCTTTTAGTCCAGAACAGTGGCTTCAATATTAGCTCTTAAGGCAGGCTGGTTTTAAGTAACATGTTCCATGTTATCTGATTCCCTGTTGTAATCACTGTCTATTTTTCTTTTCAAAGGTTTCAATTTGTATATAGATTTACCAGGTGGTTGTGAAGACATTTAAAAATATTACTGAGCCAAAGACTGCTCATTGCCAAGTCCTTACTCACCTTGTATCTAGAAATGTCTCAGCCCATTTGGTATTTTCAGACAAATTCATTTAATACCAGACAGTTGAATCTATGTCTGTGACGAAGCATAACACTGCTTTCAAGTTGATTTTCATGAAAGTGTTGACGTCATGTGTGTCTCTGTGTGTGTGTGTGTGTGTGTGTGTGTGTGTGTGTGTGTGTGTGTGTGTGTGTGTGTGTGTGTGTGTGTGTGTGTGTGTGTGTGTCTCTGTGTGTGTGTGTGTGTGTGCCTGTGTGTGTGTGTGTGTGTGTGTGCATGCTTGGCACAGATGCAATCAGGTTTAAGTCCTATAGAACTTAAACCGCCCACCCTGTCACCCTCTCTGTGTCTCCCTCTGATAATCTCCAGACTGTGACATAATCAGAGTCCAGATTTACAACAGATACTGTGATTTCTGTTGTAAATCTGTCCATCTGTCCACAGCTCCGCCAAGCCTGTCTTTCTCTTCATCGTGTCTGATTTATACTGTTATTATTAATTATTAATAAATGATGTTAGCACTCCGCAGGAAGCAGCACTCCTCCTTGTTTTTGATACGGTTCATGGGCAAACATAACTTTCTACATTATTGTTCAGTATCTTCTCTCTTCTCTCAGCTCCAAAAACGATGCACAAAATGAGTTACATTTACATTTACATTTAGGGCAGTTAGCAGAGGCTTTCATCCAAAACGACTTACAACAAGTGCATTTGTCAGAACATGTTGACACATACACACACAATGGATGCATACACATATGGCTGTTTTTTTTGCTGACCATTGATTCACGATCTGTAAAATTGACTTTTTGTGTGTATTGATTGGTGTCTAAAAAAACAATACTTTTGATTAATTGGGAGATTATGGTTTTCATTTAAATAAAGGCGTATGTCATACTTTTTATTTTAATAATGCTTGTTATTAAAGATAAATTATCAATCTAATTTGTACAGCCATGGGGAGAGTTGGATATTTGACATGTTGACTGTTATACATAGTATCTCTTAACTTGTGTGTACCCTCTCCTCTCCAGATGGGAAATGCCTCAGATGCATCTGATGTGTTTGTCTCCACCATTTCTAGAGAGCACGATGTCATCATGGGCTCCCTCTACACTGTGTTCTGTGAGTCCTCTGATCCCGGCCTGCACTGGCCTGAAAACACTGTTAGCTCTGTTGATTCTGCACTTCAAGCTCATGTTTCCATCTCTCTCCACGACCCCTATAGGTACGCTGTCTCTCATGGGCAACGGCATTCTCCTGCTTGTTGCCTATCGTAAAAGGCTCTCCCTCAAGCCGGCCGAGTTTTTTATCATCAATCTGTCAATCAGTGACCTTGGGATGACCCTCTCTTTATTCCCTTTGGCGATAACCTCTGCTTTCTCACATCGGTAGGATTAATGGGGTTTTCCTACGTTCTACATCCAAACCGTATCGCCTTGATTCCGGTGACGATGTTGTCGTCGTTGTGTTATCCTACTTCCGGTGTCCTCTTTCCGCAGGTGGCTGTATGGGGAAGTCACCTGTCAAGTGTACGCAGTCTGCGGAGTGTTGTTTGGTCTGTGCAGCCTCACCAACCTCACGGCCCTGTCCTTTGTCTGCTGTCTGAAGGTCTGCTTCCCTAACCATGGTGAGATAGTGGTGGCTGATGCAACCCACGTCGCTTATACCTTTTGTGCTCACGATTAAAATAAAAATCAACAGATTTTGTTCCAAAATGTAACACATATAGAAATAGAAATACTTTATTAATCCCAAGCTGGGAAATTGCAACGTAGCAGCAGCATTAGAATACACAGAATGAATGCAATTAGAAATAAAAAGTGTATGTATGTATTTAAAAAAAAAAAAAAAAATATATATATATATATATATATATTAAAAATATAAACTAAATATAAACTAATAAACTAATATAAACTAATATAAACTAATATATAATATAACTAATATAGTATCACACATCCCCCCCCCCCCCCCCCCACACATCTCTCAGGCAACAAGTTCTCTGCTTGGCACGCCTGCGTCATGCTGGCCGGGGTCTGGTCCTACGCCTCGGTGTTTGCCGTGGGGCCCCTGGCGCGGTGGGGCCACTACACGGCCGAGCCCTACGGCACGGCCTGCTGCATCGACTGGCGCGCGCCCAACCACGAGCCCTCCGCCCTGTCCTACATCGTGTGCCTCTTCCTCTTCTGCTACGCGCTGCCCTGCACCGTCATCTTCCTCTCCTACGCCTGCATCCTGCTGACGGTGCGCGGCTCCCAGCAGGCCGTGCAGCAGCACGTCTCGCCGCCGCAGAACCGCGGCGCCAACGCGCACGCCCTCATCGTCAAGGTCGGGGGGCGGGGCCTCCGCGCGAGGGCTCCTTTGTGTGTTGTGCATTATATTGTCTGACATTTGTTGGTTGGTTGGCAATTTATGTATTCCTGTTTGATCTTTGTGTGTGTGTGTGTGTGTGTGTGTGTGTGTGTGTGTGTGTGCGTGGTTCTCTGCAGCTGTCCGTGGCGGTGTGTATAGGCTTCCTGGGCGCTTGGTCCCCATACGCCGTGGTTTCCATGTGGGCCGCGTTTGGGGACGCCGACGCCGTCCCCCCGGCGGCATTCGCCATGGCCGCCATCTTGGCCAAGTCCTCCACCGTCTACAACCCCTTGGTCTACCTGCTGTGCAAACCCAATTTTCGGAAATGCCTTTACAGGGACACGTCCACCTTCCGGCAGAGGGTCTGCAGGGGGAGTCCGCGGCCGGACCAGAAGGAGCGTTTCGGGTCCACCGCGCAGCGCAAGGACAACAAGGACGGCAGCGTCTCCACCAGCTTCGCCAACGGACAGCCGGAGGGCTACGGCGCGTGTGTGGACTACTGCGACGCTGGATGTCATTGTCCCCGCGCCGCGCCCCGGCCGGCCGCCAGCGTGCCCGCCAAATCCACTTACAGGGAGGTGACCGTTGGCCCGCCCCCAGCCCGGCTGCAGGCCGGCCTCCTCTAGGGGGGGACAGCCTCCTTTCTGTCGCCAGGGAAACGGGAACACTCGGCACGATACTGACGGATCAACAGGCGAGATGCGTTACACTCATCTTTACATGGCATCGCCAGGATCTTAAAGTCCACTCCTATGTTCCTGGGGAGCACTCCTGAGGAGGACCTTTAAACGCTCCGTAGTTGCAGTTTTTCTGGATCATGATCTCATAGCACTGAGACACAGTAGCAGGGTTTAATATTAAAAGAAAAAATAATTTTGTTTGTTTGTTGTGTAACGGTGTGAATAAATCTGGATGAATCTACATAAAGTTAAACAGTATCCTTTGCATGTAATCCTTCCGTTTCAAATTCAAAATTTTATTGAAAGTGAACCATCGAAACCAATAAATGGTGAAAAATATTCACACGACACCAGTGCCTAAACAAAGCAATACATGTTGCAAGGGTATAATGTGCATGTATATTTACCTTTGTTATCAAGTGTAAAATTAGATCTGTATAAATATCTGTGATACATCAAACTATTTATCAAGTGTTGAATTTGACTTGGATTGACATTTGTCCATTTGCGTACATTCCTACAACAATGTACTCTATTAAAGTGTTTTCTTCGTACAACTGACAACCTGTATCATACCAGCAGAAACATAATGCAATTGGTTAAAAATCGGCAGATACAACGTATCTGTGTGCTTTAACAAACAGAGAAACCTCATCACTTTACTGATCATAGTTCTTCGTCAGTACTATACTTAATTGATTTAATCTACAATTTCAAGGCAAAATGTGTCATGTTTATGTTTTATTTATGTTATTTATATTGTGTGATTTAACTGTCACCATAGTATACTGTATATACTGTCCGTATTGTTACAGAATGTTTCTGTCAAACCAAGAGAAAGTCAATGTGGGCATGCCATCAATTTTTTTTATATTAGTCAATCTCATGTCCCCATTTCATAGTGAACATGAGGCTTCATCACAAATAATAAAGATGACTGTTTCATGGAGGTCAGTTAAACACTCCCTGGTTTTATAATTGTATATGTAAATTTAATTATTGCTCATAATTAAATCAAATTGTGATAATGAGCTGAATTAATATTCTGTGCAATAGGGGCACTAAGTGCTGTGTCACTGTGTTCATTCTGTATTATCAAAAGACAGTTAATTTAAAATCCATTCGCGTTCTGTTCCAAAAAACCAGGTACCATTTAACCAAATTGCATAACAGCTGGACAAACACACTGAGGTAATTTAGAATTCTAACCGAGGATTCTATGGCATCTCAATCACCAGACAAACAGACAGAAATTAATTTTACCATTTATATATTTCCTGCCTCCCTAGTAAAAGAAAAAGAAAAAACATGCGGAGGAAAGAGCGACAGAGCACGACAGAGAAGGGATGGAGAGGTTAAGAGCGATAGAGCACGACAGAGAAGGAGGCAGGGAAGAGAGAGATACAGGGGACTTCATGGATGCGTGTGTAGCTACTTGGTATAGCCTATTTGAAGGACATGTTAGCTAATGTTTCAGATAGTTTTATGGCAGGATGGCTTTCCGACCAAACTGAGATCTGTAATTCCATCATGCTTTCATAAATTTTATTCTAGCACAAAACGTTAAACCAGATTCACCACAATTACCAAAAAAATCTGTTAAAAAGAAAGTATAGGTTCAAACGAAGGACAAGCTAATATGGCAGGCCTCAAGCAAAACAGGTTAACACTGCCCCCTCCTGTTACAAGTGGAGAACAACACCCATGACGCAAGTGTCATGCATGAAATGTATGTGCATTTCTTGATGCTTTACAGTGTAACTTTTACAGGGGGACGCTGGCAGTGTGGAGTCAAAGACTAAATTGAGCATATGATTAATTTCGCTGCTGTTTCAATCATTGTCCCTGGAGATCAATAGAGTACCAACGAACTAACTAAGTAATAAAATAGCTAACTAATTCCACAACGTAAAAACAAAATGAGTACCTGTACCATAACCCTGGAGAACAAGTACAATGGACAGAAAAAGTGGCGCGCGCGTGGATGCGCAGTTTTTCTTTATTTGGCTCACGTGGTGACGTCACGCTCGAGAGGGTTCAGTAAAACGCGGCTAAATTACTTTGGATTCAATAACTTTGAATAAGAGGTCAGGTAAGAGGTTTTACATGTATAAGCTGCAAAATGCTGGATTGTTCATATTGACAAGACAAAATAGTTTCGACACTTTATCACGATAACGATATAAAACAACAAAACAGCAACAATACATTCACAAAACATTCCTAAACAGCTCGTATATCACTCCCAATGGAGAACTAGCCAATTAAGCGCTGCTAATTAGCTACAAGTCAAATAACGTCATCATAATATTAGGCTAATGCAACATCCAGCCAACACCAGCTGTCTTTTAACTTAAAACCTGCTTCACTTCACTGACTGAAGATTTCGGGATGATGTTCTACACGCAACTGTTTACATCCAAGCGAGACTCGTTAGCCAAAATCTGGCTGGCAGCTCACTGGGAAAGGAAGGTCACAAAGGCTCATGTCTTTGACTGCAATTTGGAGAGGACTATCAAAGAAATCATTTCTACAAAGGTTAATTGGAAATGTTGATTTATATTTATTTTAAATTTCTTCATGCATTGCATTGCATTTTCTTGTCATTCACGCGTGTCTGTCTTATTGTAGATGAAAATTGGCCTGCGCACATCTGGTCACCTGCTAATGGGAGTAGTGCGCATCTACTCTAGAAAAACCAAGTATCTCCTTGCAGACTGCAACGATGCTATGGTTAGAATAAATGTATCTTTTAGGCCAGGTAGGTAGTGCTTTATTTTTTACTTTTAGTTTAAGTTTTTGTTTACTGTTAGACACTATCAACCAAGAAATATGGAACTATCTGTTGAAATAAACATTTGGTCAAATTATCATTAACAGACCACATTAATAAAAACAGACATGCATCAATAATAGTCAGGGGTGCCCACACTTTTTCCAAGGAAAGGCCAGAAATGACCCAACCCACTCAACCTCATTTATGATTTCATAATATTAAAACAATGCTCATTTTATTTTTGTATATAACAATGCTCATTTTATTTGTCCTATATTACATCAGTGCCTTTTGTCATATATGGCGGCCAACTTAAAGGTCATAAAGGGCCTGGTTTGAGCCCAGTTTGGATGGCCCTGGCCAAAGCAAATTTTGCATAGATCATTTGCATTGATTTCAGCCTTCAGTTGAATATATGATTATACTTTATTTCATAACATGTCTCAAATTCCTGTATTATCAGGAATTAATGCTTCTTTCTTAACCTGTCAGGGATGACTGATTTGCCTGTTGATGGTCTGGAAGCAGCAATTCAATCAATTACCTTGATTGAAGATTTTACTGACTTCGATGCACAGCTGCCTGACCCAAAGTATTGCAATTCTTGCTGTCAACTATCAATACATAATGGTGGGCTACAGTTATGCACGTAATACAAAAAAAAATCCCACAAAAAAGTCATTTGTTTTTACACTGGACAACAGGGAAATAGGTGTTGCGGATAACTTCTCAAATAACCAGTCCAGAACAGAGGAAATTACACTGAAAGAGGACTTTGGGAATGACTTCCTCAGTCTAGTGGACTTTGGTAGGATATCATTTTGTTGCCCTAGTGTCTGCACTTGACTATTTTACATTTCCTTTCCTCTTTTTGTAATAACGTACGTTTGTAGAGCGTGACCTTTGACCTTATCCTGTCCGTTGATCTAAGGTGAGGAGTCCCAGTGCCACATGCGGGGGATACTGGATATGCGGCTGAGCCATCATGGAGACTCCTTTGGCGATGAGAAAATTGGATATGATCTTATTGGTAATCTAGCCATAATTTTACGCAATAAAATTGTCAAGTTGTGTGTATTGTGCTCTGTGCATAATCTTGTTTTTGAGCTCATGGCGTTGTTTGCGGTCATGGGTCCTTAATGAAGCTTCAAACTGCCTATATAACGATGTAGCCCGAACACACAAACACAACACAAACTGGTCACATTTTGTCTATTATTGTGGAAAATGTATGATTTAAAGGGAAACAGTCATGCTCAGCTATTTTCTCATGTCAGAGTACTGCTTCATGTGCGTGTTGTATATAAAATTGCTTTCTGCAAAATGCACTTACTCTCTTGTTTTAAAACCCTGTAGACTTCATGGCAAACTTAAATGATGACAGAGAATCCATGGACTTCATCACAGAGGTCCCGCTAAATGAAATGCCAGAAACCTCTCTGAAGAGTATTCAACCAATCGGTAGAGGGCATAATTACTTCTTCACGAAAACCAAAATTCCCATTTCTGAACATGCCACATAATGTTTGTCCTTCAGTCTTACTCACGTTACTTGTATTTTACAGATGATCCTACAAGGGATCCCACTGAGGCTGTCAATGAAGTATGGAGCGAGGCGAGCCCGCTCACCAATGAGGAGGAATACTTTGCTCTGGAGCCTGTGGCCATCACTCGTAGGCCTCAACATCTCCTATGTTGTGTCCCTTTTAGTCACGCCGTCTAAACCATGTTTGAACCATTCACAATGACATGTCGCAGGCGGTTTACCCATGACCAAATGATATAGACATTGCTCGTTTTGGCTAGGTGCTTGAAGATCCTTACCCTATATTAACCGGCTTGTCTGAGCCTCTGTTCTCCACAGCTTCTACGGAGAGGAAGAGGGGGAAGAGAAGGAGGAGGCTGATGGTGGACCAGACTAAGGAGTTGAGCGACATGGACATAAGAGAGCAGATTGCGGACGCCTCTGACCTGCGTGGCCCTGTGGACATGGCCCCGCCCACCACGCAGCAAATGCAGTGGAAGGAGAGAGGAGGTGCTCGGAGTCTCTTTGGAAGGTTTTCTTCAACTGGCATTAGTTCACAACTTCGGAAGGTAAATTGATCGGCTTGCAACCGTTTGTGTGTGTGTGTAGGTCAAAATTTCCCATCCATTGATGCATACGTCAGCAAACTCCATTTTGAAGCCCGTATAATTGCTTCCTTGATTGTTTCTGTTATTGTTGTTTTACCCTTGTAGCTTTTTACCCAAAGTATTTTTGGATTGGGAAATGACAGTGCAGCTGAGGAAAGGGAACTGATGCGCAAGGACAAGCAGCAGGGTAGGAACCTGTTGGCTTCTCAGCTGTGCCAACCAAGGCTTTGACTACGAACCCAATATAAAGTTCAGTGGGCAAAAGCATAGATTTTTTGGTGTAGTTTTTGTCTGTAAGATACGTTGTTGTTGGGTTGGTTATTTCTAAACGGTCATTATATGAATTGGTTGCCACTGTAACACTGCAAAAAATAAAAAGGGATTAACTTAATTATTATTAATTTAAATAAAAATGTCTGAGGAATGACCAAGTAATGCCTCAGTAAAAGGCAGTTGGTTGTGCATTTTTACATAATGCATCCCATCGCTTTATAGTTGAGGATAGGGAAAATACAGACATCTTCAGCACAGACACCACAGGGCTTGAGGAGCAGCCAGAGATTGCTGAGATAACGATGGAGAACGCTGAGCGTTCTCTCGACAATACAAACGCTTCTTTGAAGACGGCCAGAGTAAGTTCTGCAGCACCCCTGAGTCACACTCACAAATATTATTCTGATTCTGCCAGTATGAGTTAACATGAATAATTGTTTGTTATGATGTAGACATTGACAGCAAGCTTGCCTTTCTGCTCCATTATCCTGTATGATTTCTGATTATGATCTCCTTTAGGAGGATGCTCTGTGGGAGGTCTCCCACCCACAGCTCCCCTCAGAAGAGGACTCTATGGTAGTCCACCCAACAGGCTTGGCCCATGGGTCTGAATCTGACACTGCCATTCACACCCAGGTGCTTTCAATACCAAATGTATATTTATGGTCCATCCAAGCAATGGTTGCTTACTTGCAAAATAGTTGAGGACAACAAAAAAGAGCCATGGTTTAGATAGAGGTTAGAGTTAAGATTGTTAATCAGCTGACTCTTTCACCACTCTTTTATGGTCTACAGTCTATGCTGGACAGCCAGGAAGAGGACGAAAAGAAGATGACCAAACGAGTGATGAACCTTCTCTGTAAACTCAAAGTAAGGTCATGGTCACCAACACATAACAATTACTTTTTTTGTCCCTGGTTAGCAGAGGATTAGGGAAAAATGTTGGTTTCCGGGCTGTGTGTGCATGTGTTCCAGGCGCAGAGCGCTGACACATTCAGCCTACAGGCGCTGTGCGAGGGAGGGACTCGCACCCGTGTTGCGGCCACTTTCTTCTGTCTCCTCCTCCTGAGGAAGGAGCAGGCCGTGGACCTGGGTCAGGACGCCCCCTACGGGGATGTCACGGTCACGCCCGGACCCAGGTTCCACCATTTGTAGTTTTCAATGCCTTGTTTTAAACAGAAGAATTTGTAGTTAAAACAGTATTGCACTCGTGTTTTTTTATTCTTAACTTAAAAAAATACAAATTGTAGCAATTATACTTGCATTACTTACAATAATACTTGTTATTTCAATTCTATTTGTTACAGACTAAAGTTATTATTATTCATGTATTTGTTCATACAGTGTTTAATGCTGTTTTAATGTGCCTTTGTATTTAAAACGTTCTTACATTGATTAAATAATAACATGGTATATTATATTACCCTCCTCTCAGATACAAGCAGTCATTGTACAGGATGCTGTTTTATCTGGTTGTTTTTTATTTATTTTGGATGTATGTAATATCGGTTATATATTATAATGTATGTTACTTGTCAATGAAAACATTTGTATTGGACTACTGCTTGCTTTTTGTTTTTTCCCCCCGCTTTTCTAAGACAAATGACGTTTTATCTAGAATCACATCCCAAGTGTAAACTTCCAGTGTAACTGAATAATTGTCCGCTGTCCCTTTAAGGGGCATAGATGCGGTATACGCAGTTACCTCATTTCATCAAGGCGACATGGCTGCGGTTGCAGTGACCAGCATCGGCAACGTCTCCAAATATAACCAGTGATCCAAAGCCAATTAAACGAGTGACAAGCGAGGAATTCTTTTTTAAACAAAAAAGATGCCGTACCTGTTGGAGCTTTCGAAATGGTATTTTTTTCATCTTCTCTTTAATTTGTCCTTTTAACTGTTGTCATTTATATCTGCTGCGGAGAGGTGATGTCCTGTTGAATAAACGTATGTGGGACATCTAAAAAATAGTTAGTCAGCTAATTGCGGTCAGAACATCCATGCGTCTACTCTGCTTTCGTTACTCAAAAGTGCTGAATTATATTCAATTGTGTGTTCTCCTGTGAAGAGGCTGGCTATAAACACAAGTTGTATCACTTTAGTCCACGATGAGCTTTAATGACTGATACGACCTGCAGAAAAACCTTGTACGCAAGGCGAAGCATGGTGTTCCAACTTTGTAAGACAGGACAGGCTCAATTTCCCATGCTATTGATGGTTTTGCGTATTGTTCTTTATGTCTGATACATGTTTTACATTCAGTGCTCACCAGCGACCTTAGATTCGGATACTCACACACTTACGTAAGATGATTGCGTATTTCTCACCTACTGCGTATTTCTCACCTGTTGCGCACGAGGAATATGGGATCAGCGAAACTGGTTGTCGCTGTAGGTCCCGCATAGGCAGGTTGTTCTTTGATTCATCACTTGTAGGTAACCATTATTTGCAATTTTAACATTTCCAGTAGACTATTCGCTAGCCAAGACTATATGTTGTGTCAATTCGTACCGTACCCCGCCCTGTGGGTTGCAAGGGAATAATATAGGCCTAATTCACGAAGCTAGATATTTCTATAAGGCTTTCTGTATTCCCTAGAAATACAGAAAGGCTCAAACAAAAGGGAGGCAACTGGATTGACAGTGAATTCACTGTTTCCTTGTGTCGCAGAATAAAGGAGGCTTTCTTTAGAGCTCATGATGCTTCGATGTTGGGCATTCTTGCCTCGAGCTTACAATAAGGCACACGCACTCAATATAGGCCACAGCATGAGTGGCAGTGATTATTTTAACAGAACGATTCAAAACGGGCCAGAGGCATATTAGAAATCATAAAAGCTGATCGTTTTGACCATTACATTCTATGATATGACATGTAGTGAGACCAATGTGGCTTGGAAACCTAGGAAAGGAAAGTGAAATGTACAATCAAAATTTGCATTCACAGCAAAACCAGTGCACAGTATCAGGTGCATCACAACAAGTGGACCAGCCTACCATATGGAGGACACACAAATACAACAGCATAACCATGTGTGAAGTCAGCATCCTAAACCTTTGATTCAAGATTCAAGTATCTTTATTGTCAAGTGTGCTACACGGCAGGCATGTAGCATAGATGAAATTGCAGTCCTCTCAGACCTGCGGTGCAAAATGAACAAATGGACAATCAGACTAACAAACAGACAAACAGACATTGTACAGACAACACAGAAACACAGAAAAGTACAAGTATGAAAAAAAAGTGAGGTAGTGCGTTGTTGAACAATATTGCAATATTTGCATATTAAAGAAAAATAAATGGTTTCTTTTAGTGTACTTTGCAGAGTATGCAGAGATCCACTGAACCTATGTGCAATGTAAATTATTCACATCACCTCATTCATATGCATTCATTTCGTTGCGATGAACTTATGACACATGCTCCCCATCTTCCTCCTCTCAGCGGGGAGGGCTGCTAGCGCTCCTGTCTAGAGGCAGCGGAGTGGATCCAGAGCTCCACTGATGTCACTCACGCCTGGCCGCAAAGCATCCGCAAGCCAGCACAGGTAGGGCTTTCGCTTGGATTTCCTCCCGGTGTCACGCAGCTCGCAGTGGTGTGGCGGCCTGGCTGGGGGGGGGGGGGGGGGGTAGACCTTCCAGTGCAATCGAAGTGATGATGTTATTGAATGACCCGTGCGTAATGTGATCTCTCGTGTGCGTTTGCAAGGCGATCGCCGGCGACCAGCGGTGGAAGCAGCCGGCATTTCCATGGCGATGCATCTAACACCAACACATATCCTGGCCGGGCCAAGGCCGCAGAGGGCCGCCCAGCAGCCAGTACACCCAGGTTAAATGTTGCTTTTAACAGGGTCGATTGTATACGTTTAGAGGTCCTATATGGGTCTGGAGAATAGATTTGAGAGTTTTTAAGACAATTTTTAGCCAAAGCAAAATGGAGATAACCTTTGATCTCTGTGATCTGTTGGATGTGGAAATCTAGTCCTACCGCAGGACATCGTAGGCAGTACATTGATGGTTGTGTGCTTTTCAACACGCTCATGATCGACGCCTTACACATTTGGTTAAGATGAAGATATCTCATCGTTTTAATCCACATTCCTAAACATGATCATTAAAACCATGTTGTTTTCATTTACATTAGGAATCTTTCTGTCCATTCAGGCGACAGACAAAGCAGGCCGCCTGCAGTGATAACCATGGAATCAGACCCCCCAATCCCGAGCAGTACCTCACCCCTCTGCAGCAGAAGGAGGTGTGTATACGACACCTGCGAGCCAGACTGAGGGACAACATCGAGCGACTGCAAAACAGGTGATTACAGAGCCATACCTTTCATCCTACTTTATTGTTAATGGTAAATCCACTCTAAATCCATAAACCCCAAACTTGTACATTTCCCGCATGAGTGAACCGTGCTTCCTCTCCCCGGTGGCGGTCTGTGTGCCCAGGGACTGTGAGCTGGACGACCTGCGGAGCCAGCTGTACCGGATGCAGGAGGACTGGATAGAGGAAGAGTGTCACCGCGTGGAAGCCCAGCTGGCACTGAAGGACGCACGCAGGGAGATCCTGCACCTCCAGGATGTGGTGGAGTCGGTGAAGACCAACCTCGGCGCCCGCGAGCGCCAGCCCCCGGAGAGCAAGGCCCGCGGGGGGGCGCAGGGGCCGCGCCCGGGCGGGAGGTCCCGCTCCTGCGGCTGCTCCCCGGCCAGCACGCTGAGCCGCAGCACCACCTGCACCCGGCTGAGCAGCGAGGCTCTGCAGGCCGAGCGCAGCCCCAACGCCCCCGACGCGGAGGGCGGGGCCCCTCCGCCGGCTGGGCCGAAGCACCTGCTGCTGGAGGCGGCCCTGCTGTCCGAGCAGAAGGCCCCGCGCAGACACGCCAAGGGGCCCCCGACCGTGTCCTGCTCCTCCACCTACGACCGGCTGTGTAGCGGTGGGGCCGTGCTGCCCCTGTCCCACTCCTGCCACACGCTGAGCAGCAGCGGCTGCAGATGCGGGAGCCACACCTACCTCCCCCACCACCACCTGTTCCTCCACCTGCCTCAGGAGGACACCCCGCTGGCGGCTGCCTCGGAGCCCGCCGCCGTTCCCATGGCGACGGCCGCTGCCCCTTCCCCTGTTGTTCCAGTGAATGTGCCCGTTCCCGTGGCCGAGAGGAAGCCAGAGGTCCGCTCGCAGGCCTGCAGCCCCACCATGACCTGGCTGTCGGAGGAAGGCGGAGGCGAAGAGCTGAGCGTCATCTCCTCCGCAGCAGCTGATATTTCCCCCTTAGAGACGCATTTGTTTTCGCCCTTGGCGCTTCCTGTGGACTCTCGTGGCGGTGGGCCTGGCACCGGTGACAAACCAATGGACGTCAAAACTGTATTAAAAGAGCCCCAAACGTATCAAACTCAGCCAATATTAAGTCGGCCATTAGAGAGACAGGAAGTCACGATATTGGAGATGGAAGACGAGGACAACCAGGAAGCGGAGGCCGTGGGGCGAGCCGAAGAGGAGCCCCCCTCTCAGCTGTGCCACTGGAGTCGATACTTCTTGGTGGACCTTCTGGCGTTAGCCATGCCGGTGGTCCCCACTGTGGCCTGGTTGTGCCGCAGAGCACCACGGGAAGTCTTGAACACGGTTCCTATTGGCTCAATGCTGAGGGGCTGCTGTGCTGTGGCCCTTTATTCCCTTCGCCACCGAGGTGCCGCCAGGGGCCCGGGGCCCATCAACATGAATGGGGCCACCCCTATCTGAGAGCCCCGCTGCTTGTCTTTCCCAGTACCACGCAGCTATTCAGCAATTCCCAGCCACCATCACAATCATAGCCATAAGGACTTTGCTGTGAATTAACAACACTTTGGGTTCACATCATGTATCATATACTGTCCAACAATAATTTCCTTGTGCTGATGGTGTGGTCAAGCATTTTGTTTTTCATTCCCTGCCTCTGCCTGCAGTTTGAACGTTCTGCTCTTTGCATGTGACCCATAAGGCCACTGAGGGGAGGTCACTGCCACCACACCGAGTTCTCCCTCACCGTTGCTAAGATCTTCTGTGAATCTCTGCTCTAGTTTATGTCTTGATTTCTTATTGTAGGTCCATCAGCAAGGATGATACCAGATCCTTTCTTCTACATTTCTGGTGATTACAAAAAACATCACATACATAATACCGCAGTGTTTGAAGTGTGGCACATATAATTGGAAACTTGGCAGTCCTTAGAGAACATTTTCAATAGCCGTTCTTTGATTTTCATATTATTTCAATCTTGGTGTTAGGTTCTGCATTTAGAATGAGACGAGATGTTTTGGTATCTCAAGGCCATGCAACCAAGTTGGTGTGAACAATTCGGCATACATAACACACTTAAGACGTTTTCCTTACGCAAAAATGTATTCACAGCTGAACCACACAAAGATGCTTTACATTCACAGGTTTGCACAGCTGCAATAAATAATTATAATGAAGGTAATGGAAAAATAAAATAAAATGTACTGAATGAGAACTTGTGTTGGTTAAACATTTGCTTACAAGTCAATTGCATTTCATTATAGATATACGTTGCCTTACCAGTGTTTTTTGTAACCAAAAATGTACAGAACAAAGCAGATTTGAACAGGCTCATTATCCCGTAGCTGGTAATATGCATTAGCAGATTATATTTTCATCAAATCTAAACAAACAAGCACCATGGAATAATTTCCACTTTAAAAATTTAAAAATGTCTTGATCTTAATGCAAGTGTGATGCAATATAGAAGGGGAAATCCTAAATTGTATCTATGGGGAGACATGTTAAGCAACTCCCTAGCTTACCTAAACAATACCCATAGCAGTCATATGCAAAATGCAACACTGCAGTTGCCCAATGATTTTCCCTACCTAGTCCCTGGCAGAATGACTGAAGACAATGGTGTACTTTAAATACATTCACCATGTGAATGCTGTAATAAAAATGCATTAGGGGCCAATCATTCCTACGATAAAGATGCCAGCAGCCAAACAAGATCTTGATGAAAGCCATTAGACATTCTATCTCAGCAATTACAACACATCACAACAGTGTATGATGGCAATGTCATCATGTGAATCATACATTTATTGTAATATTCAAGAAAATTCATGACAATTAGTGAATGGCGAATAGAGCCAAAGCAATGAAAACCATTTGATTTGTTTTTCATGACACTTAAAAATTGGTCCTGAAGGCATATATACTGCTAATACATACTGCTAATTTGAGTACATTTGGGGAAAAAAAGGGAAAAAAAAACATTGCCAATATGACATTATACATCAGAATTGTATGGCCTATGACTTATTGGGTTACAAAAGTTAAGGGGGTAAAAGTGAGATACAATTTCAAACTAACTAAAAAAAAGGGATACGACAGTGATGCTTTAGACAAAAGTCCTATGCCGGAATCATGTTAACCTTTTCCTCCATGTCCGAGATAGGAGTCAACCTGACAGAGAAGACAGTGGATTTCAACAGGGATAGACAAAAACACAGTGAAGGATTAGAGTTAAACACCAAGGTTCATTAAATACATTACCATAAGTGAGTATAGTATCTAAGATGAGCACATTTAAAGTGTACAACAATGTCTCTGGATTAAAAATGGTATGACCTGCACAGAATTTAAACATCAAATAAACGTTTTATTGCATTCTCACCCTGAAATTTTGAGTGGATAAACAACGTGGTTTAGGATTATTCCAGGCTCAGCAACTCCACCTCGAAGATGAGAGTAGAGTTGGGTGGGATGACACCAGGGTGCCCTGTACTGCCATAGGCGTAGTCTGGGGTGCAGGTCAGTCGAGCATGCTCGCCGACGCTCATCTACAATAACGACATAAGAACACTAATGCGTATGCCGAGTAAAACGCGTAATCATTCAGGAATCTGGAGTGAAATACCAACCTGGATTACTCCCTCGTCCCAGCCACGGATCACATCCCCATGTCCGATCTTAAACTTAAAAGGCGCTTTGCGATTACGGGAGGAATCGAAGGTATTTCCGTTGGTGAGCGTCCCTGTGTAGACGAGCATACAACGGCTGCTCAGTGGTTGAGCACGGTTCGGCCATATTAAGAGTTTCCTATCGGAATTGGACAACACGCTAACAGCTAGTTGTTCAATTAGCCACAAGTTAGCCACAACCACCCTGCTTAGCCCCCCATAGAAAACGGCACGCCCGACCTAGCACGTACAGAATACACCTCTATACCACATCTTCCGTCACCGTCCCCCGTAAATCTATGTTAAACCCAAGATACATTTATCATATTGATTAAAAAAAACGCCCATCCATTTTCAATTAGCAAACATGGCGATATACAAATCGTGAAATATCATTCAAATGTCTTTGTACGGGGGGCTGGCCGTCAGACTCACCGACATAGTGAACCACGGCGATTTGCCCCTTTTTCGGATATGTCCGGCCTGAAACACGGAAAATATGCCTTATCAAATAATATTTTTCATGAAAGCAAATCGTTTTCTTGATCTTAGTGAAATATAGAAATCATATGCCATACCGTCACCAGGCTTTGTGGTTTGAACCTCGACACCCATTTTCGTTCTTCACCGTCTCCTCGGTCTGCAGCGAGCGGAAGCCAGTAGCAGACGGGCGGGGTAGTCAGCGGGCGGGCAGAAACACAACAATAGACCTATTGGGGAAGTCGTCTGCTATTTATGCACTTGTACTACGGCAACGTGTCCTGACGTGATTTTTAATTATTTATGATATTGCCTTGGCAGCCTCCAAGGCTGATTATAGAAGCTCGTGCCTTGCAGGCTGATACAGATTTCACATTGCATAAATTGTTATTATTGCCTTAGCTGTATTCTCTTTTTTAGGAATTGAAATGACTCGGCGCAGGAAAAACCCACCCCGAGGATCAACCCTGGACCCCTCTGCACCCACCCCACCTCCAACCTCAGCCACCTCTGCACCCACCCCACCTCCAACCTCAGCCACCTCTGCACCTGCCCCAGCTCCAACCTCAGCCACCTCTGCATCCACCACAGCACCAACCCCAGCCATCTCAACCCCAACCACAGCACCAACCCCAGCAGCTGAAACTTTATTCAGAGAGGTTGAGGCCATTCTGCCTCTTTCTTTTGGGCATCGCAAAAAGAGGTAGGCTACAACATTTTACAATAGGAAATGTTTCAATAACTTCACTGTTTCAACATTTGTGGCTAACGTATGTGATTTGTATATTCACCTACACACCAAATGAGCAGTAATGAAAAAAATAGTATGATGTGTAATGATGTTGTCAATCTCTGATAAGATACTCTGTCACAACTGAGGAGCTGAGGAGGAGAGTGGGGCCACCGGAGGGAATGTCAGTGGCCTCGTGTGTGGCCCTCCTAAGATGTGACAAAAAAACAACAACAAAAAAGAGCTTGAAAAAGAGCTAGGGAGCGTAGGAGTGAAGCCGAGGCCAGTCACCACGCTCACGTCACTGTGTAGCAGACTTACGGAGGGTACAATACATAGAAGCAATCAACATGAGTTCAAGTGCATCTTTATCATTATGGACAATATAATGAAATTGTTATTCTCCTAAATGTCTACATTTGCTTTACTTTGATCTAATGAAACATCATTCTTCATACTTTATATAAATACTTATTTAGAGCCCAGTTCAATGCTATAAGAATATTTCAATTTACTAAACAATGAAAACTATTCACCATGTCAGGTTCTCTAAATCAGGCAACACTGAAACTTTGACTGTAACTAACTGTGATTCTTCCATCTTCAAGGGGAGGCAAGTGACCTTGGTCAAAACTTTGGGGAACTGGCGGCCAAATTGATACCTTTGGACAAGGTGAAATTAATTGAAGAGGACAAAGACATGGACGTGACCCTTGGCCACCTGGCCTTGTTCAAGTAAGAATTTATTCCCGGAGAATCCATGGAAAAAATTGACAAAAACAAGGAGTGCAGTATCATAGATGCAAAACATTAAGTCCTAAGAAATGTATTAAACGTTAACTACTGTAATTTACACAAGTGAGACAAACCTTATATGTATTACTTTCCTCAAGGAGTATGATCAAAACTGGCTGTCAAAGTCTAAAAGCTATGCTCCCCGAGGTCTTCGAAGACCTTTTAAATACATGTGCTGATGCACAAATTGCAGCAGTTAAAGACCCACTCTGGCCATTGATTGACCCCTGACATTTTCATTTTGTTTAAAAAAGGAGCACATTCGTACATTTTTGGCCCAACTAATAAAGAATTGTACAGCTTTTCCACAGAAGTATAGGTCTTCAAACCTTCTTCCTGGTTTCAGGCAAGGGGTTTTGCTTGACCACGCCCCTTTGTCTGCGGCTGGTTTATGCTTCTGCGTAGGGATTGCGGTCATTACATACGGATTACTAGCGAGTTAAAAAAAAGTTGACAGAAATGAAGGCAAAAGTTATATATATATATATATCCATCCATCCATCCTCTTCCGCTTATCCGGGGTCGGGTCGCGGGGGCAGCAGCCTAAGCAGGGAAGCCCAGACTTCCCTCTCCCCAGCATACTTCGTCCAGCTCTTCCTGGGGGATCCCGAGGCGTTCCCAGGCCAGCCGAGAGACAGTCTCTCCAGCGTGTCCTGGGTCTTCCCCGGGGTCTCCTACCAGTGGGATATATATATATATATATATATATATATATATATATATACACACACACACACACACACACACACACACACACACACACACACACACACACACACACATATATATATATATATATATATATATATATATATATATATATATATATATATATATATATATATATATGTGTGTGTGTGTGTGTGTGTGTTGTCGCCAATCAGTCGAAGCATTTATCAAGGCTGTGTTTACATCGTGGCGGTGTTTACGAGTGGAAACCGGAAAAGCGATCTCCAGCCAATGTAGTTAGCGGACCAATCACAGCCAAAGCCGCTGCGTTGGGGTTGCGCGTCTAGGGGAGGTGCACGTCAAGAACGTAAAGGGTCCGTAAAGGGTCCGCAACCCCCCGGCGTTGCGTCGACGCAGAAGCATAAACGAAGCATAACCCAGCCTGCACACCAACTGCCTCACAGTTGCCTGCGCTCGCGACATGAGGACAGGAGAAACGGATTCGTGTTTTTGTGACTTGCGGAGGTTCAGTGACAGTTCAAACCAGAAATCCTCATGAATCGTTGTACGACATATTTCGATCGTACTATGTGTTGAAATACATATATATCACTAATAGGAAATGTTAAAAGGGTAAAAAAGTCAAATTTTGCCGGAGTGGGTCTTTAAAGGTAAGGTTTAGGATAGTTAGTGCTCATCATTGTTTTGTAAAAATGTGAACAAGTTTAGTCACTTCCCACTCATCAATCTGTCTTTTCATGTAGGTGCTGCAGCCTCAGATGAGTAGTTCCAGTGTGCTCTGAGAATTGGAGTGTGTAATAAACTGTTGAATTTGCTTCTGGCTCATGACTTTTTGTTACAAATTTCAGACTATTTGGTTATATGTATTCTGCTCTCTGTGTATAGTGCCTTGAGAAAACACGAAAGTTTGATTTTTGAGCCGGCACCCAGTATATTTATTTTTATGCAAGAGTTGAGCACACCATTTCCTCTGTTCTCTATAGTGACTTGAGATGACATTTATCAATTCACAATCACAATCAACAATTCACAGTAATCAGTAATGTAGTGATCAGTATTCAGTGTGCATGTGAACAATGCATGTATGCCTGTGGAACCACAAAAACCATAACAAAGAAAAAGAGCCCCTAGTGGAGCGGAGGGTTGTCAGACATAGCTCCCCCAACACTTGTTTCTTTTCTTTTTTTTGTCTTTTTTATTTTAAATGCTACAACCGTTTTTGTGCTGCTTGGTGTTTTACACACATTCTTTGTCATTTGATAGTTGTGGTACTTTGGGGATGGCCTATATATATTTTTTTTTTCTGTGTGGGTGCAGAATATGGATCTTCCCCCATGTACTTTTTGGGAGGAATTCCCCAAAAGCCAAACCCTTGACCTTCTCCAGAGCTCGGGAGAGTTGTGGAGTGTCTACAAAATCTGAGGTCTTGGACCACAAGTACAGCCTCTCAATGATGTCAGCTGAAGTTTCAGCTTCTGAAATGTTTTCTTCACCTGATACAGCTGTTTCACCAATGTCTGGGGCCTTAATGACGCCTACAGACACAAGCGTTTTATAGACACACAAGCACACACACACTTTTTGATGGCTCGCAGCAATGCAGTTACATTTTGTCGATGAAAGGTCAATGACACTGACACTGTTTTTGACAACATGCTTGAGACAAAAACAGCTGTGTTTGTAACTGACACATTCCCCTGCATCATCACTGCTTCTGCAATATTGTCCTGCAGCTTGTTCATGTCATGACCTCTCTGATGTGCTGCTTCCTACGCAATGTGCAAATGCTTGCAGAGACCTATGAAAAGAATAGTTTCAAGTCACCAAGGTGGTAGAGTTGGAGTTGGGGTGAGGGACAAGTAGGGTCTGGCTGCAGACCTGCACTGTCAAGACCTTTTGTTGCAGACCTGCACTGTGGGGACGGAAGTTGATTCGAAGCTTTTCAAAAATAAAAGTGAATAAACCAGAAGCAAGTAAATATACTTTATTTCTTGGGGCTTTATTATACTGTATAATGCAATACAGATATGTGAATTATATGTAAATATAATTTAAAAGCGACTATACCAGAAGTAACCTATATATTTTCTAGTTTCCCATATGAACATACTTCTTTATAATGTAAATATGATTTTGTGTTCAATTAAAAATATTTAAAAAAATTGTATGTTTCCAGTTTAACTGGAGGGTTAGGGTCAATATGATGAATTAATGTAACATAATTGAATACAAATTGAACATAAAACAGTGCAGGTGGGCTCACAGTTCAGGTCTGCAACAAGGGGTCCTGACAGTGCAGGTGTCAGCCAAACTGTCTTGAGATATAGAGTTACATATCTGTATTGCATTCACCATTTCAAAGGAGATAACATTATTAGGAGTTAGAATTTCAGATTAACAAATTATTCTACACAGAATTCGGTAGCATACCTCCAGATGATGCAGCAACACATTCACAAGTGTACTCTGGCAGAACTATCAAGTACTGCAAGTCTTTGGTTGCAGATGGCACTAGGCATCTTCATCATATGCTTGGACCCGTTCACTCAGGAGAAGCAAAAGATCATCCATTCGGCGATTGGCATAGCCATTTAGAAAATGATACTTTAACGCCAGGAAGAATCTAGGGAGAAAGATTCTCTTAAAATAGTAAGTGGTATGCATTTCTATAATGCCATTGTCCAAAAGCACTTTATAATGTCTGTAACATTCACACACTGACACCAAAGGCAAAATTGTTTTTCATGGTTGTTAATTTTTTTTTGCTGAAGAACACATCAACATGATTCCAGGAATATTCCCCCTCTCTCTGCCTCCCCATTTCATGTATCTCTCAACTGGAAAACTCTCAAGTTCTTAGATGGTCACATTATTGTTCAAAATTACATCACACAACTGAATTTTGACAAGAAACTGATATATTAAATACCATTGTACCTTTCAGCCAAGTTGTTTGTTTCACTGTCCTCATGAAAAAAACATCTGCCAAAGTTTGCCCACATCACACCACATTCCATCCAGTAATTTAGGATATAATCTGCAGCTTTTGGGTGGAGGTTTTTTTGCTCTGCAGCAAAAGCGTCACGGAATTCGTCTTCCTACATAGGGGGAGGGAGGGTTTTTTTTTTTTTTTTTTTTTTACATTTATGCTATGTTATAACATAAATATCTCTATGTTTAACACACATTACATAACAAAATCTCTTAGTTCAATAAGAGTTATGAATTGAACATCAAATATAACTTGTGCATCCCGACACGTAGGAATGATTTCACTGATGACATGCAATATGCTTTATGTTTACTAAAAATGTCATGCCCTGAAGACCGTTTGCTGAAATGTGTCAGCATGCAATGTGAGTATTTTAGGAAATCCTTTTCAATGCTTTTAGTGAATGTTGAGCACCCTTTTAGAAGACAGCTGGAGAACGCCCACCTGTTCCACATCTACATCAAATGTAGTTTTTGAAGTTATCATTCTATGATAATTACCGTTTGGCAATGCTTCAATCTGCTGATCAGTGCCATGACTTTGTCTCGTTCACGTTTAGTTATCCACCTGTGCACAGCCTGAACCACAGAAAATCAGAACAAGACATTTTATCAGGATTTTGGCAGGGTCAATCAAGGCAATGTTAATTATTTCTAAGTATATTTATAATACAATATAAGACCTACCCTTACTTGACCATATGGGCCATGGTATTAAGGATGAAGACAACTGAGGAAATGACGGAACTGTATTTAAGCATTTTCTTTTTTGCATCTAATGCTCCCCATTAAATGTTTCCTAAAACTGTTTACAGCTAGGACCCATTCCATGTGGATACTCAGAAATCTGCCCACTGGGGCATCAAGTGGTGCAGTAGGTTGAGCAGGCGCCCCATGTGTAGAGGCTATGGTCCTAGCTGTTCAAATCCTGTATCAGTCAGCCCTTTCCTGCATGTCATTCCCCCTCTCTCTGCCTCCCCATTTCATCTCTCTCTCTCAACTGTGCTATCTAATAAAGGCATAAAAAGCCAAAAAAATATATACTTAAAAAAAGGAAAGCTGCCCCCTTTTATTTTTAGCCATTTAAAGTTCTCCAATTGGAGTAACATAAATTCAAACAGTTTTAGATTTTATAACAGTAACTTCATCCATTCAGTTACAAAATATATGGGATACATGCTTAAAGGGTTAGGGTTAGAGAGGGATAAAGACAACTAAATTTAAGACTTAGCCATACCTGTGTAACATGAAACCAGCACAAGAGCACAGATGACCTTGGGAAGACAGACTGTACAGCATTGATAAGACTCTGGTCTTTATCCACCATGAAGGCCCTAACATATTAAAAACAAATTTAATAGCATCCAGCCAGTATTTGATCTTTTATTATTCCAAAGGCAGTGTATTGAATGAAATCAATATACCTTGGGAAGAAGGAAGGATTCGCTTTAGAAAAAGCAGCAAGGGCCTTCTACAGGACTGCCGTGTTCTTGGTGCTCAGGATCATGTAGGATAAGGGGAAGCCATGTCCAGTCTCGTGCTACCAGTGCATATACTGCATATCGATAAGATGTAAGACCTACAATAAACCAGCATCAGAAAGACACTTTAGTCAAGCATGTGTTGCACTTATTTGTCATGGAGTTTCAGAGTTTTCACACTGCAATGTAGATATGTAGAGAGTATACTTGTAAATTACAGGTCTTTTTCCCCCAAAAAAACTTTACCTGAGTATGTAGCATCAAGAAATACCATGCTCTTGCCATACTGCTCAAGTTTCCTTTGTTGATATGCAGACTGGAGGACAATGATCAGTGGTTGGTCTTTGCCAAGTGGCTGATAGAAGAGAACATGATCTTTAAGGTCACTCTTCAACAGCTTGTCAACGCTAGCTACATCACTTCTGTCTGCTCGTCCCTCATCCCTGAATGTCTTCATGATGTACTTAATATCTTCAGGTGTTGGATAGAACCCTCTATCACCTGGGTCATTATGACCTCTGCGTCTTGACCACTCAGCTACTTCAACAATGATGTCATTGGCCTTCTTATTCAAAACAGTGAGATTTCTTATGAAAGACACAAGCTCTCCATCTATATGATTTTTTCCCTCTTGGGACTTTTCACCAATGATGTGTCCAGTGTGCAAAAGGTTTTTGCGGATTATGACAGCTTTTCGTCCATTTTCTGTCACAAAACGGAATGAAACACTGGGCAGGAATTGCAACGTGTTTGAGAAGGATCTCCGGATGATTTCCCCATGGGTTTTCCTGATCGCTCACACAGGAACTGTTTGTAGCCTCTGGTATTTTCATTCTTCTGACGGGTAAAAGTTCCCTGGTTATTGTTTTGGAGTTTGTTAAGGTAACCAGAAATGAATTCCTCTTCTGTAACCTTTACAATTTCAACATCAATCTCCAAATTCTGTATGTCAGGGATGGTCCTACGGATGGAATCCAAAAATATTTTCTCCATTATTCACACTGAAATAAAATAAATGAGGAATGATTAGAAAAGTTTCCATATCATCTGATAATTATCTTTCATTTAAGCTCTGTCACAATCTGATTAAAATAGTTATGTTCAGTAATCTGTTCATATATAACAGGAAAAAAGGAAAAAGAGGTGCCCTTTGTGAGCCTCACAGCAAGGTACCGATCTAATGCTAGAGATGCAATGCACAAAAAAGATTGATGGGGTTGATGAGATCCGTCCAGAAATGTTGAAGGCTTTGGGTGTGGAGGGCCTGTCGTGGATGACACGGCTCTTCAACATCGCGTGGAGGTCGGGAACAGTGCCGAGGGAGTGGCAGACGGGGGTGGTGGTCCCCCTGTTCAAAAAGGGGGACCAGAGAGTGTGTGCCAATTACAGGGGCATCACACTTCTCAGCCTCCCTGGTAAAGTCTACTCCAAGGTGCTGGAAAGGAGGGTTCGGCCGATAGTCGAACCTCAGATTGAGGAGGAACAATGCGGATTCCGCTCTGGTCGTGGAACAACGGACCAGCTCTTCACTCTTGCAAGAATCCTGGAGGGGGCCTGGGAGTATGCCCATCCGGTCTACATGTGTTTTGTAGATCTGGAGAAGGCGTATGACCGGGTAACCCGGGAGATATTGTGGGAGGTGCTGTGGGAGTATGGAGTGAGGCGGGCACTTCTCAGGGCCATCCAATCTCTGTACACCCAAAGCGAGAGTTGTGTCCGGGTTCTCGGCAGTAAGTCGGACTCGTTTCCGGTGGGGGTTGGCCTCCGCCAGGGCTGCGCCTTGTCACCAATCTTGTTTGTGGTTTTCATGGACAGGATATCGAGGCGTAGTCGGGGGGAGGAGAGGTTGCAGGTCGGTGGGCTAGGGATCTCATCCCTGCTTTTTGCAGATGATGTGGTCCTGATGGCATCATCGGCCTGTGACCTTCAGCACTCACTGGATCGGTTCGCAGCCGAGTGTGAAGCGGTTGGAATGAGGATCAGCACCTCTAAATCTGAGGCCATGGCTCTCAGCAGGAAACCGGTGGATTGCCTACTCCGGATAGGGAATGAGTCCTTACCCCAAGTGAAGGAGTTTAAGTACCTCGGGGTCTTGTTCACGAGTGAGGGGAGGATGGAGCAGGAGATGGGCAGGAGAATCGGAGCAGCGGGGGCGGTTTTGCATTCACTCTACCGCACCGTTGTGACGAAGAGGGAGCTGAGCCAGAAGGCGAAGCTCTCGATCTTCCGGTCTATCTTTGTTCCTACTCTCACCTATGGTCATGAAGGTTGGGTCATGACCGAAAGAACGAGATCGCGGGTACAAGCGGCCGAAATGGGTTTTCTCAGGAGGGTGGCGGGCGTCTCCCTTAGAGATAGGGTGAGGAGCTCAGTCATCCGGGAGAGACTCGGAGTAGAGCCGCTGCTCCTTTGCGTGGAAAGGAGCCAGTTGAGGTGGTTCGGGCATCTGATAAGGATGCCCCCCGGGCGCCTCCCTATGGAGGTGTTCCGGGCACAACCAGCTGGGAGGAGACCACGGGGAAGACCCAGGACGAGGTGGAGAGATTATATCTCCACACTGGCCTGGGAACGCCTCGGGATCCCCCAGTCAGAGCTGGCTGATGTGGCCCGGGAAAGGGAAGTGTGGGGTTCCTTGCTCGAACTGTTGCCCCCGCGACCCGACCCTGGAAAAGCGGTAGAAAGTAAGTGAGTGTTCTTTGTTGTTGTTTTTAAAAAAACAATCAGATCATGACAAATACTTTTCCTGATGTTTTAAAACTTAAATGTCAGTTTACCAGCCTGCAAGGCACTCGTTTCTACAAGCAGCCTTGGAGGCTGCTAAGGCAATAATTTATGCAATGTGAAATCTGTAACAGCCTAATAATCAGCCTGCAAGGCACTAGTTTCTACAATCAGACTTGGAGGCTGCCAAGGCCATAATGAAAATTATATAATATGACATTATCATTAGCCTAATAATCAACATGCAAGGCACTAATCTCTGAAATCAGCCTTGATGGTAGATGACTGAATAATGATCATTAACATTGCCTGTCAGACTGATGCATTTGTAACAACGTTAGCTCAACTAACCAGTTTGTTTACAAAAATCGGTGTACAGGCTTGGTTAGCTATAATTGCAATCCAACAGCTTCAAGGGTGTAAATTTGGTCTCAACTTTGGTAGGGACACTTCACAGAGACCCCCCTCCCACCCCAAAAAATAAAATAAAAAAAGTCTGCAACAGCCTGATATCTTAAGAAGCCTCTGATGTAAACTTCAGATGACGGCTTCAGCCAATCAAATGACATCTTCACTGAACATTGCTCTGAGGTGGCCACGTCAACCAAAAGATATGACGATTAGCCTTCTACGAATGAGTTTACAAAAATATATTATGTTAAATGTATTCTGTAAAATACATTTCCGTTATGTTAAATAGTCAATCAAAATAGTGTTAGGGACAATCCTTTCTTTCCCAAAGTTGGTCGGGACACGTCCCTCAGTTCCTATGCAAAATTACGCCCTAGAACAGCTTTAATATCTAACGTATTTGCAAAAAGCAGTTTGGAGTGATACCACGTGAGCTGATTGGTTGTACTGATGCTCGCGATCTGATTGGTTGTGGTTGAGGGCGGCGCTTGTGTAGCCTCCCAGGCTGAGCCTATGGGCTGAGCAGCCTGGGAGTCGACGGCTGAAGGCAGATTCACCCTGGTGCAAAGGGTTAACAAAGGGTTACCTCTGCCTTTTAACAGTTCGAAATCAATGCGCCACCAATCCAACATTAACAACCACTGCACCGCGGAATCATATTTTGATGTCAACTAATGAATCAGTAAAAACTAAAAAATATTTCGGATGAAAAAGGTAAATATTAATCATTGTTGGTAACCATATACTTATAAAACATAATTTATATAAGTGGCGAAAACTGCTGCGCTCTGACCTGTTATTGGAAGATTAATTATTTTCCACTCCTACGTGATTTATTCTGTATACATTTTGAGCCGTTTCAGATGGCTGTTGGGCTGTCTTTTAGCGTATCATAAACTACCAGTGCGCCATTTTGACGGGCAGTAGTTTTATACCGAGGGTAACTCAGTCACACAGGGTTTTTAATCATATCAACAGAGGGCCTATGTCAAAAATATGTGCAGATGACTCCCGACAGTTTGGAAATTACTTTTGCATTAGGTCTTATTTCTATTGATTAATTGATGTTGAGCATTTTCGTGAGATTATCACTAAGGAGAGCTTGTTGCAGGTGGCGTTCTGCTCATTCGACAGAGGCCTCCACTATCTTAAGATGAAAGGCCTAAGAAATGCTGTCAAACCAGAGCTTACCTGAATAAAATAGGCAAAGATATAAACTCATTCCATTTTAATCAGAAAAACATGATGGGGACGGTTTTAATATTGTCATATGACTACACCCATGTCACTTTGGATTTCACCACATCACCTGGAGGTTCAGAACATGAACAAAGATTATCAACAGAGGAATAAGTAGGTCTAGTCCTTTTACTCGATACAGTGCGGGGCCTTTGCTTTCCATACTTGTGGTTCACACCAGCTGATATAGGTGTGTTACATAGCCCAGTGTTGTTCTGTGATTTGTTTGGACATTTCAGGTTTGTATCACGGTGACGGTGTGGCGAGAAACGTGGTTTGTGTGAGACGAAGGTGCCGGTGGTTGTCCGTAGCTGTCGTCTTGTGTTGGTGGTGGACTGCTGCTGAAGCAGCTCCGTCGGCAGGCCTGCGATCTCGTTCTGGTTGGGTAAAGGTGTCGCTTCAGCAGTGCATGAGGGGAGGAGAGGTGGGGGAGAGTATCCTCTTCTTGCTGGCCTTAAAGTAGAACAAGAACAAATTGCTGTTTAAAGTATGACAATAGAATTGTCAATTGGCAATGAAATTCTTCATCTTGTTCTGCATTGGTTAGTGTTCACTCAGCTTCATGCTAAGCGGAGGCCAGAACAACGCCACTCGTGCGACTCCATGGAGGATCTTATGACTCACTGTCCCGTCTCTTGCTTCTCGTCGATTGGGTAGAATCTGAAGATGACCATTGCGACCAAAAGCAGAATGATGGGCACGGGTGAAAACATGACCATCAGGGCAGACACCACGGCTTCAGAATGGTGACAGGCCTTTGGTCTGTAGCCAACAAAGCTTACAAGAAGAAAGAGGAAGAAAAAAAAAATCACACACAAACACAGAAATACTGATGCAAGGGAGGAGAAAAATGACTTACTGCAATGTAATAGTTGAAATTCCCACAGACAGGCCTCCTCCCAGTTTATTGCAGAAGGCATAACATGAGAAGAACATGGGTTCCAAGTCTTTGCATGAGGGGTTCTTCATGGTGAAGTCATCAACCACATCCGGGAGCATGGACCTGGAGCGCAAATGGACAAACTCAGGTCTCAGGAGGACATGCCTTTCCATGAAATACCGTATATGTTTTTGAAGGCCCTATCCAACTGAAGTCTGGTGGTGTTTCGTTCAAAGGTCTTTCGGCTAACCAGAGGTTGGGGGCGGGACATAGCTTTTCAAAAAGTGGGGACATTGGTTGCGTTGGCCAGAGGAGAGCTTCGCAACAGAAGCGTTAAGCAACTGATGTTAACAATCGGCTGTCAATCCCTGGCAATGAGTTACAGGTGACAATGGAGCAATGTAATTGCACTGTATGCATGGAACATATGCTCCATGCAACAAAACCAGAGAGTTGCTAGAATCATGCGTGTGCCACGGTGAAGTCGAGTTGATTTGAATAATTAATGTGTATTCCCCACGTTCAGCCTAATGAGTAATTACAACAGTATTTGACAGTGACCTTTGACACTCTTGTGGCACTGTTAGTCAGGTTAGTCACTCTGTGAGGACTCACCAGGGAAGCAGGAACATGGTTGCCAGACTGAATCCCATCAGAAAGCACATAGTCATGAAGACTGCGAGGTTACTGGGTATGCACGCAATTACAGTCACAGCGAGGATGAAAGGCTATGTAAACAGCGACAACAATCAACGATTACAAATATACATTTTAAGCTGTAAAAATGCCCAAAATTACTTTTATCAGTTAGTTGTCTTTGTCATTTGTCATGCTAGTTTACCGATAGTCCAATGAAGACTGTCTTCTTTTTGCCTATTCTTACGAGGACTGCTTGCCATAATGGAACAGCTATGGATGCAGAAGCCTGTGAATTGATCAAAAATATTTAAACGCAAGTGCATCACAGTGTTTCAATACATCTTTTGTGATATCAGTGGGAGAGAATGTATGAAGGCCTGATAACAAGCTTACCAGAAGAACTAGCAGAATGTGCTGAAAATGGGCACCCAGTCCAGCAGCATGGCTGCAAAATAGGGCAAAGTTTCCCAAGGACATCTGTGACAAAGCAGAGGTTGAACAACTGGTGAAAATACAATGTTTTGGCCCTGGAAACGGTTGATTATTCGATTAAATCCAACTTTATTGTCATTGCACAGCACAAGAGCACTACAACAAAATGCTGAATCAAATAAGCGCTGACTTGATGCATAGACCTTATCTCAAAGATGTACCTGGAATGCCAGGGCACAGAAGAGGAAGCCAAGCACCAATCGTTGAAAGGGAACGTGGCAAGCCAACAGTTTCAGAGAGGTGAGATAGGGCACTCTCACCTTCTCATCTGAACACACAGGGTCTGTGAACATTCAGAGTGCCATTGACTGTAAAAACTTTTCAAAGTACATCAAGTTAGTTCGTAGTGTGTCGGGATATCTATATATTGTTTGTTCATGTGGTTGCATAATAGAAATAATAATACTATGCCGCTGGAATACAGCATTGGTGGGCTTGAACATGCGACTTTTTGCTGGCTACTCTCAACACTTCTACTTAAAACGCTGGTGTTACCGTTACCATTGTACCATTGTGTTACTCAGACAAAAAAACATTTCTGCAGTATCCCACCTATTACTGGATCACTTGTAATACTAACAGACTGTGACTCTGACTCCATCACCAATGTACCTTGCTGCTCCCTCACCCCCAGGAATAGAACTAGACTGCAGAGGAAAAACACTGCACCCATGACCAAGGCTGATGTCAGGAAAGCTTTTCTCTGTGGGAGGAACATAAATCATAAATCATCATTGTGTCAGACACAGGTCTGTGATATATATATATATATATATATATATACATATACACACACATACACACACACACACACACACACACACACATAATTATTTATCTGTCTTTGCATTGGTTCATTGCTTGATTAGTTTGTGTAATAAGTTTTTGAAGTCAGTAATGAATCATCGTATATTATACATTTACAATAGTCAAACGACGCAAAACAAAATGGTAAAACTTGAATTTGACCTCCAACCCCTGACACACTCAAAAGTAAAGCCTGACAAAAACTGCACAAATTCCTTAAGATTCTTGTAAGCATGACCTCACACACCTGCATATGTACACACATACTGGCTGAACAATGTCCTTGTCAATCAAAGAGGAGTATAGCAATGACCGGGTAACAGGACACCCCTGGGAGTTAAGCAGCCCAGGGCCTAGCCAGCGCTGTAAAGGCTGGGTTATCCTTCCTTTATACTTCCGCGTCGACGCGACGCTGGGGGACGGCGGACCCTTTGCGGACCCTTTACGGACCCTTTGCGGACCCTTTATGTCCTTGACGTGCACCTCCCACAATCCTAGACGCACGTCGAGGCGACGCAATCCCAACGCTTTCGCTTTGGTTGTGATTGGTCCGCTAACTACATTGGCTGGAGATCGCTTTTCCGGTTTCCACTCGTAAACACCGCCACGGTGTAAACACAGCCTTGATAAATGCTTCGACTGATTGGCGACAATATATATATATATATATATATATATATATATATATATATATACAGTATATATATATATATGTCGCCAATATATATATATATTATATAACTTTTGCCTTCATTTCTGTAAACTGTAAACTGTAAACTCGCTAGTAATCCGTATGTAATGACCAGAATGGTCATTCTGGTCCTTCTACCAGTGTGGCAATGAATTGCATTTCGAGACGTAAACCCCACGCAATCCCTCCGCAGAAGTAGCACGGGCTCATGACGGCGTCCGGGCAACGGCGTGGCCGTTGCGTGATCACGACGCAATCCCTACGCAGAAGCATAAACCAGCCTTAACACGGCTGTGGAGAGTGGAGGCGCGATGGTCCCCCTCAGCTTTTCATCGTACCGCGTGGATACCCTTCCTCAGCGGTCCATGGCACCACCACGGCCCCTTCAGGGCCCACGTCTCACCGGAGTGCGGTGTAGCTGGTTACCGTGCCGTGCAGTGAGGCAGCGTGGGGGGAGGTCGTGCTTTGTGGCGTAGGCTGGGTCTGGTCCAGTTGCTGGCAGGCTCCATCCCGCTCGGCGTTGTACACAGCAATGACTTGCCCCTGCACTACCGAGCCCAACAGCATGGCCAGGATCTCCACAGTCATTCCTAACAGGGAATGGTAGAGATAGAGGTTGAGGAGGGTGATTTCACAGAGCAGTGAGAGTGAGAGGAGCAAAAACAACCCTCTCACTCAGCTGGCCCTGATGCTTAACTCTTAATCCCAGGGTTCAGTTTCACCAAATCACACGAGACTCAAAATTAAATCGCTCATTGGCCAAAACTTAAAAGAAAAATGCTATGTTATTTGCCTCTAAAATGACTGTAGCAGAGTACCTGTTCAAAAACTGTGAACCACCTTGATGAAGTGCAGCCCAAGTGAACACAGCCTGATTGTACAGGCAGACATGGCTGCCAACCGAAGACAGGCTGTACTGAACTTCTTTCAGTGCAGCCTGTCTTTCGGGACTAACCCTAAACTCCCTCAGTTTCTTGTCAACATCAAGCTGCCCTAACTTGTTCACTTGCAGCCAAGTGTGTGGCCGCCAGCCACAAGTAGTGATTACACACAAAAAAATGTATCGTTTAGTAATGAAATGTACAGAGGTATATACAGTAGGTAAGATAATACACAGCATTAAGATCTTCAATCGTTCTGTTTCATTTTAATTATTTATTATTTACTTTTACAATGTTTAATTTTGTTGTATTTTATCTATATATTAAATTGTGGTTCGTGTGTTGAATGTTTTTGTATGCTTTGACGATACAAACGTGTTTTCTGACCTGCCAAAAAAGCCAATGAAATTGAGAGAGAGAGAGAAATCAGCGAGTTGAGAGCATCTCTTACGATAGGCTGTGGCTGAATCTCGGTCTCTCTGGTCCCCTCCCAGAGACATGTTCATTGAAAGGTAAGGCACGTTGAAACACTAACAAGAGATGGACAAGAAACACACACAAAAAATGGAGACGAGGCTGGCTGAAGCAACAAAATGGCAGCAGAATCACAGACCTGTGAATAGTGTGCCATGCTGTCACCATGGTAACAGAGGAGGATGACACATTATGGAAATAGAGCAGAAACCATTGAGGCATAATATATCAGATCCTGTGAGTGGGTTGTGAGGAGAATTGGGCAAAGGGGTGGGTGGGTAATGGTGAGAATGTGAATATGAGAATATGAGAAGAAAGAAGAGAGAGACTTGAGGTGACTTGCTTACACTCATGAGGGTCTCAAACATGCAGGCGGTGACCAGGAACCAGGGCACACTGAACGCCTGAGACATGGACTCTTGTGGCATGAACCAGAGCAACACATAGGACAGAATGGCAAACGGCATGGACAGAACGGCCCTGCAAACACCACCGTTCTGATCAAAACCTACAGACAGCTGAGTCACCATACAGGTCCAGACATGCAGTAACAAAAAAAAACAACTGGTTCCACACAAACCATGGCATGAGTTTGCCGATCGGCGTCCAGTTACTCCGGCTCACCAAGTAACCAACCAGAGGATCCGTCACGGCGTCCCAGGCCCGGCTAACAAACAGGATCATGGAGACGTAGAACGCCTCCATCTGGGGGCCGTGGAATGTTGCATTTCTGAGGAGCAGCACTTTTGACACACGTGTCTAGAAATCAGTGGTGGTTAAGTTGTGTCTCGGTTCGTCACAACGTCTTGGGGGTGAAGCTTACACATACCTGCACAACGTCCAGCAAAAATATTTGCATGGAAATGCCCATAGAGACTGCAGTAATCTGATATGGAACTCCACCAAATGCGTAGCAAATTTTCCTGGCGAGGGGGATGGCTCCATTCTTCTGGGATGTCAACATAGAAGAAAGGTTGTAGGAGTAACAAGATAAAACAATTGTTTAAAAGAGATTGGTAAAATATACATTTACATTTCGGGCATTTAGCAGACGCTTTTGTCCAAAGCGACTTAAAATAGGAAATACATTTGTCAGAAGAAGGTGAAACACTTCATTGTTGTTAACACAGTAAGCAAGTCACCAAAGCAAGTTTCCAATAGCTTAACCATTTCTAGTATGCAACGTCTCTGGCCCATGATGCTAAGTGCCAAGGTATATAGAGCAATTATAGAGGATAAATACATTACTACTACTACTACTACTAATAATAATAATAATAATTAATAATAATAATAATAACAATCTCACAATAGGCATAAATAATTGTAAGACAGTTGCACTACAAAAAATAAGCTTTCATTTCGTCTCAAATATATTGAGGTCACAAAAGTAACTCTTCATTCATTGATTTTGTACAAAAAAACAAACTTACCTTCCTGCATTTAATTTGTTGGCATACATCTGGACCGCAACACTCAAAAGTTGGATTAAAGAGCTGGCTCTTCGTAGTCTGAAGGTGATCAACAACGGTTTTGAGACATGTCATGTTAAAAAAGGACGATATAACACTTCTGAATGTGAAACAGTCCTGTTGAATCAGCATGAGAGTAGAAAACACAGGGCACCTAGTTTCATAGTCTAACTAGGACCATTTGTGCACAGTACATGCACCAATCTCAGTCCTTTGACAGCAAAAACAGGTTCCACAGCCCCATTATCTCTTGTAATTCAAGTAGGCCTAAAGCCCACCTATTGGAAGGATGAATGAGGATTAACTATTGTATTACGGAGACACGACTGGCCTCATCAGAAAAAAAAGCCGCGTGTAAGTAAGTATGCGTTTCACATAATGTAATTGACTTGTTTTTTCTAATAGAATTTAAACATTATTTCATTCATTCTAGTATTCCGGAAATAAAGGCACATAACATTTTTCATACATGTTTTCTTCTGGTATGATACGTTGTAACAACTGATATTATTCAGCACTTAAAATCCCTGTGAACAGAAGCATGAAAGGGCCAACAGCGACCATGTGGCTGAACACTGGAAGGCTGGCCTGACCTCTTGTGGTGCAGCAATGCAACTCTACGGTGGACCACCGAGAAAACGTTTCCAGAAACCACTTACATTCCCCCTTCATTTGTATCCAAATCAATACAACAATTTTCCTTTTGGTACTAGCCTTTAAAAGAACCATGACCCCCAGCCCACCCCCATTAGTGGTAAAAGTGATTGGACGTTACTAAAGGAGAGGCTCATGTCATCAAATCTTTAATGTTTCCTTAGAGAAATCAAGTAATTTGTTGATCATTTCCAACAATTTCGACAGCAGCAATAAGGCACATTATGAAAACAAAAGCCTAATATCAAAAAGTAAGAGAAAATCTGAAAAAATATTTTTTTTCTATTTAGGTCATCCTTTCTCAAAACATAAAAATGTGACATGATAGGGTTGTTTTTTTTATAAACAAAAAAAGGACACCAATCACTAAATAAATAATCCTCTTACAGCAGTCAACCACACTGTCGCAGTGCTTTGACGTTTGGACCCAAAACAAGTAGCGGGCCAAAGCCGCTGGTGCGCCCGTGTGGCCGACCACAGGCTCCCCGTTACATGTTGGTGCTCTTACTGACGTCCTTGGCCTCCTGGCGGATGCCGTACAGCCACTTGATCACCCTGGCGTTCCTCTCGATGACTGACACGCCGTAAGGCACGCGCGCCGCCGCCGCGCCCCCTTCCTCCACCTCGTCCTCGTCCTCCTCGCCCTCCGGGCCGGAGCACTCTGACCCCGGGGCGCTGGCGCTGCGGAAGCGGGCGATGGAGACGATGTCCGAGCCGGGCGCCACCGCCAGCTCCTGCACCTCCGAGGGGTCCAGGCCGCACAGGTTGAAGAAGCGCTCCAGCTCGGTGCCGGCCCGGGAGCAGCGGTCGCTCATGTCCGACTTGGAGCGGGTCAGCGAGGGCCGCTTCCTGGAGCTGGACGACGACAGCCGGGTGATCGCCGGGGAGGAGGGAGGGAAGGCCAGGGGGCCGGAGGACTGGAGGGGGGGAGGGGGCGCGGCAGGAGGGGGCGGAGAAGAGGAAGAGGAGGACCTCGGCGGGGGCAGGGGGGGTTCGGCGGGGGGCACGGCGGGGGGCTCGGGTTTGGGGGGAACCCGGAGAGGTTTGACCGGCGTGGGGGGCGCCGGCTGGGTCCTCTGGGGGAACAGCCGCAGGTTCGACGTGGCCGGCCGGAGGGGGTGCAGGCCGTGCGACGGCACGGGGTAGAGCGGCTGCAGCATGTACCGCAGCGGCCGGGCGCAGGGCTTCCTGGGGGGCCGCACCTGGGGAACCACGTCCACTCTGCGGACGGTCACCGTCACCGGCGCCGGCGCCGCCGAGTCCTGGCTCTGGGCGGTCTCGGCCTTCGCCGGGCCGCAGGCTTTTAAGCGCACCTTGGCGGGACTAGACCAGTCGGCAGCAGGAGGAGGAGGAGGAGGGTACGAGCGGTGCTCGGGGTGCTCCGCTCTAATGGGACCCCGGAACGGAGAGCTGCGAACGGGGCCGCCGCCGCGGTCGGCGCGGGTTCTGTCCTCGGTGGTGACGGCAGTCGTGGTGGTGGTGGTGGGGGTGGGGGTGGGGGTGGGGGTGGGGGTGGGGGTGGGGGGGGCCGGGGTAGCGGGGGCGGGCCTGTCGTTCACGCCGCTGATCAGGTTGCTGAGGTGCTCCAGGTTGAGGGGGACGCCGGTCTGCTGTGTGCTGGGCTGCGACGGGGTCTTCCTGGTGGGCTTCAGGGCACTGTTGCCGCGACTGCTACCGCTGCTACCGCTGCTGACGGTGGCGGTCAGCGAGGGCTTCCGGGTCTCCGTGGCTCTGACGGGCTGCTGCTTGGACAGGGCCCCCTGGCTCTTGACGTACTTGGCCTTGTCCGCCTCCAGCCTCTCCACGGCACTCTGCTTGGGCCTGGCGGCCGACAGCGGGCTGGGCCGGTTGAAGGCCGGCCCCAGCGGGGCCTTTGGCCGCAGGCGGGGCGGCGTCAGGGCCATCCTCACTGGCTGTCTCAGCGGGGACTGGAGAGTCTCAACAGGCATTGTGGTGGAAGCTAAAAAAGTTTGAGAAGTCCCAAAGACGTCTTATGTGGCGTTGCCTGGTCTTTCCAACAGAGCGGTGAATGTCCTTGTTCTTCACCCCAGGTTAGTGTCAACGCAGGACTGCAGAACATCACCACTGTTGTTGCGTCCTTTAAGTCCTGTAGCCAGGTTATCTCAGAGCATCTTTAGCATGTCAACCTCCTGCCTGAAAGAGAAACAAATCAACAGCTATCACTATTTAGGAAGCACCAACAGTTATAGTAATAAGGCAGTTGTATGTTATTGTGCTTTCTTTTTTTACTTCATCAAACTAATGCAAATCTCCAAAACAAACACTAACCCTGACACACACACACACACACACAAACACACACACACACACACACACACACACACACTATTGGAGGAACAGTGATCAACTGAAAAGTCCAGCGGCCTCACATTTGAATAAAGGCCGATCCACTCCAACTTGTGAAACATCTGTGAATAGAGGTGGTCTGGCAGACGAAACTGCCTGCATGTGTTGGTGAGTGGGGGTGGGGGGCTGCGGCACTGCCATTAACTATCTATTGTTTGTATGCATAGTCAGCCTAGATAGCACACACAGTTTAACAGCAAACAATGTTTCGTCTCGTTTTTTCATTTTTTATTATTGAGCTACCAGTTGCTAAGGGAAGACAACAGCGATGAGTTACAACGTGCTTGTTTTGGACAATGGAGTGAAGTGACACTAGCCATTTGGGAACATGTATTCATCTCAAGCTTTGGGTGCAGTGGTTACGTCGTGTTTTTCCACCCACAGAAATCCAAACCCTGTATTGCACAACGCCATAATAAAATAAAAAACACACACATGAAGTTAAAAAAAAGAGGTTCTAAAGGGAACGTAGGACGAACCCAGTAGTACTCGCTTTATCCAAATGGGGTAGGTTCTTTGAGAACTTTACAGGACTGTTGCGCCTGCAGCGCAGCCCGGAGGAGAGCGACTCACAGGTGCTGCTCCAACATGTGTTCCACCATCAGCATATCTCACATTCCTGCCCACCGGGCCAGGCTCGGACCATGTCGGGCTGAGGGCCTCGTCAACACACATCTCACCTTCTGTCTTATCTCGCTGACACAATCTATATATCCTGAAGGCGTCTCGACTTGTACAGCACACCGACGTCCAAAAATCCTAAAACGCCAAGAGTATTTTGTCACATAATGACAAAGTCCTATACGAGAATGACTTCACCCAACAACAAGACTAAGAAAGCACAATGGCCTGTTGGAACTGAAACAGACGCTATCGTTTGCGTCAAGCCTCTGCATGTTCAGCTAGAGAGACAGAGCGGTGGGCACATAGAGACAGGCAGGAAGCAGGAGACAATGGAAACACAGCCAACAAGGAGCAATACCTCCTGTACCTCCTGCCCAGTGGCACTAGTTAAGGTACTTTGGAAAAACCTTGTCCTGGTGATTAAGTACATTTATGTCAAGTCATGTGTTTGTTGGCCCCTTTGGTCACAATCACAAAGTCAATATCCAAAGCATAAAGAGGTAACTAACCTTGAACGCTGCGGTCGGACTTCTTAGCTGTAGCACACCATTAGGGTTTGGGCCTCTCCCTTTTATCTAAGGGTGCCATAGGGCAGATCAACTATATCACTCTCCTGTAAGTGTGAGTGTGTGCGAAAACTCCAAGCAACAGCACAGCAGACAAACCTGTCTGACAAGTCCAGTGCTGCTCCTCCCCCCGTTGGGTGCATTGACCAATCACTCACACACAAGGAAATAGACAGATATTTCTTTGGTCATGTGACATTTTCCTTTCCTGTGTTGTTATATGACACCTTCAGCGCATGACGGTGGCAGCCATAGGGTGGCAGCTCCACAGTAGCTGCCATGTCTACCCATATAAACATATAAGGTTCTCCTTGGTCCTGCTCCCGTATGTTATTACAACTTTTCCACGCACACACTACACAATTGAGTTGTATGGGATCTAAATGAAGAGACAAACACAGAAAAAGTTACAATGTTTTAATGTCAATATAAAAAGTGTCTCACAGAAAGCGATGGCCATCATAATCTCTGGAAAGGTAGTTTGCTAAGGCCATACACAAAAATAACATTGACCCGATGGAAGACCTAAGCACATCACCCGGAAATATAAAAACAACTTAGTCCCAAGAAAGTTTTTTCTTTAGCTAGACATGACAAAAAAGCATTCTCACAGTAATCTCCATTTTATTTAAAGAGTATAAAACCATAACCTGCTCGAATCAAGGAGCAGTCGAAGCCCATACTTTGCCACTGAGTATTGATGAATATAAATAGTGATTTCAAGGAAACGTGGAAAAAAAAAGAACAGCATTGACAGACCAGTAACAGTAAATACTAAATATTTGCCATGTTTGCCAACTTCTACACAACCTTTGTCCGATAAAGGTAACATTTCTCTCATCCGATGTTCAATGACATTGCCTGGCCATTTTAAAATGCATAGACGTATAAGATCTTTCAAGTTTACGGTAGAAGTATTCCTAGCTTTGCTCACATGTTTACACTTCTGTGGAACCATTTGTGTTGTCTGCATAGTTGTATGGGTTTTAAGACCAACGTGACCACTACCAGAATCACACTGCACCCCAACATCTCCACCAGAGAGATCTTACGGGCCACAGCACGTGAACATGTCCTCGAACCCGGCCCGCGCGGCCCACCCGCTCTGCCGAGACGCGCGCCCGTGGTTGGAGCGGGGGTCTCTGGGCTAGGAGATGGCGCAGTTTTTGTCTTTGTCCTTCGCCCCGAAGCTGTCGGCCCGCCTGCTCCTCCTCCTCAGGCTGCCCCTCAGGCCCCAGTCCTTCTCCTCCTCCCGCTCCCGCCTGGCTGGGCTCTCCTGGCCGCCCGCGGCCTGCTGCTGCTGCTGCTGCTGCTGCTGCTGTCGTCGGAGCTGCGGGGGCAGCGGGATGGGCTGCCCCAGGAAGAAGCCCTCCTCCTCAGAGTCTGAGGACGAGGAGCAGGTGGAGCAGGCCTCGTCGTGTTTGTGACGGCCTGGCTGGAGGGACAGGGATGGGCCGCCCATCCTCTCCCCGTCTGCTCCTGCTCCTGCTCCTCCTCCTCCTCCTCCTCGCCAGTCTAGGGCGTCCAGCCGCGGCCGGTCGGACAGGGTGCGCCGGAATCTCCTCTCGGTGCCCAGGTGGAGGGCGGAGTCTGAGGACATGCGGTTGCGAGTCAAGCCGCGCCGCAAGCTGCGCTGCTGGTAGCTGGATCCATCTGTTGGGAAACACGCGGAGAAACGACACACACTCAGAGCAAATCAATCCCCATGAAGAACACAAACACAGACAAACACCGCGAGACGCCATTGATTTCTACGTTTCATGCTTGCTTTGTTTTTTTGGGGCATTTTCAGACCAAATTGATGAAAAATGGGAAAATGTCCCTGAGCTGATGGGTTGAATGGTTGTCTTTGAAACCAAACAACAGCCAAACGAGTGCCTAGCACAGGACGAGACAACAACGTATCTCCTCACCCAGTAGATCCATCTGAGGAGGAATGCCCTTCTTGAGATGCAGCCGGCGCCCGAAGCCTCCCTCCGCGACCTCCTCATCCAGACCGCCATCTTCCCTCTCTCCCGCCTGTGCTTCCTGGTCGTTCTCCTCCTCCTCCTCCTCCTCCTCCTCATCCTCCTGGTCCTCGTCCTCGTCCACAGAGTAGCTGGAGCTGATGGGCTCTCTGAAGCTGACCCTGGCCGCCCCGTTGCGGGCCAGTGGCGGGGGGGTGCCGGGCGCCACCCCCTCCTCCCCCGGCGGGGGGGAGTCGCAGGCCCTGGCGTCCCGGGCCTTGGTGGGCAGCGGCGGCGGGAAGTCGGCCGGAATGGCGGGCGGGAGGGGGGGCGACTCGGGGGGAGGGGCGCGGGCGACGTGGAGGACGGACGTTTGGTGCGAAGGGAAGACTGCGGGACGAGAGACCAGGGACGACCGACATAACCAATAAAAAAAAGGAACTATTGATTTGTGCCGGATGCTGCGGTGAGTGGGCGTCGGTGGTTGGGCATACCTTGTCTGACGGGACTGCTGCGCTCCACCCAGCTCCGACAGTCGATGGCCGTGGACGTGCCCCTGGAGTGGAGGCTGGTGAGCGGGTGGACCGTGTGGCCCAGAAGCTCTCCTTGGTACTCGAGGCTGCCCAGGGGAGGTTTGGACCCACGCTCCCCCGATGGCAAACCGTAGTGTGACGCGTCCCTTGGCCACGGCGGCCCAAAGCCGTTCCCCAAATGAATGTGGGGAAGTGGCGAGTAGGAGCCTCTGGGGTAGGGATGGCCGCTCACTAAAGGCACGCCATTTTGAGAAGGGCAGTTGACACCTGTTGGATGTAGAACAAATCCATAAACATATTAAAACTAAGTTTATATATTTTACTCTAATCCCCCATGAACTCTGTACTATCACCCACATATAATACATGTCTTACATTTTGACATTGTATGTTAACAAACCTGTATTTTCCACCCCAGTATGAATGCAGTCCTTGGGAAGGGTGATGTAGAGGTTGGCTCCCCCTAGTGGTGGTTGTGCTGAACAGCGTGGAGGAGGCTGGACTTTCCCCGCCGTCTCACAGCGCTGGTGCTGCGGCGAGCGGCTCTGGACGGCCGAGTCGCAAGAGTCCGAGTTGTTGGGGTCCTCGCCCAGAGAGCAGGCCCGGGAGCAGAAGATGAGACCCCCGCGGGGGAGGAAGGGTCGACCCAACAGCGCGAGCCGGCAGCGGGCGCAGCAGAAGCAGGACTCCACGGCGTGCCAGTGTTGGCCCTCGTAGGTCATCTGGCCCTGGTCTATACCTGGGGACGGGTGGTCACCACGTCGGTTAGAGTCACCCGACCAGCCGAAGCCCAGCGTGTCTTCGTTCATAAACCGCGGGTCGCAACAGGGCAACCATTTTAATGCATGCCTACCAGAGTGCGGATCGGGTCGGAATTTTCTGTCCGAGCCCGGCCTGCGCCCGACAGAACAGGAACCGAACCCGACCCGAGCCCAACAGGCATCAAGCTTTTTATGTCCGACACCGTTAAAGTCTAATTTTTTCATACTAATGACACATTTATGTCTGTGTTTATGAAAGCCCGCCTTTATTAAGCAACTGCAAGGCATTTGGAGATGAGCATTACCTGCGCGGGTTAATGCGCGGATAAATGAAACATTTCAAATCACGCAGATGTGACTGAGCCCGACCCGAACCCGAGCATAATCTCTAAATATTTGTCTGAACCCGACCCGGCCTGTCGGGTACCGTCGGGTCCCGTCTGGTCCCGTCTGGCTCGGGTCGGGTCTCCATCCTCTAATGCCTACATGTTGTGGTTCGGCCACAAATGGCAAATTCGAAGCCCGACCACAAAGAGTGCCCCCCCCCCCACCGGGTTAAGGTCACTCCTGTGACCTAAGACACAGCAGTGTGCCCGGGTCCCGGCTGTGTGTGTGTGTGCGTGTTGCCGTTACCAATCTGGTCCCCGCAGGTGTCGCAGTACTCTGCGTAGCGCGCCTCGTAGCAGGCGCAGCAGTACGGCCGACTCTCCCGCATGATGTAGCGCAGGCCGCCCAGCGCAGCCTCGCACTCAAAGCAGCAGAAGTGCTTCATGTGCCAGTGTCTGCCCTCGGCCTCCGTGCACTCGTCCGCCAGGATGATCTGAGTGAGAGAGTGAGTGAGTGAGTGAGTGAGTGAGTGAGTGAGTGAGTGAGTGAGAGAGAGACGTAAGGGTGGAGGCACGATTACTTGTCCTGTGGGGTAAAATGTTTTGGTACTCAAAAGGCACTAAATCCATCTACTAATCACATATTTACATCCCCTCATCTGTGATCCACCAAGATGCAAGTGTAAGATTAACTGAAGAAAATAATTATTTTTAGCCTCATTGAGCAGAGAGGTAACATAACATGTTGAAATAGTAAATTAAAGGGAAAGACAGCATGAATGAAATATGATGATGCAAAGTGTTTCTGAACTGGGTCTGCCCTCAAGACAGATATATATAGTATCTATATATATAGACAATATATATTATGGCATGCCGTTCAGTCATGTCTCAAATGAAACTTTGAATATATTGAATGAAACTTTGAATATATGGAGTGAACCTTGAATATATGGAATGAAACTTGAATATATGGAGTGAATCTTTGAATATATTGAATGAAACTTTGAATATATGGAGTGAACCTTGAATATATGGAATGAAACTTGAATATATGGAGTGAACCTTTGAATATATTGAATGAAACTTTGAATATATGGAGTGAACCTTGAATATATTGAATGAAGCTTGAATATATGGAGTGAACCTTTGAATATATTGAATGAAACTTTGAATATATGGAGTGAACCTTTGAATATATTGAATGAAACTTTGAATATATGGAGTGAACCTTTGAATATATTGAATGAAACTTTGAATATATTGAATGAACCTTTGAATATATGGAGTGAACCTTTGAATATATTGAATGAAACTTTTAATATATTGAATGAACCTTTTTGAATATATTGAATGAAACTTGACTGATGCTAGGCTTCACGGCATTGCCTGCGGCCATCTTGTGTAACTTGTGGACGCTGCAGCTAAAACTGAGTGACAATGAGTCAGGCCGCTCGCAATCTCGTTGCAGCAATTTTAAACAACGAGGACATGATAAACACACTGGCGAATGCGTGCTAAAATCCTCCCGACACCCCTGCCCAAAGACAAATGCATAATGCACAATTATGCATTTGAATATACTGAATGAAACTTTGAATATATTTTATGAATCTTACATGTTACAGTGATTAATACAGCAGCAATATTTTTTTTAAATTCCATAGTAATTATCTCCGTAAGGCATAATCTCATTATGCATTTGACTGTCCGTCCGCAGTCCGCTGTGTGAGTAACGTGCCCAAAGCTGACAATGTGTTGCCAATCATCAAATACGTTTAATACTAAAATAAATATTCAGCCTGCATTGGTCTATGAATGTGGGTGATTCGTATTGTATCTGAACAACATATGAAGAAGAGCTTCTCCTTCAGTTCACGAAATCCGTGTAGCCGCAGCAGCTTCTCCAGTCCCGGAGAAGTGCCGCGTCAGAGCGCAGTGCCATTGCGCACTGCCATTCACTGTGTTTTACCTTCATTAAATCACCTGAAAACTATATCAAGCTAATCATTCTTGTGTACGGGCGAAGATTTTACATATGGGCTGTTGTGGGGCACGAAGGCATGCTCAGTTTGGCCCAATAAGCAGCCCAATAACCTGGCCCATTGTAGTTGGTCTGCCACGGTTAAAAATGGAGCGAATTTCTTCGTCAGAAGAACGGGCAATTGGGCAGGGGTATCACGCAGTTTTAGCTGCAGCATCCACAAGTTACACAAGATGGCCGCAGGCACTGCCGTGAAGTCTGACGTCAGTCAAGTTTCATTCAATATATTCAAAGGTTCATTCAATATATTCAAAGTTTCATTCAATATATTCAAAGGTTCATTCCATATATTCAAAGTTTCATTCAATATATTCAAAGGTTCACTCCATATATTCAAAGTTTCATTCAATATATTCAAGGTTCACTCCATATATTCAAAGTTTCATTCAATATATTCAAAGGTTCACTCCATATATTCAAGTTTCATTCCATATATTCAAAGGTTCACTCCATATATTCAAGTTTCATTCCATATATTCAAGGTTCACTCCATATATTCAAAGTTTCATTCAATATATTCAAAGGCTCACTCCATATATTCAAGTTTCATTCCATATATTCAAGGTTCACTCCATATATTCAAAGTTTCATTCAATATATTCAAAGATTAATTTCCTGAACGGCATGCCATAATATATATATATATATATATATATATATATATATAAAAAATTGCTTTGCAAATTTAAATGTTTGTTTTCCATGCCAATTAAGCCCTTTTGAATTACAGTACAACTGAATTGAGTTGAGTTCACAGGTTTAACCCGGTGCACGCAATTCTTCAAAGAAGCAACACAACAGCACAGGATTAGATTTGCCTCGTTCACCGATGGTGCCGTGCTTCGACTCTGGAGGGTCAAAACTCATGGCGTGATGATTACCATCTCATCCACAACATCACGTGGTGGTGGTGGTGGTGGTTCCTACCTCATCGCAGGCCTGGCAGCGCGGCTTCAGCCTCTCTGCGTGGTGGCGCCCGCAGTAGATCTCTCCCTCCTGGTGGAAGTAGATGAGGTCCACCAGCAGCTCGCGGCACGAGGCGCACTGGAAACACTGGGGGTGCCAGCAGCTGCCCTGGCCGGCCCGGCCCGCAAACACCGCTATGTCCCCACCGCTGATCTGCCGGCCACACTGCGGGGGCCCAGAGGAAGGGGAGGGTTAGGGTGGGAAGTCCGTGGGTGGGTTCCTGTGCTCCTCATGCAAAACATACTGCGTCCGCAGTTTGGCCCCAGCTGGGCTGTGGGGGTTTTTTTGGATCATCCTGTGATTGGCTTTAGAGAGCTGTGTGGGTTTGCTCAGATATACATGTGTTACGTATCTATCTTAATAAAAACTAAAAAAAAAAAGAATTGTGTTTTGGTTAATTAACTGTTGTTGTTGTTTCCCCCCCCTTTCTGTGCTTAGCGGGTGGATTTATATTCTACGGTCATACAAACATGTGCCTCCTTCTTTCCCCAAACCATACAAACGTCTTAATGCTGGGTGCTTGCCATGTGGTATGGAAGATATTAACCAAGTTAAAGCAAGTATAATCATTGGGTTGTCCATGTAAAGCATGAACTAAGTGTGGAAAGAAGTGCACTCATAAGTACTCCCACAGGTGTACTTGCTCACCCCCTGTTGTCGCTGAGTTGTCCACTTTTTTGAATGTTTAGAAATGGCCAGAACGGACATGGGGAGGATGGGCTGTCTATATGAAATGTGGAGATGGACCCCAGCAGTAAAGGGAGGAAGGGCCATCTACGTATGGTATGAAATGTTTAAGATGATGATGTAATTTCCCAGCATGGGATTAATAAAGTATTTCTATTTCTATTTCTATTTTAATGTTTGGGACCAAAAGGGGCACACGGGGGATGTGCGGCAGTCACTTTGCACTCTGAGTCAGCCTTTGTGTTGCTTCGCTGCAAGTGACACTAAAGGCTTTCAAATAAAAAAAAACAAAGTCTTTTGAATCATTCAAACCACAGCCTTCCCGAACCCTCTTACTTTGTGAAGACAGGTGCGTTAGCCACCACAGTGGGAGCTTCACCATCTGTAGCCCTCACAGCCTCTCATTACAGCAGCAGCAGCAGCCCTACCTGCTGGCAGATGCCCCCCGTCATGGTGACGGGGAAGAGGCGCACCATGCCCCGGCCCAGGTTCTCCCTCTTCCTCTGCTGGCTGAACAGGCGCAGCTCCTTCTTCTCCTCGTCATCCAGGGAGTTGCAGTACTGGGGCTGCCGTCACCCACCGACACATCAACAACCAGTCAGTCATCCAACCACAAGCACTATTAACTGAAACACTAACAACACTACAAACTCACTAACACTAAACACTAACAAACTCGACATTTTTATTCTGTGAGGCAAAGTGTCGGCAGACTGAAGGCGAAGGTCAACACAAAGCAGGGGGCTGAATGGCGAAGAACCGCATCCGTTCATCCTAGCACAGTGAGCCCCCCTGTGAGGTTGAGCCGACCCGCTCCCAGCAGCGAGCGGCCACACAGCCGGGAACACGGAGCCACGCCGGAGCCACGCCGGAGCCACGCCGGAGCCACGCCGGAGCCACGCTCGGTTAAACCCCGGGGAGAAACGACCACACGACCACCCGACCGACCGGCGCCGCCACCCGTACCTCGCTGTCGTGCGCCGGGAGCTGGTGAATCAGCTGCTTGATGCGGTAGCGCTCTCCGGGGCTGTTGACGTAGGGCACGCGGTCCTCAGGCAGGCAGCTGAAATACTGGTACACCTGCGTGAGGAGGGAGGGGGGGGGGGCACATATGAGGCCATTACACATCCACCCACGGAACATGGATTTAATTACTACAACGGAAGGAACAAAGGGTTAGGCCGGGGAACATTTTTGGAATTTTTTTCGGCTTGGCCGTGGTACCTGTAATGAACGCTGCCATAATAACACAGTTGTGTCTGACATTAAAGAGCAGGGGGACTGAGTGCTGCGCTTTCAAATGAATAGGAATCTGTAACTTTTTTTTTTTTTAATGATCAGCAACTGAATAGATCCTTTGCCTCTTCATGCCTCATGTTTGTGCCAGCATGTGCGTGTGGTTGTGGTTATGTGTGTGTGTGTGTGTGTGTGTGTGTGTGTGTGTGTGTGTGTGTGTGTGGTTATGTGCGTGTGGTTGTGGTTATGTGTGTGTGGTTGTGTGTGTGTGCCTGTGTGTGCGTGTGTGTGTGCCTGTGTGTGTGTGTGTGTGTGGTTATGTGCGTGTGGTTGTGGTTATGTGTGTGTGGTTGTGTGTGTGTGCCTGTGTGTGCGTGTGTGTGTGCCTGTGTGTGTGTGTGTGTGTCCGCGTGTGTGTGTGTGTGTGTGTGTGTGTGTGCCCGTGTGTGTGTGTGTGTGTGTGTGCGTGCTTGCGCGCTCTGCATGCCGACAGTAACCTGTTCGGGCTTGAGGCCAGGCGGGACCCATGCGTACTCCTCCGAGGCGCATCCCGAGTCGTCGTCGGAGATGGAGTGCCTCTGGAAGTCAGACACCAGCTTGGTCATCATCTTCTCCAGCTGCCCCGGCACGGCGCGCACCGCATGCTCCTCACGCACACACTTGCAGTGCACGCAGATCTTTCTGTGGGGCGCAGACGAAGAGGGGCATGATGATGGTGATGATGATAAAGGGGGCATTTTAGGAGACGCTTTTGTCCAAAGCGACTTACAGTCAGTACATTTGTGGGGTTCGACATGTGGACAGTTGGAGGAGGAGGGGGATCAAGGGGATCGGCTAGTGGATCACTATGGTTAGTGGACGACCCGCTCTGTCCACCCGCTCTACCCACTGAGCTACTGCCGCCCCATGATGATGATGATGATGGTGGTGGAGGAGGTGGTGGAGGAGGAGGAGGTGCTAACACCTGTAGGGAGTATCGATCACCATTCTACTTTTTACACCTGCAGTGGGACTAAAAACAGGTGTCCTACAATCCTCTCCTGGCAATCGCGGAGTTCCGACACCGGCATTTCTGGCTTCATTATGTGACGATGACACACGCGGCGTCACTCCATTCTCGCTCCCATCGAAACAAACTCGCTCGACCGCCGCCCCGTTCAAAGACTTGACGACGGCGGGGCCAGAAGGCGAGAAGGTGGCTACGTTCTGCCAACATTCAAAACCATCGCGCGCGCGCCACGCCTTCTGGTTTATCACCTTCCAGCGTCACTCCAACCCTGCCAGGGACGCCAGGCGTGGCTCCGCCGGCTCTCATGATAGGAGCTGCACAAGTCTGGAGCTGTGAGACGCGGCCCTGATTTATGAACACCTTTTTTTTTTTTCTGCGTCAGCGGTGGCAACATGGAGACAGGACTCGGTCCACACACACACACACACACACACGCGCATTCTGGAGAGCGGAGTGGAGACAGCCAGGTGGCGCCCTAGCTGGGACACACGGCGAGCACACAGGCGTTGGGCAGACTCCAATCCCAACACACAATCGCACAACTGTTCACAAACACAAACAATGGCACAACTCGACACCCAGTGGGTTCCACTGCAGCGGTTCCCAGAGAAAAAGCACATCGTGGTGAGAGCCGCGCACGCATGGCCGCTCACACGGCGGAACCACAAACATCTTACCAGATCAGCACTAGGATGGCTGCATTCCAGCCGCCGCTGTGAGCCATGAAGAAAGCAGGAAATGAGGTCACGGTTGTGAGGCCGATTGTTAATCTCATGGTTGTGAAGCGAGAAAAAAAAAAAACATAATAGAAAAAAAGGAGGAGATGGGAGACTTTAATCTCCCTCTGTGGCCTACTGCTAAAGACGATGTTAATCCGTGGAGGGCTTGCGTCTGCATGCATTGGGACAGACGGGGGGGGGGGGGGGGGGGGGGTGAAGCATGAGCAGAGAAAAGAGAGTGCGTGTTACTGAAGTAGCACGCGTGCGTCTTGACAAGGCGCCACGGCCACATGTGGCGTCTGTGTGTCCATCCCCCCCCGCCTCCCCATCTCCACCCATTGCGTAACCGTCTGCCAGCTGGTAGCACAAGGTCATCGCTCACAAAGCTGCTTGACTCGACGCGCGCACGTGCTCATGCACGTCAACTCAATTGAACTCCTCTGGTTGACATTCCTCCATCCCCCCGCTGCCCTGTTATTACGGTCGTAACTTTGACCAAAACAAAACCCAATAAATAATACATAAGTACACGCTGGGGATCCGCGTCACAGTCTGGTCTCCCGCTGACTGCCGGCGTGTTTCATTTGGGCGCCGTCAGCCTCCGATAAAAGGGTAACAGTCAGAGGGGGGATTACAAGACCGGCAGCAAGAGGAAACACATATCATGTGTTTGGCCCAGAAACATCAGGGCACTGGACCATGGGACATGTAGTCCGTTCCCCATCCTGGCCCCATATATGGCCATCTCTGTCAGGCAGGTGGTGCCAACAGAAACAAAAGCAAAACTCATGGATCGGCTCAGTGTAAGCCATGCTGGCAACTGCTCACCATCTGGGTGTGATTTTACACAGTGTATTGTGTGTGTGTGTGGGTGTCCATATGTGTGCATGTGTGTGTGTGTCAGGAGACATGGCATTAATGTCCAGATGGTGAAGGCGCAAGACCCAGACCTTTTCAATAGAGACATACGTCTTCTCATACACTTCCAGGATCCCTGGAGCCATCCTGTCACATGAGACGGGAGGTGACGTCACCACCAGGGTGGCAGGGTTCACATGCAACCTGCTGTAACTGAATGCAGTGCGCTGAAAGGAAACGAAGGACTACAACAATGGATCCCTGGGAGTGTGTATTGACAATGTGTGTTGAAGGTTTGATATGGGGTTACAACGTAATTGTAATTATACGTGACACACATACATTGCACATGGTAGTTTGGGGTTAAGTGTCTCTCACACAATATGTGGATACGTCTTTACAAACACAGCAATAGAAAACCAAAGCCCTATTTACCACGCTTTGGAACCTCTACCATGGGTATGTAGACTTCTTAGTATACTACAAAATAAAAACTAAAAGAGAACAAAAAGTTTAGACTTCCAAAGGACTATTTCAAGCAGTAAGGAGTGTACAGGATTGGTATACAAGTTTCATAATATTCACTTTAATATCAATATTTCATAATAGTCACTTTTAAGATTAAAGGATTTATTGTGGTATTGTGGTATAATCATAGGTTTGTAACTGATGATGTTTACTATGGTGATGGATTCTGCTTATACCCTGTTCTGTTTGGTTATGTGGCTCCAAAGATAACACGCAAAATGCCTCTGTATCACTTTTGGAACACATATGGAACATATCACTAAATGTGAAGGAGCTCAGCTCTTCCATGTTATTGTCTGCAAAACCACAATAAGGTCCATTCACTGGCAAGAGATTCAGCTTAGGCATTTGGTTGTAGAAACCCCATAGCATATTTAGCTGAAGTGTTCAACTGAAGCCAGAAAGAAATATAGGCAGACTGAGGCCTGCTGTCTTTTTTTCATAATCTAACTGAACATGATAAAACAAAAAAAGGGAAAAGATGAAAAAACATATTTTCTCTAGATGTCAATATCAGCAGAAGAGATCACACACACACACACACAAACAAAAAGTGAATTCGACAATGTTGTGCGTTTGTGGGTGACGGCGTCCAATGAGCTCCACCACCATCCTCTCCCCAGTGCGAAGGAGGCCACCCCTCGCTGACTCCACCCCCCCTTCATGGGGAGGCCACGCGGTGCTTCCTGTCTTCACCAGTAGCAGGATGCTCATAGGCAAAGGAAGGCTCCTTCCTATGGCCTCGTCTCCATGACCCCTATCCGGCTCCCTCGCCAACCCCCCAGCCTGCACACGGGACGTGGCGCACACATCCTCGCCACGTCCTGCACACATCCCCGCCACGTCCTGCACACATCCCCGCCACGTCCCGCTCCGATAGGGGTGGGTGTTATAAGGCCGTGTCAACAACGCGTGCGCGCGGCCGACCCGCGGCTCGGCGTGCAAACAGACGGAGGCTTTGCTCGGGGAGATAACCTTTGTTTACAAAGGCGACAGGCCTTTCTGCCGCACACTTGTCACGCGGAGCGAATGCGTCAGCGCAACGCCTTTGAAGTTATCAATCTGTATCGAAATCTTGGGAGGGTAAACATAACGCGACGCCACTAACCTCTAACCACCGCCACCGCAGCCCGTGATTCACGCCACACACGGGTTCTGGCACAGCCCACGAAAACCCTCTGCGTGTTAAAAAATAAAACCCTGCATGAAAGGGGCCGGATCAATCAGCCCCTTGTGGTGGGACGTGTGGTGAAGACGGGCAGTGTCTCAGGAGATGTCTCTGTGATGTCTCTGTGATGTCTCTGTGCAGACGGCGCGTCTCCTGATGTGCACGCCTCTCCGACCACGCAGACAAACCAACGCCAGCCGGAGGATGGAGAGGACACAACATTATCTGGAGATTCTCCTTTAATCCATTTTGTCTGCTGCCTGCAACGTAGACCCCCCCCCCCCGATGCACTCATCCACTCAGCGCTTCCTGTACCAACGCTTCAAGTAACCATTAGACAAGTTACACGGCCTGGCAAGGAATACGGTCTGACAAGTTTACTGCATCGGAATATGCTGGGAAAAAGAGGATTCACTCAGTAAAGCCTGGAGGAAGGCTCATTGCTGATAAATAAAGGAAGGAAGAAAATAGAAAAAAACGCATGGACGCACTGGCCTCAAAGAGCCAGCCTAGCCTGCGGGCGCTGTGTGTATGGAAGCCGTGCCAGCGCAGGATCAACAGATGGACTCGGGTTCTAAGGAAACTCAACTGTTGCCAATTAGGGGTCTAAAGCACTCACTGGATGGCCACGCTGCCTCACAGCGATGGGAGCTTCAAACACTCAGCGCACCGCGGGGACCCCCAGGGTCTGCCGTAACTTAATTCTTCCTCCACCATCTGCACCCGGGCCTCTCCGTTTCCAACCACCACCACCACCACCATCAGTTTAACTCCTGTTAGACGGGCATCCAGGGGATACAGATGGATTGTGCTCCGCCCCCTGCTCTAATGGAGCAGACCAGCTGAGCTAATGACCCCCAACTCTTCCACTGTCAGGGAGACAGTGACAACAAATGGGTTTCTGAAGAAGATGAAGAAGACGAAGCAGCAGCAGAGATTAGATGGAGTTTCCACTGAGGCCCAGGGGTCTCATTCCTCGACCTCCCATAACTCTCCATCAGCCACAAAGTGAGACACGCTCCATGCTGTACTAATTTGTGGACTTGTAATGCCAAACATGATACCACTTTCTCACCCCCCGCCCTGCAAGCTCCCCCCCCCCCCCCCCCCCCGACACCCCACTGCCACTTAAAGACATTTAAACAAAACAATGGCAGGTATGAACTTCACTCAGCAATTGGTGCTATTTAAATGTATGCTCCCGGTCAACATAGTTGTTTGACAGTTTACCTACCAGTCCTTTTTGTCTCGAGGATCAAGTGATTCAAGACATATGCCCATAATAAATAACAAAGGGCACGCCACAATAATGCCCCTAATGCGCTTCTGTTCTTCTCTCTGAAGTCGCCGTGCCCAGCAGCAACCCTCTGCGTTTGGGTCGACAACGGACTGAACCACAACTCTGGCTCCCGCTCTGACACATCCAGTCCAGACACAATAAATCACAGTGTGTTTATAGTGGGCTCCACGTCACGAGCCTGAAGGCAAGCAGGGGGTTGCTGAATAGCTTCAACCTTGGATAATTTTTTTAATCCAAGAGCCATTTGTCAATGTGTTCTACACCACTATTTTATAGGGCAGTGCATTCACATGAGAAAGTGCAGAACTGCGTACTGACGAAGGAGTGTGTGTGTGTGTGTGTGTGTGTGTGTGTGTGTGACATTATGAAGGGGGATTTAGGACCCTATCACAGCCGAAGGGGCTAATCTGATTAAGGTGATGGACAGGATTATGACCAACCAATACCCCAGACAGCTGCAGATAAACTACAGAAGAGGATGAAGAAAAGGGGGTGGAGGGGGAGGGGGAATCAGAAAAGCATCCCAACATTTCAAGACACGGCGATGCGTCAGCATTCAGGGCTGCTTGCTTGCGTGCTCGACTCATTCAGCAAGGCTCCGCTAATGACTCATTCATCAGCAGAGTCTTAATGAAGATACTTAAGCAATACGCTCTTACAAAAGCTGCATCAGCTGCAGGGTCAACCATCTCAGGTTGCTAAAAGTATAGCCGCCTTTAAACCTCCACTTACTTTCTCCTCTACTTGGCACTTGAGAGGACTCCTGACACTACTACCTCACAACTGGGATACGCACGTGATGCAGACACACTGTCCAGTGGAATGGGGATATGTTGACATAGCGGTGGGTAGTGGACGGTGATGGATGGAACAAAAGTGCTTATGTTAAGCCACAGAGATCAGCGTGAGCCACCACCTCCCTTATATAAATGCACAAATGATCATTCGTGGTGTTGTATGAAACCTTTTAAAAAGGGGGGGGGACATAAAACACAGAATGGCCATTGTCGGTCATAATCCCCTCCTGCACTATAATGTCAACCATGGCAAAACAGTGAGGCCGATATGGCTGCTGTCAGAGTGGAGGGGGGGAGGGGCTTAGTGACCACGCCGGCGAATTAAGTGAATGACCACATTGCGGGGCCACAGCGCTCCGTGAGGTCGCTCGGCTGTCGTGTGTTGACCCACTGGGATCGCAGGTCCATGGTTAAAACCCAGGAGAACACACAGGCGGCGGTGTCATCCCCTTCCCCACATCAGAATACATTTTAGCAGAAAGATTTAGCATTAAAGTGGACTCAAAGTATTTAGTTTCCAACTCAATGAACTCATACTGGGGTCTAATGTCATGGAACGCGGTTCAACGACGTCAACGTGCAACTTCTACAACTGCAGCTTTACACATTGTGGTCCTTTCTGTAAGCCAACCGGGTGTTCACTCACTGACGGCTATAGTAAACAAATCCTTTGAGTGCAGACAATATGCCGTGTCTGCATGACGTAACTTAAGGGGGCGGGGGGGTTGATACGTACCTCCAGCCGTGCACCTTGAAGCCCGGACACTGGTCGCCGCATCGCATGCAGGGCTGCCCCTTGTCCGGGTCCTCCTCCTGTTGCTGCAGGACAGACACGACAACAAACACTCACTTTATGGCTGCACTGGAGGATCACATCACACATCACAAAGCGCATACTGAGTCACAAACCAGGCGACAACAATGGCCGGTGTACGTGCGGTTGTCACGGCGCATGGCCTGGGACTTTTTAACAGCGCATTCTGCGTGGGCTGCTGGAGCATGCGAGCACAGCCTCAGAGCAATGTCTGGAGGAGCTCGTCACATTACTGGACTGCACACGCAAAACACTATGTCCGCCTGTACCTTGTGCTCATATAACAGGTGTTTGTCTTGTAAAACCCAGGGATGCATGGCCCCACCGGCGAATCACCCAGGTGATGGCTTGTGTGGGATAGTGTGAGATGATGCATGACCGGTGTAAATCAATCAATCAACAATTAATTGAATCTACCGGTCAAATGGAGGATTCAAAATCACCAAAATGTTCCTGAAGACATATTTGTGCTGTGGAACCCGAAATCCCCTAGCAGGTCAAAATACATTGGTGTGCGTGTATTATTTTAGGGAACTTTCCAGAGTGTGTGTGTGTGTGTGTGTGTGTGTGTGTGTGTGTGTGTGTGTGTGTGTGTGTGTGTGTGTGTGTGTGTGTGTGTGTGTGTGTGTGTGTGTGTGTGTGTGTGTGTGTGTGTGTGTGTGTGTGTGTGTGTGTGTGTGTGTGTGTGTGTGTGTGTGTTTTGAGATAAATGAAGATGAACAACCTCCCGAAATTCCTAAGCCTGAGAAACGCTGAGCCGTGCATCCGACTTTGGCACACGGTGAGAAAACAGTTTAGCGCTAGATCGAATACCTCATGTCTCGCCTGCTACCTATAGCCCAGGAGCTGTGTGTATGTGTGTCTGTGTGTGTGTGTGTGTGTGCATGCAGACTGTTTTAGAGATGAAAGGAAGGAAGCAGAGACAGGAAGAGAGCTGCACCCTTTCCCTCTCTCTGCGCCGTCTCCCTGTCTCTACTTTCCCTTCCTCTACTGCAGCCGGTCACCTCTTCCCCCCTCGCTCCTTTCTGCCTGTTAGCCGCGAGCTGCCGGTTTCACGGTGGATTTCTGAGCACGGTCTTTGTTTACTCATCGTGTCACCCTTCCTCATATTGTGACTTATTTTTCTGTGGTGTTTTTTTTTATGTCCCAGGGATGTGTTTAAGCCAACAATGAGATGGAAACAGAACAGTGGGATCCAGTGACACCTTCTCACTGTCTCTGTCCTATAGAGCACAGGACGGCCTGCACTGCTACAGTGATCGGGGTCGGGAAGCACTAGGGCTGTTGTTTAATCCAGACTGTGAAGTATCCATGCAGGTGGCGCACACACACACACACACACACACACACACACACACACACACACACACACACACACACACACACACACACACACACACACACACACACACACACACACACACACACACACACACACACACACACACACACACACACACACAGACCTGTGTGAATATGTTGAGCCATGTTTGGATCTTGTTTTCAACCACATGCAGCTCATAAAACCAAGTCGGTGCATCTGGCTGAAGAAGCAGCAGCACAAAGTACAGTCTAGCCTGTTTTCCCACAGGGCCTCTGAATGTGTGTTTTTATTAGAGCTTACAACAGATACAGTGCAGAATTTGTAACTTTCAAGCATTACTGCTATCATCGGCCACTTTGAGTTTGCTCAGCTTATCTGTCAGAGCAGCGAACACTGTTGAAATGTTACTGCACTTTTTGTGACGTCGGGCGACATTAGCGTTGGTGCACTTGTGTCTTTGAAGTAGTAGAATATTAGTCCTTTAATGGACTGTTAGGTAGTACATTGTCATGCTAATTCTACTGTTGCCTAGAAACGCTCACAAACAAATACTGCTTTAAGTAGGGTAATTACACATACCCAAAGCAGATTTACCACATAAAGTGTAAACTCAAAACCAATGAGGGTTTGCAAACTCAAGACACAAAAGAATGAATAAATACCTGAGTGACCACAGCACTAATGTGGCCTTCATTCGGAGTGTCTTAGTAAACCTTTTCTGATTGGATAAAGAAAGAAGAAAAAGATGACAGAGTAAGATGAAGGAGTGAAGAAAGTACAGAGGTTGTTATTCTGTTCTGTTATTCTATTCTGCAATCCCTAAAAACTTTCATCCTGAAAGTGTGCCTTTTGAGACTTGGACTCTATGCAGGTTGCTGTGTTTCAACATCACTCCAGTTCATCCTTCATCACACATTAAAAGCGGCATTCTATAAAAAGAGGTTTTCAGTGAACGATATTGAATGGGAAAACCATCTCAAATCATGAAAACGTGATGCATTGTTGGAGTCGGAGACAATCGGGAGAAACGTCATCTAATAGTTCTGTGGCGACAGCTAAAATGTGTCCATGTGTGGTTTTGGAAACATCAGGTTTGCATCTTCTTCCTAATGAAAGATTCAAACCGTGCTCACAGTCGCCTGCTGGAGAGACAAAGATGGCAGGGAAGGAGACGGCACTCTGTGTAAACAGATCCGGAGATGCACAAAACCAGTCCAGCTGGTTGTAACATGGCATGGTGATTATAGAGCAGAGATGTTTACCTCATTACCATGGCAAAGAGAGCGTCCGATAAGAAACGAACACAAAACATAAAGAATCTCTAGGTTTTCTGGTGTTTTGGGGCCCCCCCAAATGCCTGTCTTAGCCAAATGGACATTTATGGAATCTGTTTCTGTGGCCGACTTAACACTTCTGGTGTAAAGTCGGCCATAAGACTCTCTTGTCTTATTCATTAATGTGATGTGGGCAGCAGTAGCTCAGTGGGTAGAGCGGGTGGACAGAGCGGGTCGTCCACTAACCGTAGGGTCGGCAGTTCGATCCCCTTGATCCCCCTCCTCCTCCAACTGTCCACATGTCGAACCCCACAAATGTACTGATTGTAAGTCGCTTTGAACAAAAGCGTCTGCTAAATGCCCCGTTACCCTTTAATGTATGCAGATGCGTGCTGCACTGCATGCTGACTTGCATGGCCTTCTTCATGCATGTTTCTTTTCAGCCTCCCACAAGAGGTAATGTGTCAAGTGTGGAGGCTAACAATGGTCTTGGCTCTATTGTGTTTTCAGCAAAAGGACATGATGGGAGGGGTGGTAGGAAGAGAAGTTCTAAACAATGCCCCAAGAAAGTTAAGTTATGTGAAGAAGTTCACGTTGGCTGAAAAACATGCACGCTACGGCCATGCCTGACCCCGCTATTTTACATGTAGGTTTTAGGGTGAGGCATATCCAGATCCCGGCCACACACACAGCAATAATATGTCATTCAAAACACAGTGATCACCTCTGATTTGATTTTGCATACGTGCTCAACATGCAAATAATCTCAGTTTCTGTGAAGTCTCAGAACCACTGATGGAAAACTAAAACGTTACCTGTTCACTTTGGCTTAGACCAAGAGTCTGCAAAACCTTTCAAATGTAAAACAGAAATGTTGGTGTTTATACTGTGTTTGTTTATTTACTGCTTTACCATCCTAGAGATTTGGATGGATGAAGAAGCCAGCATACACAACATGGGTTCATTATTGAATAGGTCGAGTTGTGGTTTCTATGACAAAGTGTAATATACTGAACACACACACACGATTAAATAATAAGATCATTGACTAACTGCTTAAAGTTGAATTCAACTTTTTTGTCAGACAAAGCAAACACCTTTAAGACACTATAAGATGTTTATAATTATACGTTTACTATTATAATGACTCCATTGCTAATTGCCATTATGAAGGACATTCTATAGACCAAATATTCACTCCAGCTTTAGTTGCAACATTACACAGACATTCTGCAGGGTGGAGTCCTGGGCCATCATTCAATGTGGTTCTGATGTAAATGATCCACACCAGCGTTCGGTGAGGGCTGGTTTGAGATCAGATCGCCCGAGACACATTTCCATGCCGGGCGACAAGAGTCTGCCGTTTAAGTCAGTTGTATGCAATTGCATGCCAAGTTCATGCATGTTTTATATGCAACTACGATCACTTCCGTTCATGGCCTACTCATCCTGCTGCTGCCACTGAGCCTCTCATCATGCAGAGGAACAGGGACCTGACTGACACAGAGTGCTACTCGCCGTAACCATGACAAAAGACCTCAGGTGCTGGAGGCATTAGGTCCCTGTCTGCGCACCGCTGAGTCAAGTCAAACCCAACAGGCACATGTGGTTCTTCGTCAGAGCAAAACACCTGCAGCCACCATTCACAAGATCAACCCCCTCAGAAAACCGCAGGACATAAGAAAGGCGCGGTGGGGACTCCTGGTCACTGATGGACTCACACCGCATGACGCCACAAAGAATGCTTTGAAAAAGGTGAGTTCTGAACCCGGTTAACGAGTAATGTGTAGAGCTGCCGTTTCAGCGGCGCTTGAAGGGTTAACCATTAACACGAGGTCATGGGTCACGGGGCCCGCTTTGCCTTGGCATGTTGGCCAGATACATCTCCCCCTGGCCGGACAGGATCAACCACAGACACACTCAGACAGTGATCTCCTCTGTTTTCACTATGACACCAGTGTTCTTTCTGTTATTAATGAGACCTCTGCATCCTGTTCCCTAAAATTACTCACGAAACACAGATGTTTGTCTGCATGTGTCCACGTGACCTCTGCTGGGACACTGTTCTCACTGGGGAGTTTATGAATGAAACCAATGAGGACTTACTTTGGTGACAAATATAAGGAACTTGAAAATACCATTCATGAAAAGGTATGACACAAGAACCTTGACAAATCAGCTAGTCTAGCTTAACTTTCTTTAAGTCAAGTGTTACAAGACCTATTGTGACTTTCCAGGTAGGGTATTAGGTGTATATACACGGGGATTGACATGTTCTATATAAAAGTGGAAACCTGACACAGGGATAATAAGAGAGGATTAGCACATCGACTGTAAGCTCTTAGGCCCTTCTACTGCATAACTTGTATGCAGTAGAAGTAAGTTATTCTGTGTATGGGCCTACTTTCTGTCTCACTAAACATAACACCGTGAAGATGTGTTTGGAAGTAGGAACGGTAGGCCTATACAAGTAACGTCGTGTTCAAATGGCAGCAGCCTCGTCCCTCTAACTCCTGTCCAGGTAAATTCCTATGACGTCATTGGTCGTAACCCGGGCGCTTTCAATGATTTATGAAACAAAGACACGAAAAGTCTGTTTAATTTTGAATTTAAAATAAGGTACACGGTTTGTTTGGTATTCAGAAACATTGCTCACTGTGTACAATTATCGATAGAATTTTGTCGAAATAGTAGCCAGGTAAAGGTGATGGCGCGGCGACGGTTTTGTGTGTTATGGATCAAGTCGGCGAATAGATAATTAAAAGTGTGTTTAACAACGTAGAAATATGACTTGGTGGAAATAATTTGACACATTCGGGATCCCAAAGTGATGTTTGATCTGTATGGCTCATTAAACACGTGTTTATATGTAGCCTAGTGACGACGAAAAGAAAGAAACACACTTACCGAGCGGTTTGATCGTCGCTTCTTAGATCCTCGGGAGAACATGGTCCAGGGTCACATGGAACTACACACCCAGCAGGCTATACCTTGTAGCGTGATCTTTACTTCACTAACCCCTCCAACGGAGCCTACACGCCTTCTCCAACGCGTCCCATGCTGTTTATTCCTCGTCTCAAAACTTTAGGCAACAGAGTCAGTCATCATCCCAAAGTTAGGCCCGCACATACGTGAGCAGGCTTGTGAGCAGGCTTGTGAGACAGTACGGTACAGTACAATACAGTACAGTACAGTACCTGTGCTGTACACACAGGCGACCCCCGCCCGATATACTGGCTGCTTCTCTGCTGCTACGGTGTTAAACTCGCGTGTTGGGCATGGAGTGCCTCTGGAGAGGGTCTTCTCTTCCATCTGCTCGACTCCACCTGAGAGAGTTCCACGGGCAAAACACTTGGCCGGGTGGGAGGAGTCGGGAACGTGGAGATCGAATTCTGTCTTTAAAACATAATGGACGTTTATCAGGTTTTACACAAGTGCGGTCCAACATACGTTGTTGTACACCTACACGTTACCTTTTTTCTTTTTTAATTAAAGGAACGTGAATGAACAAGCCTAATTTAAAGACGTAAAGATTATTGCAGAAACCTTAGCCATATCCCACGAAAATAGTGAATAGTGCAATAGTTAGAATGCTTGTCGCTCGCCTGCATTTGATTAAAGTCACCTTTAGTTTGACAATTTTGAAATGTAGACATTTGTAGTTTTGGATAGGCCTATATAGACTTGTGTTTAAGAAAACAAAGAATATTAGTACATAGTGAACTGGCTCCACCTAGTGGAAATATATTAGAATACATTTAGGTGCGTACTCACCATTGACTGTGGTACTCACCCATTTCGTCAATTTAAGTGCATACCGTAGTTCTATGAATACACAAATAAGACATTATTCACACTTTCGATGTGGTAACAATAAGTTTTAATTCTGAAATCACTTATGTTTTAAAGTTTGAACGGCAGAAACATATTAGTTTAAATCATTTAGGCTTCTGTTTAAATGGAAAGAACATTTGTACAGTTTAAAGTTTAACAAGACAATATCCAAATCCAAAAGTACCATTCACAAGCACTCAAGTGAGCACAGTCACAGGAGACGTCTATTTTGGCCGTGATTAAACATTAATACAATATATTGTTGCACTTTGGAAACTTATTACGCACACACACTGAAAAACATACACAAGACCTGAGTAGAAAGAGTTGAAAATCATTTGGACTGATGGGCATCCCCCAAGCAAGAAGAAACAGGTCTTTGGTGATTAATTTATTACAAAACTTAGAAAGAACTAAAACTATGCGTTGATAAAAACCAGTGGAATACCAATACAAATAGGCATATTAGGTAGGCCTAATCATCACTTTAGTTCATCTTCCGTCTGTAAAAGAATATAAAGTATTATTGATTATTAAACGCAGCAAAAGCCAGACTAGACTATAACAAATGTCACTCTTTGTTTTTAATTGGGACCAGATTAAGGCACAAGGCATGAATTAATTCATCAATTAATGTTGAAATGGCAGAGAGAGCATGAAAGGTTTGATGGTTGTAAGCCTGAATCTTCATGTAAACTTTACTGAACATGAACATCAAAACATATCTTTAAACCAAAACTCAAAGCAAATCAAGTAATTCCATAAACCCCCATTATTGTTTAAATTGTTTCTCGAATCTATACAGAGTATTGAGTGGACGAGGAGACTTTGCCCCCATCAACATTATCATTATATTCCATTAAAAACAGTAGAAATGTGCACTAAACCAATTAGCGAGAGAAAACCGCTTCAGGGACGCTAACAAATGCTTTACAGTGCCAATTATTTACAACTTTCCCTTTTCATGTGACCAAACTCCAAATCCATTCAGACACACCCACGTTGTTGTTAAAGTTTAAACAGGGACACCCGAATGAAACCAACACACACTATTACGCAGGCACTCGGTAGACCTGCCAGGTCACTGTTTGGTTAGCCACGGCATCCCCCTCCTGGCCCAGACCTTTTAAAGCTGCAGTGTGTAGAATTGAACGGCGTCTAGTGGAGCAGATATGGCAGAAATGGAATATAATATTCATCAGTATGATTTCATTAGGGTACACTCCAATGCAAATGACAATGGTGGTGTTTTCGTTTCCTTGAGAGCCCTTTACATTTACAAAGGGGTAGGGTCCTCTCACACGGGGCCCGACATGTTGCACCGCCATTTCTTCTACAGTAGCCCAGAAAGGACAAATGGCTTTAGAGAGGACACATTGTAATTTGTAGCAGTCTAACTCTATCTGTCAACTATGGCCTATAGTTTTACAGACTTCATCACCAAATAAGAACCCATAACGAATAATAACTCAATACAAAGTTTGAATCTATGACAGACCCTCGTCACCTGACCACTTGACGCTGGTGCAGACAATGACATCATTCTGGAAGTGCCTACTGGCTTCTTGCAGACCAGTGCAGGCCACCGCAGCTTCTCCTACTTACTCCTACTGTGTTGGAAAGCGAGAGGTGGGTGTGTGTGTGTGTGTGTGGGGGGGGGGGGGTTATTCAATTGGTTGCGATCTGCTACCTCACTGGTATATGCCACGTAAAATCCTACACACTGCAGCTTTCAAA
>JAXIVH010000006.1:2910666-2970666 GCA_036785325.1 Urophycis tenuis
CTCTATATAGCTCTACCGTCAGAGGATCCAATAACAGCACAGAGCACAAGAGTGGACAGCCCCACCATGGCTCCCAGTGTGTAAATACCCTTTAATGGCATGCAGGGCCCAAGATGCCTGCTACCCCCCCTGCTACCCCCCCCCCCCCCCCCCCCCCCCCCCCCCCCAGCACAGGGGTAGGGTGCGCTTTTTCAAGGAATTTCCCTTAGAGGGTCTAACTCTGGAGAGACTGGTAACAAGGCCGGACTCTCTGTAAGAAGTGTGTGTAGGCCTACGCAACAAAAGAAGGGTTTCTTAGACCACCTTCTGCGGAGAACTTTCACCAGTGCGCAACACAATGTACCTTATTATCAATTCAAGACACAAGCATGACAGCACTGAATTGGGATCTATGATGCGGATTATAAAAGGAGTACTATATTGGCTGGCTAACATGGAACAATTATGATTACAGAAGACTGGTGTTTTTCATCATATTTGCAGAACATCATATCATGCATCCATGTGGCATTTAATCAAGGAAGGTTACACGCTGCAGGTAAACCTACAGGAGATCTGTAAGGTGATTTGATAAAAAATTGGAAATGTTTCATGATGGACATGCACAAATGGTACTAAAATGAAATTACTCACTGCAGAAAGCCAGACGTGTCATCTGCCAAGTTAAATCGTATGCATTTTTGGTTTGTTGCCAAATGGGAAAACACTCAAGGAAAAGTGACAGGTGGTGGAAGCGCGACGGAATCCCTCGAATTGACCCCCCAACCCTAAAGCCACGTGGTTCTCATTCCAAAAGGAGACGCGACATATCTGTCATTTCGAAGCTAAACACATGTTTGGTTGATAACGACAAAACAAGCTAGATCAGATCCTTTGTCAACCAACGCCACATTACACAAGTAAACACTATAGAGAGAGAGAGAGAGATAGAGGGCGAGAGCGAGTGAATGTATTGCAAAGCGGTCGGGCAAGCAGAGACGATTGAACAGAGTTGAACGTTATTTAAAAATACTCAAGTGAGTAACACTTACTATTTCCGCTGCAAGAATAAACCCTTTTTGGGTCTTCACGTAACTTTTCAGCTTCTCAAGGCAGTTGCCAGCGGGGCTGACTGCAGACGTATCAGCCATTCTTCAACTTAAGTCGCGGGTCTAAAACCTTCACTTGTAGCTGTGTATCCTGGGGGGGTGGGCAACGACGCGAGATGCCCCCAACAAATACAAATGAATGGCTGGTGGCTGTTTGTGTATCGAAAATAGATCTCCGTCGTTGAAATGTTGACAGATGTGCTGCTTTAAAACAGTGGCTGTTTCCAGTTTTCACGTTTTGATCGGCAGCCCCGGGAGGAGGAGGGAGTAAAGACGACAGCGGGGCGTTGGCTTTCTCTTTTCTCAGAGGGTTTCATCTGTGGGAGGAATCACGCAGCTCGCCACACTGCGACCTGTTGCTGGGTTCTATTCAACGCGCAAGGAAGTACAGCGATTGACACTTATAAGAGATATCATTGCATAGTGAAACACGACATTTTCAATGCCGCCTTTGTTTTGGATTGATTTGCTCGTGTTTATTTTGGCAATAGAGCGCCTACAGTTTCCATGACAACTTGGCACATTATGCAGGCTGCCCACGCATTCTTTCCATACCACGGACTGCTTTCACTTTTTTTATTTTATCTCACTCTTCTGATTTTGTCTTTTTTTTTAAATCATGCATGCGTATGTTGAATGAGGTCCCACACGATTTGAAACAGGAAGTAGGCCTACCCTGAGGTCTATGGCTATTTTAAAGTAGGCTGTATTCCTGCGAGTCCCGCCCGCCAGGCACCATGAAGTCCTACATTATGAGGCACCAGAGTGTTGGGGCGCCACTGTACGTTCACAGGCTGAATGGACCCTCCCGTAACTTCCCGTTAATGATTTGTGTAACATTCGTGTGGACTGCATTCGAAAGCATTTTATTGTAGCCTAAACATTTTACGACGTATTTGATTACAGAAAACAATTTCGTGTTGGTCTATTCGTGCAGTCACATGGGAGATGATTACTTAACAACTGGAAAAATATTAATTTCCCATGTCGACCGGCTCCATTGAACAGCACGCACACGTTTCTACAGTAGGCTACTTACACCATGACTTGAGTCGAATCTACTTTGAAATGTCACATCACCGATAAAGCATATTTGGTTGCAAAACATACAATATAATAAGAGGCAGACATTTAACCATCAACAGAATAATTTCAAGTTTTATTCATTTTTATTTCACACGAATTCCATATAATAAGAATACAGTAGAATTCTCAAGAGTTTGGGATATTTTTTTCTCAGACTTATCATCATAAATACTACTATGAATACATCATACACAATAAACACAGCACTATCCAAAGGCGTAGAGTATCACAAGACATCATTCACCACTAACAACAGAGTATATTTTCATTTGAGCATATGTATCAGAGCTACAGTGAGACAGATAGGGAGAGGGAGAGAGAAAGAGAGAGAGAGGAAGAGAGAGGCAGGGGGTACTCCAGGAAGTAAGACAGCTGTTGCTTCTCCATCGCCTCGTCCAGATGACCCAGACCGTTCTTTCTAACAAGTCAATTTGAAATTGAAACGCACCCGTAGGCCTTGAGATGCCTACTTTCTGTGTAAGCAAAACTACCAACGCCAACCCACACCTCACCATTTTACAAATATGTTCTTCTTCCAACAACCGAATGGAGGATTGGCAGTAAATCTGTAATGACCTAGAATGTTCATGTTTATTTCAGCACTTGATTGTGCTTCACACTGCATTGTGAAATACAGTGTGCTGTATGTGTTAACCCCCGTCGCTACTCAACCAACCACCACTGTGCTGATTCCATAGCATGAACTCTGCTGCATCTATTGATCTGAAAATGGTCAGTTGTTCATTAGGGCCACAAGGTATAAGATACATGCATTAATTGGGCGTGTCTCTCACTGAGGGAAGGGATGGAAGGGAATTGGGAAATGCAGGAGCCTTATAAATTATGAAGCAATATTGTTGAAAAACTCAGGATACAGAATACCCCATGGTTTGAGCTTGACCTTCAAAACCATATAGTCTATTTTGTTCTCACACAAACAACAGTACATGATAATGTAAATATGTGACTTTCATGATTATGCGGCAATAGAAACAATGGTTAAAAAACTATAGGACTCTGTCTTACTACTATTTGGACATAAAGGCAATCAAAACTGGACAAGGTTCATTGACGAAAATGTGCTTGATGCCATTACATACATCCAAACAAAACACACACACACACACCCACACCCCCACACACACACACACACACACACACACACACACACATTGCTAAACAGTTAAACTTCCCTGATACACAATCTTCACATTAATAGAACACAACAGCAGGTTTTTGGAAAAAAGCATAGTATATGCAGATAAAAGATGCTACCATGCTAACTATTTGTCATTACTATATGCATTTTATATTTTTGTGCCAGGTTTTTACATTTTCTGTTAAACACAAACGTGAAATCCCGTCATGACAGTGATGTAGTGATGGAAACAGAAACAGCAACTCAAAAACAAAATAATAATGCACTAACATTTCCTCACTGCTATAGCAAACATAAGTTTTCTAAACACTTCCGTTGAAACATTTACCATTACATTGACACCAACCTCAACCACTGGAAATCCTCTCCATTATATGAAACAAATACAAAAGAAAATTAGAAAAAATCTATCTCAAAAAAATGTTTCCTCAACTAAATAAGTAGCCTGATTAAGAAGTGATGGATATGAACAGGACATTAGGGTTAAACTATGTAAGCTCCTAAACAGAACCAAATTAAATGCAGTTGAATAACTCTGTGCTCTACATTTGTTGTATAACAACTAATATGGAGTGCACAATTATTCAACTGTGTATGTAATAATAATAACAATAATTATATATATATATCATTATGTTTATATTTACACAGCACAGACAAATACATTCTCCCAAGTTAAATATTACTACAATTTTCTCAATTAAATTGAAGACTCTCCCATTTAGTAAGATGTATCTTTACCGTTCATTACTGAATGTTTTGGTATTGTATTCAAGTTTCTCTCGCATGACCAAACAGACAAGCCTCGGTTGTCTTCTACAGTTACGTACATTACGAGACTAAACAGCTTGTTACAGCAAACTCCCCCCCACCCCCCCTCCCTCCCCTCTCCCCCCCCCCCCCCACCCCGCAGCGTGGTCCAGGCGGGCGTCCACATCGTCCCTCCTCCTCTAGTTGACTCACAGACACAGACACACACACGCACACACACAGAGGAGTGTGGAGTTCAGGGCGGTGGTCGAGAACCACACTCCAAAATTACAACTAACCTCAGCCTGGAAGAAACACACACACAGACACAGACACACACACACACACGTGCAAACGAACACACACACACACACACACACAGACGCAAAAAGCATTACAAAAACATTGCCTGGCAAGCCGCTTATCTGAACAAGAATGCAAAATGACATTACATCAATTGCACAATAATAATTATTCTATAAAGTATTGTGAATGTAGTGTGAAGTATTGTGAAAGTGCTATTGATCCATGTGGGATCAATAAAGTCTAACCTATCTATCTACATCTTATTTTAATTATAGTAATAATAGTAAACCACCAGACGAGTTAATCTGTGCATTCACATTACAGCAGAGGATTTATTCCCCCATAGCTGCTTAAATGTGCTTACGATTGCAGCATTCTGTGTGGTTAAACTGACTGCATTGTTTCCTCCCATTGGATGATGGTGATGATGATGACGACGATGACGCTGTGTGTTGTGCTTACTCACCATCCTGTCGCTTCGCACCGAGCGGATGGCCTCACATCTGATTGGAGTAGGAGGTGGGTTGCTGCTCGTAGCCCTGGCTGTACTCCCCGCCCTCGCTGTAGCTCTGCTGGCCGTAGTCGGGCTGGTAGCCTCCCTGGGAGCCGGCGTAGGGGTCCTGCTGGGCGTAGTCTCCCTGGGCGAAGGAGTCAGGGGCGGGCTGCTTCTCCTGGGACGGAGCGTAGGTGCCTCCGAAGGCGGCCAGCCAGCCGGTCTCCTTGAACACGAACCACAGGTTTCCCGCCCACAGGATCAGGTTGATGAAGCCGAAAGCCTGGATGATTGTGAAGAGCCAAAAAAGGGGGGGGCAGGGTGTTAAGTTGGATTTGTTTGGGGGGGGGGGGATACTTTGTTTGTACTTGGGTCCTAAGAAAAAGAACAGAGGTACATGAGACACTTTGGTACATGAGACACTTTGCTCTGAAATACAGAGGATGGACATTTTTGCTTGAGCAAAAAAAAACCCCACCAAAAACTATCATTGTTATGAGATGTTATTAAATATGACATTTAAGTAGTTTTCGAAAAGCCAGCCGCATTTGTTCAAGCGCTTCCTGCGGGATGATCGAGGCAAGGCGCGGCCGATCCTTTTGTGCGAAGGTTTTCCACAACATGTTTACATCAGGCGTGTGTGCGCGAGGCGGCGCGAGGCTCGTACCACAGAGGTGTTGAGGCCGGAGACCTTGGGGTCGTGGACTTCTTTGCAGCGGTTCTCGTGCTCGTCACAGGCGCTGATGAGGGGGATGACCCGGTCGGGGTCCGTGGCGGTCTTGACGTCCGACAGGCCCTTGGCCCAGGCGCACGAGGACACCAGCCAGAAGAAGGTGAACACCGCGGTCACCACAAAGTCCTGAGACCAAAGACCACAAGCGTCCGTCAACACCTCAGTCTGACGTCAGCAACATGAACATCCCTAAAGTCATGCAAAAATAAATGAAAAATGCCGGTTGGCATTTGAAGGCTACTCACAATCTGGGGCCCCTTCTGGTTTTCCCGGTACTTCTCCAGCATGAAGCAGTACACGGAGAGGGCCGCCATGGAGTACAGGAAGGAGAAGACACCGATGGTGACGAAGAACTCAGCCGAGGAGGAGTAGTCCCCGACCAGGAAGAGACGCTCGGGGGCTTCCCCTTTGCAGGTGGGGGCGTCGAAGTACACCTGATGGAGCCTACACACGCCAGACCCCACGCCAGACAAACAGACAGACAGACAGACAGACATACTTTAATGATCCTTGAGGGAAATTGCATGGCGAAGCCCCGTAGGGTGCAGACGACCACAGAATAATTAATTGGCATTCAAGTGGAAAGTAATGCATTTGACCACGTTCTTGTGGTTGCAGTAGACATATCAAGTAACTACGAGAATAGATAATGTCATTTGATACAACATGATACAAATCGCATATGAGGTCATAGACACGAGGCAAAACAGTACCACGGGTTCTTCTGCCATGCAACGCACAATGAATTTGAATCTCAAATTCAAATACCAACTCTGCATTTGTATGCAACTGTAACCATATTGTGTAATGTGTGTGCAGTGTGCAAACGGGGATTCAGTGTATGCTCGTGCAAGAGTGACTGACCTGAATGGATACTCAAATTCTACCTCGATGGCCAGGTCACTCTCCGACCGGTTTTTGCACTCAACGCTCATCTTGAACATGCCTGAGTAACTGCCACATGTGGAGAAGGCAAAGATGGCAAAGATCTGCAGCAGAAAGATGGAAGTAAAAGACATGAACAACACAAAGACATGAGCCCTGACCCTAGCTCATTCAAGGAAGACAAATGCCATGTATCAAACCCATAAATGAAACGCTTGAGCAACGTGTAAACCCCCCCCCCCCCGACTAACAGTGACTAATAGTACGCGGAACAAAGCAGCGATGTGAGGTAAGCGACTCCCTTCTGTGACAACGGTTGCTACGTCAAACGAGCCGCGGTTGTTATCGCTAGGGCGTCTGGAATGTCTCAGGCGCCGAGGCCGCGCCGATCACAACCAGCCTCTGATAAAGGAGCAGCCCGTGCAAATCAATGCAGCGATATCGCCAGGGTAACCGAGTGGGAGCTGCACCTGTTGCCATGGTTACCGCCACCTTAAAGTTATGTCTGTGTCGCAGCACATTTCCCTTTTCGCTTGTCGTTAAACAAGTCCTTGGTTATCAGGTGGATTGGAGGCGTGAAGCCCCGGGAGCTTCCGGTGTGGTCTCGCCTTCAGGTGAGTACCGTTCCACGGTTTCCCCGTATCACCAAGTGTACTGCATAAGCACACACATGCGCAGATAATGCACTCTCACACACAGCAGATTAGTCAAGCAAGACTATTTTTACCATAGCTTGGCCTCCCCTCCCTGCAGGCCAGATGGGATTGGATAGTAAATCCAGTTATTAATCTGACTGAGGTACACTGCCATCTGTCACCAAACTGTGCCCACAGGAAGCTGGGAAGCCGGTCACAATACATGCACGCACACACCCAGACACACACCCACATAGTCACAGGTACGCACAGGGTTTGTCCCTCGTATTGCTTAGTAGTACAGTCTTACTGCTGCAGGAGTCAACACACAAAACTAGTTACAATAATCTGTTGGCTAATGTCAGTTGAGGATTGTTTGGCTGGATTAACCCCATAGAGGAACATGGCTGTTGAAAACCTATTGCTTGGATTACTTGACCACCTTCGGTGTTTTGGCCCGTTATGGAGTATAGTCAGCCAGCACTCATATCTTTGCTCCTTAGTCATGTGCTTTGTGTTTATTCTATATTGTTTGTGTAACAGGAGTTGAATGTTGACAGACAACACTTAACCATTCGGAAGAAAAAATCTCTTGGAACTCATTTATGTTTATTCTTTTCATGACTATCCGACAAATATCTTCACATTTGTCAAATGTTGCACATCACAAGCCAGATTTTTTGCATCAAACAATGCTATGCCTGCAAGGGACCCAGGTCAAATCGCACACGATATGACCTGGGTCCCTTGCAGGCATAGCCTGTATGGTTGTATGGCGATCATACTTAAAAGGGAGTTGGTGTGATTATGGATGCATTTTGCAACAACTACAGCATTTAGACACTGCATCGATACAGAGTGGCATTATATTCAGTGAGTGGGAAGATATTTTTGTACTCGAGTACACTTCTCAGTTGATTTGAATAACGTCAAAATGCCACAAATATTTGAATAATATGGCTTGTGCGTTGTGACTTGAACACTGTGGTGGAAACAGAATTAGCCTGATGATGAAGCTGGAGCTTGTAAATTAAATATAGGTTGAAATTTGTGTGACTCCATTATCTATTTTATAATTTTGCTCTACTTACATAATTATAATACTCAAATACAAAAGCTATAACTTTATACATATTTCTAAATGTTGTTCAGTTTCTAAATGTCAGGATTTAAAACAAAATTAAACAAAATTTGCATGAGCCACAACAATTCTATGAGTAAAACAGGACAAACACGGTTTCCACATGAAGCACAATGCCACAATTACTGGTTCCTCGACAGCTGAGTGGACGGCTGAATTAACAGCTGAAAGACAAAGCAAAAGATAGAGGGAGGGATGGCCTTGTGTGAAAAGAAATGGCTGCCCACGGAGCGTTTGCTGTCATGGCAACAGTATTAGCAGCATCACACAGGAGGTAGAAGTGGTTTCTGCTGCTACTGGTATGTTGTCACGTGGTGCTGTGTAGAGAGGACACTGCACACTCGCTAACATGGATGCAAAGTATCATAACCATCTGGGCTACTTTTCTCTTCTCTCCCACGTTGGTTGCTATTGCTTGTGCAAGTGCAATGTGCAAGTGTACAAGCATGCAAACTGCGAAGGCATTATGTGTGCCTGTGTGTGTGTGTGTGTGTGTGTGTGTAAAAATGAACCTTCATTTGAAGATGCACTAATTGGTGATTAGTCGTGTTACGTGAATCTGGTGGACCAATGCAGAAACACAAATGTGCTACTACAGCCGAAAGCATGTGGAGGTTGTTAAACAGCTACTACAGCCTGAAGGCTGTGGAGAGCGTCAAACAGATGTGCGATGCAGTAAGAGTCACAAGAGCTCTGCAGAACCACAGACCACAACCCCATATCGCTGGTGGATAAGATCAAAAGTTTTACATGTTCATCTATAGGAAACACATGTTTTCCCCCTTTCAGGCGAATACAGGCGATGAGTCAGAGAGTGGAGAATTCATCACTGGTGGTATGATTTGTTCTTCTTCTGTTGTTGCCATCAATAGTGAGTGGTGGGGGGGGGGGGGGGGTATTTTTGATAATAAAGATATTGTAGCTGCCCCCCCCCCCGTGTCAGTGCCGTGTGTACATTCCATGCCCTCCAGCAGCAAACAGTGGCAACGTCACCGCGACTCACCACGGAGACCAATAGAAGAGCCGCGTCTCCGCTGCATGACTCACACAACCAAGGACGTTCTATTTTAATTGTGTGCCAACGAAAACACACACACACACGCACACACACGCACACACACACACACACATACGCACACACACACACACACACACACACACACACATACACACACACACACACACACACACACACACACACACACACACACACACACACACACACACACGCTCACACACACACACAGAAGAATGAGAATGTACGTTCTCTATGCAGGTGCATACTGTAGTGTTGGTATACACGGTGTGTGTCAAAATGCATATTCAACACAATAAAATGTGTGTGACCTTCAAAGCCGTTACTCTCTTAAGGAGAAACACTGGAAGAATATGTTGAGTCATTCAAAGGGCGTTATTTTTAAATGCAAAAATACATCCAATTTGTCAAAAACTTTCCAGGTTAAAATGAATCAAAAGAAAACGTGACATGCTGTGTATGAAATGGAAGTCATCTGGATGTGTGTGCGCGGCAACGTTGCCTCATCAATCCTGTTGGAAGGGTGGGTTTAAGTGCGATTGTTTGTCTCCAGTGTAAGCAGAACGGGGGGGTTGGGTGGGGGAGAAGTGAGTGCAGCATCATGTCCATATTAATCCACAGAGAGCAGCAGCAGCAGCAGCAACCACCCACCAGCTGCTCCACCTCTCTGGGTCTGACGTGGAGACACACAGACCCAGTGACAAATGATTCACGGAGCCCGACCCAAGCCTCCTGAAGCCCTGGCTGCTGATTGGTGGCTATGGTTCGCCATGACCCAGGCAGGCCGTGTGGAGATGCTGGAACAGTCATAAGGCTCCAGGGAACAACTCCACTCTTAGCACACCAAGTGTGTCTTGAAAAGGTCGAGCTACACTGATTTCCAACCTATGTGTATGTATATTCTCTGCATGACTGCAAGCAACACTTCCATATTAGCATTGTGGTCTGCTTCAATAACATTTCAGATGTACTATGCTGGCATTCAAGTATGGTTACTTACAGCATTACCTCTACTGGGGAACTGGGCGAGCAAAATGCAACCAACTCAATATTCATTTTAATATTATAATAATAATTATTATTGTCATTATAAAATTAGTGAGCAACACCTGTGTCTACCCTGGTTACCCATCTCCATGGTCCATCCGCTCCTGACTCATTTCTTATAAAGAAATACACTAACCTCAGTTAGCTTTTAAGGGGTAGAGGGTATGGCAGAGGGTCCATTTTATTTGGACCAATATTGTATTCCATGGCAGCAAGGTCAAGTTTCGCATACAGTCCTGGCACTTGCTCTGCCTCCGGGTAAACACTGACAATGTTAAACATTAATGGTCCATTAAAGGCACTGACTTTCAGTTAGCTGCAGATTCGAAACAGGTCGCAACTTCTAGAGAGCCGATAAATGTATGGTAAGATTGATTGGGAAATAGTCTTTTATCTGCAAAAAAGGAGCAGGGTTCTGCCATGGTGCAGCGGCCCCGGGGCCAACCACAGCTGTCAGCCTGGGAGTGGGCCGGCACCCACAGCAAAACAACATGAACATGGGGAAGAACAGGGATGCCACAACAGTAGCTTTTCAGGTTTGAGCACAGAACACTAGCATATACAGTCAGTTAGTTACCTTTGGTGTAACTGAAGAACATTTGTTTCTGTAACTTGTGGTCAATATTTCAGTTAAAATACTTTCAGTGATGCAATGATATTCAAGCATGTTGGAGACAGTGACCAAGACAGATCAAATCTACAATTGCTCGGTCATCATAAATTGCCAAACAGGCTTGAACTAACACTACATGGCAACTCATCGACGTGCAGGCATATGTAAAGAAAATTATGTTTTTGAAAAAATGCACAGTGGTTTGCTCCTTTATGTCTGACATTAAAAAAATGTTTAAGTGACATGGTTTCACTTGATTTTAATCAGTTCTCCCCAGACTGCATTCACATCATAATAAAAAAAGGCCCAGGTACTGCATATGAGGGTGCTTTAGCCCCATCACCTGGTGGAAGGACGTTTAACTATCTATCTATCTACATGTCTATATGTATGTGTACTGTATATAGGCCTATATATACAGGTATATATATATATATATATATATATATATATATATATATATATATATATATATATATATATATATATATATATATATATATATATATATAGAGAGAGAGAGAGAGAGAGAGAGAGAGAGAGAGAGAGAGAGAGAGAGAGATCGATCGATTGACATCTATATCTATATATTTTTATATAAAGTGTTGTAAATGCTCTGGACATTTATTATACCTAATATTAGCCTTCCATACTCCCAACAATAGTACAACCGTATAACCCGTAGGCTAATGCTCTACCCAACAGACGAAGAGACGAGCCGCATGGCCTGATGGGTACTGTAGTTTTATAGTTACGCGCGGCCAAGTCACGAGCGTATAAAGCTTCGCGTAGACTACAGCTTTGTGACCTCTGATTGGCCGAAGGACACATGTTAGCCAACATAACGACATTAATAAATTGTTATCTATGCGTTCAATTTAAGATACATATCGTACGCCTATAATGTCGATATCGGTAGGATACTGTCATGTCCAACTTTCAAAACGCAGGATCTCAATGAGCTGAACTTCAATTAGGACTACAAAGCATGCAATCATTTCAATGAGCACTTACCCATTGTAGAGCCTTTATGAAGCCTAAAGGCTGCTTGAGTATCGTGAACTGGCCTTGGGCCACCAACTGTGAAAATAAATAACCACAATGAGCATTGCATGTTTTTTGCGTCATTCCACACCGGGAGACAGGATGCGAGAGGTTTCAAACACGGTTAAACAATCACACCTGTCAATTGCAAAAACAACTCCACATCCATAAATGAAAGGTGTTTTTACGCGCGCGGGCGTGCGTGCGTGCGTGCGAGCGTGTGTGTGTGTGTGTGTAAGTGTGTGTGTGTGCTTGCGTGCGTGCGTGCGTGTGTGGGGTGGGGGTGGGGGGGGGGTTAAAGCGAATCATGGTGGTTGGGGTGGGGGTGGAATTGCAATTCGATCAAACTGATTATCAAATAATTATTATTTTCACTATAATCCACACACCATGGACTGTATTTCTTATTTCGCATGACCGATGGCTTTCCTTGGCTACGGATTGCAAAGCATTCGGCTGAATGCGGCGACAGCGGTAAAGGCGGTGTTTCACTCCGCTGTGAGCATCGATCAATGGCCGCATTGGAATGAGCAATAGACTATTTTGCTTTACCTTCTCGTCATTTAGCTAGGCTATTTTAGCCTGATATACCCAATGCCATCAATTATGTTTTCCCCGCAAATTTGCAATATTCACGTCAAATTGATGGCGCGCGGGGGAAAACAGCGACAAACGTTGCAATAACGCAACGGAAACATCGTTCAATTAACCGTTGAGGGATTTCTATGTGATAGAAAAGCTGTTGTCGCTGTGGTTGAGGAGGCTCCTGTGTGGCCAGACTGGAAACAGGCCTACTGCGGTTGCACGAATACACGAAAAAAGGCCTTAAGAAATCTGCTTTAGTGGTTTTATGTCCAATGACGAGGACGATTGTGCCGTGAAAATTTGATGTCATTTTTTTAATTCATATTTCCTAATGGGCCTATAAGGCGACATCGTCTCCCTCGGTAGCCAAATGTCATTGCTGCAGTAATCGTTGGACAACCTATAGGATGGTTTGTACCGTGAGCGGGCCCCTCCATCATATCTCCCGCATCACCGTATTGCAAAAAAGCGCAACACATTTATCATGCAGTCTGTTGTTTTCTTTTAGCGCACTGCAACACTTTATTAAATTGTTATTATATGGAATTGAAATTCCGTGTAAAGGCTACAGCTGATCGAAAGCAAGTGTATTTTCCAACGCAAAGGTCGGCAGAATTATTACAGCGCCCTCTAAAAAAATATATAAATATATATATATATATAAATATACAAATAGTACAACGGCAGTAGCGTCAATATGCAATAGGACTGCGGTCTATGAAACAAACTGATTCGTCTAATAAATGTTGCTTTATTTTTCAAAACCTTACCTGGTTTACAACGTCCATCTTGGCAGCTTACTTGTCGATAAGAGGATCAGTGTGGCAGCGGGAGGGACGCGTTTCATCCGAACAGCACACGGGAGGAGGACCGCGATCAGCCCAGGAAAGCTGCGTTGCGTCACGAGCTCGCCGAGGGGGCACGTGAAGCGTTGATACGTCAACCAAAGTAGTCGGACGTGGAGTATCGCTCGTCCAATCACAGCACTGCTTTATCATAGGAAGCCCAGCTTTGGAACTAAAGCAACCGACGGATGGATGTTTACCTTGCCAAAAAGGTGATATGGTCTACATAGGGCTGAATACCGTGGTGGCTTTAGGGTCTTCGAATCCTTGCAGAAAAGCTCTGGGATTCGACCCCATTATCTGCAGCTAATGTGTTGGCATGCTTTAGCTAGAAGCCGACCCCTTAACCCCACTTGCTCTGTGTTGGGATTCACTGCAAGCTGCTTTGGATAAAAATATCTCAGAAATGAACACAATATATCACATTATATTCAGTGGCCGGCAGATATGTAGGAATATAAGATCTTAGCTGGGATCTTTTGTTGTCTTGATCTGTGATGTAGTAAGGGATGTGGGGGTTTGTTTCCTGCAGACATTGCAGAGGAATGCAAGACAATATAATTTAACTGCATTTTCTTTCCATTGATCTCCTGACCTAAGGCACAGATGAAGGGGGAAGTATGAATGAATTGCTGGTTTTTATGATGTCATATCCTGACCCACTCCAAATTTCCCAAATTTTGGGGAAACGGGTGAAGGGGGAAGTATGGATGCATGACTGTTGTTTTACTTAGTAATTCACTGACCTCCTCCCAACCCCCTAAGGGTCAGGGAATCACACCGAGGTAAGAGAGGAGAAAATATGTGGAAATAATTGTATGACTTTATAATGTAATTGTCATAACATGTTTGGTATCATTTTCATTGTCACTATACGTGTAGTAAAATGGTCTTGCTCTCATTAGGCAATTAGATAGGTATCATACAGAACTTAGTTTAAGATTTCCAATGCATAGCAAATTATGTAACGCCCAGATCTGCTCCACAGAGGATCAAGCATCCGTGGAGACCCTGGGGAAACAAAAGCAAATACTTTTAGGTAATAAGGACCATATGGTCCCGTAAACAAAGCCATTGTATAACTTAGAAAACAGTAAGAGATGGGAGACACTGCTCAAGGAAGCCATCTGTAGCCAGAACTTCCCACGCTCCATGCGTGTAGCCACATTCCCACAACCCAGGTATTTTCATTCCCTGATTATTATCTTGTATTCTTTGTGTGCTTTCCTAAAATCATTTGTAGTGTTGTAATTAATCATTCCTCACTGTGTTTATTTTTTGTTTGGTTAGTGACTTGCATCTGTCCAATAAATGTTTATTCCTAAAGGAACGCCCTGGTCCTACCGAATTTGAGTCCAACTAGAACCGCGAGGTGTTCCGCTATGGCAACCCGGTATCACACTGTTTCGTGCTCACCAACACAAAATTTATTCTATTGAATCATGTCCTGGAGCACGATTTTGCGACTTTTTTCGTGCTGGACAGAACGAAATTTAAACCCATGTATTTCCACTCATTTGGAGCTGCGCATGCGCACACTGGTCTGCTTGCCTACAGCGCTAGGAAAACGGTGAGGAGGACATATCCAAGGTAAGGCTGGATGCTCGCTTTATATACAGTCTATGGTGCTCGTCTTTACTTGAAAAGTTTGCCAACTTATTTCTTAACATTGTCACGGTGTCAATCAGAATAATTTGTTTTTTAATTCACAGTAGCGCACATAACAGCTTAACACCGTATTGCATAGCCAGCTTATCTGTGTACCGCAATTAAAAAATTTAGTGTAAAACTATGATATACGTTTTTATGATATGGTATGTTCGTTTAGAAGCCACAAATCCACATGATATCAACGTTGTTTTAAGAAAACCGCTACGTTTGATTCGCGACGTCACGGGAAAGTACTATATTACCCACAATCCTAAAGTGTGACAACGTCTCTGATTGGTGGAGTTGGCTGTTACCATGGGAATTGCCGCTTAGGCTGCTGCAACCTGACGGCCAGTTCCAAAACATTCTCGTTCTACAGATAAACAGTCTCTAAATGTTCCTGAAAACACTTGAGGAGTATTAACAGAATATCGATTCATAGGATTATGAGAAAAGTCATCGAGAAAATGAATGGGAAATATACTGTACTTCCAAAACTAGAGCGGATGTAAACAAACGACATCAGCCTTGACTATAGAGGTTCATTCAACACAGATAATGAATTACAGGCGTTGCTGACCTTGTTGTCTATGCTAGCAGCTGTTGTGCACTTAAAATTTTTATTTTATAATGCTGCTTATGTCTATATGCGCAGGATGAACACTGCAGAGTACTTGAATGTATGTTCAATATTCTTCTTTGTTTTGCCATTATGTTTTTGCTCCTGGCCAGGGATTTAGCATAATGATTTCTAACTGTAAAACATTTCAGACATCTAAAAGGGCAGTGGCGATTCTAGAGATTTATACATGGGGTGGAAGAGGGGTGGCAGGCATATATTGTAGGGTGGCAATTTTTTTAGGAAGCCCACCTTACTTTGTACTTTATATGCACCCATATACAACAGTTTTTTCAACACCCAAGTGTGATAAATTCAATATTTGGTCTACATATATGAGCATTCCACTTTTCAGTACATTAAAACAGTGTTTCCCTTGGGATTATTGTAGCAGCAGAAATGTTGCTCATCAAAAGCAGGCCTTATGGGGGGGGGGGGGTCCGGGGGCATATCCCCCGGGTCGAGCATTTTGAACATTGTTAATTCAATCTAATCAATCTGAGGCACTTTGAAAGCAAAATCAAGCCATAGGAATGATTTAGAAATTTAGAAATTTGAGGACTTCCCAGCATTTTACAAAAAAATATTAAATGATTATTATTATTATTATTATTTATTTATTGAATTATAAACGTTTCGAAATCACATTACACTTTGATGTTACCCACCTGTGAACAGGCTCCATCTGACAGCTTGTGTCCACGCTGACTCCACGTCAAAGCAAAGAGATTCTGCGATATGGATGCAACCATTCGTGATGGGGGGGGGGGGGGGGGGGGGGGGGTGCACCAACAAGTTTCTTTTTCAAATTTGACATTCTGCAGTTTGACACCGATTTCGGATTGTTTTGAATTTGTTTTGATCTTAAAACGATATTAATAATAATTATCCAATAAATCATCAGTTGGTATTTTTTGACTGGGGTGGCAGGTGGGGTGGCAGACCCCTTTTCAGGGGTGGCGGCTGCCACCCCATGCCACCCTGGTAGTTTCGCCACTGTAAAAGGGCACAAAAAGAGGCAGAGAGGCTGTCACAACTTAAGACGGAGCTGCAGTGCACCGATGCAATGGTAGAACAGTGGATTGCTGAGGTCAAGGAATGGGCAGAGAGTGGTAAGGACAACAAGGCATACAGTACCGTATTTTCTAGACTATAAGTCACACTTTTTTTTAGTAGTTTGGCTGGCCAGATCCTTGTCAGTTTGTTCCAGGCAACGGAGTGTTTTTTTATTATCATTTGTTCATGTAAACAAAGCCCTGGCCATTATATGACCCGGCTATGTTTGTCTGCATATTTTAATGGATTGCATTATCGCAGTTTCTCCTAAAAACCTGTGTCTTTGCAGACAGCAACAAGCTTCGCCATCGTCTCCGAAGAAAGTTGACAGAAGACAAAAAGCGTCTTCTCCAGGAGATTGAGAAGTACAATAGTCTTGTTGCAGATGACTCCAAAAAGATTGTTGTGACCCTGGTGGACCAGTCTGTTGCTGGACAGAGCACTGAAACAATATGGCCATGGGAGGACAATGGCAGTGGTATGCATTTTTCCAATGCTTCAAAAATGATATGGTTGCATTACAAAATATAATGCTGAATTTTTCTCCCACCCGTACTAAACTGTAATGTATTTATGTAACTGTTTTGGATCATTAGTAACAATCGGCATCAAGAAAAAGCTACATGACCAGTACATGCTGACAACTCGGCTGCAAGAGGAACTCCCTATCCTGTTGTTGGAGATGGCCCGGCACTGTACGTCGTTGCAGAACCTGGCAGTGGTCCTCAAGACAGAGCTTGCAAGATGCAGTGAGTTAAAAGTACAACATGCAACCTCCAGCCCATCAAAAACATGTGTGGTAGGCATGGGGTCAGGTTGACCCATAGTAGCAGTGCACTCAGTCACAGCAGCTCAGGACTTTCAGTTCTGTGTATGAGTCCTATGAATATAAGTTAATCTGAATAATTGATTGTGAAATGATTCAATACACTGAAAAGAATTGTGTTGCTCATCACTACTGTATTTGACAACACTTTGCTGAGAACATGAAAGGAGGGGGAAAATGTGGCTAACACTTCCATTTATTTTGGTCTGAGAGGCTGGTGCTCGAGTGTGACATAAAGTGGGGCTGAATGTTGTACATTAGATCCTTTCAAGAAAGGTTAACCCATTTAACATAATGTGTTTGAGTTGTTGTCTGAAGGCCAGTCTCAATATACATGCAGTACGTTGTGTTTTCTGTCCTCTTTCTCTCTTGACATGTAGAAGATGGAAGTGGACTCCATTGTCTTCTAAAAAGAAGACTTGCTGAAGTGACAGAGCGAATTCAGGTGGTTCTGCAGCAATATAAGACGGCTCTAGGTCCACAGGCCTCTCTCCTCTTACATATGCCTGAAGAAGAGGAATTTGATCACATGGGCCTGAGCAGTCCAGACACCAGCGAGGATGAGGAAGAGAAGACTCCACCTAGGTAGTGATGTGTGTGTGTGTTTATAGGCTTGTGCCCGTTTTTTTTGTCACTGTCTTCAATAAAACACTGAAAAAAGAAGTCATGTGTTCTTTAATGTCCCATACTATTTATCGAGTACTGTACTTCACTATCAACATCAAAGATAACATAAATGTATTATGGAATATGATGTGGTCGGAGAATTGTCTTTAAAAAACAAACAAACAAACTTTGCAAATATTTAGTATTTTTAAGGAAAGACTTGCTGATTTGAATATGTAAGTGACAAAATATAACTAACGGATGGACAGTTTAATGCAATCCACGACATAAAGGAACATTCTGGAGGATTGGGGGAAGGGTTAAAGTGAATGGACTATGTGCAAAATGTACAGTGTACAGAGAAATGCACTGGCACTACAATATACTATAATCTTGATCATCTACCATCCTGTCAGTCTGGGGAAGGGGATGCAGGGACTATAAACAGCCATATTAAGTCAATGGGCAAATCAGCCAGCTGATTAGTCTCTACCCAATCACATTCATTCTGGAGTGGACCCTTCAGTGCCAAGTCTAACTGTATAGCATTTGTTGCAGTAAATGGTTTTAATCAATGACCAGAGTGTTCCTGAATGCTCACCACAGTCAACGATATCAAAACACGACCTGTCAAAGGCCAGATTTTTTCAGCACGATGTGAGGAAATGAGCACGGGCCATAGGCCCTACTTCTTTTTGTCACATCTTGCCTATGTGAGGTCAAGACAAAATACAGATCAAAGCTGCATTGTTTATGGTCATATTAAGGGAATGGGGAAATATGCTTATTTGCAAGAATACATATTTTTATTGGGAAGATTTGGTCTAAACTGCCTGTGTGGAAGGCAAACATCAATATCTTGCACATATTTGGCCATTAAATAGTCCTTAAAAAATGTTGGACTTATTTTATCTAGCTGGGACCCTAAGGCATCTGACTTGAAAAAGGCTTGGCTTGGAGCAAGATTAAAATGAAATGTTATCATAGGTGGACAATGAAGACATCATTGGAAAGGTCTTGACCTAGGGAGTAATATATTTAAGAATGGGACATATGGGTGTTTCCTTCTCCTCAGGAATGACCTTTGAACCTTGACATTGGGACGTTTTTGAAGGCTCATAAAGAAGCAACAAAACGTGCTACAGATATGGGATCAACAGTTTTGGAAAGCTCTTGATCTATACTACAATAGCCGAATCAGTGTCAATAGGAGGCGAAACTGATAAGGGCCAAAATAAAAATAATAACATAATTTTACCATTTTACCAATAACAAGTATATAATTTGACATATAAAATGTGTTCCCCATCCGCAAAACATATAAATTAAAAAACAATATTCCTGGTTATGACTTCACATAATAGAGAAAACACATTGGAACTACAAAACAATATGGCGGAACATAGCGCTGTGTATTGCAACTTCCGGTATTTTCCCGACATTTGTAGTTTTTCAATTGATGTTAGGATTTGGTTGACAGATTAGGGTTGCGAAAATATATCTGGTTACTTTTTAATACAAAAAGTTTAAACATTAGGTATATGGTCATATTATGGGAAATGTAGGCTATGTCTAAAAAACATAAACATAGGCTACATTTATTACGGTTTAGATTGATTAATTATTATTACATTTATTACGGTTTAGATTTGGGTTAGGAGATGCGTTTAGTGGCGTTAAGACTTTGTCATGTTTTCAAAACAGCTAAGTTAGGTCTCGCCTCCACCCTTTGCTGCATAAACGAATGCGGAATTATTTATTGGGGGTTAGCCTGCCTCGTGAGGAAAAACCGGTTATAATTAGTGCGTTAACCGCATACAGTGGTAATATACCAAAAATATGGAGTCAGATAAAGGTTTATTTAATTTTTTTATTGTTATTCTAGTTGCCAGAATCCCCACGTCAGACCTTCCGCCAACTCCCTCCCCGTCCTTGGTTGGGAAATTGACGAATTCTACAGATATTAGGGACTACAATGGGAATTTTAAGCCAAATGGTTGACAACTATTTCATGTATGCATTATCAAACTCTACATAAAATACATATATTGGTCACCTGTGTTTTAACAATGTCCTTACCGTTCCTCAATGTGGCACTTCAAACATGCCAACCGGCAAAATATCCCATCCTTCCAGACTACCAGTGGATTAGCCCATCGTGTGGTTTACACCAAGACCTATTTAGGTTCCTTCAAGCTTAGAGGAATTATATGGTGGGACACAGATGGGTAGCATTGGTGTCCTGGTGAGGTGATTGATCCAAAACAACTGAAGGTTTGATTAATTATATGACATTGTCATGGGGTCTGAGTTAGTAGGTTAATCCTAACCCTATTTAATCATGTATAAATTAATACATTAGTTAAAATGAAGACCATTACATTAATTAACACAAACATCATTAGTAAACCTGGAACACTGGTAAATGATTACCAGACCATTACTTAACTGTTGGTTAAAGCTTATTACTGCATTAACTAATGTTAATACATGGTTAATTCATGTACTCCCATTGTTGAGAGTGTTACCAGCAAGGTAAGCATTGTATCAGCAGGGGAATGTCTGAAGGAAAACTACTTGAGAATAAATGTAACATTAAACATCTTACCTTCATTCATATGACAGCAGAGCTTTCTGTTACATCAGCCCAACAGTAACTACTAACTAATTATCAAGTTTTTGTTCTTGTATTTCTTTTTGGGCCTTGTTGTAGACATGCCGAAGTCATTCTTTATTTAATCAGTGAAAATATCTAAAGACTCGCTCTCCCCAAAAACCTGTTCTTCTTGTTTTTCTTACCAGTGACCGCAGAGGCGGTTTCACGTCGCTGGTCGTGCTGCTGGCTTAGTTTAGTTTGCTCACACGACAGCCTTATGCTAACAGCAGCCAGAAGTCGCTTCTTGTGTTGCTAATTCGGGGAATATTTTGGGGAATACATTCATTGACATTATTCTGAAGGACTTCAACCACACTTGATGATCTTCAATTAAAATAGTTTTTATATAGTATAAACATATTTATATGTAATAGTATATAGATCAAAATGTATAATTTCAATGGACAATCTGCATGATAATAAGAATTTTTAATACAGCTCATTTTATATAATTAGAATGTGATGATTAATAACTTCGAACATAATGGTTTGTATAAAGTGATGACACACAAAATTACAAAATTAGAATACAATGCAAAAATGCGGTTTATCGTAGTAAAACTGTACCTAAATACCTTTTCCTCATCATAGTTAGCATCATATAGAATGTTCCAATCCCATGTGAAAGCCATGTGGAGTTTGACTACAGATTGTCTTATACCAGCGGCTGCTAATCACCTATAAGTATACCTATCTGTGTATATTTTGGCTCATGATTTGTACGTTTCCATCAAGTTCATTTTGGTCTTTTTTGCGTGGAGCGTTTCTGTTTCGGTGACACATGCGACGTGGGAATTATGTTAAATAACTGCGCAGCATACCTCCTACTCAATCGCCGCTCACTCCAAAGACATTCAATGTTTTTCTCCCAAACACATCAGAAACTCAAAGCACACCAACATATTCCTGTGAAACAGGGACGCCTACGCTCCTGGAGCCCGGCTCAGTATGAAATCACGCAGTTCATCTCGTCCGCCAGCTCCTCCTCGAAGCGGCCGAGGGACTGGCCGGCTCCGCGGACGATGAGGTCGGTGGCAGCGTTCTCCATCTCGTCCAGGGTCATGTGGCAGGCCTCCGCTATCTCTCGCTTGGCAAAGTTCACAAATTTGGGGTCCCTGGCGTAATGCCCAAGCCCCTCTGATATCAAGATCTGGTGGACGAAAAAGTAACACATTATTAACTAATGACAATAAAGAAACAATCTCGACATCTTTGTCCTATTTTTTCCTTCTCACTCTCTGCCTTCAAACACTACAACAGCAATTCAACATTTGGGTGACAAATCAATCCTAAACATGAACTAGTTCATCATCTCCACACCACGACATCCCCTTGGTTGGGTGTCCAGACAGGCCACTCACCGACTCCACCAGGCTGTCCGCGCTGCCCTTCTCTATGAGGTCCCGCTGGAGGATGGGCGGCATCCTGCCGCTGGTGTAGGTCCTGGCTTGACTGGGGTACCAGCCGGTGGGTCGGCTCCCCACGGGGAGGCTGGCGGTGCCGTCCGTCCACACGGGCTGGTGGGAGCCGCTGGCCTGGTCCACCAGGATCATGGGCGTGTACAGGAGCTTGCCCCTGCGGCCCAGGGACTCGGCTGGCCCGGGCGTGGGGGTGGCGGCGGCGGGGGGCGCCGGGTGGGCCCAGGAGGCCGGGGACACTGACAACGCGCTGCCGGCCCTGGAGTCCAGGCTGTGCTGGGTCTAGGGGCGCACGGAGGTCAGAGAGGACAGTGAGGCTGCTGAACCACTGCCCTAAAGAACAATGACCTCCAATAGGGATGTAGGCTAACAGCAGGGATGTAGCTGTATTTCCTGTGTATTTTAGTAGATAGTGTTTGTAGATTTAATCTTCTTTAAAATGTTGTACTTCGTTTTTATTCTTACTGCTAGTATCTTATCTCAGCTCTTATGGGGGCGGTGTACGAACAGGTCTGGTCCTGTATGATTGAGTGAGGTTGTCACAGAAAATATGATGTTCTGAAGATGTCAACAAAAAAAGGCATTTTAGATCCTTTGCCCAAGTGTTTTTTACTATGTTTTTCCATGCAGGCTATATAACTGTACGGTAAAAATGACTATTACCATGGTAGGATTTCAAATAAAATAGTGTTTAGGCTACCAGTAACAAAAGTGAAAAGAAAGGTTGTCAATGGGAGAATGGTTGTTCACCCTCCTGTCCACTCATATTAATCAACATGAATCACGATTAGTATGATATAATTTGAAAATAATTGATGGTCATGCTGATCTTTTTCGTGGACAGGGTGAATGAACAGGGTGTCGCTTTAAATGTTCCTGCCACAAGGAATTGTGGGAAGTATTATCTCCTTCCTTTGGTGAAGGATGGTCCAGTGTACCCTAGCATTTAGAGATCTCTTATCATGGCTTCCCTCACAGACTCCTGTTGATTGTTGACTCTGTCTGGGACCCGATCAGGGTCGTCTCCATGGCAACTTGCTGTGTTATCGCTATGACACCATGCGGACTGAGGCTCCTTGATTGCGATGCCAGGCGAGACGATTCCCAGGCCTACACACACAAACTCATACAGATATGCACCTCACCCCCTATCCCCCATCACCACACCTTTGCTGCTTTTACCCCCCCAGCGCGGCAGGCGGGTCTGTGACGAGCGCCCTACGGCTGCGCGATCGGATGGCTGTTTGCCTGTGCTGGGCTACCCCTACCCCCGACCCCTACCCTGTTGCAAGTCCTGAGTCTCATGTTGTCTTGATGTGTGCTTATGTTGCTGAGGTGTTTTTTTAATGCCCACACACTGTGCTCCTGTCTTCCTGTCCTGTCTACCCCCTTGTCATGTATTGTTGTATATGTACGGACGGGCTGACGGCTTAATTTCGCGGTGTCCTTGTGATCTGTGACAATAAAGTGCTACTACTACTACTACTACTTAGAAACCACTTAAATACTTCCAGGTGATTTCACTCAGTTTGGAAGCTTCCTAAGCAGAAGAGACTGTTCGACCGCAGCCTTGCCCTCATTCCCGTGTAATTGTTAGTCTTGTCCACAAGATGTCACCCCCTGAGTGTTTCTCTCATTTGTTTCACCTGACCTGATTAGTTAATTGTGTTGGCCTGTGTCCTGTTTATCTAAGCACATTGTTTTGTTTTTATGTTTCTGTAAGTAAAGAATGATCTCAGTGGATGCACCCAAAACCGCCAACTGTTTGTGCTGATTTCTGGTGTCGTAGAAGTAAATTTTGTAGACACCATTCATATGAACAGGCTACATACCAACCAAGTTATTTTTATCCATAATAGTGTCATGTATGTTGCGTCATGCGACTTGATTGCAATAAAAAAAAAGACAGAAAAGCAATGTCTGGGTCCTTCCCGCCCAGTGATGCTGACAGCTACCTGCAGTCTGGATCTGGGTGAGGGGGAGGCGTCCCGGTAGGCAGGGACAGGCAGGGAGTCCACGCTGGTCTGCGGCCTCAGACACTGGAGGTTAAAAGATGGCTTTCGCCCTGTAAAAACAAAAGAAAGGGCACCCGACCGTGAGACACCAGGAGCCGCGTCAATGAGGCGAACGAGCGCAGGACTCGTGGGATTCCTTCAACACTTCCCCACCTGTGGGTAACGTGGGCAGGAGGCGTCTCCGGACAAACCGCATGCCGCTGTCGTTTCCCTGGTAGTCGCTGGAGGCGTAGCTGCCGCCGTTAGCCGCGCTGCCGTTGCCGTAGTCACTGGCGACGCTGCCGTTCCCGTTGACGCTGAGGACACTGCCGTTCCCGTTGTAACTGGCCTCGGAGTACCCGCTGCCGGTGTAGCCGTTGCCGTTGTAGGCGCCCTGGGGGTCTGCGGACACACGCTCGCTGTGCACACTTCCATTGCCCATGTGGCGGCCATAGGGGGCGTCGGCCACGCTCCCCGCCTGGCTGGGGACCTGCTCGCTGTAGCCCGCGTCGGTGGGGGCCGGGGAGGCGGCTGGGTAGATAAACCTACACATGCAGCACAGGACGTGGATCACAAAGACGTGTGTGTGAATATAACATCATGATCATGATAATGATAATACAGGCTACTGAGCCTCTGGTTCACTTTCACTTTAATGATCTGGCCGGTTTTTGCGCTAATTGCGAAGACCCCAGGTCTTCGCAATTAGCGACGAGCAATTAGCCTTCCCTATTAGTGGGTGAACAATCCAACGCTTGGTGAATTCTGCTTCACATTGAAAGGAAGAGTCGACATCGAAGGATCAAAAAGCGACGTTGCTATGAACACTTGGCCGCCACAAGCCAGAATTGAGCCGTTGACATTGGTCAACCAGGAGCGGAGCCAGACTTTGTGTACATCCGGGGCTTAGCCCAGAGGGGGGTCTGGGGAGGAAAATGTTTAATTTCTAAGATGCGATTTCCTGCATTCTAGTCCCTTTTAGGGTGACCTGCTGGACACTGGCAAATCCTAAATCCCTTCTTATTCATAGCCTACATTTTCAGTTGCAGGGCCTGCTCAAGACAATACTATTTAATGGAAAGAAACAATAACCATTCGGTTGCGGGGCTTTTGAAGTGAGGTTCGGGGCTTCAGCCCCAAAAGCCACCCCCCCCGCTCCGCCCCTGTGGTCAACGGCTCAAGTTCACATTCCGGGCAGCTTGGGAGTCATTGACATCCATTCTATTCCAAACGAGTGTTTAGCAGCTCCCAGACTTGTGTCTTTGTTTTGTCCGACACAGCTAAGCACATATAATCAGTTAGTTTTCTCGAATAGCACAAATCCATACAATTTCGATTCTGTGTTTACACTCCACTGCGCATGCAGTAAATACGCAGGAACGCAGGAAATAGCCAGAGAGGCGTGCAGTTAGAACGTCAAATGTCCTGCTGATGAACACCATGGTGAATTCTAACTTTTTATTGCATCGATCCACCAGTTGCAATGGACTGACTCAGTGGGGAAAAAGATACATTCATGAATTCAACCAGGACTCAGCGAACCGGCCCAAATACTTTAAGCAGCCCCTCTCCTTGTCACTACCAAACACATGTGTACGTGTGTACGTGTACCCACCCATTAGTGGCTGATGCGAGCGCTGCGTTGCTCTCAGGGTAATACACCTGATCATACGCTGGAGCAGCCCCCACTGGTGCGGCTGCCGCCGGCTCAGTCGGCGCAGGCTGGACCACCGCTGTTTCCTCCGCCGGCGGGTCAATCGTCGCGGGTTCGATCACCGGTGTTTGAACCGCCGCGGCTTCGACCGCAGCCTCCCCTCCGCCTTCACACCACACAACAGGAGGAGGAGGAGGAGGAGGAGGCAGCTCACTGAAGGAGATCCAGCCGGGAAATTGGGAGAGAAGAGGACATTAGAACTCAGAAGAACTTTATTGCCAAGTGGGTTTGCACCTACAAGGAATTTGTCCTGGTGGTTTGTGCACGACAGTCAACAGTACAGTGAACAAACAACAACAAAACAACACCAACAATAGACAATACAAACAACATGCAACACAGTAAGTGTTTTAAAGTGAACGGTGCAAGGAGTGCAAGGAGTGCAAGGAGTGCAAGGAGTGCACGGTCTGTTTTAAAGGAGCTGAGTTGTGGTGTCACCCCTTGAGAACTCCCTTTGTATACTAGGAATGGTTCACCTAGCAATTGAAATGCTTGAACCTTGTTCTGGTGACTTTCTTACTGTATTAGCAGCAACGAAATGTTTCACCTTCCAATGACAAATGTACTCTTTGTATGTCGCTTTGTAAGTCGCTTTGGATAAAAGTGGCTGCTAAATACCCTAAATGGAAATGAAACATACAGTGACGTACACCGCGGTGTGTGGGTTCGTGGAGAGAGAGAGAGAGAGAGAGAGAGAGAGAGAGAGAGAGAGAGAGAGAGAGAGAGAGAGAGAGAGAGAGAGAGAGAGAGAGAGAGAGAGAGAGAGAGAGAGAGAGAGAGAGAGCAGCTCAGTCTCACCTGGTGGCCTCAGACATGGCGGGCTGTCCCGTCACCACGCTCGCCCCCGAGAAGAGGGAGTCCGGCCTCAGGTGCTCTGGCGTGCGCGTCACCTGCTCCGTGACCACGCCCCCGTCGGGCGGCTCGGCCGCGTCCTCCACGTACACCGCCGTGTGCGGCTCGGGGCCCGACACCACCACCGGTGGAGGCAGCGGGGTGCTGGCGGGGGTGTTGGTGACGGAGGTCCCCACCTCGCTGTCAAACACCTCGTCTCCCATGTCCACGGCCTCCTCGTCCTCCAGGTCGCAGGCCATGGCCAGGCGCATCTCGGGGGCCAGGTCCTGCAGCGTCCGCAGCCCTTGCTGCACACGTGGGGACACACACACACGTGGGTGCGGACACACACACACACACACACACACACACACAGGCGCGGACAAACACGCGCACACACACACACACACAGGTGCGGACACACACACGCACACACACACACACACACACACAGGCGCGGACAAACACGCGCACATACACACACAGGTGCGGACACACACACACAAACACACACACACACACACACACACACACACACAAATACACACACACACACACATACACACACACACACACACAGGCGTGGACCCACACGCACACACACACACACGGGCGCGGACACACACACGCACACACACACACGCACACACATATACACACACACACAATAAACACACACATGCACAAACGGGCGGTTAAGTGGCGAGGTCGGTGACTGAGGTAAACGGAGGACATGGGGCCAAGGAGCTGTGGGCGCAGCAGCGGGTCTACCTGAAGAGACGCTGCCTTGTCCTTCTTTTTGCTCTTTCTTTCCCTCTCCTTTCTTTTGCGGTACTTTTTGAAATAGTCCTGGATCAGGAAGCTGGCGTAAAACTTCCCGCAGGTCACCTCATCCCCTGAGCGAGGGAAACATACTTTTAGTCCCTGTGGCTGCCACGTATTTAGGAGTTGAGGTCAGGTGACAGCTATGCGATGACATTTGGATTCCTTGAAGCACAAATTCAGTTTTATAGCTTTATCTGTTAAATGTGTCTTCATCAGAGAACCAGTCGACAGAGTGTAATTCTGTATCTTACCTCTAGGGGGCGGAATGATTTCATCAATGAGCTTAGGCTTTGTGCGCTTCCATAGCTTCTTAATGATCAACTTTAGCTCTTCGTTTTGTTGGTCAATGGGTCCTGCACAGAGGGGGAATTCATACATAGACAGTTACTTAGCGCAATCCCAAAGCTAGGCCACTGTAGTTCACAGTGTAATTAAAAGTGTAAGTGTATGTAAGTTTTGGTCTGACATCTGTGTGTGTGTGTGTGTGTGTGTGTGTGGGGGGGGGGGGGGGGGGCACCTTCTGTCTTAATCTTCAGCGAGGTGCGCACCAGGGCAAAAAGGGTGGCGCTGAAGGTGACGGTCCCATCAGCGTGGAGCGGCACATTCATGGCAACCAGCCTCTGATAGGGCGAGAGAGGTTGAGACGGGGTGAGGATGGCGGAGAGAGAGAGAGAGAGAGAGAGAGAGAAAGAGAGAGAGAGAGAGGGGGGGGGCGGGGGAGGAGGGGGAGGGGAGCACTAATAGGATTGGCAGGGGGAGGTGGAAGGCGTGCTCCAGACCAGGGTGAGCAGTGTGTGGCCGTAGATTGCAGATTAACCTAGGGAAAGGCTTGAAGGTGCCAAGTGGAAAGGGATCTGTGTGTGTGTGTGTGTGTGTGTGATTGTACAGTACGTGTCACCACTTTGCTAAGGAGCGACGTCAGGTCCACACAGTGTCTATGTTGACATGCATATACCTTCAGGATTCCCTGTTTACCTCAGGGAACGGAGTGGGACATGGCGCAACAACAGTAGCTTCAAATGCAGAAAGTTGTGAATAATACTGTGTATGAATACTCTCTTAAGACCGCACCGGGGCCTACATTCTGGAAGGGGGTTCCAGATGGACGATGCATCTTCTGTGTGTCTTACCTTACAAGCCACGCGATGAGGGCACAGCTTTCCAAAGCCCAGAGGCGGTTGAATCCTGCGCAGCATAGTGACCACGTCTATGTGCTTGATGCGACCGCTGCGGACAGCCAACAAACACAAAGACTTCAGACATTTACTCAAATACACAGGAGACTAGAATCACGTCTGCCCCGTGGAGCCGAGAAGAAGCCTAAATGAACGTGCTATTGTACGTCATTCATAACCGGGAGACGTCTGGCGAGAGATTCGACCGGGAGGGAGAGACTCTGAGGCCGGTTCTTACGTGGCCTCTGGGTCGTAATCGGACCAGACCCTCTTGAACTCGTCCAGGTGGTGGGTGCCCAGCACGGTCCAGTCTCTGGTCAGATACTCAAAGTTGTCCATGATGACAGCGATGAACAAATTGATGATCTGAGCGAGGAAGCCCAAAAAAAAAAAAATAAATACAAGCAAAACTAAACATTGGCAGAGGAGAAGTCATAATGAAAATGATACCTTTAAGGACTTGTGTGGTGATGTGTGTAATGCTTTAATTCGTTAGAGACATTTATAGGCTCTCTTATAGAACCGTAGAGATGGTTGGTGTAACTGATTTTAAAATGACATGGAAACAGGGACCATGAATAACAATAAACTGATAAGGATAACCACCAAGCAGGTGATAAGGGAGGGATAATCCTGCTCATATTTCTGCTACTGTTATGCTCCAGCACTAGAACATGATATACAGCATTACTCTGCAAATCAAAACATACATTAAGTGAATAGCCTCAGAACGTGTATGCCTCTCTCTCTTCAAAGGACCTGCAAGGACTGTACTGAGAGCAGACTGTACTGAGAGCAGCAGACTGTACTGAGAGCAGCAGACTGTACTGAGAGCAGACTGTAGTGAGAGCAGACTGTACTGAGAGCAGCAGACTGTACTGAGAGCAGCAGACTGTACTGAGAGCAGACTGTAGTGAGAGCAGACTGTACTGAGAGCAGCAGACTGTACTGAGAGCAGCAGACTGTACTGAGAGCAGACTGTAGTGAGAGCAGACTGTACTGAGAGCAGCAGACTGTACTGAGAGCAGCAGACTGTACTGAGAGCAGACTGTAGTGAGAGCAGACTGTACTGAGAGCAGCAGACTGTACTGAGAGCAGCAGACTGTACTGAGAGCAGACTGTAGTGAGAGCAGACTGTAGTGAGAGCAGACTGTAGTGAGAGCAGCAGACTGTAGTGAGAGCAGACTGTACTGAGAGCAGACTGTAGTGAGAGCAGCAGACTGTACTGAGAGCAGACTGTACTGAGAGCAGACTGTAGTGAGAGCAGCAGACTGTACTGAGAGCAACAGACTGTACTGAGAGCAGACTGTAGTGAGAGCAGACTGTACTGAGAGCAGCAGACTGTAGTGAGAGCAGCAGACTGTACTGAGAGCAGACTGTACTGAGAGCAGACTGTAGTGAGAGCAGCAGACTGTACTGAGAGCAGACTGTACTGAGAGCAGCAGACTGTACTGAGAGCAGACTGTACTGAGAGCAGCAGACTGTAATGAGAGCAGACTGTACTGAGAGCAGACTGTAGTGAGAGCAGACTGTAGTGAGAGCAGCAGACTACTGAGAGCAGCAGACTGTAATGAGAGCAGACTGTACTGAGAGCAGCAGACTACTGAGAGCAGCAGACTGTAATGAGAGCAGACTGTACTGAGAGCAGCAGCTGTACTGAGAGCAGACTGTACTGAGAGCAGACTGTACTGAGAGCAGACTGTACTGAGAGCAGCAGACTGTACTGAGAGCAGCAGACTGTACTGAGAGCAGCAGACTGTATTGAGGGCAGACTGTAGTGAGAGCAGAGTCTCTGCATGTGAGAGCATGAGTTCTGCATGGGCTGCACTTCAACAGCGCGGAGGGAGGGGAGGGGGGGTCTGGGGTGGGGGGAGGGGCCAGTAATCCGTCAGGGCTCCTCTCACCAGGTAAGCGCAGAGCATGAAGAAGCTGATGAAGTAGATGTAGGCCAGGTTGCTGCCGCAGCTGAACTCCTCGCCGGGCACCGTGTCCGACTCTGGGTCACAGCGCCGGCCCGGCAGGGCGGCCAGCATGATCTCCTGCCACTGCTCACCTGTAGCACACCTGGAGGGGGGGGGGAGAGAGAGAGAGAGAGAGAGAGAGAGAGAGAGAGAGAGAGAGAGAGAGAGAGAGAGAGAGAGAGAGAGAGAGAGAGAGAGAGAGAGAGAGAGAGAGAGAGAGAGAGAGAGAGAGAGAGAGAGAGAGAGAGAGAGAGAGAGAGAGAGAGAGAGAGAGAGAAAGAGAGAGAGAGACAGAGAGAGAAAGAGAGAGAAAGAGAGAGAGAGACCAGACCAGGTATTAGGGACAAAGACAGAGAGGGCAACAGAGATTACTAGATGAACAGGAGGATTTAAAGGGAAACCTTTAGAGTTTTCAACCTGGAGCCTATCTCCGGTCTGTTTGGGTCTCAGGGATCAGTGTGGACAACGGTTCTTGAGATTGGTCTGGTATTGAGGGAGAACGCTGCAGCTGTAATCTGTGAAAATGGGCTGCAGTGTAATCCTTTTGGGGAATAGTAGCTGTACATTTACGCCCTCTCCTGCTTGTTCCCCTGCAGCCTATAGTCTATCATTATGGGAAGGATCCTCACAGAAATACAACATCAGTTTCTTTACCTCTTGCTTGAACATGGTCTGTTTTTTACTGTGCCCAAGTCTGGCTCAAGCAGAACGCGGACATCTTGTTGTTACAGGATATTTCCCTGTTGTTATCACGATGTGAACTCTCTGTCACTTTAATCTTTTATATAACACTAAACATGGATGTACATTGACGCAGCGTTATTCCCCCAAAGGATTACGCTGCAGCCCGTTTCCTGGATTACAGCTGCCGCATTCTTGCTCAATTCCAGAACAATCTCAATAACTGTTGTCCGCATTAGTCCCTTACACCCAAAACGAGCGTAAAATAGGGTTGAAAACCCCTGGGGTTTTTCCTTAAAGCACCTATAAGAGACCAGTGTGTGGAGAGCATTTTGCAGTGTGTTAGTGAAGTGCAGCAGAACTGCAGCAGCTGCAGGGACACTACTGACCTGAAGAGCACCAGCACAGCCATGAAGAAGGTCTGAAAGTTACAGTTCCTGTTGATGTGTGTGTTCTCATCCACGGCCACCTTCCCAAATGTCTGAAAGCACAACAGTCAGCGGTCAGCGCTTTCATCCCAGGTACTGATCTGCATTATGAGTGATGAACCATCTCTGTTCCTAACTATTACAAGAATCTGTACAATGGCGAAGGCCATGTGTCTTATTCAGTGTTTCTACGTTTCCCTTTGTTCCTCATGAATTTTTTAATGAATTGTCATCCATTTTCTAATCTTCTGATTAAAGGCTTGAGCGGATGAGGTATTTCTAGGTCACGTTGGTGAGAGTGACTCACCTGCATGCCTATCACAGCGTAGATAAAAAAGATCATGGCAATGAGCAGGCCGACATAGGGCAAAGCCTGTCGGGATGGAGAAAGAAGTTACTTTTAGAGGCACAATAGCATAGGCTACTTGTGTTAAAATGATTCAAACATTTGGAGAAGGATTTGAATGAATACTGCGCTGACCTGGAGAGACTTGATGAAGGTCCAGAGGAGGGTTCGAATGCCCTCCCCTTTGCTGAGTAGTTTGACCAATCGCAAGACTCGGAATAAACGGAAGAACGTGATGGACACTTTTCCACTTTCACCTTTACTACCACCCTGGAGAGAGAGAGAGAGAGGGAGAGAGAGAGAGAGAGACAGAAAGGTGGGTAGAGGAATGGGATTACTGTATAAATAGTGAGGTGTTCCATGTTGTTGGAAAAAAATAAAGTATTAAATGAGCACATTGCCAAGCACATTATATTTGTGTGTATGGGTGTGTGTGTGTGTGTGTGTGTGTGTGTGTGTGTGTGTGTGTGTGCTTGTGTGTGTGTGTGTCTGTGTGTGTGTGTCTGCTTGTGTGCCCATACATTTCTGGCAATTCTTACCTCAGCGTGTTCACCTCCCCCCTGGATCACCATTAGGTTCGGCAACAGAGAAATAGGGAGAAGAAGCAACACATCACCGTCACTATTGAGATGCCAGGATGCATCTCAAATGAACCACGGGACATACACTTGAAATGTCTTGAAGGCAAAAAAACAAAACAAAACTCACGCTAAACTCTGAAACCGCGATATCCAAAACGCTGCCGACGACAATCAAAGCGTCAAACGAGTTCCACGGGTCGATGAAGTAGTGCTGCAGAAAAGATACGGAGAAAGACATGAAGACACCGCATGCGTCCAAGGAATCATCTACTCACGCTTCTGCGTACTGTACGGCAGCTGCACAAGAGGGGGAGTGCGTACATGAACCCGAAGGGCCAGCAGTTTGACGACCATCTCCACCGTGAAGACCACCGTGAAGATCATGTTGAGAATGTCCATGATGGAGGTGAACAGCTTGGACTGCTCGTAATGCTGGGCAAAGGGAAGCAGAGAGAAGAGGTCATGATGGTGAACACCAACGAGCAGAGGAGACACAGCAGACACAGAACGGCGCTGGGGTTCGAGGCGGCGCCGGGACGCACCTGCACGGCCAGCGTGAGCGTGTTGCCCAGGATCAGCACAAACATGATGTACTCAAACTGGCTGGAGTTGATGATCTTCCAGAATTTCAGCTGCGACGGGTTTTTCGGTATGTAGATTTTTATAGGCTGTGCTTTCAGCGCGTAGTACACACACTGTCTCTGTGAAGGACACCGGAGTGGAAAGAGAGATCAATCACATCATATTCATTAATTTTGTATTTTTATTGGAAAATGTTTCCAACGTGCAGCGAATGAACCAACCTGATTTTTGTTGAGTTCGCAGTTCTTGAACTCCGCCTCTCCCTGCTCTCGAAACGTGATGATGACGAAACCCACGAAGATGTTCATCATGAAGAAAGCGATGATGATGATGTAGATGATGAAGAAAATGGAGATCTCCACGCGGTAGTTGTAAATGGGGCCCCGGTTGATGGCGTTGGCGTCAACGGCCCTGTAGAGGAGTCTGTACGAGGAAAGGCAGAGAAGCATTAGCCTACCAAGTCCTGTGTAGGCCCCAGTGTATCCATGTAACACATATCATATATAACATATAATATGTCATAACAATATAATAACACATAATGATATGGCCACAGTCTACCCGAAGACATCCTAGATGCCTAACCCTTGACGAGATGCATCCACAAGTCACTGTAAGTCGCTTTGGATAAAAGCGTGTACTAATGGGACTCCAATTAATTCACTAAGTACACTCACTGAGTCAATACGGCATCGATCGATGGCCTGGTCATTACTTACTGCGGCCAGCCTTCAAAGGTGGACACTGTGAACAGCGCCAGCATGCCCATCAGCACGTTGTCAAAGTTGAAGTCGCTGTTCTCCCAGATGCGCTCCCTCACCATGGGGTGGTTCATGTCTCCGTCCTTGTACACCACAAAGGTCCCCCTACGAACCAGGACAGACGGCGTTCAACAGGCTCACGGGCTCACGTGTCCTTGAGACAGGAGACAGCTCGGGGGGGGGGGACCCACTCACTTGCATTCGTCCGGCGTGTGCTTGGCCTCGTCTGTGCAGCTGTAGAAGCGGCCCTGGAAGGCAGAGCAACGGGTGAGCGATGACATCATCGGAACATTGAGAACGCATGGAGACGGTCGAGTGCAAAAAAGAACAACCAAAAGGAAGGTCCCTGCACCTTGAAGAGCTGCACACCAATGCAGGCAAACATGAACTGCAGCAGGGAGGTGACGATCAGGATGTTACCGATGGTGCGGATGGCCACGAACACGCACTGCACCACGTTCTGCGGGCACACAAGAAGACAGCAGATGTTTTTTTATTCAGGAAACACAAACAGCATCTCAAGAAAGAAAGAAGCACAGAAAGACCACTGACAAGAAGAACGAATGATAAAAACGAAAGGTAGAGAGAGAGATACTCAGAAAGAAAGACAGACATACAGAATGAAAGAAGGATAGAAAGAGAGAAAGTAAGAAGCCCTGGTTACCTTGAGGCCCTTGGCTCGGTTGATGGCTCTGAGTGGCCTCAGCACTCGCAGCACCCTGAGGATCTTCACCACGGAGATGGCGCTCGAGCTGAAAGCAGCAACAGGGGAACATCACCGCTGCGGTTAACTTTCACTCCAGAAGGTGAACATGAGACTTGATTGTGATTTTGAGTTTCAGCCACAGAATATTCAAGATGAGTTTCTCAGAGACTCATCTTCAAACTTCAAACGGCGGCCGGCTGCTACTTGAGGGTGTCAACTCACTGGAGGAAGAAGGACATGAGAGACACGCTGACGACCAGCAGGTCCAGGAGGTTGAAGGCGTTTCGGCAGAATGAGCCCGTGTGCAGAAAAGCTCCATAAACGGTCATCTAGACAGACAGGGAAACATTGTTACAGAATTATAAGAAAAGGTCTTACTTTTTCCGTCTTATTTTTTTGGGGGGGAGGGGATGCATTCTGAGAGCTTTTAAAAACACCAAATCCCGACCACGGTGATTACCTTCAGAATGATCTCCACGGTGAAGACTGATGTGAACACGTAATCAGCATAGCCGAGCACCTGGAGGACGACAAAGCAGAAGCTCCAGCAGCGTGTATGTGAAGGAGGACATGCATTCGCTTCTCTGAAGACCTGAAGCGGTGAACACATGATGAGCCCTCAGCCCTGCCGTTGCCAACTTCAACGTTCACGCCAACCCGGCGTTCGCTACCGGCAGGGCGACCGGGCAGCTGAGACGCTGCTCCGGCCCCCTCAGAACCTAAACTCTCATTGGCCGGCTGAGCACTTCTCTCCGGACCCCCCCGGCCGAGCTCATCACACGCTGACCGCTTCAGCCCCCGGAGCCGGAAGGTGCTGGAAGTCTTACGATGTTGCGGAAGGAGTGAGACTTGATGGGATCCTCAGCGGCCAGTGAGATACTGCTGAGGATGATGAAGATGAGGATGAAGTTGGTGATATAGGGGTGGTGGATGAGGTTGTGGCAGGCCACTCGCAAGCTGCAGGTGGGATAAGGTGAATAAAGTGAGATAATGAACGTATAACATGCAGCAAATCCTCAGAAACATAGCATGGAGCATGTGTTCTAAAACAAATGCTATGCTGTTGCCTCCAACACCAGCAGAATCACGACAGCACTTCACTGTCTGCATCCACAACACAGACACCAGGGGTTTGACTGCGTAGGATTCCTAATTACCAGTTCTTCTTTCCAAGAATGAAAAACGAGCTTCCATCAGGAATGGGCACGATCTTCTCTTTTGGCCCAGAAAACTCAGGCTTCATGGGAGCGACGCCTGCAGCACAACAGAACAATCCAATAAACCGATAGGCCTTCAGCAGGCGCGTGCTGCGTTCTACCGTGGCGCGATCCACACTCACCCTCCAAGCCCTCGATGGCTCGCAACTCTTCGTTCTCCTGCCAGTCATCTTCATCGTTCTGCACCGGGTCGAGAACAGAGGGGAAACATGTTTATTGATTTCCATTGTTACGTTTGTCAAAATCAAACCCATAGCACGGTAAAGGTTACGTCATATTTTTTACCCCTGCATCTTCGTCCTCCTTCTCCTCATCTTCATCCCACTCGTCATCCTCCTCCTTTTTCTCTCTGCAAAGTAAACATAGCAGTTACTGGGGAGTCAGTCTGAAGACGGCACAGCTCCCTATAGGTCTGTGTCTCTAGGATGGATGTGCACGTCCTGTTCCCCTCAATGGGTGATTCATGTTTACATTAATAAACTCCACTGGAAATGCTACTTACTCCTCCTTCTTTTTCCCGCCTCCACCTGCCAAGTTGTCTACAGCGATAGCCAAGAAGACATTGAGAAGGATGTCTGGTTTTACTATGAAGGAACCCATTTGATTATCAACAAATAACCCATTGCAAACACATACAGTGTTTTCCTAAGGTGTCGCAGTCTCACGTAACCATGGCGACGGTGTTCTTAGGAAGGATACAGTTACCGCAGACAAAGAGGATGACAAAGTAAATGCACACCACCATGTTGGGGAAGACGGGCCCTCCGTACGCCATGATGCCATCGTACATCACAGCATTCCAGTCCTCCCCGGTGAGGATCTGCAAACAGACAGACAGACAGACAGACAGGCAGGCAGTCAGTCAGTCAAGGAGGCAGACAGACAGGCAGACCACAGAAGGAAGCAAGAAATTTGAAAGGTAGAATGAAAGAAACAAACAAACAAACTAAAACATGAATTCATTAATTAATATGTGAATAAATGAATGATAGAAAGAAAAGAAATCAATGAAATAGCATCATGTGATCCACTCATGAAACTTGGTAAAGGATTGGCAGTGTTGTGTTCAATAACAGATTGGCCCCTCACCTGGAAGCAGGTGAGCAGGGCCTGAGGGAAGGAGTCAAATGTGCTTCTCTTCATCTGAGTCTCGTCAAAGTTGAATTTGCCTCCGAACAGCTGCATGCCCAGCAGGGCGAAGATGATAAGGAAGAGGAAGAGCAGGAGTAGGAGGGAGCAGATAGCCTTCATGGAGTTCAGCAGAGAGTTCACCAGATCTGACAGGGCTGCCCAGTGCCTGGTAATAATAACACAACAGCTTTAACAATAGCAGTCAGAGAGCTCCTAGTATACTGATTGAATACACTTATTGTTATATATTGACACTGGGTGTTTCTTCATTTCAGTGCTCCTGTCAGCTGTTGACAGGTTTTGATTCAATATGAATTTGGATTTTGATGTATTGATTCAATTGCTGCTCAGACACGACACTTACAGCACAAAAGTAAGTAATCCGGTACAAAAAAAGTGTGCTGAGTGGCTTTTGGCATAGGCCTTTGCTTGTCTTATACTCTAACCACCAGATGGGTTTGTGTGTATTGTGTGTGTACAGGAAACAAATGTCCTGTACAAACCATTTTAAAAACATAGCAGAAACTTAAACAATTTGCCAACTTTTGCCAATTCAGATTTTGATTAGATTACATACATTACAAAACATTTAGGGCATTTAGCAGACAAAATGTATTCTCTGCATTTCACCCATCCTATGGTACCTAGGTACATAGGAGCATAGGGCTGCTAGGTTCAGCGCCCAGCGAGCAAGTTGGGGTTCAGTGTCTTGCTCAAGGACACTTTGTCATGGCGGACAGTTGGAGGAGGGGAATCGAGGGGAATCGAACCGCCGACCCTACGGTTGGTGGACGACCCGCTCTGTACACCCGCTCCAACCTCTGAGCCACCGTCGCCCCCCCCTGCTGATGAGACATGTCCTTAACACCCTAGCAGCTGACAGTGGAGGGGGCGGGGTCTGACGGGGGGCAGCTCACCGGGTCATCTTGAAGATCCTGAGCAGGCGGATGCAGCGCAGCACGGAGATGCCGATGGGGGGGATGAACTCCAGCTCCACCAGCAGCGTCTCCAGGATGCCCCCGCACACCACGAAGCAGTCGAAGCGGTTGAACAGCGCCATGAAGTAGATCTGCAGGCCGAAGGCGTACATCTTCATGGACATCTCCAGCGTGAACAGCAGCAGCAGGATCTTGTTAGCGCGCTCTGGGGGGGCATAGATACAAAAGGATTGTATGTTTTAGTTTTTTTTTTTTGTAGTTTATTTTTCACAGTATTATTATTATTGTTGCTTTTCTTTTAGCAGAGGGGTCAGAAGACGAGGTGCTGTGTGTGTGAAGACGAGGCTGACGGTCAGAAGACGAGGGGGTGTGTGTGCGTGTGAAGACGAGGCTGATGGTCAGAAGACGAGGTGGTGTGTGTGTGAAGACAAGGCTGAAGGTCAGAAGACGAGGGGGTGTGCATGCGTGTGAAGACCAGGCTGACGGTCAGAAGATGAGGGTGTGTGCGTGTGAAGACGAGGCTGATGGTCAGAAGACGAGGGGGTGTGTGTGTGTGTGTGTGAAGACGAGGCTGCTGGTCAAAAGACGAGGTGGTGTGTGTGTGTGTGAAGACGAGGTGGTGTGTGTGTGAAGACGAGGCTGATGGTCAGAAGACGAGGGGATGTGTGTGTGTGTGTGTGTGAATACAAGGTTGATGGTCAGAAGATGAGGGGGTGTGTGTGTGTGTGTGTGAAGACGAGATGGTGTGTGTGTGAAGACGAGGCTGATGGTCAGAAGACGAGGGGATGTGTGTGTGTGTGTGTGTGAATACAAGGTTGATGGTCAGAAGATGAGGGGGTGTGCGTGTGAAGACGAGGCTGCTGGTCAGAAGACGAGGAGGTGAATGTGCGTGTGTGTGTGTGTGTGTGAAGACGAGGTTGACGGTCAGAAGACGAGGTGGTGTGCGTGCGTGTGAAGACCAGGCTGATGGTCAGAAGACGAGGAGGTGAATGTGAGTGTGAAGACGAGGCTGCTGGTCAGAAGACGAGGGGGTGTGTGTGTGTGAAGACGAGGCTGACAGTCAGAAGACGAGGTGGTGTGTGTGGTGTGTGTGCGTGTGAAGACGAGGCTGACCTTGCATCTCCGTGAGCCACTTAGGCTGACCGTAGTGCTCCGAGGCGCTGGCCACGGTGTTGAGGAACACCAGCAGGAGAACCAGCCAGTAGAAGTTGGTGGTCTTCACGGCCACGCGGCAGTTCTTCCTGAAGGTGTGGTTCAGCTGGCACAGCTGGTCGCTGTGGAGCGAGACAAACGAGAGGTGCACGTCTTACAAGGAGAGGGGGCTGAGGCGGGCGTTGATACATTTGTTGGCAGGGAAGTGGGGTTGAAAGAGAGAGGGACTGACATGTAGCATAGGGCCAAAGGTCGGAATCGAACCTGGATACTACAAGACGCATTGCCTACGTGGTGAGAGCACTAACTAACTCACACACATTTCTATGTTTCTTGCTCACTGCTTACTTACTTTACTTAGGAATATTGAATATTGAATATTGACTCACCAGAAACTATTGGCCATCATCTTTGCCCTGTGAGTAACGAGAAAACAAACCAGATTATTCAGGAGGTGAATTCTGATAAAGCACACAGAATGTTTCCACACTACAATGTTGTTCTTCTCTCACATCAGTGAGGCGCAGAAGCCGCTGTCATCATCGAGATATGCGATGTCGTCGTCAGAATCCGACTCTATTCAGGGAAAGAGTCGAGAGCCATCTCGCGTTAGGAGAACCGACTGAAGACGCTAAGTGGAAACAGAAGGAGCAGAAAGATGGCTGCCATACCTCCTTCCTCGCTGTGTTTGTACCAGCCAAACTTCTTCATCATCTTTTTCTTGGCTATTGCCGCACCTTTGGAAACACACGGCAGAGGGTTATATCACTTGTAACCCAAGTGCATGTATGTGTGTGTACATCGCTATAAAACAACATGGCTGTTTCTTATTTGTTGTACGTCTTGGCACTTTAATCGCTCCTTGTAACTTGGCACTTAGTCAGAGATGTTGTATACTAGCAATGGTTAACCTAGCAATTGAAATGCTTGTTCTGGTGACTTTCTTACTGTATTAGCAGCAATGAAATGTTTCACCTTCTTATGACAAATGTACTCTTTGTGAGTCACTTTGGATAAAAGCGTCTGCTAAATGCCCTAAATCTAAATCTAAATGTCTGTCATGAAGGTTTAACATAAATATATTTGTCCCTTGTTTACAAAGAAGTACACAAGGTCACTGTTATGTTTTGCATGTGTTTATATATATGAATAGGGTAGTTGCGTGGGTGCATGGGTGTGTGTGTGTGTGTACGTGTGTGTGAGAGTGTGTGTGTGTGTGTGTGTGTGTATGTGTGTGAGTGTGTGTGTGTGTGAGTGTGAGTGTTTATGTGTGTGTCATTGTGAGTGTTTATGCATGTGTGTGTCTGTGCAGTTGTGTTGAGGCATATGTGAGTGTGTGTGTGTGTGTGAGGTACTCACGCTTGTTGCCCTCCTCGTCCACGTCCTCAGCCTCTATCAGCCAGTCCATGTAGCCAATCATGTCCTCCTCCATCTGCTTGCTCTCCTGGGCCTTCTGCAGCTCCCCGCGAGCCACTGCCTTCTCTCGCTCTTTGGAGAACTCTCTGCCAGGGTGCGTGCGCACACACACACACAGACACACACACACACACACACACACACACACAGACACACACACACACACAGACACACACACACACACAAACACACACACAGACACACACACAGGAACACGCACATGGAGGCACACGCACACGCATCCGACAACAACATATACATGCACACATAGGGTAGGAATGGAAAGGATGGTATCATTAAAGCAATTTGTTGTTTGCCACTTTCACAGAACCGACACTTGGTACTGGTACTGGGTTGATACTATACTATGGATACCATACTATGGATACTATACTTTGGATACTATACTATAGATATTATGCTATGGATACTATGCTATGGACAGCAGACATAGCTTGCTTGCTTTGCTTCACTCATCTTCACGAGGTTTCACAGAGCCACCTACCCGCTCAACACACCCAAAACAAGGTTGATGATGAAGAATGATCCAAAGATGACGAGAGACACAAAGTAGATCCAGGGAATCTCAAAGCCAATGGCGTCGTTCATCTGTGTGGAGGATGGAGCGAGGATGAGGAGCAACAGAGAGCAAGAGGAAAGACTGCGCCACGAACATGCTGCTTCCTATCAGAACAATGTTGGAGGCAGAGGAGGATATACCATTCGGGGAATGAATGGGAGAGTGGAGTTACCCAGTAAAGCACATCTGTCCAGCCCTCCATGGTGATGCACTGGAACACGGTCAGCATAGCGAAGAATATGTTGTCAAAGTTTGTGATCCCTCCGTTCGGCCCTTCCCACTTGCCCCTGCACTCCGTCCCGTTGGACATACAGAAGCGCCCGTTCCCCGCAAAAGCACAAGGTGTGGGGTCATCATCCAGCATCAACTCTGGTGGGGCGGAAACAAACAGTAATTCAATGCATTACAAGCACATGCAAGTGGAAATGGACCTGTCCCTACTGTATGTGTATGTTCTAGCAATATCAAAAAGAGCACATGAACAATGATAATAATGATAATAATAATGCATTTTATTTAAAGGCGCCTTTCAAAGCACTCAAGGACACCTTACAAGACAAGTTAAAAACCAGGTAAGTAACATAACATAGTGGCATACTCTGTCAGTGTGTGACAGAGTATGCCACTCGTAATAAGTGTGTTTTTAGGCGTGATTTAAAGGTGGAGACAGAGTCAGAAGTGCGAATGTCTGGTGGGAGAGAGTTCCGTAGGCGGGAAGCAGAACGGCTAAAAGCTCTTGGCCCCATGATGGATAGGTTGGCAGATAGAGCTGAGAGCTGGATGGCAGAAGAGGATCGGAGAGGGTGTGAAGGTGTGTGGATGTGGATGAGTTCAGTTAGATACACTGGTGCCAGGCAGTGTGAAGGATCTTGAAAGTAAGGAGTAGAATCTTAAAATCAATGCGTGATTTGATAGGGAGCCAGTGGAGTTGCTGCAGGGCCAGAGTGATGTGTTCAATAGATCTACGTAACAGTCTCTCTCTCTGTCTGTCTGTCTGTCTGTCTGTCTGTCTGTCTGTCTGTCTGTCTGTCTGTCTGTCCGTCCGTCCGTCTGTCTGTCTGTCCGTCCGTCCGTCCATCTGTCTGTCTGTCAGTCTGTCTGTCTGCCTCAAGAGTGCTAAAAAGCTTGACAACTAGCGTGATGTCCAGGTCAACTCTATGCGACCCGGTGCTGGGGCGTGGCTGATCTGCGGTGTGTGTCCAGACCTGAGCCCAGGTAGTAGCAGGTCTTGTGCATCCTGCCAATGAAGAGCTCCAGGCCGATGATGGCGTAGATGATGATGACGAACATGACAAGCATACCGATGTGGAGCAGAGGCACCATGGCCTTCATGATGGAGTTCAACACAATCTGCAGACCTGGCGCACAACACAGGATATAAAATATGATAATTTCATATTAATCCCAGACAGGAAATCAGGGTGTCACAGCAGAAGGTAATAGGAAATAAAAAGCGATGAATTTTTCAACAATCAACAAAAAATTTTAACAAAACAACATTTTTTTAACAATCTACAAAACAAATATGTACTGTACATATGCGTATACAGTATGTATGCATTCATAGTTAACGTAACCATGGACACAGTTCGTAACCGAGTGCATTGCGGACAGCGAGAACCCACTGGGCACTCCGGAGACCAGCCGGAGCGGTCGCAGCACCCTGAACGCTCGCAGGGCCTTGACGTCCAAGCCTCCGGGTTTGCCCGCAGCGTGGTGGGCCTCCCCTGGCTTGTGGTCCGTCATTCCCTCTGCCATCACACTGAACAAGCTGCACGACACACACACACACACACACACATGCAGGCACACACACACACACAGACACACGCACACACACGCATGCACGCACGCACGCACGCACACACACACACACACACACAACACACACACGCACGCACGCACACACACACACAGACACACGCACACGCACACATGCACGCACGCACACACACACACACACACACACACACACACACACACACACACACACACACACACACACACAAACACACGCACGCACGCACGTACGCACGCACGCACGCACGCACACACACACGGCCACACGCACACACGCACACACACACGCATGCACGCACACACGGCCACACGCACACACACATGCATGCACGCACACACACACACACACATGGCCACACGCACACACACACACACACACACAAACACACACACACATACACACGCACACAGCCACACGCACACACACACACACACACACACACAGCCATACGCACACACACACACACACACACGGTGATCAGATACGTGGCAGCGCTACAGATGTAGAAGCGCGTATCCATTTACATTCAGGGCGTTTAGCAGACGCGTTTATCCAAAACGACTTACAAAAGAGTACATTTGTCATTAGAGGGTGGAACATTTCATTACTGCTACTACAGTAAGAAAGTCACCAGAACAAGTTTCAAGCATTTCAATTGCTAGGTTAACCATTGCTCGTATACGACATCTCTGACTAAGTGTCACGTTTACAAAGAGCGTATCCACGTGCGACCGCCTACCCCACGATGACGATGACAAAATCAAGCAAGTTCCAGCCGCTGCGTATGTAGGCGCTGGGGTGCATCACCAAGCCGTAGGCCAGGATCTTAGTGAAGGTCTCGATGGTGAAGATGACCAGGAAGACGTACTCTACTTGTTCCTGTGCACGGGGGAGGAATAGGGAGTGTTTAGGTGAACTGTCCGTTCTTTTCTTTGTGGGTACATGGGCTACATCTGGCTCGAATGAGGCATGAACTCTTATCCCCATCACATAGGGGTTTTGTTTTGGATGCACACAGGAAGGGAAGCGGGGCCAGTCACTGTAAGTACGGTCACATTTATTATTAATATGAGAAAGGTATTAGCGTTCCTATGAATAGTTTTGAGGTTCCTGGACAAAAATAGAAGTCACTGCTTTTTCTCCCAAGTAGCGAAAGAAAAGAAAAGTCTGTGTGACGTATTTATCCCAGTGGCTTTGTAACCTCTTAACCCACTGTCTATCCTGCAGGCTTAATCCGGTCACTGTATACCTTTTCAGTAACCTTCAGCCTAGTTCAGCTAATCATTGGCACTGTCAGCCAGCTTTATGTCCTACTGGCCCAGTAGGAGACCCAGACCCATTGTGTGATGTGCCATGATTTGTTAATTAACAGAGATGAGAAAAAAACATATATATAATCCAGCAACGGAATATTACGTTTGATCGTGATTGATCTGATCTACAGTCAGAATTAATTTATGCAATTGGTTTGAAGAGTGCTATAAAGGTAGTGAATATATATGAAATAAGTAATTACTTGGTTACAGATCAATGAGAAAAGAACACTCATTAAAACGACATTAACGTGGACATTTTATGATGTACTCTTTTCACCGAGGAGTCAACATGGGCCAAACAAAGAGGCTGCTCATGATACTCAGTACCAGGGCACAGGTAGCAGACAGAACTAGTGACGATAACACACAGTGACCAAGGACACCGTGCCCTGGTACATACAATGAGCAGACCCTTCATTAGAGTCATGAGATACACCTCAGTCTGTCCTACAGGGGAGGTCTGCGAAGAGGGTCTATTAGTACCTGCTGCGATCCAACCATCATTACAACCGTAGTGATAGGTGGATTGATTAGGATTGATTAGTAATGAGCTTTAGAGACAAATATCTTGAATTGAAAGTGAAATGAGTGAAATGACGTAAAGGGGCGAGAGAAAAAAAAACTAGAGAGAGATAGAGAGAGGGAGAGAGAGAGAGAGAGAGAGAGAGAGAGAGAGAGAGAGAGAGAGAGAGAGAGAGAGAGAGAGAGAAAGGGGACAGATGGTAAGTGTCATTATTCCTGAGAGGATCACCTGACCTAAGTCCGACCACAACTTTTTCTTCCTTAATGTCATTATCTTTTAACAGAACATCATTACCCTCTCGGTAATAGCTGCTGTCAAAAATCTTTTTATTTGAGGCCAACCTTATTAATTATCCTGTGTAGTTTTCTACTTTTTTAGTTATATAGATATATTACAAACTTCTATTATATTCTATAATGGAATCAATGTTTGTACATTGCATACTACACATATTCTTACTTATCATTTGTGCATGAAGGCTTGTACTTATGTATCCATGATTGGATGAGAATGATGAATGGAAATGAGTGTATGTATGTATGTATGTATGTATGTATGTATATATGTATGTTTGTGTGTGTGTATGTATGTATGTATGTATGTGTGTATGTATGTATGTATGTATGTATGTATGTATGTATGTATGTATGTATATATGTATGTTTGTGTGTGTGTATGTATGTATGTATGTATGTGTGTATGTATGTATGTATGTATGTATGTATGTATGTATGTATGTATGTATGTATGTATGTATGTATGTATGTATGTACTGTATGTATGTATGTATGCATGTATGTATGTATGTATGTATGTACTGTATGTACTGCTCACTAAGTAATCTATGTATCAATGAATGTATGCAAGTTTGCATGTCGGCCTGTCTCTCCAAATCAATTCATGCCACACATTGACGTCACAGTGGCTCATAGTTAGGCCTGCCATTTAGATCGGTGTGAATTCATTACCGATCAATACAAGTCCACATTCAGATGGTGCCTTGTGAAGTACTTAGATACACACTCTCTGGAGATAACTCACCAGATTGTGATTGGTGGCGTTGGAGTCATCGTCTGGGTAGGGCTTGGTGACTCCCATAGCGACACAGTTGGCGAAGATGGCAAGGAGGATGAATATATCAAAAGGCCTGCAGGAAGTGGGTCAAGGACTGTATAAACGTTTACAGATAGCATTCAAAGCTAGCATTCTAGCATTGAAAATTGAAAATGAGTAGCTAGACTTTGACAGCAACTGCAAACCTCCCAGCTCTCCCTTCAGGCCTTCCTACAAAGGCACTCCCCCAAAACACATGGCTGGCTTGCTAGCTGTAGCGCTAGGTCTGCCAAGCCTTTGTGAACGGTCGGATCGTGTGCAATGAGGCCACGGGCAGAGGGCAGGCCGGTAGCCGGGCAGGTAAGTAGACAGACTGGTAAGCCATCCAATAATTTCATTAGGGCCAAATTAAATTATGACAGGTTTATTTCAGACCTGCGACAGCAACAGTGCTAGAGTTTTCCTTTGTTTCTCCTTTTTTGTGAAAACATTTAATTTACAGCTCGCTGACAGATGTTAAGAGAGTTTCAACAAATTTAAAAAAAAAAATGCTTCTAAAAAAAAATGCTTCTAAAATAAATTGCGTACCCTGGCTTTAAATGACATGCCTGTCATAAATACACACACATACACAGGCTCAGCCATACGTAAACACCACGCGAGCACACAAGGATACTTCCATTCCACGAGGGCCAGGGCGGCCATGCGTATGGGGTTACTGAGGGTGAGGCAGCAGAGGGCCCGGGGGGCTCGGAGGGCAGACTTGTTGGCCTGCATGGCCTTCTTGGCCCCCCCACCCCTCTTCCGGGCCGAGCCGGTGGAGCCCAGGGTGTCCGACTTCCCACCATCTCCCCCGTTGGCGGCATCTATTGAAGACCACCGAGAGCCAGAGAGACACACACACAGAGTACGAGACACGAGTCATGTCAGTGACATCTGCGAATCGACATGGAAACCGAATGACTGAAATGAATACAAATCAAATATAATTGCTATGTTATGCTATGGAATGGTAGGTGGGCCTAATCCAAAAGAGAACGCTGTATTCGTATGGTGATCTTGATGTTCAGAATATAATGAGCCACATTTGCTGAGCCAGCAGGATGCTGTTCCCAGGGAGGGTACTAGCTGGGGCGACCGGGCACATTGAGTGTAGTTCAGCAGGTTTCTGTCAGCCTAAACGCAGATGTGGTGATATAGTTACTAAATTATACAGGGCATGCCACCAATAGCCAGGCAGGACATGTATTATTTCAAGAGGATGCATAGAATAAGAGCAGATGTGACCTACTGCTTTATTGGAGCATCGTTGCACATAGCACCATTCCTAAATATGACTGTGAACCCCTGTTGGCCAATAGCTGCAGGTATTTCATTAATTAAAAGGGTAGGGGGGCCTTAAAAGAAACAACCAGTACTACGCGATGCATACAAAAGAGACCCTTTTACTAGCTTCACTAGAATCACAATGTATAGTAATTATATGTTCGTAGTTGTAAAGTCCTATTCGTCTAATCCTATTTCATGCTAGGACACGTGTAGCAAACACAAATTATATGAATAACCAAATCAAAAGGACATTAACAGCTGTCAATCAAAATTGCATATTTCTAAATCTATTTCAAATATGAAACTACGATATATTTGTGAGAGGAGGTCTGCTCTTCACTCAAAATGTGTTTTTCCTTGTAAGCAATCTAAAACTTTGGACAAATGATATTGAAACCTACCTTTTTTCCCCGCGTCCATGTCCGTAGTTTAAAACTACGATTTCAAATCCAACCATGAACTCTTAAAAAGACATGCGATGCCACCATACGCCCCCCCAAAAAAGTTATATTAAAAACATGACAAAGCAGCAGTTTGTAAAGAAAGCGGCAACAAACAGGCCAACAAGTGACCAGCCATTCAGCCGCTGAGGGTTGGGACCATTCCGCTGGCTTTGGACGTGAAATCTTCAAGTAGCCTACTATTAAAGTTTCTTAGTTACTAGTAAATTCCCCGAAGGTTACATTTTGAACTGTCATGTTTAGACCGCGCAGGAGAGACACAAAAGTAAAATATTCCTATGAAGAAGCTGCCGTATTCTCGGTGGTCAACCCTCGGGATTAAACTAATTGAGCCGGTTAAAAAGGATGACAGTGTAAATCGTCCATGTTGCGCTTGGATAAAGTCAGACCGCTGCTTTCAGATCTTCAGGTAACATAAAATCGTGGTATACTTAGATTATATCCTGAAATCCTAAATGTCGATCAAGTGTGCTGAAGTAGTGTTTAAGAAAAGTTTATAAAGCAGATTTAGAACCTCGGACAGCAACTCTGGGCATTTGTGGATGTCAACCCAGGTTTGAGGCGCTAGGGGGCGCAGCTCTATCTGAAATGTATCAGCAGTCAATCGGTAAGAAGGTGTCATCCATGGTCCTGATTGGGCTGATGAAGCAATTTAAAGGTTTTGAAAATTGCTTCAATGCCGACTTGAAAAAAAACACATTAAATTAAGTTTAAGTAACAGATTCTATCTTTAATACATTGAATGAACACTACACGTGAAAATATATAAAGACCTATATAAGACTTTCTAAAGTAATAGACTTGCTACAAATTCATCCAACTGGTAGTTTAAGATGACAAGTTCAAAAGTGCGAAATAAATGAGGGTGGTTTGGTTATTTGCTTGTAAAAAATAAACAGCTGCAACCATTTTCACACAGACATTAATGTCATATGCAATCAATGTTTGGCATCAGCAAAAAATAATGACAGTATTGCACAATTGTAGAATGAAATAAGTGTTTTTAACTATTGTTCAAATTCTGAAAAGGTAAGCTAGTTTACAGCTTGATAGGGAAATTTCAATAAAAAAATATACATTTGCATTGTTGAATATTGTCAAAATTGACACATAATATATCATGTATTTTGTTATAAAAGCTTAGGAGATGTAGTCAACGTTAAAAAAAAGAAAAAAATATTATTCACATCAAATTCATTTTGACCAAATTCAAGTTTCCACCCCAGCTGTAGTTAAAGCAGATGTGCATATTCAGTCAACTTTGTTAACTTTAAATGTTTTAAGGGTCAAGCACAAAGATTTCACTTTTGTTATTTTGGGCAGTGTGTGGTTATTTTCCCCATGAATACAACGATACCTAGTTTGTAACATTCATAATACTGCCAATGCAAGGGCTTTCAACAGTGGGCTCAATCACCTTTGTGCAACCTCATTCGGCGATAGATTGTGACTTAATTTACATTTATTTACATAAAAATCTTTGAGACAGCCACTTTCATGACTTGACTAGCCAATACATTAAATAAATAGATAAGTGGTCATTAAATCAATACATCAATTTACCCTGTTCACATACGTTACTGTATAACATTATCAATACCATCAAATAAACATATTAACTATCTCTTTGGTAAAAGAGAGAAACACAAGTATACCTCAGTGCACTATAATAATCACAAAATGTGCAGCTGTTGCTAAATGGAGCACAGGTGCAAAATGCAATAAATAACATATAAACAACTAAAGTCAACATTACCATCTAGCCCTGAGGAACAGGATATAGTGCAACTATGCAAAAGTGAAGTCAACCTCTCTTCCTAGTGAAACCCTGTGCTGTGGCTGCGCTGGGCCCTCGCTGCCTCAATACTGACAGTTCTACCCGCCTGCTTTCTGACTACCATCCTTTGGAGGCAACTGGCCCGGATCTTCTGTGAAAGGACCCGCTGTGGGATGGAAGAGAGAAGAACCGTGAAGTAGACCAATTGGATGTTGACATTCGCCCAATTTACTTTTTTTGCCTACTTGAAAGATACTGCCAAAGCAATCATTACTAATTAGATCAGATCACAAGTCTAAGCATAAACAGGTGAGCACACTTAAGGAATTTATTTAAAAAAAATGAGGATCAGACAAAAGTAGGGCAACATTTGGTCTGAGCAAAATAGTTCTTGCTGGTTACAAATTGAGGTTAAAGGTCATTTAAGGTCATTAAAAATGTCAAACTTAACTTACGATTTTGAAACTGCTGTGCGGTGTATCTGGTTAGCAGAATCCCAAAGCCTTCGATCAAGGCGAGCAAAATCCCCCCCATCATGGCAGAGCCCATCATAGCAAAGGGCCCACCTAGAGAACATAAACACAACTTCTGAAGCTTGAAACGTATTAGAAATATAGAGCTGGAATATTAGTGCTTCTTGTTGTATGTGTATCTGGTTGCATCTGGTAACACTTACTTCGTGCTGCCAGGACAGCCCCAGTCATGGCCCCACTCGTGATAGAGTTCCAGGGGTCCTCCTTCCCTCTCAGACGTACCAAAGCACAGTCAATAGTGGAGAAAAGCCCGCCCCATACAGCAAAGCTCCCTGCAAAACACAGCGAGGATGGACCAGCTGGGATCAGCAGTGCATGACTGGTAACCACTGAGTTGCCCCTATATTATAATATTATGAAGAGAGAAAGAATAAATAAAATGTCTACGAAGCAAATAAAGGACTCCATCTCACCGCCAATCTGTGGAGCTCTTGTTCGTACAGCACTCACAGTACCTTTCAGTCTGTGTCGGATCCCCTGTATAGATATATAAATACATAATAGAAAAATTGTGTTATAATGTCAGGTGATAATGGGCAGGTGATAATGGGCAGGTGATAATGGGCATGTTATAATGTTTGCTTACCACAGGGGCATTGCGAAAGCCCTTAATTGACTGGAACACACCTCCACCAATTGCACCCATGGTGAAAGCACCCCCACAGTCATCCACTATCCTCCAGGGACTGGAACAGATGTGGAGGAATGCAGGGTTAGGAATATCAACCAGAAACAAAACACAAAGATGAGAATCTAGCCTGATCCATATTTTAGGATGGTTTCTGAAAATGCAATGGACTATGATGTCAGGTTATAATGTTACAAGGATTTTCGTTGGTGCGTCTTCCTTCGGGCACTTGGGTGTTTAATCTCAAACATTGACCCTGCTACTATAAAGTGGGAAGCTGTTGAGTTTTGGAATTAGTTTTATTGTTGTGTTTTAGATAAGATAAGAAATACGCAATTGATGTGCAAATTAATGCACTATATTGTCCTTCACATATAACACATAGACCGGATCTGTCCTCTCAGCTACTTCTGGTACAGGTTTCGTTTATACTTTACCAAGGTTCACGGGCATACTCCTCCATGTTTGTTGTCGTCAGGGACAGTGATGTCATCAACACGCGTCATGCGCCCTGGTTCGGCAAGTGGTGTGGCCATTCTACTCGACTTGCTGTAAACTAAAGATCTGTTTTACAGAAAAAAGGTATTCTTTAAAAAAGATATTGTTCATGTTAACATTTGTTTTTAAGAAATGTGTGTTGTTGCTTCATCCACGTGGTTGTATTCTTTCTAATTGGAGCGGGAACTGTGGACTGTGCCTTCAAACCAAAACGAACACTTCTTAATGCAATATGTAGTACATTCACAATATATGTGTGTTAATAAACAAACAGCGCTATCCAAATATATTAGAATTCGCAGTATTAGATTACACTCATTGATTAAATGTTTTTCGTCCCATCCAGCCCCTACAAAATGTATTAACAACTCGTGTTATTGGAATGCATTAAACCTTCATTCAAGTTTTACAGCCGAGTTTACCATTCACTGTTTTGTCATAGGATGCCTCTGCCTCCAGCATTGCTGGCTCGCTTGGCCAAGAGAGGGATTGTAAAACCATCAGAACAAGGTAACATGATCAAAATGATAATCCTTATATCCATATAGCCATATGTTATTATGTTGCCTATTACAATTCTTTCTTGAACAAATGAATTTAGATATAGATGAGGAGATCATTGCTGAGGACTATGATGACAACAACGTGGACTATGAGGCAACCAGACTAGAGAATTTGCCACCTAACTGGTACAAAGTGTTTGATCCTATTTGGTAAGTTACTCATGGTACAGATCCGTTCAAACACTGTTATATATATAATATATATATAATGTATTATATGTTATGTATGTATGTATATTTGTTTGTTTGTTGGTTGATGTCGTTTCTCTGAAGCTTTTGGTCTGAGAAGAATTCCTCTTGCTATGTCTGCCACGTCAGGTTGGGATCTGGCCTAAATTAATCCTTTGTCTGTTGACTCGTTTTTGATCAGTGGACTTCCTTATTACTGGAATGTGGAGACGGATATGGTCGCCTGGTTATCCCCAAATGACCCAACTACCATCATTACAAAATCTGCCAAGAAACTAAGAGGTAGATATTTAGATATCAATCATAAATGTGCCATCTACGTCTTGAGCTTAATGATAAAGAAATACTGTAATTTCTTCTTTGTGATTAAAGGCTGTTTTATCTTCATCTTTTAGTCGATGTAGGTGGAGAGGACAGAGGAGAGAAGCCATTTGAGAAGCCTGACAGAGAAAGAGAGCGAGACAAAGAACGAGAATGGGAACGAGAGCGAGAGCGGGAGAGGGAGAGAGAGGACATAAGGGAGCGAGAGAGAAGGAAGCCAAGGAGGGATGACATTGCACCGTACAACAAGGGCAAAAGAGGTGATCTACTGGGCATGTCAGCATCAGTGCCATGCTGCATTTACCGTGGGAGTGACGCCTTACAACGCTGTTGCTTTGCCACTTGTTTCAGGGCGAAAGGACGATGAGATGGACCCAATGGACCCCAGTGCATACTCCGATGCGCCAAGGTCAGTGCCGACAGCTTTCCTAACCTCCTCCCCTCCCCCCTTAAGACTGCCAGGAAATTGAACCCGCGGCCTGTCTACTTCTTCCCAGGGGCTCGTGGTCCACTGGCCTACCCAAGCGGAATGAAGCCAAGACGGGGGCAGACACCACGGCGGCGGGGCCTCTGTTCCAGCAGCGGCCCTACCCCAGCCCGGGGGCTGTTCTAAGGGCCAACGCGGCAAACCAAGCGCCCAAGGACTCACCGTAACCCGCGGATACAAAGGGAAACGCACAGCTCCTTTTGGCCGTCGCCTCTGTACTAGTTTCTATTGGGTGTGTGAAATGCAGAATTATATCGTGTCAATAGAATACAAGGATTTTTTTGAAGCATTTCGGATAGCTGACTGTAAATAAGGATTTATGAGATGTGCACGTTGTTGTCTAATGTTATTGTCATCAGTAGTTGACCCTATAATACATTGAAATGTCTTGATGAAGTGCGTCTTGGTTGCCAGTTCATACCTTTTTGGATACATTTTCTTATAATAAAACATCGCTACAAACGAAATTCAACATGATTTTATTATAAAAGTAAAATAGTATAAAACACTATCTCACCAGATGCATTATTTTACAATATATAAAATGACCAATTGGTGGTTGGGCTTGAGAGAAGAGAAAAGAGAAGTGTAAACACTGATGGGAGCAGGGGAGGAGCACTCAGTGGTCCACAGCTCCTAGATAGTGACATATGGTGTCATAGTCCAGACTGAATACCTCCTCTTCATACCGATCCAACTGGACCAAAGCTTTGCTCCGGTCCCGGTCACGCTGTAGAATGCGTCCAACCTTCAAGAAAAAAATGACAAAAGGAATATTGTGACAGTTGTCTCATCTCCAGTTTCCGACTGACTTATTGTAATCCGCCATGAATGTGATTAACGTCATCCACTCACCTGACCGCGGTGTTGGCCGAGCACCACCATGATGGCCTCAGAGTCGTTCTTGGGCACAATGGTCTCCAACATGGACTGCTTCACATCTACGGTTAAAATGGTGACAGGGGGTCGGTCAACACGCTCAACGCATTCACATCACTGTTGAGTCACTGAAAGAGTCAACGTCAAACGAACCATCCAACAGTCTTCCCTCTTCAGTTCGACAAATACAGGTAGTTGGCGTCACCACATCCTCCACACGCATCTAAGACAAAAGCACCATATAAAAGATTAATACATCGTTGACAATGACCATCTCTCACTTGGGATTAATGAGAAGACTACAGGAGCAAATGTATGAATGACGGGTTACAAGGGCTTGGTTGTTTTGATTAAGAGAGGCCAGTGTGTTTGTGGGTACCTTGGAGTTGTAGTACCTGCCCCCTTTGAATGCTTTGTCTATAAAGCGCACTTTGAGGTCTCGCTGGAGCCAACAAGGGACAGCTGGCAATTTCCGTGGTTCCTTTACTGCAGGCTTTTCCCTGGAGAGGCCACGGCATTAAGAAGGTGTTAATTCAGTTACTCTCACTAATGGGAATACATGCGGTACCTGAATTGTAATGCCCAGTCAATGTAGTATGCAATACATCTGATATTTGCGATAATTTACTTGACCATTGTTTTATCAAAGCACGTAAAAATCAATTCATTGTATAAAGCCTCCCATAATCTCCAGCAAACAAGGTGTATACTGATATATATATTTTTAAAAAGTGTAACCACATTTGTTAACACTTTTTGTAAGTCGCTTTGGATAAAAGCGTCTTCTGAATGCCCTAAATGTAAATGTAATGATGAAAAGCATCATGGATCCCTTCTGACATTTCATTACCTCTCAGGACTTTGATCTCTGTGCTTTCTTTTCCTCTCGTCTTTTCCTCTGTCCCGGTCTCTTTCTGAAGATTTGTGTTTGGTCCTCTTGTCACCATTACTTCTCTTCTCATCCTCTTTTCTGTTGCTCTCCCTCTCCCTCTCTTTCTCCTTCTCCTTCTCCTTGTGGGCTTTACTCAGGCGACCTAGAGGGAAATACAAATGAAAATCTAATGAAAAACCTTTAACTAGATTTAGATTATTGTTACTCAGGTATTCAGCGTTTTTTTTGTTTCAATTGAAGATGATGACAAATAACCAGCAAAGTTGTGTTATGGGTCAAATAAATGCTGAGATGCTAAAACATTCACACTGCAAGCTGTAGTAGTACAATACACCACCATGCAGCAAGCATCCAGACAGATGGTGCGAGGCAGTGTAAAGTGCTGGTATGACCAAGAATACAGTACACGCACATGTATAGTCCAATGATGTACACAGCGCAGTCGTACAAAATGCCTGCAAGACTGTACCGAGTGAGCAGACTACTGAGACTAATCTGAGACCAAAACAAACACTGTTAAACAAACACTGTTTATGTCTCGTGGTCTGTCAGGAGTAGTCATAAACAATAATCAGTACCAATGGTGACGGGATGCATGAGAAAGGAACAAAGGCCATCTTATGATGAGAGAATAAGAGTTTCCATGCATTGTACTCACTGAGATCCTTGCTGTTCCGTTCATATTCCTTGCGATCAACCAGTTTGATTCCATACTGACTGATGGTGACGGTCTTCCCACCGATGGCCAGCTTGACCACCACGCGGGCGTTGTCAGGGTCGACGCCTTCTATCTGCACAACACAGAGCCAGCACAGTCCACACAGTCATTAGCACACGGGTCAAGGCATCTGACCTGTGAGGTCAGCCCGGGCCTGCGTTGGAAAAACTAAATCAGAGCTTGTGTCGTCATATTTTACGTACTTCAGCATTAAAATACTCAAACAGCATCCGTAGCAGTTCTGACCGAAGTGTAAAATGGGTGAGTAGCTACGACCAGACCCTGCAATGCTAGCGTGCCAACAGCTGTGACCTCATTGGACAATGGTGAACTTTTTTATTTTATTTTTTTAAATAGGGGCTGGTTTCGTTTTTCGGGAAATCCAATATTGCATATGGGCTACCTTTATCTAGGGGTTGATGGGCAAAATGGGCATCTGGTGCATTCCAATCACTTAACAGAATTGCTTCATCTTTGGTTTGAGGAGGCCAACCTCCTTTTTAGTGAATCATTTAAATTGTGCCTTCACCCTTTCTGTCAACCTGAGGGGAGAGAGTGACAATAAAAAGTCAATAATAGATAACAGCGGCAGTACCTTCCCATACAGCTCTTTGTGTGCCCCGGACTCTACCAACACACAGCCTCCGGGCCCCAGCACCAAGTCGTCCTCCTTCTCTGGCTGGTCCCCTGGCTTGGGGGGCCGTCGGCGGCCCTTGGGCTCCAGGTCCCGGATCGCCGAGCGGTCGGCACCGAGGCCCAAACCTTTGGGTCGAAGCTGGTGCTCGATAGGCTTCACGTTTCTGAAATGGAGTCGCAGGGGAAAGGAATATTCAATCAATAAACAAGGGAGTTTGATGAATGTAGTGATGGTAGTGAATGCATAACTAACATCCGCTTTGTGCCAGGAAAGCCCTCGGGGGGCACTTGATGTGGGCGAGATTAAACGCACTTCTATTTTACTTGGAACTTTGCTCAGTGGAAAGTGCAGACACAGGCGTTTTTCGGTTGATGGAGTACTGGCCCGTGGTGTTCAAAATGTGTATGAATTTTTGTAACAGCAACGACCGTACAGAGAGGAATAGCACTGACTGCTTAAACGTGCGGCCGATGCCCTCTTCTTGTTTCCAGCCCATTCCCTTCAACATAGCCAGACCATAGGCTTCCACAGGAACACTGTCATAATCTGCATTTGTGGACTGAAAAACACAAGGAAAAAAAACAACAATGTTCTCTACATGAGTCACCACACAAACAGGAGCTGCAGTCATCCAGCCAAGTCTTTTGCCCAACTGAATGCAAATGTAATTTTCCACTTCGGCGACATAAAACATTTCCGTTTGCATTGTGCACCGAGTGACAGCAAAGGAAACAGCTGATGCTGGCCATTTTCGACCCCTAGGCTCCAGCCTGTCAGCCTCTGCCCCGGGCAGACCAGCAACCACCAGGAGGACATGACCGCCCACACCCAGACCGCGGCCCTCGCTTTACACCCCGCTCCACTGCGGAGAGCGGTTCTACGGGAGGGATGCATCAAATGAGCCCTGGGGCACCCGACCCCATTGCACCACTGTCAAACTGCCAACTGTCATGTCTGTAGTGAGTGACGGGGGGTAGTGGGAGACAGTCGGACTCGGGAGGGCGGGGGGGGGGGGGGGGGCGGTTGTTGTACAGAAATAAACGTCTGGAAAAACAGGGGTATCTGAGCATTCATTTATAAGTTCTTCCTACCCTATCCCATGCTAACAATACAGAGAACGGTGGGAGAACGTCTGCTGATAGTCAGCAGTTTCACATTGTTAAATAATAGGTGGAACAAGTTGGCTGGTCTATCTGCCGTGTCTGCACACACCTTCCCCCTGCTCTCTGAAAAGTCTTAAACCATTGATGGTTTCTAATTATAGTTCACTATGATCACTTGAACTAAAAATAGTTGCCAGAAGCTAGAATAGACTGACTTCTAAGGTTGCTGCACTGAATCCTTAAATAAACTTTATCTGTTGAACCATGCAATTATGGTTATATGCCTGGTACAGGGCATTTTGTCTGTAATATAAAAATAAATGGTCAACTTGAAGTAGCAAAGGTACAGCAAGTGTCATGCGTTTACTTATTTATGTTTTCAAAAAGGTAAAAACTGTTCAAGCTGCAGTCAGCCATTTTTGCACACCTGGCTATGTTTTAATAAAAATGTGTTTGATTGATGGGCAAGTGCTAACTTGTCCACTGGTCATTATTAAGCAATTTCCCTCTGGGATTATTAAAGTATTTCTGTCTGTGTCATTGCTATGGAGCCAAATGCATGAGAAACATGAAAAATGGGTCGAGCAAATCTTGCTGATAGCAGCTTCTCGGAAAACTATTTAATGTAGAATGTGGGATAGTGCTACATGAATGTGTTGCCATAACATTAAATAGCACTCAAAACGCAGACCAGGATTCATATTTTAGCATAAAGAGGATGATTCCTTTCTCACGCGTTCCCATTCCATATACTTACGGATTCAGGTCGCAGATCAACTTTGACTTTATCACCATCCTCAAAACCTTGTGGGACCTGGTTTTGCATCAGCAGAGGGATGGAGAGGTTGAGGTTGAGCTCGGGCTGAGCTCCATTTTGCCACTTTTCTTGCTGTCTCTGAGAGTCTAAAATAGCGACATAAAAAAAACATTAGCATGGTTTCATATACCAAGCAGGCCCCACTCGTGCCTCCACCACAAACCTTCTATGAGCTCTTTGACCGCCTGAGATTCAACAGAGTCATCTTCCTGTGGGACATGCTGTGACTTTGCTTCATTTTTATCGTCTGTGGTTGCTTTGGCCACTTGGTCACACCAGCGGTTCTTTTGGATGAGGGGGATGATGAACTCCTTCGGCTTGTCAACTGGCTTTGTACTGAAAACACAACGCTAAGTTAAATATATATATATATAGAAAGGAAGTACAGAACGACGTTGACTCAATTGTGAAATACCCACACTGCGCAGCATCCATTATCATATTAATGAATAATAGTTGTGAAAGTCAATCATTGTGAAAATACATATTCATTACAGTTGTTGGTTGGTGAATATATGACAGTATAGTAATGCACAAGATGAAACACTAAATAAGATGCATTTGTCACGCAGTTAGCTAGCGCTAGCCTGTGTGCTCACCTTAGCAGTTCTTTCCCATCGATTCCGGTCAAGTAATCTGGCTCATCCTTTGTGATTGCAGTGTCATTACTCGGTTTAAATTTGCTGACCGTTTTAGAAAATCCAAAAGATACGGCAGCTTTTTTCTCTCCTTCAGAATCACCAGGCTTCGGTAGATTCGTACAATCTCCGTGCGACGCCATGGTTGTTTAGGGGCCGATACGGCAGATGTAGGCGAAATGTATTCTGGTAGTTGCAGTTTTCCATGTAAATATTTGTACAGCTTCTAACGCACTTATCACTACAACTCCCATTCCTTAGCGTAAAACTGTCCCATCCTGACAGAACCACCAACCTAATACAGCATAATAGCTTTGAATTTAGATAATAAAGACAGGTTCTTTTAGTTGGCTTAATTTAATCATACACAACGAACGGTAGTCAAAAATTGAACACAACTACAGCAAGTTCATGAAAAATATGTTTTGCAGACAAAATATGTGTTATAATAGTATAACACGTGCTTTTTTATTAAGTATATTGCGTAAGTTACGAGTATGGTCGTATCCATGGATGTGGTAGGGTAGGTTAGGTAGGCCTAAATTTTAAAGTTTACCTGTTTTTAGATTTCCGCTGCATGTGCAAAAGTGATGCTCAGGTGAAGTGAAAAATAGGGGCGGTACTGTTAACTCTTGATTCCCTCCCCTACGTGCATCGAAACTTCCCATAGTTCCATCAATTGCCATAATATTGTTGCTTTGTTACTAAAGAGCCTTTAGGGAACAAGATACCAGTTCTTCCATACGTTGTGGACGGAAAAGCCAAAAGCCATTCCTTATCTACGCAAACTGACTATCGCGTCATTGTGTCTGCACTTGTACTTCGACTGGTTAAAGCCAATTTTTAACGACAAAATCCTTTGCTTGATCAATTAGTCTTCAATACATAATGAGACGTGTTTTGGATGTCTGCTAAATGAACTGCCACATTGGCTAAAAGAAGAAAGTGTGGTAGCCTATATATTGTCGAGGCAAACATGCAGGTGAGCATTTTTTTTATATTCAATAACATAGTGTCATTCAAACTCAAATTGTACTCGGTTTTAAAATGAACGAACTTCTGATGTGTGCCTACGGATACCCACTTTATTGTATTGCTTACAGCGGTACGTCCGCCTGCGATCTATAGAGCTAACGCTGTCAGATCAGCGCGACCGTTTTTTTTTTCCTCCTCCAGACCACCACGGGTCTGGTGCTCAGAGCATCCTCACTAGTGTCCACGTTATCCCACTAGCGGGCACATCGCGCCTGACTTTCTCCGTTCTGGAAATATTAGTCTCAGCCATCATAGCTCCGTTTATTAATATAACCACTTGCATTTACTCGTCCTATCAGTATACCCGGGTCAATGTATATAGACGCGTTTAAACGGATCCTCTTCGAAAGGCTGAATTGCTTGAAAAGAATGTGTGTATGTCAGCGACAAGGCAGGTCAGTATTTTGCCTTCATACAAGACATTTGAGAATGTGTTGTTTTGTGTAACCTTGGCGAGTAATATGGAACAGAGAGAGAGAGAGAGAGCGAGAGAGAGGCAGAGAAGA
>JAXIVH010000006.1:2975666-2978166 GCA_036785325.1 Urophycis tenuis
TAATTCTTAAAAGTCTTAGCTTAATTCATTTCTTTATTTTCACATCAGGATAACAGCTCTGCTTTTATTTGCCAAATAATAAATTAATAGTGAAGCATAAATATCTAAATGAATGCACATGGAAATATATGTTAACATTTACTGCACATCTTCGAGTGCAGTACGTGTTAACATATATACATATACTTCAACCTCTAAGAATAGCTTAGCTATAGGTATAGCCTTATAGCACTGGACCTATAGCCATTGCCCTTCACAGAATGCCATGGTTTGAAGTTACACTGGAAAGCCTGAATCACAAGGGAAAGAGCCAGAACAGATCTCTGGTGAGAAGGAAGTCGGTGAAAGGGGATATGTATCGGTCAGCTCTTTCCTGAGCGAAAGGTCAACCTTTCGATAGTGTCTTCTCTTATATAGGGTTAGGTATCCTCGCGTCAGTGTGTTGTTCTTCTGACAGGTGCAATTTATTTCCTCGCGGTGTAGTCTAGTTTTATATTCCCCTTTACATTTGAAATAGGAGCTTTCGACACGGACATCTCGTTGACTCCATCCCAGCGCGGCCCCCAGTGATGTGCGCAGATGTACCCAGATGTGTTCGTCCCAATTCCGGCTGGCGTGCCGAACAGATTCTCGTTGTGCTTTCATGCCAAGGAGTACTGTATGAGCGACACCGAGTCAACGGCTTCAAAACCATGTGGAATCGTCAAGTCGGATCACATCAAAAGCCCCTGGAAACCCGTCAAACGTCTGCACACGTGACGCCCGCTCACGCTCACCGTCTCCCCTTAATGCCGCGGCGTGCGCCGACAGCTTCAGAGGGAAACGCACGTTTTTTGTTTGTTTCTCCCCCTAGCATGCCGATCATCGAGCGGTCCTGTCCGGTTAGCCCACCTGCGTTGGCTACGTTCCCACCGACCCGTAACCGGCCCTCGTCTATTACACACACCATGACACATAAATGATGTTTACCCTGATAACAACAACCCCCCCCCCCCCCTTCTCTCACATGCCCAAAATCCTCACACAGGGGAGTCCCGCGGACGGTGCGGCCTCGCCCCGGTGTTGTGGATACAGGGCGGCGGGCGGGGGGGGGGGGGGGCGGGGAGGGCGGGTTTGTTGACTCAACAACAGAGGAGAGAGACGGGGGCGCGGGGGAGGAGGACAGGAGGGGTGCAGCCGGCGTGACAGGCTGTGGCTCATTAAGCCCCCCCCACACACCCCCACCCCCCAATCACACGCAGGAGGTCAACACAACACACACATTATTACCAACTTCTCTGCTGAAAGCCAAGCAGACGAGAAGCGGTAACGCGCACGCACGCATGCACGCACACGCAGCACGTGCACACACACACACATATACACACACACACACACACAACACACAAACACACACACACACACACAGCCTGTGCAAATGGGACGCAGTCTTCATGAGTACCACAGCACCACCACCAGTTGATTAATGTATTTATTTTCATTTTAAGCATCTGGTCAAACTGCCAAGAAGACAGAAAATCTTTTGATAAATCCTACCAGAGATCAAGGCCTAGTGAAATATTGTGCGGATTAAAGCGCTTGGGTTTGTTTGTGTTCTGCCATTTTGTGCGGTGTTGTTTGTGTTGTCGGTGTGTGTGTTTGTGTGTGTGTGTGTGTGAGGTCAGCTGGCTTTCAGAAGCAGGTCGACAACGTTGGTGCAGAAGGCTTCACAGTAGGGGAAGCGAAACTGGGACTCGGCACAGTCAGGTAGAGATAAGGGATAAGCACAATCTCAGGTTGGATACATAGAACAGCACTTCACTGTTTGGTCGCTCTCCAGTGCTCTCGTTTAACAGTCGTTTGTAACGGCCTTTGGACCACACACGCCAGCTTCACCGATGTATTTATTTTCGAGTGTTTCTGCTGGCTTGTGTTGTGTTGTTGTGGTATTATGGTTTTGAGTTTTTGTGTGTTGAGACAACGGCCCGCTCGGCCGCTCGCACACTTGTGAGTCACCTCGCCTGCGTTCGATCCCGCAAGGTCAAACGCGTGACTCAAGCGCTAACCCCAGGCAATGTGGCGCCTCTATAATGTGACCCAGACCCTTTCCTCCCACCCTCATGTCTTCCTATATATACTGCTGTTGCTCTCTCTCTCTCTCCCCCAATCTATTGCTCTCTCTCCCCCCCCTTAATGGTTGTCTGTCTATCTCCATTTTTCCCCCCATTTGTTCTCTTTCTGTCTCTCTCACCCCGGCTCCCCCCCGCATTCTCTTTGTCTCTATCTCATTACGGCTCCTCGCTCTCATTTCAAAAGGCAAAAATACACACTCGCACGCAATTGATCAAAACACAGACATTTCTCCTCTTTCACACTACGTGGTGCGACCCTCCAGCCGTCAGTGGCGCACAGCGCCGTGTCGGCCTGTTTTCTCCCCGCGTTGTGTTTGTTCCTCGCCAGCAGCAGAGGAGCCCCCCCCCCCCCCCCCCTGGCCTGTGGTACTACAGGAGGGAGTGTTGTA
>JAXIVH010000006.1:2982373-2987373 GCA_036785325.1 Urophycis tenuis
GTTATCGTATCGCACGGTGCACATCCTTCAAAGGGGGAATTCGTCGTTGCATCTTTCATGTCATCATCAGGGTGAAACGCACGAATGTTTCCGGTGTTCAATATTTGTACATCGACATCGTCAAATAAAACAGAAACAAATTCATCAATAAGACCGTTAATTACAGCATTGCTGATCTACCCTGTACTTCTTGATGAATTTATCTCTCTCACACACACACACACACACACAAACAAACATACATCCCCTCAGGTTCATTTAGCCTAGCCCAGCAGAGACCAATGTAATGTATTCATATGAGCCCGCGGCGGCGCATTGAGACACATCTTCAATCGCCAGGATAGGACGGCACAAACGAGGCAGCTGAATCATTAGAGAGAGCAGCATCATACACAGTGTGACAGCAGCGTGTCACAACAGTAGAGTAACACATGAGCCACGGCCCTAAACCCGCTGAGCTCCGCAGATTATTTATATTAAACACATGGAATCGGTGGTCGGTCTCCTCCTGTTTGGATGACATGAATATTCCAATAATCCACGTCATTCATTAAGAATGGCTGCTAAGCGTTAGCGCGTTAGCCCGAATCCTGTCCAGTCGTGGCAGGTCACTAACACCAGGCGGCCATTGTGGAGACTAATGAACCGGGGGGGGGGACGATATGGTAAGTAAGGAGGGAGGACATCCAGGGGGCCCAGCCATGTCGAGCAGCTGAGTGGCTCCCCATGGGTCTTTGTTGCAGCGGTGGTGGTGGTGGTGTGGGGGGGGGGGGGGGGTCTAATAAAAGCAGCAGGAAAATGGTCCCAGGATGGCCAGACACACCGTAATCCTTCTCCGGCTGACTGACCAGAAGACAAGCCTGATCCGACAGAGATCGCCCTGTCGTACAACACTCCCTCCTGTAGTACCACAGGCCAGGGGGGGGGGGGGGCCTCCTCTGCTGCCGGCGAAGAACAAACACAACGCGGGGAGAAACAGGCCGACACGGCGCTGTGCGCCACTGACGGCTGGAGGGTCGCACCACGTAGTGTGAAAGAGGAGAAATGTCTGTGTTTTGATCAATTGCGTGCGAGTGTGTATTTTTGCCTTTTGAAAGAGAGCGAGGGAGCCGTAATGAGAGATAGAGACAAAGAGAATGCGGGGGGGAGCCGGGGTGAGAGAGACAGAAAGAGAACAAATGGGGGAAAAAATGGAGATAGACAGACAACCATTAAGGGGGGGGGGGGGGGGGGGGAGAGAGAGCAATAGATTGGGGGAGAGAGAGAGAGCAACAGCAGTATATATAGGAAGACATGAGGGTGGGAGGAAAGGGTCTGGGTCACATTATAGAGGCGCCACATTGCCTGGGGTTAGCGCTTGAGTCACGTGTTTGACCTTGCGGGAATCGAACGCAGGCGAGGTGACTCACAAGTGTGCGAGCGGCCGAGCGGCCGTTGTCTCAACACACAAAACTCAAAACCATAATACCACAACAACACAACACAAGCCAGCAGAAACACTCGAAAATAAATACATCGGTGAAGCTGGCGTGTGTGGTCCAAAGGCCGTTACAAACGACTGTTAAACGAGAGCACTGGAGAGCGACCAAACAGTGAAGTGCTGTTCTATGTATCCAACCTGAGATTGTGCTTATCCCTTTATCTCTACCTGACTGTGCCGAGTCCCAGTTCTCGCTTCCCCTACTGTGAAGCCTTCTGCACCAACGTTGTCGACCTGCTTCTGAAAGCCAGCTGACCTCACACACACACACACACAAACACACACACCGACAACACAAACAACACCGCACAAAATGGCAGAACACAAACAAACCCAAGCGCTTTAATCCGCACAATATTTTCACTAGGCCTTGATCTCTGGTAGGATTTATCAAAAGATTTTCTGTCTTCTTGGCAGTTTGACCAGATGCTTAAAATGAAAATAAATACATTAATCAACTGGTGGTGGTGCTGTGGTACTCATGAAGACCGCGTCCCATTTGCACAGGCTGTGTGTGTGTGTTGTGTGTGTTTGTGTGTTTGTTTGTGTGTGTGTGGTGTGTGTGTATATGTGTGTGTGTGTGCACGTGCTGCGTGTGCGTGCATGCGTGCGTGCGCGTTACCGCTTCTCGTCTGCTTGGCTTTCAGCAGAGAAGTTGGTAATAATGTGTGTGTTTGTGTTGACCTCCTGCGTGTGATTGGGGGGTGGGGGTGTGTGGGGGGGCTTAATGAGCCACAGCCTGTCACGCCGGCTGCACCCCTCCTGTCCTCCTCCCCCGCGCCCCCGTCTCTCTCCTCTGTTGTTGAGTCAACAAACCCGCCCTCCCCGCCCCCCCCCCCCCCCCACACCCCCGCCCCGCTGCCCTGTATCCACAACACCGGGGCGAGGCCCACACCGTCCGCGGGACTCCCCTGTGTGAGGATTTTGGGCGTGTGAGAGAAGGGGGGGGGGGGTTTGTTGTTATCAGGGTAAACATCATTTATGTGTCATGGTGTGTATAATAGACGAGGGCCGGTTAGGGGTCGGTGGGAACGTAGCCAACGCAGGTGGGCTAACCGGACAGACCGCTCGATGATCGGCATGCTAGGGGGAGAAACAAACCAAAAACGTGCGTTTCCCTCTGAAGCTGTCGGCGCACGCCGCGGCATTAAGGGGAGACCGTGAGCGTGCGTCACGTGTGCAGACGTTTGACGGGTTTCCAGGGGCTTTTGATGTGATCCGACTTGACGATTCGACATGGTTTTGAAGCCGTTGACTCGGTGTCGCTCATACAGTACTCCTTGGCATGAAAGCACAACGAGAATCTGTTCGGCACGACAGCCGGAATTGGGACGAACACATCTGGGTACATCTGCACACATCACTGGGGCCGCGCTGGGATGGAGTCAACGAGATGTCCGTGTCCGAAAGCTCCTATTTCAAATGTAAAGGGGAATATAAAACTAGACTACACCGCGAGGAAATAAATTGCACCTGTCAGAAGAACAACACACTGACGCGAGGATACCTAACCCTATATAAAGAAGAAGACACTATCGAAAGGTTGACCTTTCGCTCAGGAAAGAGCTGACCGATACATATCCCCTTTCACCGACTTCCTTCTCACCAGAGATCTGTTCTGGCTCTTTCCCTTGTGATTCAGGCTTTCCAGTGTAACTTCAAACCATGGCATTCTGTGAAGGGCAATGGCTATAGGTCCAGTGCTATAAGGCTATACCTATAGCTAAGCTATTCTTAGAGGTTGAAGTATGTGTATATATGTTAACACGTACTGCACTCGAAGATGTGCAGTAAATGTTAACATATATTTCCATGTGCATTCATTTAGATATTTATGCTTCACTATTAATTTATTATTTGGCAAATAAAAGCAGAGCTGTTATCCTGATGTGAAAATAAAGAAATGAATTAAGCTAAGACTTTTAAGAATTATACGAGCAACACCTCACAATGAACCACTGTAAACAAAACGGTGTGCTAACCCTGCCCCCCCCCCCCCCCCCCCCCAAGCAACTCTAACCAATCGGTGGTGGTGAACAAATAAATACGGTCACGATACAACAAACAGCATCTGGAGTAAACCCAGGCTGCTGGAGACCTTTATGGTGCAGATGCTTTCGCAGTCTAAGTTGCACACTCAGGCGGCTGCAGCCTGACGAGAGAGTAAAGCCACGCCAGGGAATTGTGCGTGACATTAGCGGGCAGAGCATCCTTCGGCGTAAGCAAAAAACGTAGAAATTAATAAGGAAGTTAATTGAATTTCCGAGGACCGAGGCTCCTTCAAGGGGTCGGGAGAACGAGACAACGCGTGAGATTTGCGCAGGTCTGGAATCAGTCAGGGTTCGGGGCGGACGGCATTGTTGGGGGCTGAGCTGAACTTTTTGGTCTTCACAATATAATAACGCGTGGCACACTGACACAATTGGTTGCCGCGATCCCCCATATTCCTTTAATCCGTTCACAATACACTCAGAGCCGGCTCCCCCAGTCTGGAAGAGGCTTTTGGGATGAAAGCAACCGACTGTCAAGTCTAGTTATTCTCTCGGGGGGTTCCTGACGTCAATCTGGATTCCCTCGTCCACATCTAATGTTACTCTGATCTAAAGCTGACGTGATCATCTATGACCACAGCAAACTTAATCCCAACTTCTGTTAAGAAAGAAAAGCTCCCTTTTTTTATTAAACACAATGGAAAGCTCTCTCCATAGATCATTATATAATATACTCTAGTCTCTGGCTTAAAATTGTATGTTATAATGAACTGCGATTTCATAGAAAAAACAATCAATCAATATATATATAATCAGTAAATAAAATGTGTATGTAATATATGCGCAGATGTGATGCAATAGAATATGAGATTACCCCTGGACCCTTTAGTCCAGCAATTACACACACACACACACACATGCACACAGACACACAGACACACACACACACACAGACACTCTTCAGGCGTACAGGGCTACAGTCTCTTTTCTCTACTTAATTGGCGATATTGTAATTAAAATTAGCAATTACTTTGGCATAACATTATTGGATAGATACGATTCATATTTTGTGCACAAGCACTTAAGATTCAGGACACAGAGTCTGCCATTTTCAAAAGTGAAATTCAGTAGATATTGATGCACTTGTTTTGTCAGCCAGTGTGTGACTAGCATGGCTAACAACCCACTGGTCTGTCTGCCCACAAACATTAGCCGTAAATAAATAACATACATGCAACCAATATGGATCTCACATTATTCACTGGGAGCAACATTTGGTAGTGTGAGACATGTATGAAGGAACGCTTATCTGCATTAAACTCATCAAATCAAAGACCTGTATATCCATAGTTTATACTCCATAATCATATAACATAATATCAGTGTCTGAGGCTTCCTGCTCACTCGTGGTAGGGTATTAGTAACTTGCATTATCAAAGGACTTGACCAGGATAGATGGAAATAAATACCTTCCACTGAACCCCACAGCCCACACGCTGGCATATCTAGGGCACAAGAGTGCTCAACGT
>JAXIVH010000006.1:2989873-3007373 GCA_036785325.1 Urophycis tenuis
GTGTGTGTGCATATCATTACGTGGACCGTCTAAAAGCAGAGGTCTCTCTCCACACGTGCCACGTGTCTCTCCTTCGCTGTCACTCAATTAATGATTTATAATAACAGTACATAACCTTGACACGCTCCCAAACCACAGAGCGGTCTGCTGTGTGCCGGGTTCAGGGTCGGACGTCAATCACGTCAAAACTGGGACACACCCAACAATAACATCGGTGGGCGGACACATACACACATACACACACATTCACATGCACACACACACACACACATGGCTTTCAGCTCTGTAGACGTGTGCAAGACGGCCACACACGTGCAAAACACAACATCTGCACTTCCCCTGTCCACACCACACACACACACACACGCACACACACACACACACACACCATGCACACACACACACACACACACACACACACACACACACACACACACACACACACACCTCGCACACACACACACACACACACGCACACACCTCGCACACACACACACACATATATACACACACACACACAAAAACACACACACACATGCACACACACATATACACACAAACACACACATGCACATACACAGACATACATGCACACACGTACATGCAACCGACCAAATACCCAAAACACACACACACACACACACACACGAAAATTACAATGCCATTTTTGCAAGTCACTTATATTTACGCAACACAATTGCTTCAATACTATAAAACGAGTGCAATGCATGTGCCTTTGTTTACACAAAATATGAACGTAGATATACTATAGCCTACGGATTCCGGTGCAATAATTAAAACATATCTTAAAAGCACAATAAAGAAGGTAAATTGACATTTTATTAATCTCCAAAATAAGATTTTTTTGGGTATCTATTACGAATCGTTAAGGCAGCCCAAAAGGGCTGATGCATAAAAGTTAAAAAAATAAATAAAAATAAGTACACTCGTGAATGCACCCCTATACGTGTGACCAACCATCATCACAAACCCACATTCTTCTCTGCCTCTCTCTCTCTCTCTCTCTCTGTTCCATGTTACTCGCCAAGGTTACACAAAACAACACATTCTCAAATGTCTTGTATGAAGGCAAAATACTGACCTGCCTTGTCGCTGACATACACACATTCTTTTCAAGCAATTCAGCCTTTCGAAGAGGATCCGTTTAAACGCGTCTATATACATTGACCCGGGTATACTGATAGGACGAGTAAATGCAAGTGGTTATATTAATAAACGGAGCTATGATGGCTGAGACTAATATTTCCAGAACGGAGAAAGTCAGGCGCGATGTGCCCGCTAGTGGGATAACGTGGACACTAGTGAGGATGCTCTGAGCACCAGACCCGTGGTGGTCTGGAGGAGGAAAAAAAAAACGGTCGCGCTGATCTGACAGCGTTAGCTCTATAGATCGCAGGCGGACGTACCACTGTAAGCAATACAATAAAGTGGGTATCCGTAGGCACACATCAGAAGTTCGTTAATTTTAAAACCGAGTACAATTTGAGTTTGAATGACACTATGTTATTGAATATAAAAAAAAATGCTCACCTGCATGTTTGCCTCGACAATATATAGGCTACCACACTTTCTTCTTTTAGCCAATGTGGCAGTTCATTTAGCAGACATCCAAAACACGTCTCATTATGTATTGAAGACTAATTGATCAAGCAAAGGATTTTGTCGTTAAAAATTGGCTTTAACCAGTCGAAGTACAAGTGCAGACACAATGACGCGATAGTCAGTTTGCGTAGATAAGGAATGGCTTTTGGCTTTACCGTCCACAACGTATGGAAGAACTGGTATCTTGTTCCCTAAAGGCTCTTTAGTAACAAAGCAACAATATTATGGCAATTGATGGAACTATGGGAAGTTTCGATGCACGTAGGGGAGGGAATCAAGAGTTAACAGTACCGCCCCTATTTTTCACTTCACCTGAGCATCACTTTTGCACATGCAGCGGAAATCTAAAAACAGGTAAACTTTAAAATTTAGGCCTACCTAACCTACCCTACCACATCCATGGATACGACCATACTCGTAACTTACGCAATATACTTAATAAAAAAGCACGTGTTATACTATTATAACACATATTTTGTCTGCAAAACATATTTTTCATGAACTTGCTGTAGTTGTGTTCAATTTTTGACTACCGTTCGTTGTGTATGATTAAATTAAGCCAACTAAAAGAACCTGTCTTTATTATCTAAATTCAAAGCTATTATGCTGTATTAGGTTGGTGGTTCTGTCAGGATGGGACAGTTTTACGCTAAGGAATGGGAGTTGTAGTGATAAGTGCGTTAGAAGCTGTACAAATATTTACATGGAAAACTGCAACTACCAGAATACATTTCGCCTACATCTGCCGTATCGGCCCCTAAACAACCATGGCGTCGCACGGAGATTGTACGAATCTACCGAAGCCTGGTGATTCTGAAGGAGAGAAAAAAGCTGCCGTATCTTTTGGATTTTCTAAAACGGTCAGCAAATTTAAACCGAGTAATGACACTGCAATCACAAAGGATGAGCCAGATTACTTGACCGGAATCGATGGGAAAGAACTGCTAAGGTGAGCACACAGGCTAGCGCTAGCTAACTGCGTGACAAATGCATCTTATTTAGTGTTTCATCTTGTGCATTACTATACTGTCATATATTCACCAACCAACAACTGTAATGAATATGTATTTTCACAATGATTGACTTTCACAACTATTATTCATTAATATGATAATGGATGCTGCGCAGTGTGGGTATTTCACAATTGAGTCAACGTCGTTCTGTACTTCCTTTCTATATATATATATATATATATTTAACTTAGCGTTGTGTTTTCAGTACAAAGCCAGTTGACAAGCCGAAGGAGTTCATCATCCCCCTCATCCAAAAGAACCGCTGGTGTGACCAAGTGGCCAAAGCAACCACAGACGATAAAAATGAAGCAAAGTCACAGCATGTCCCACAGGAAGATGACTCTGTTGAATCTCAGGCGGTCAAAGAGCTCATAGAAGGTTTGTGGTGGAGGCACGAGTGGGGCCTGCTTGGTATATGAAACCATGCTAATGTTTTTTTTATGTCGCTATTTTAGACTCTCAGAGACAGCAAGAAAAGTGGCAAAATGGAGCTCAGCCCGAGCTCAACCTCAACCTCTCCATCCCTCTGCTGATGCAAAACCAGGTCCCACAAGGTTTTGAGGATGGTGATAAAGTCAAAGTTGATCTGCGACCTGAATCCGTAAGTATATGGAATGGGAACGCGTGAGAAAGGAATCATCCTCTTTATGCTAAAATATGAATTCTGGTCTGCGTTTTGAGTGCTATTTAATGTTATGGCAACACATTCATGTAGCACTATCCCACATTCTACATTAAATAGTTTTCCGAGAAGCTGCTATCAGCAAGATTTGCTCGACCCATTTTTCATGTTTCTCATGCATTTGGCTCCATAGCAATGACACAGACAGAAATACTTTAATAATCCCAGAGGGAAATTGCTTAATAATGACCAGTGGACAAGTTAGCACTTGCCCATCAATCAAACACATTTTTATTAAAACATAGCCAGGTGTGCAAAAATGGCTGACTGCAGCTTGAACAGTTTTTACCTTTTTGAAAACATAAATAAGTAAACGCATGACACTTGCTGTACCTTTGCTACTTCAAGTTGACCATTTATTTTTATATTACAGACAAAATGCCCTGTACCAGGCATATAACCATAATTGCATGGTTCAACAGATAAAGTTTATTTAAGGATTCAGTGCAGCAACCTTAGAAGTCAGTCTATTCTAGCTTCTGGCAACTATTTTTAGTTCAAGTGATCATAGTGAACTATAATTAGAAACCATCAATGGTTTAAGACTTTTCAGAGAGCAGGGGGAAGGTGTGTGCAGACACGGCAGATAGACCAGCCAACTTGTTCCACCTATTATTTAACAATGTGAAACTGCTGACTATCAGCAGACGTTCTCCCACCGTTCTCTGTATTGTTAGCATGGGATAGGGTAGGAAGAACTTATAAATGAATGCTCAGATACCCCTGTTTTTCCAGACGTTTATTTCTGTACAACAACCGCCCCCCCCCCCCCCCCCCGCCCTCCCGAGTCCGACTGTCTCCCACTACCCCCCGTCACTCACTACAGACATGACAGTTGGCAGTTTGACAGTGGTGCAATGGGGTCGGGTGCCCCAGGGCTCATTTGATGCATCCCTCCCGTAGAACCGCTCTCCGCAGTGGAGCGGGGTGTAAAGCGAGGGCCGCGGTCTGGGTGTGGGCGGTCATGTCCTCCTGGTGGTTGCTGGTCTGCCCGGGGCAGAGGCTGACAGGCTGGAGCCTAGGGGTCGAAAATGGCCAGCATCAGCTGTTTCCTTTGCTGTCACTCGGTGCACAATGCAAACGGAAATGTTTTATGTCGCCGAAGTGGAAAATTACATTTGCATTCAGTTGGGCAAAAGACTTGGCTGGATGACTGCAGCTCCTGTTTGTGTGGTGACTCATGTAGAGAACATTGTTGTTTTTTTTCCTTGTGTTTTTCAGTCCACAAATGCAGATTATGACAGTGTTCCTGTGGAAGCCTATGGTCTGGCTATGTTGAAGGGAATGGGCTGGAAACAAGAAGAGGGCATCGGCCGCACGTTTAAACAGTCAGTGCTATTCCTCTCTGTACGGTCGTTGCTGTTACAAAAATTCATACACATTTTGAACACCACGGGCCAGTACTCCATCAACCGAAAAACGCCTGTGTCTGCACTTTCCACTGAGCAAAGTTCCAAGTAAAATAGAAGTGCGTTTAATCTTGCCCACATCAAGTGCCCCCCGAGGGCTTTCCTGGCACAAAGCGGATGTTAGTTATGCATTCACTACCATCACTACATTCATCAAACTCCCTTGTTTATTGATTGAATATTCCTTTCCCCTGCGACTCCATTTCAGAAACGTGAAGCCTATCGAGCACCAGCTTCGACCCAAAGGTTTGGGCCTCGGTGCCGACCGCTCGGCGATCCGGGACCTGGAGCCCAAGGGCCGCCGACGGCCCCCCAAGCCAGGGGACCAGCCAGAGAAGGAGGACGACTTGGTGCTGGGGCCCGGAGGCTGTGTGTTGGTAGAGTCCGGGGCACACAAAGAGCTGTATGGGAAGGTACTGCCGCTGTTATCTATTATTGACTTTTTATTGTCACTCTCTCCCCTCAGGTTGACAGAAAGGGTGAAGGCACAATTTAAATGATTCACTAAAAAGGAGGTTGGCCTCCTCAAACCAAAGATGAAGCAATTCTGTTAAGTGATTGAAATGCACCAGATGCCCATTTTGCCCATCAACCCCTAGATAAAGGTAGCCCATATGCAATATTGGATTTCCCGAAAAACGAAACCAGCCCCTATTTAAAAAAATAAAAATAAAAAGTTCACCATTGTCCAATGAGGTCACAGCTGTTGGCACGCTAGCATTGCAGGGTCTGGTCGTAGCTACTCACCCATTTTACACTTCGGTCAGAACTGCTACGGATGCTGTTTGAGTATTTTAATGCTGAAGTACGTAAAATATGACGACACAAACTCTGATTTAGTTTTTCCAACGCAGGCCCGGGCTGACCTCACAGGTCAGATGCCTTGACCCGTGTGCTAATGACTGTGTGGACTGTGCTGGCTCTGTGTTGTGCAGATAGAAGGCGTCGACCCTGACAACGCCCGCGTGGTGGTCAAGCTGGCCATCGGTGGGAAGACCGTCACCATCAGTCAGTATGGAATCAAACTGGTTGATCGCAAGGAATATGAACGGAACAGCAAGGATCTCAGTGAGTACAATGCATGGAAACTCTTATTCTCTCATCATAAGATGGCCTTTGTTCCTTTCTCATGCATCCCGTCACCATTGGTACTGATTATTGTTTATGACTACTCCTGACAGACCACGAGACATAAACAGTGTTTGTTTAACAGTGTTTGTTTTGGTCTCAGATTAGTCTCAGTAGTCTGCTCACTCGGTACAGTCTTGCAGGCATTTTGTACGACTGCGCTGTGTACATCATTGGACTATACATGTGCGTGTACTGTATTCTTGGTCATACCAGCACTTTACATTGCCTCGCACCATCTGTCTGGATGCTTGCTGCATGGTGGTGTATTGTACTACTACAGCTTGCAGTGTGAATGTTTTAGCATCTCAGCATTTATTTGACCCATAACACAACTTTGCTGGTTATTTGTCATCATCTTCAATTGAAACAAAAAAAACGCTGAATACCTGAGTAACAATAATCTAAATCTAGTTAAAGGTTTTTCATTAGATTTTCATTTGTATTTCCCTCTAGGTCGCCTGAGTAAAGCCCACAAGGAGAAGGAGAAGGAGAAGGAGAAGGAGAAAGAGAGGGAGAGGGAGAGCAACAGAAAAGAGGATGAGAAGAGAAGTAATGGTGACAAGAGGACCAAACACAAATCTTCAGAAAGAGACCGGGACAGAGGAAAAGACGAGAGGAAAAGAAAGCACAGAGATCAAAGTCCTGAGAGGTAATGAAATGTCAGAAGGGATCCATGATGCTTTTCATCATTACATTTACATTCAGGGCATCCAGCAGACGCTTTTTCCAAAGCGACTTACAAAAAGTGTTAACAAATGTGGTTACACTTTTTAAAAATATATGTATCAGTATAGCAATACCACATTTCTTCATAATCTCCAGCAAACACATTTACCTTGTTTGCTGGAGATTATGGGAGGCTTTATACAATGAATTGATTTTTACGTGCTTTGATAAAACAATGGTCAAGTAAATTATCGCAAATATCAGATGTATTGCATACTGCATTGACTGGGCATTACAATTCAGGTACCGCATGTATTCCCATTAGTGAGAGTAACTGAATTAACACCTTCTTAATGCCGTGGCCTCTCCAGGGAAAAGCCTGCAGTAAAGGAACCACGGAAATTGCCAGCTGTCCCTTGTTGGCTCCAGCGAGACCTCAAAGTGCGCTTTATAGACAAAGCATTCAAAGGGGGCAGGTACTACAACTCTAAGGTACCCACAGAACACACTGGCCTCTCTTAATCAAAACAACCAAGCCCTTGTAACCCGTCATTCATACATTTGCACCTGTAGTCTTCTCTCATTAATCCCAAGTGAGAGAAGGTCATTGTCAACGATGTATTAATCTCTTTTACATGGTGCTTTTGTCTTAGATGCGTGTGGAGGATGTGGTGACGCCAACTACCTGTATTTGTCGAACTGAAGAGGGAAGACTGTTGGATGGTTCGTTTGACGTCGACTCTTTCAGTGACTCAACAGTGATGTGAATGCGTTGAGCGTGTTGACCGACCCGCTGTCACCATTTTAACCGTAGATGTGAAGCAGTCCATGTTGGAGACCATTGTGCCCAAGAACGACACTGAGGCCATCATGGTGGTGCTCGGCCAACACCGCGGTCAGGTGAGTGGATGACGTGAATCACATTCATGGCGGATTACAATAAGTCAGTCGGAAACTGGAGATGAGACAACTGTCACAATATTCCTTTTGTCATTTTTTTCTTGAAGGTTGGACGCATTCTACAGCGTGACCGGGACCGGAGCAAAGCTTTGGTCCAGTTGGATCGGTATGAAGAGGAGGTATTCAGTCTGGACTATGACACCATATGTCACTATCTAGGAGCTGTGGACCACTGAGTGCTCCTCCCCTGCTCCCATCAGTGTTTACACTTCTCTTTTCTCTTCTCTCAAGCCCAACCACCAATTGGTCATTTTATATATTGTAAAATAATGCATCTGGTGAGATAGTGTTTTATACTATTTTACTTTTATAATAAAATCATGTTGAATTTCGTTTGTAGCGATGTTTTATTATAAGAAAATGTATCCAAAAAGGTATGAACTGGCAACCAAGACGCACTTCATCAAGACATTTCAATGTATTATAGGGTCAACTACTGATGACAATAACATTAGACAACAACGTGCACATCTCATAAATCCTTATTTACAGTCAGCTATCCGAAATGCTTCAAAAAAATCCTTGTATTCTATTGACACAATATAATTCTGCATTTCACACACCCAATAGAAACTAGTACAGAGGCGACGGCCAAAAGGAGCTGTGCGTTTCCCTTTGTATCCGCGGGTTACGGTGAGTCCTTGGGCGCTTGGTTTGCCGCGTTGGCCCTCAGAACAGCCCCCGGGCTGGGGTAGGGCCGCTGCTGGAACAGAGGCCCCGCCGCCGTGGTGTCTGCCCCCGTCTTGGCTTCATTCCGCTTGGGTAGGCCAGTGGACCACGAGCCCCTGGGAAGAAGTAGACAGGCCGCGGGTTCAATTTCCTGGCAGTCTTAAGGGGGGAGGGGAGGAGGTTAGGAAAGCTGTCGGCACTGACCTTGGCGCATCGGAGTATGCACTGGGGTCCATTGGGTCCATCTCATCGTCCTTTCGCCCTGAAACAAGTGGCAAAGCAACAGCGTTGTAAGGCGTCACTCCCACGGTAAATACAGCATGGCACTGATGCTGACATGCCCAGTAGATCACCTCTTTTGCCCTTGTTGTACGGTGCAATGTCATCCCTCCTTGGCTTCCTTCTCTCTCGCTCCCTTATGTCCTCTCTCTCCCTCTCCCGCTCTCGCTCTCGTTCCCATTCTCGTTCTTTGTCTCGCTCTCTTTCTCTGTCAGGCTTCTCAAATGGCTTCTCTCCTCTGTCCTCTCCACCTACATCGACTAAAAGATGAAGATAAAACAGCCTTTAATCACAAAGAAGAAATTACAGTATTTCTTTATCATTAAGCTCAAGACGTAGATGGCACATTTATGATTGATATCTAAATATCTACCTCTTAGTTTCTTGGCAGATTTTGTAATGATGGTAGTTGGGTCATTTGGGGATAACCAGGCGACCATATCCGTCTCCACATTCCAGTAATAAGGAAGTCCACTGATCAAAAACGAGTCAACAGACAAAGGATTAATTTAGGCCAGATCCCAACCTGACGTGGCAGACATAGCAAGAGGAATTCTTCTCAGACCAAAAGCTTCAGAGAAACGACATCGACCAACAAACAAACAAATATACATACATACATAACATATAATACATTATATATATATTATATATATAACAGTGTTTGAACGGATCTGTACCATGAGTAACTTACCAAATAGGATCAAACACTTTGTACCAGTTAGGTGGCAAATTCTCTAGTCTGGTTGCCTCATAGTCCACGTTGTTGTCATCATAGTCCTCAGCAATGATCTCCTCATCTATATCTAAATTCATTTGTTCAAGAAAGAATTGTAATAGGCAACATAATAACATATGGCTATATGGATATAAGGATTATCATTTTGATCATGTTACCTTGTTCGGATGGTTTTACAATCCCTCTCTTGGCCAAGCGAGCCAGCAATGCTGGAGGCAGAGGCATCCTATGACAAAATAGTGAATGGTAAACTCGGCTGTAAAACTTGAATCTTGAATCTTGAATCTAAAAAAATGAAGGTTTAATGCATTCCAATAACACGAGTTGTTAATACATTTTGTAGGGGCTGGATGAAACGAAAAACATTTAATCGATGAGTGTAATCTAATACTGCGAATTCTAATATATTTGGATAGCGCTGTTTATTAACAGACATATATTGTGAATGTACTACATATTGCATTAAGAAGTGTTCGTTTTGGTTTGAAGGCACAGTCCACAGTTCCCGCTCCAATTAGAAAGAATACAACCACGTGGATGAAGCAACAACACACATTTCTTAAAAACAAATGTTAACATGAACAATATCTTTTTTAAAGAATACCTTTTTTCTGTAAAACAGATCTTTAGTTTACAGCAAGTCGAGTAGAATGGCCACACCACTTGCCGAACCAGGGCGCATGACGCGTGTTGATGACATCACTGTCCCTGACGACAACAAACATGGAGGAGTATGCCCGTGAACCTTGGTAAAGTATAAACGAAACCTGTACCAGAAGTAGCTGAGAGGACAGATCCGGTCTATGTGTTATATGTGAAGGACAATATAGTGCATTAATTTGCACATCAATTGCGTATTTCTTATCTTATCTAAAACACAACAATAAAACTAATTCCAAAACTCAACAGCTTCCCACTTTATAGTAGCAGGGTCAATGTTTGAGATTAAACACCCAAGTGCCCGAAGGAAGACGCACCAACGAAAATCCTTGTAACATTATAACCTGACATCATAGTCCATTGCATTTTCAGAAACCATCCTAAAATATGGATCAGGCTAGATTCTCATCTTTGTGTTTTGTTTCTGGTTGATATTCCTACCCCTGCATTCCTCCACATCTGTTCCAGTCCCTGGAGGATAGTGGATGACTGTGGGGGTGCTTTCACCATGGGTGCAATTGGTGGAGGTGTGTTCCAGTCAATTAAGGGCTTTCGCAATGCCCCTGTGGTAAGCAAACATTATAACATGCCCATTATCACCTGCCCATTATCACCTGACATTATAACACAATTTTTCTATTATGTATTTATATATATATATATATACAGGGGATCCGACACAGACTGAAAGGTACTGTGAGTGCTGTACGAACAAGAGCTCCACAGATTGGCGGTGAGATGGAGTCCTTTATTTGCTTCGTAGACATTTTATTTATTCTTTCTCTCTTCATAATATTATAATATAGGGGCAACTCAGTGGTTACCAGTCATGCACTGCTGATCCCAGCTGGTCCATCCTCGCTGTGTTTTGCAGGGAGCTTTGCTGTATGGGGCGGGCTTTTCTCCACTATTGACTGTGCTTTGGTACGTCTGAGAGGGAAAGAGGACCCCTGGAACTCTATCACGAGTGGGGCCATGACTGGGGCTGTCCTGGCAGCACGAAGTAAGTGTTACCAGATGCAACCAGATACACATACAACAAGAAGCACTAATATTCCAGCTCTATATTTCTAATCCGTTTCAAGCTTCAGAAGTTGTGTTTATGTTCTCTAGGTGGGCCCTTTGCTATGATGGGCTCTGCCATGATGGGGGGGATTTTGCTCGCCTTGATCGAAGGCTTTGGGATTCTGCTAACCAGATACACCGCACAGCAGTTTCAAAATCGTAAGTTAAGTTTGACATTTTTAATGACCTTAAATGACCTTTAACCTCAATTTGTAACCAGCAAGAACTATTTTGCTCAGACCAAATGTTGCCCTACTTTTGTCTGATCCTCATTTTTTTAAATAAATTCCTTAAGTGTGCTCACCTGTTTATGCTTAGACTTGTGATCTGATCTAATTAGTAATGATTGCTTTGGCAGTATCTTTCAAGTAGGCAAAAAAAGTAAATTGGGCGAATGTCAACATCCAATTGGTCTACTTCACGGTTCTTCTCTCTTCCATCCCACAGCGGGTCCTTTCACAGAAGATCCGGGCCAGTTGCCTCCAAAGGATGGTGGTCAGAAAGCAGGCGGGTAGAACTGTCAGTATTGAGGCAGCGAGGGCCCAGCGCAGCCACAGCACAGGGTTTCACTAGGAAGAGAGGTTGACTTCACTTTTGCATAGTTGCACTATATCCTGTTCCTCAGGGCTAGATGGTAATGTTGACTTTAGTTGTTTATATGTTATTTATTGCATTTTGCACCTGTGCTCCATTTAGCAACAGCTGCACATTTTGTGATTATTATAGTGCACTGAGGTATACTTGTGTTTCTCTCTTTTACCAAAGAGATAGTTAATATGTTTATTTGATGGTATTGATAATGTTATACAGTAACGTATGTGAACAGGGTAAATTGATGTATTGATTTAATGACCACTTATCTATTTATTTAATGTATTGGCTAGTCAAGTCATGAAAGTGGCTGTCTCAAAGATTTTTATGTAAATAAATGTAAATTAAGTCACAATCTATCGCCGAATGAGGTTGCACAAAGGTGATTGAGCCCACTGTTGAAAGCCCTTGCATTGGCAGTATTATGAATGTTACAAACTAGGTATCGTTGTATTCATGGGGAAAATAACCACACACTGCCCAAAATAACAAAAGTGAAATCTTTGTGCTTGACCCTTAAAACATTTAAAGTTAACAAAGTTGACTGAATATGCACATCTGCTTTAACTACAGCTGGGGTGGAAACTTGAATTTGGTCAAAATGAATTTGATGTGAATAATATTTTTTTCTTTTTTTTAACGTTGACTACATCTCCTAAGCTTTTATAACAAAATACATGATATATTATGTGTCAATTTTGACAATATTCAACAATGCAAATGTATATTTTTTTATTGAAATTTCCCTATCAAGCTGTAAACTAGCTTACCTTTTCAGAATTTGAACAATAGTTAAAAACACTTATTTCATTCTACAATTGTGCAATACTGTCATTATTTTTTGCTGATGCCAAACATTGATTGCATATGACATTAATGTCTGTGTGAAAATGGTTGCAGCTGTTTATTTTTTACAAGCAAATAACCAAACCACCCTCATTTATTTCGCACTTTTGAACTTGTCATCTTAAACTACCAGTTGGATGAATTTGTAGCACGTCTATTACTTTAGAAAGTCTTATATAGGTCTTTATATATTTTCACGTGTAGTGTTCATTCAATGTATTAAAGATAGAATCTGTTACTTAAACTTAATTTAATGTGTTTTTTTTCAAGTCGGCATTGAAGCAATTTTCAAAACCTTTAAATTGCTTCATCAGCCCAATCAGGACCATGGATGACACCTTCTTACCGATTGACTGCTGATACATTTCAGATAGAGCTGCGCCCCCTAGCGCCTCAAACCTGGTTTGACATCCACAAATGCCCAGAGTTGCTGTCCGAGGTTCTAAATCTGCTTTATAAACTTTTCTTAAACACTACTTCAGCACACTTGATCGACATTTAGGATTTCAGGATATAATCTAAGTATACCACGATTTTATGTTACCTGAAGATCTGAAAGCAGCGGTCTGACTTTATCCAAGCGCAACATGGACGATTTACACTGTCATCCTTTTTAACCGGCTCAATTAGTTTAATCCCGAGGGTTGACCACCGAGAATACGGCAGCTTCTTCATAGGAATATTTTACTTTTGTGTCTCTCCTGCGCGGTCTAAACATGACAGTTCAAAATGTAACCTTCGGGGAATTTACTAGTAACTAAGAAACTTTAATAGTAGGCTACTTGAAGATTTCACGTCCAAAGCCAGCGGAATGGTCCCAACCCTCAGCGGCTGAATGGCTGGTCACTTGTTGGCCTGTTTGTTGCCGCTTTCTTTACAAACTGCTGCTTTGTCATGTTTTTAATATAACTTTTTTGGGGGGGCGTATGGTGGCATCGCATGTCTTTTTAAGAGTTCATGGTTGGATTTGAAATCGTAGTTTTAAACTACGGACATGGACGCGGGGAAAAAAGGTAGGTTTCAATATCATTTGTCCAAAGTTTTAGATTGCTTACAAGGAAAAACACATTTTGAGTGAAGAGCAGACCTCCTCTCACAAATATATCGTAGTTTCATATTTGAAATAGATTTAGAAATATGCAATTTTGATTGACAGCTGTTAATGTCCTTTTGATTTGGTTATTCATATAATTTGTGTTTGCTACACGTGTCCTAGCATGAAATAGGATTAGACGAATAGGACTTTACAACTACGAACATATAATTACTATACATTGTGATTCTAGTGAAGCTAGTAAAAGGGTCTCTTTTGTATGCATCGCGTAGTACTGGTTGTTTCTTTTAAGGCCCCCCTACCCTTTTAATTAATGAAATACCTGCAGCTATTGGCCAACAGGGGTTCACAGTCATATTTAGGAATGGTGCTATGTGCAACGATGCTCCAATAAAGCAGTAGGTCACATCTGCTCTTATTCTATGCATCCTCTTGAAATAATACATGTCCTGCCTGGCTATTGGTGGCATGCCCTGTATAATTTAGTAACTATATCACCACATCTGCGTTTAGGCTGACAGAAACCTGCTGAACTACACTCAATGTGCCCGGTCGCCCCAGCTAGTACCCTCCCTGGGAACAGCATCCTGCTGGCTCAGCAAATGTGGCTCATTATATTCTGAACATCAAGATCACCATACGAATACAACGTTCTCTTTTGGATTAGGCCCATCTACCATTCCATAGCATAACATAGCAATTATATTTGATTTGTATTCATTTCAGTCATTCGGTTTCCATGTCGATTCGCAGATGTCGCTGACATGACTCGTGTCTCGTACTCTGTGTGTGTGTCTCTCTGGCTCTCGGGTGGTCTTCAATAGATGCCGCCAACGGGGGAGATGGTGGGAAGTCGGACACCCTGGGCTCCACCGGCTCGGCCCGGAAGAGGGGTGGGGGGGCCAAGAAGGCCATGCAGGCCAACAAGTCTGCCCTCCGAGCCCCCCGGGCCCTCTGCTGCCTCACCCTCAGTAACCCCATACGCATGGCCGCCCTGGCCCTCGTGGAATGGAAGTATCCTTGTGTGCTCGCGTGGTGTTTACGTATGGCTGAGCCTGTGTATGTGTGTGTGTTTATGACAGGCATGTCATTTAAAGCCAGGGTACGCAATTTATTTTAGAAGCATTTTTTTTTAGAAGCATTTTTTTTTTTAAATTTGTTGAAACAGCTGTCAGCGAGCTGTAAATTAAATGTTTTCACAAAAAAGGAGAAACAAAGGAAAACTCTAGCACTGTTGCTGTCGCAGGTCTGAAATAAGCCTGTCATAATTTAATTTGGCCCTAATGAAATTATTGGATGGCTTACCAGTCTGTCTACTTACCTGCCCGGCTACCGGCCTGCCCTCTGCCCGTGGCCTCATTGCACACGATCGGACCGTTCACAAAGGCTTGGCAGACATAGCGCTACAGCTAGCAAGCCAGCCATGTGTTTTGGGGGTGTGCCTTTGTAGGAAGGCCTGAAGGGAGAGCTGGGAGGTTTGCAGTTGCTGTCAAAGTCTAGCTACTCATTTTCAATTTTCAATGCTAGAATGCTAGCTTTGAATGCTATCTGTAAACGTTTATACAGTCCTTGACCCACTTCCTGCAGGCCTTTTGATATATTCATCCTCCTTGCCATCTTCGCCAACTGTGTCGCTATGGGAGTCACCAAGCCCTACCCAGACGATGACTCCAACGCCACCAATCACAATCTGGTGAGTTATCTCCAGAGAGTGTGTATCTGAGTACTTCACAAGGCACCATCTGAATGTGGACTTGTATTGATGGGTTATGAATTCACACCGATCTAAATGGCAGGCCTAACTATGAGCCACTGTGACGTCAATGTGTGGCATGAATTGATTTGGAGAGACAGGCCGACATGCAAACTTGCATACATTCATTGATACATAGATTACTTAGTGAACAGTACATACAGTACATACATACATACATACATGCATACATACATACATACAGTACATACATACATACATACATACATACATACATACATACATACATACATACATACATACATACACTCATTCATACATACATACACACATACATACATACATACATACATACACTCATTTCCATTCATCATTCTCATCCAATCATGGATACATAAGTACAAGCCTTCATGCACAAATGATAAGTAAGAATATGTGTAGTATGCAATGTACAAACATTGATTCCATTATAGAATATAATAGAAGTTTGTAATATATCTATATAACTAAAAAAGTAGAAAACTACACAGGATAATTAATGAGGTTGGCCTCAAATAAAAAGATTTTTGACAGCAGCTATTACCGAGAGGGTAATGATGTTCTGTTAAAAGATAATGACATTAAGGAAGAAAAAGTTGTGGTCGGACTTAGGTCAGGTGATCCTCTCAGGAATAATGACACTTACCATCTGTCCCCTTTCTCTCTCTCTCTCTCTCTCTCTCTCTCTCTCTCTCTCTCTCTCTCTCTCTCTCTCTCTCTATCTCTCTCTCTCTCTCTCTCTCTCTCTCTCTCTCTCTCTCTCTCTCTCTCTCTCTCTCTCTCTCTCTCTCTCCCTCTCTCTATCTCTCTCTAGTTTTTTTTTCTCTCGCCCCTTTACGTCATTTCACTAATTTCACTTTCAATTCAAGATATTTGTCTCTAAAGCTCATTACTAATCAATCCTAATCAATCCACCTATCACTACGGTTGTAATGATGGGTGGATCGCAGCAGGTACTAATAGACCCTCTTCGCAGACCTCCCTTGTAGGACAGACTGAGGTGTATCTCATGACTCTAATGAAGGGTCTGCTCATTGTATGTACCAGGGCACGGTGTCCTTGGTCACTGTGTGTTATCGTCACTAGTTCTGTCTGCTACCTGTGCCCTGATACTGAGTATCATGAGCAGCCTCTTTGTTTGGCCCATGTTGACTCCTCGGTGAAAAGAGTACATCATAAAATGTCCACGTTAATGTCGTTTTAATGAGTGTTCTTTTCTCATTGTTCTGTAACCAAGTAATTACTTATTTAATATATATTCACTACCTTTATAGCACTCTTCAAACCAATTGCATAAATTAATTCTGACTGTAGATCAGATCAATCACGATCAAACGTAATATTCCGTTGCTGGATTATATATATGTTTTTTTCTCATCTCTGTTAATTAACAAATCATGGCACATCACACAATGGGTCTGGGTCTCCTACTGGGCCAGTAGGACATAAAGCTGGCTGACAGTGCCAATGATTAGCTGAACTAGGCTGAAGGTTACTGAAAAGGTATACAGTGACCGGATTAAGCCTGCAGGATAGACAGTGGGTTAAGAGGTTACAAAGCCACTGGGATAAATACGTCACACAGACTTTTCTTTTCTTTCGCTACTTGGGAGAAAAAGCAGTGACTTCTATTTTTGTCCAGGAACCTCAAACCTATTCATAGGAACGCTAATACCTTTCTCATATTAATAATAAATGTGACCGTACTTACAGTGACTGGCCCCGCTTCCCTTCCTGTGTGCATCCAAAACAAAACCCCTATGTGATGGGGATAAGAGTTCATGCCTCATTCGAGCCAGATGTAGCCCATGTACCCACAAAGAAAAGAACGGACAGTTCACCTAAACACTCCCTATTCCTCCCCCGTGCACAGGAACAAGTAGAGTACGTCTTCCTGGTCATCTTCACCATCGAGACCTTCACTAAGATCCTGGCCTACGGCTTGGTGATGCACCCCAGCGCCTACATACGCAGCGGCTGGAACTTGCTCGATTTTGTCATCGTCATCGTGGGGTAGGCGGTCGCACGTGGATACGCTCTTTGTAAACGTGACACTTAGTCAGAGATGTCGTATACGAGCAATGGTTAACCTAGCAATTGAAATGCTTGAAACTTGTTCTGGTGACTTTCTTACTGTATTAGCATTAATGAAATGTTCCACCCTCTAATGACAAATGTACTCTTTTGTAAGTCGTTTTGGATAAACGCGTCTGCTAAACGCCCTGAATGTAACTGGATACGCGCTTCTACATCTGTAGCGCTGCCACGTATCTGATCACCGTGTGTGTGTGTGTGTGTGCGTATGGCTGTGTGTGTGTGTGTGTGTGTGTGTGTGTGCGTGTGGCTGTGTGCGTGTGTGT
>JAXIVH010000006.1:3009873-3114873 GCA_036785325.1 Urophycis tenuis
GTGTGTCTGTGTGTGTGTGTGTGTGTGTCTGTGTGTGTGTGTGCGCACGCACCCTGGCAGAGAGTTCTCCAAAGAGCGAGAGAAGGCGGTGGCTCGCGGGGAGCTGCAGAAGGCCCAGGAGAGCAAGCAGATGGAGGAGGACATGATTGGCTACATGGACTGGCTGATAGAGGCTGAGGACGTGGACGAGGAGGGCAACAAGCGTGAGTACAACATCTCACACACACACACACACTCACATATGCCTCAACACAACTGCACAGACACACACATGCATAAACACTCACAATGACACACACATAAACACTCACACTCACACACACACACACTCACACCCACACACACACACACACACACACACACACACACTCTCACACACACACGTACACACACACACACACCCATGCACCCACGCAACTACCCTATTCATATATATAAACACATGCAAAACATAACAGTGACCTTGTGTACTTCTTTGTAAACAAGGGACAAATATATTTATGTTAAACCTTCATGACAGACATTTAGATTTAGATTTAGGGCATTTAGCAGACGCTTTTATCCAAAGCGACTCACAAAGAGTACATTTGTCATAAGAAGGTGAAACATTTCATTGCTGCTAATACAGTAAGAAAGTCACCAGAACAAGCATTTCAATTGCTAGGTTAACCATTGCTAGTATACAACATCTCTGACTAAGTGCCAAGTTACAAGGAGCGATTAAAGTGCCAAGACGTACAACAAATAAGAAACAGCCATGTTGTTTTATAGCGATGTACACACACATACATGCACTTGGGTTACAAGTGATATAACCCTCTGCCGTGTGTTTCCAAAGGTGCGGCAATAGCCAAGAAAAAGATGATGAAGAAGTTTGGCTGGTACAAACACAGCGAGGAAGGAGGTATGGCAGCCATCTTTCTGCTCCTTCTGTTTCCACTTAGCGTCTTCAGTCGGTTCTCCTAACGCGAGATGGCTCTCGACTCTTTCCCTGAATAGAGTCGGATTCTGACGACGACATCGCATATCTCGATGATGACAGCGGCTTCTGCGCCTCACTGATGTGAGAGAAGAACAACATTGTAGTGTGGAAACATTCTGTGTGCTTTATCAGAATTCACCTCCTGAATAATCTGGTTTGTTTTCTCGTTACTCACAGGGCAAAGATGATGGCCAATAGTTTCTGGTGAGTCAATATTCAATATTCCTAAGTAAAGTAAGTAAGCAGTGAGCAAGAAACATAGAAATGTGTGTGAGTTAGTTAGTGCTCTCACCACGTAGGCAATGCGTCTTGTAGTATCCAGGTTCGATTCCGACCTTTGGCCCTATGCTACATGTCAGTCCCTCTCTCTTTCAACACCACTTCCCTGCCAACAAATGTTTCAACGCCCGCCTCAGCCCCCTCTCCTTGTAAGACGTGCACCTCTCGTTTGTCTCGCTCCACAGCGACCAGCTGTGCCAGCTGAACCACACCTTCAGGAAGAACTGCCGCGTGGCCGTGAAGACCACCAACTTCTACTGGCTGGTTCTCCTGCTGGTGTTCCTCAACACCGTGGCCAGCGCCTCGGAGCACTACGGTCAGCCCAAGTGGCTCACGGAGATGCAAGGTCAGCCTCGTCTTCACACGCACGCACACCACCTCGTCTTCTGACCAGCAGCCTCGTCTTCACACGCACACCCCCTCGTCTTCTAACCAGCAGCCTCGTCTTCACACACACACACACACACACCCTTGTCTTCTGACTATCAGCCTCGTCTTCACACGCACACACCCTCATCTTCTGACCGTCAGCCTGGTCTTCACACGCATGCACACCACCTCGTCTTCTGACCATCAGCCTTGTCTTCACACACACACCCCCTCGTCTTCTGACCGTCAGCCTCGTCTTCACACACACAGCACCTCGTCTTCTGACCCCTCTGCTAAAAGAAAAGCAACAATAATAATAATACTGTGAAAAAAAAACTACAAAAAAAAAAAAAACTAAAACATACAATCCTTTTGTACCTATGCCCCCCAGAGCGCGCTAACAAGATCCTGCTGCTGCTGTTCACGCTGGAGATGTCCATGAAGATGTACGCCTTCGGCCTGCAGATCTACTTCATGGCGCTGTTCAACCGCTTCGACTGCTTCGTGGTGTGCGGGGGCATCCTGGAGACGCTGCTGGTGGAGCTGGAGTTCATCCCCCCCATCGGCATCTCCGTGCTGCGCTGCATCCGCCTGCTCAGGATCTTCAAGATGACCCGGTGAGCTGCCCCCCGTCAGACCCCTCCCCCTCCACTGTCAGCTGCTAGGGTGTTAAGGACATGTCTCATCAGCAGGGGGGGGGCGACGGTGGCTCAGAGGTTGGAGCGGGTGTACAGAGCGGGTCGTCCACCAACCGTAGGGTCGGCGGTTCGATTCCTCTCGATTCCCCTCCTCCAACTGTCCGCCATGACAAAGTGTCCTTGAGCAAGACACTGAACCCCAACTTGCTCGCCGGGCGCTGAACCTAGAAGCCCACTGCTCCTATGTACCATAGGATGGATCTAATGCAAGGAATACATTTCGTCTGCTAAATTCCCTAAATGTAATGTATGTAATCTAATCAAAATCTGAATTGGCAAAAGTTGGCAAATTGTTTTAGTTTCTGCTATGTTTTTAAAATGGTTTGTACAGGACATTTGTTTCCTGTACACACACAATGCACACAAACCCATCTGGTGGTTAGAGTATAAGACAAGCAAAGGCCTATGCCAAAAGCCACTCAGCACACTTTTTTTGTACCGGATTATTTACTTTTGCACTGTAAGAGTCGTATCTGAGCAGCAATTGAATCAGCACATCAAAATCCAAATTCATATTGAATCAAAACCTGTCAACAGCTGACAGGAGCACTGAAATGAAGAAACACCCAGTGTCAATATATAACAATAAGTGTATAAAATCAGTATACTAGGAGCTCTCTGACTGCTATTGTTAAAGCTGTTGTGTTATAATTACCAGGCACTGGGCAGCCCTGTCAGATCTGGTGAACTCTCTGCTGAACTCCATGAAGGCTATCTGCTCCCTCCTACTCCTGCTCTTCCTCTTCCTCATCATCTTCGCCCTGCTGGGCATGCAGCTGTTCGGAGGCAAATTCAACTTTGACGAGACTCAGATGAAGAGAAGCACATTTGACTCCTTCCCTCAGGCCCTGCTCACCTGCTTCCAGGTGAGGGGCCAATCTGTTATTGAACACAACACTGCCAATCCTTTACCAAGTTTCATGAGTGGATCACATGATGCTATTTCATTGATTTCTTTTCTTTCTATCATTCATTTATTCACATATTAATTAATGAATTCATGTTTTAGTTTGTTTGTTTGTTTCTTTCATTCTACCTTTCAAATTTCTTGCTTCCTTCTGTGGTCTGCCTGTCTGTCTGCCTCCTTGACTGACTGACTGCCTGCCTGTCTGTCTGTCTGTCTGTCTGTTTGCAGATCCTCACCGGGGAGGACTGGAATGCTGTGATGTACGATGGCATCATGGCGTACGGAGGGCCCGTCTTCCCCAACATGGTGGTGTGCATTTACTTTGTCATCCTCTTCGTCTGCGGTAACTGTATCCTTCCTAAGAACACTGTCGCCATGGTTACGTGAGACTGCGACACCTTAGGAAAACACTGTATGTGTTTGCAATGGGTTATTTGTTGATAATCAAATGGGTTCCTTCATAGTAAAACCAGACATCCTTCTCAATGTCTTCTTGGCTATCGCTGTAGACAACTTGGCAGGTGGAGGCGGGAAAAAGAAGGAGGAGTAAGTAGCATTTCCAGTGGAGTTTATTAATGTAAACATGAATCACCCATTGAGGGGAACAGGACGTGCACATCCATCCTAGAGACACAGACCTATAGGGAGCTGTGCCGTCTTCAGACTGACTCCCCAGTAACTGCTATGTTTACTTTGCAGAGAGAAAAAGGAGGAGGATGACGAGTGGGATGAAGATGAGGAGAAGGAGGACGAAGATGCAGGGGTAAAAAATATGACGTAACCTTTACCGTGCTATGGGTTTGATTTTGACAAACGTAACAATGGAAATCAATAAACATGTTTCCCCTCTGTTCTCGACCCGGTGCAGAACGATGAAGATGACTGGCAGGAGAACGAAGAGTTGCGAGCCATCGAGGGCTTGGAGGGTGAGTGTGGATCGTGCCGCGGTAGAACGCAGCACGCGCCTGCTGAAGGCCTATCGGTTTATTGGATTGTTCTGTTGTGCTGCAGGCGTCGCTCCCATGAAGCCTGAGTTTTCTGGGCCAAAAGAGAAGATCGTGCCCATTCCTGATGGAAGCTCGTTTTTCATTCTTGGAAAGAAGAACTGGTAATTAGGAATCCTACGCAGTCAAACCCCTGGTGTCTGTGTTGTGGATGCAGACAGTGAAGTGCTGTCGTGATTCTGCTGGTGTTGGAGGCAACAGCATAGCATTTGTTTTAGAACACATGCTCCATGCTATGTTTCTGAGGATTTGCTGCATGTTATACGTTCATTATCTCACTTTATTCACCTTATCCCACCTGCAGCTTGCGAGTGGCCTGCCACAACCTCATCCACCACCCCTATATCACCAACTTCATCCTCATCTTCATCATCCTCAGCAGTATCTCACTGGCCGCTGAGGATCCCATCAAGTCTCACTCCTTCCGCAACATCGTAAGACTTCCGGCACCTTCCGGCTCCGGGGGCTGAAGCGGTCAGCGTGTGATGAGCTCGGCCGGGGGGGTCCGGAGAGAAGTTCTCAGCCGGCCAATGAGAGTTTAGGTTCCGAGGGGGGCCGGAGCAGCGTCTCAGCTGCCCAGACGCCCTGCCGGTAGCGAACGCCGGGTTGTCGTGAACGTTGAAGGCGTTGGCAACGGCAGGGCTGAGAGCTCATCATGTGTTCACCGCTTCAGGTCTTCAGAGGAGCGAATGCATGTCCTCCTTCACATACACGCTGCTGGAGCTTCTGCTTTGTCCTCCTCCAGGTGCTCGGCTATGCTGATTACGTGTTCACGTCAGTCTTCACCGTGGAGATCATTCTGAAGGTAATCACCGTGGTCGGGATTTGGTGTTTTTAAAAGCTCTCAGAATGCATCCCCTCCCCCCCAAAAAAAAAAGACGGAAAAAGTAAGACCTTTTCTTATAATTCTGTAACAATGTTTCCCTGTCTGTCTAGATGACCGTTTATGGAGCTTTTCTGCACACGGGCTCATTCTGCCGAAACGCCTTCAACCTCCTGGACCTGCTGGTCGTCAGCGTGTCTCTCATGTCCTTCTTCCTCCAGTGAGTTGACACCCTCAAGTAGCAGCCGGCCGCCGTTTGAAGTTTGAAGATGAGTCTCTGAGAAACTCATCTTGAATATTCTGTGGCTGAAACTCAAAATCACAATCAAATCTCATGTTCACCTTCTGGAGTGAAAGTTAACCGCAGCGGTGATGTTCCCCTGTTGCTGCTTTCAGCTCGAGCGCCATCTCCGTGGTGAAGATCCTCAGGGTGCTGCGAGTGCTGAGGCCACTCAGAGCCATCAACCGAGCCAAGGGCCTCAAGGTAACCAGGGCTTCTTACTTTGTCTCTCTTTCTATCCTTCTTTCATTCTGTATGTCTGTCTTTCTTTCATTCTGTCTGTCTGTCTTTCTTTCTGAGTATCTCTCTCTCTACCTTTCGTTTTTATCATTCGTTCTTCTTGTCAGTGGTCTTTCTGTGCTTCTTTCTTTCTTGAGATGCTGTTTGTATTTCCTGAATAAAGAACGTCTGCTGTCTTCTTGTGTGCCCGCAGAACGTGGTGCAGTGCGTGTTCGTGGCCATCCGCACCATCGGCAACATCCTGATCGTCACCTCCCTGCTGCAGTTCATGTTTGCCTGCATTGGCGTGCAGCTCTTCAAGGTGCAGGGCCCTTCCTTTTGGTTTTTCTTTTTGCACTCGACCGTCTCCATGCGTTCTCAATGTTCCGATGATGTCATCGCTCACCCGTTGCTCTGCCTTCCAGGGCCGCTTCTACAGCTGCACAGACGAGGCCAAGCACACGCCGGACGAATGCAAGTGAGTGGATCCCCCCCCGAGCTGTCTTCTGTCTCAAGGACACGTGAGCCCGTGAGCCTGTTGAACGCCGTCTGTCCTGGTTCGTAGGGGGACCTTTGTGGTGTACAAGGACGGAGACATGAACCACCCCATGGTGAGGGAGCGCATCTGGGAGAACAGCGACTTCAACTTTGACAACGTGCTGATGGGCATGCTGGCGCTGTTCACAGTGTCCACCTTTGAAGGCTGGCCGCAGTAAGTAATGACCAGGCCATCGATCGATGCCGTATTGACTCAGTGAGTGTACTTAGTGAATTAATTGTAGTCCCATTAGTACACGCTTTTATCTGAAGCGACTTACAGTGACTTCTGGATGCATCTCGTCAAGGGTTAGGCATCTTGGATGTCTTCAGGTAGACTGTGGCCATATCATTATGTGTTATTATATTGTTATGATATATTACATGTTATATATTATATATGTTACATGGATACACTGGGGCCTACATGGGACTTGGTAGGCTAATGCTTCTCTGCCTTTCCTCGTACAGACTCCTCTACAGGGCCGTTGACGCCAACGCCATCAACCGGGGCCCCATTTACAACTACCGCGTGGAGATCTCCATTTTCTTCATCATCTACATCATCATCATCGCTTTCTTCATGATGAACATCTTCGTGGGTTTCGTCATCATCACGTTTCGAGAGCAGGGAGAGGCGGAGTTCAAGAACTGCGAACTCAACAAAAATCAGGTTGGTTCATTCGCTGCACGTTGGAAACATTTTCCAATAAAAATACAAAATTAATGAATATGATGTGATTGATCTCTCTTTCCACTCCGGTGTCCTTCACAGAGACAGTGTGTGTACTACGCGCTGAAAGCACAGCCTATAAAAATCTACATACCGAAAAACCCGTCGCAGCTGAAATTCTGGAAGATCATCAACTCCAGCCAGTTTGAGTACATCATGTTTGTGCTGATCCTGGGCAACACGCTCACGCTGGCCGTGCAGGTGCGTCCCGGCGCCGCCTCGAACCCCAGCGCCGTTCTGTGTCTGCTGTGTCTCCTCTGCTCGTTGGTGTTCACCATCATGACCTCTTCTCTCTGCTTCCCTTTGCCCAGCATTACGAGCAGTCCAAGCTGTTCACCTCCATCATGGACATTCTCAACATGATCTTCACGGTGGTCTTCACGGTGGAGATGGTCGTCAAACTGCTGGCCCTTCGGGTTCATGTACGCGCTCCCCCTCTTGTGCAGCTGCCGTACAGTACGCAGAAGCGTGAGTAGATGATTCCTTGGACGCATGCGGTGTCTTCATGTCTTTCTCCGTATCTTTTCTGCAGCACTACTTCATCGACCCGTGGAACTCGTTTGACGCTTTGATTGTCGTCGGCAGCGTTTTGGATATCGCGGTTTCAGAGTTTAGCGTGAGTTTTGTTTTGTTTTTTGCCTTCAAGACATTTCGAGTGTATGTCCCGTGGTTCATTTGAGATGCATCCTGGCATCTCAATAGTGACGGTGATGTGTTGCTTCTTCTCCCTATTTCTCTGTTTTGCGGAACCTAATGGTGATCCAGGGGGGAGGTGAACACGCTGAGGTAAGAATTGCCAGAAATGTATGGGCACACAAGCAGACACACACACACACACACACACACGAGCACACACACACACACACACACACACACACACACACACACACACACACACACACACACACACACACAAATATAATGTGCTTGGCAATGTGCTCATTTAATACTTTATTTTTTTCCAACAACATGGAACACCTCACTATTTATACAGTAATTCCATTCCTCTACCCACCTCTCTCTCTCTCTCTCTCTCTCTCTGTCCCTCTCTCTCTCTCTCTCCAGGGTGGTAGTAAAGGTGAAAGTGGAAAAGTGTCCATCACGTTCTTCCGTTTATTCCGAGTCTTGCGATTGGTCAAACTACTCAGCAAAGGGGAGGGCATTCGAACCCTCCTCTGGACCTTCATCAAGTCTCTCCAGGTCAGCGCAGTATTCATTCAAATCCTTCTCCAAATGTTTGAATCATTTTAACACAAGTAGCCTATGCTATTGTGCCTCTAAAAGTAACTTCTTTCTCCATCCCGACAGGCTTTGCCCTATGTCGGCCTGCTCATTGCCATGATCTTTTTTATCTACGCTGTGATAGGCATGCAGGTGAGTCACTCTCACCAACGTGACCTAGAAATACCTCATCCGCTCAAGCCTTTAATCAGAAGATTAGAAAATGGATGACAATTCATTAAAAAATTCATGAGGAACAAAGGGAAACGTAGAAACATTGAATAAGACACATGGCCTTCGCCATTGTACAGATTCTTGTAATAGTTAGGAACAGATGATGGTTCATCACTCATAATGCAGATCAGTACCTGGGATGAAAGCGCTGACCGCTGACTGTTGTGCTTTCAGACATTTGGGAAGGTGGCCGTGGATGAGAACACACACATCAACAGGAACTGTAACTTCCAGACCTTCTTCATGGCTGTGCTGGTGCTCTTCAGGTCAGTAGTGTCCCTGCAGCTGCTGCAGTTCTGCTGCACTTCACTAGCACACCTCAAAATGCTCTCCACACACTGGTCTCTTATAGGTGCTTTAAGGAAAAACTCCAGGGGTTTTCAACCCTATTTTCCGCTCGTTTTGGGTGTAAGGGACTAATGCGGACAACAGTTATTGAGATTGTTCTGGAATTGAGCAAGAATGCGGCAGCTGTAATCCAGGAAACGGGCTGCAGCATAATCCTTTGGGGGAATAACGCTGCGTCAATGTACATCCATGTTTAGTGTTATATAAAAGATTAAAGTGACAGAGAGTTCACATCGTGATGACAACAGGGAAATATCCTGTAACAACAAGATGTCCGCGTTCTGATTGAGACAGACTTGGGCACAGTAAAAAACAGACCATGTTCAAGCAAGAGGTAAAGAAACTGATGTTGTATTTCTGTGAGGATCCTTCCCATAATGATAGACTATAGGCTGCAGGGGAACAAGCAGGGGAGGGCGTAAATGTACAGCTACTATTCCCCAAAAGGATTACACTGCAGCCCATTTTCACAGATTACAGCTGCAGCGTTCTCCCTCAATACCAGACCAATCTCAAGAACCGTTGTCCACACTGATCCCTGAGACCCAAACAGACCGGCTCCAGGTTGAAAACTCTAAAGGTTTCCCTTTAAATCCTCCTGTTCATCTAGTAATCTCTGTTGCCCTCTCTGTCTTTGTCCCTAATACCTGGTCTGGTCTCTCTCTCTCTTTCTCTCTCTGTCTCTCTCTCTCTCTCTCTCTCTCTCTCTCTCTCTCTCTCTCTCTCTCTCTCTCTCTCTCTCTCTCTCTCTCTCTCTCTCTCTCTCTCTCTCTCTCTCTCTCTCTCTCTCTCTCTCTCTCTCTCTCTCTCTCTCTCTCTCTCTCCCCCCCCCCTCCAGGTGTGCTACAGGTGAGCAGTGGCAGGAGATCATGCTGGCCGCCCTGCCGGGCCGGCGCTGTGACCCAGAGTCGGACACGGTGCCCGGCGAGGAGTTCAGCTGCGGCAGCAACCTGGCCTACATCTACTTCATCAGCTTCTTCATGCTCTGCGCTTACCTGGTGAGAGGAGCCCTGACGGATTACTGGCCCCTCCCCCCACCCCAGACCCCCCCTCCCCTCCCTCCGCGCTGTTGAAGTGCAGCACATGCAGAACTCATGCTCTCACATGCAGAGACTCTGCTCTCACTACAGTCTGCTCTCAGTACAGTCTGCTGCTCTCAGTACAGTCTGCTCTCTGTACAGTCTGCTGCTCTCAGTACAGTCTGCTGCTCTCAGTACAGTCTGCTCTCAGTACAGTCTGCTCACAGTACAGTCTGCTGCTCTCAGTACAGTCTGCTGCTCTCAGTAAAGTCTGCTCTCAGTACAGTCTGCTCTCTGTACAGTCTGCTCTCAGTACAGTCTGCTGCTCTCAGTACAGTCTGCTGCTCTCAGTACAGTCTGCTCTCAGTACAGTCTGCTGCTCTCACTACAGTCTGCTCTCACTACAGTCTGCTCTCAGTACAGTCTGTTGCTCTCAGTACAGTCTGCTCTCAGTACAGTCTGCTCTCAGTACAGTCTGCTGCTCTCAGAACAGTCTGCTCTCAGTACAGTCTGCTCTCAGTACAGTCTGCTCTCAGTACAGTCCGCTGCTCTCAGAACAGTCTGCTCTCAGTACAGTCTGCTCTCAGTACAGTCTGCTCTCACTACAGTCTGCTCTCAGTACAGTCTGCTCTCAGTACAGTCTGCTCTCAGTACAGTCCTTGCAGGTCCTTTGAAGAGAGAGAGGCATACACGTTCTGAGGCTATTCACTTAATGTATGTTTTGATTTGCAGAGTAATGCTGTATATCATGTTCTAGTGCTGGAGCATAACAGTAGCAGAAATATGAGCAGGATTATCCCTCCCTTATCACCTGCTTGGTGGTTATCCTTATCAGTTTATTGTTATTCATGGTCCCTGTTTCCATGTCATTTTAAAATCAGTTACACCAACCATCTCTACGGGTCTATAAGAGAGCCTATAAATGTCTCTAACGAATTAAAGCATTACACACATCACCACACAAGTCCTTAAAGGTATCATTTTCATTATGACTTCTCCTCTGCCACTGTTTAGTTTTGCTTGTATTTATTTTATTTTTTTGGGGCTTCCTCGCTCAGATCATCAATTTGTTCATCGCTGTCATCATGGACAACTTTGAGTATCTGACCAGAGACTGGACCGTGCTGGGCACCCACCACCTGGACGAGTTCAAGAGGGTCTGGTCCGACTACGACCCAGAGGCCACGTAAGAACCGGCCTCAGAGTCTCTCCCTCCCGGTCGAACCTCTCGCCAGACGTCTCCCGCGTTATGAATGACGTACAATAGCACGTTCATTTAGGCTTCTTCTCGGCTCCACGGGGCAGACGTGATTCTAGTCTCCTGTGTATTTGAGTAAATGTCTGAAGTCTTTGTGTTTGTTGGCTGTCCGCAGCGGTCGCATCAAGCACATAGACGTGGTCACTATGCTGCGCAGGATTCAACCGCCTCTGGGCTTTGGAAAGCTGTGCCCTCATCGCGTGGCTTGTAAGGTAAGACACACAGAAGATGCATCGTCCATCTGGAACCCCCTTCTAGAATGTAGGCCCCGGTGCGGTCTTAAGAGAGTATTCATACACAGTATTATTCACAACTTTCTGCATTTGAAGCAACTGTTGTTGCGCCATGTCCCACTCTGTTCCCTGAGGTAAACAGGGAATCCTGAAGGTATATGCATGTCAACATAGACACTGTGTGGACCTGACGTCGCTCCTTAGCAAAGTGGTGACACGTACTGTACAATCACACACACACACACACACACACAGATCCCTTTCCACTTGGCACCTTCAAGCCTTTCCCTAGGTTAATCTGCAATCTACGGCCACACACTGCTCACCCTGGTTTGGAGCACGCCTTCCACCTCCCCCTGCCAATCCTATTAGTGCTCCCCTCCCCCTCCTCCCCCGCCCCCCCCCTCTCTCTCTCTCTCTCTCTTTCTCTCTCTCTCTCTCTCTCTCTCTCTCTCTCTCCGCCATCCTCACCCCGTCTCAACCTCTCTCGCCCTATCAGAGGCTGGTTGCCATGAATGTGCCGCTCCACGCTGATGGGACCGTCACCTTCAGCGCCACCCTTTTTGCCCTGGTGCGCACCTCGCTGAAGATTAAGACAGAAGGTGCCCCCCCCCCCCCCACACACACACACACACACACACACACAGATGTCAGACCAAAACTTACATACACTTACACTTTTAATTACACTGTGAACTACAGTGGCCTAGCTTTGGGATTGCGCTAAGTAACTGTCTATGTATGAATTCCCCCTCTGTGCAGGACCCATTGACCAACAAAACGAAGAGCTAAAGTTGATCATTAAGAAGCTATGGAAGCGTACAAAGCCTAAGCTCATTGATGAAATCATTCCGCCCCCTAGAGGTAAGATACAGAATTACACTCTGTCGACTGGTTCTCTGATGAAGACACATTTAACAGATAAAGCTATAAAACTGAATTTGTGCTTCAAGGAATCCAAATGTCATCGCATAGCTGTCACCTGACCTCAACTCCTAAATACGTGGCAGCCACAGGGACTAAAAGTATGTTTCCCTCGCTCAGGGGATGAGGTGACCTGCGGGAAGTTTTACGCCAGCTTCCTGATCCAGGACTATTTCAAAAAGTACCGCAAAAGAAAGGAGAGGGAAAGAAAGAGCAAAAAGAAGGACAAGGCAGCGTCTCTTCAGGTAGACCCGCTGCTGCGCCCACAGCTCCTTGGCCCCATGTCCTCCGTTTACCTCAGTCACCGACCTCGCCACTTAACCGCCCGTTTGTGCATGTGTGTGTTTATTGTGTGTGTGTGTATATGTGTGTGCGTGTGTGTGTCCGCGCCCGTGTGTGTGTGTGTGCGTGTGGGTCCACGCCTGTGTGTGTGTGTGTGTGTATGTGTGTGTGTGTGTATTTGTGTGTGTGTGTGTGTGTGTGTGTGTTTGTGTGTGTGTGTGTGCGTGTGTGTGTCCGCACCTGTGTGTGTGTGTGCGCGTGTTTGTCCGCGCCTGTGTGTGTGTGTGTTTGTGTGTGTGTGTGTGCGTGTGTGTGTCCGCACCTGTGTGTGTGTGTGTGTGCGCGTGTTTGTCCGCGCCTGTGTGTGTGTGTGTGTGTGTGTGTGTGTGTCCGCACCCACGTGTGTGTGTGTCCCCGCGTGTGCAGCAAGGGCTGCGGACGCTGCAGGACCTGGCCCCCGAGATGCGCCTGGCCATGGCCTGCGACCTGGAGGACGAGGAGGCCGTGGACATGGGAGACGAGGTATTTGACAGCGAGGTGGGGACCTCCGTCACCAACACCCCCGCCAGCACCCCGCTGCCTCCACCGGTGGTGGTGTCGGGCCCCGAGCCGCACACGGCGGTGTACGTGGAGGACGCGGCCGAGCCGCCCGACGGGGGCGTGGTCACGGAGCAGGTGACGCGCACGCCAGAGCACCTGAGGCCGGACTCCCTCTTCTCGGGGGCGAGCGTGGTGACGGGACAGCCCGCCGTGTCTGAGGCCACCAGGTGAGACTGAGCTGCTCTCTCTCTCTCTCTCTCTCTCTCTCTCTCTCTCTCTCTCTCTCTCTCTCTCTCTCTCTCTCTCTCTCTCTCTCTCCCTCTCTCTCTCTCCACGAACCCACACACCGCGGTGTACGTCACTGTATGTTTCATTTACATTTAGGGTATTTAGCAGCCACTTTTATCCAAAGCGACTTACAAAGCGACATACAAAGAGTACATTTGTCATTGGAAGGTGAAACATTTCATTGCTGCTAATACAGTAAGAAAGTCACCAGAACAAGGTTCAAGCACTTCAATTGCTAGGTTAACCATTCCTAGTATACAAAGGGAGTTCTCAAGGGGTGACACCACAACTCAGCTCCTTTAAAACAGACCGTGCACTCCTTGCACTCCTTGCACCGTTCACTTTAAAACACTTACTGTTGCATGTTGTTTGTATTGTCTATTGTTGGTGTTGTTTTGTTGTTGTTTGTTCACTGTACTGTTGAATGTCGTGCACAAACCACCAGGACAAATTCCTTGTAGGTGCAAACCCACTTGGCAATAAAGTTCTTCTGAGTTCTAATGTCCTCTTCTCTCCCGATTTCCCGGCTGGATCTCCTTCAGTGAGCTGCCTCCTCCTCCTCCTCCTCCTCCTGTTGTGTGGTGTGAAGGCGGAGGGGAGGCTGCGGTCGAAGCCACGGCGGTTCAAACACCGGTGATCGAACCCGCGACGATTGACCCGCCGGCGGAGGAAACAGCGGTGGTCCAGCCTGCGCCGACTGAGCCGGAGGCAGCCGCACCAGTGGGGGCTGCTCCAGCGTATGATCAGGTGTATTACCCTGAGAGCAACGCAGCGCTCGCATCAGCCACTAATGGGTGGGTACACGTACACACGTACACATGTGTTTGGTAGTGACAAGGAGAGGGGCTGCTTAAAGTATTTGGGCCGGTTCGCTGAGTCCTGGTTGAATTCATGAATGTATCTTTTTCCCCACTGAGTCAGTCCATTGCAACTGGTGGATCGATGCAATAAAAAGTTAGAATTCACCATGGTGTTCATCAGCAGGACATTTGACGTTCTAACTGCACGCCTCTCTGGCTATTTCCTGCGTTCCTGCGTATTTACTGCATGCGCAGTGGAGTGTAAACACAGAATCGAAATTGTATGGATTTGTGCTATTCGAGAAAAACTAACTGATTATATGTGCTTAGCTGTGTCGGACAAAACAAAGACACAAGTCTGGGAGCTGCTAAACACTCGTTTGGAATAGAATGGATGTCAATGACTCCCAAGCTGCCCGGAATGTGAACTTGAGCCGTTGACCACAGGGGCGGAGCGGGGGGGGTGGCTTTTGGGGCTGAAGCCCCGAACCTCACTTCAAAAGCCCCGCAACCGAATGGTTATTGTTTCTTTCCATTAAATAGTATTGTCTTGAGCAGGCCCTGCAACTGAAAATGTAGGCTATGAATAAGAAGGGATTTAGGATTTGCCAGTGTCCAGCAGGTCACCCTAAAAGGGACTAGAATGCAGGAAATCGCATCTTAGAAATTAAACATTTTCCTCCCCAGACCCCCCTCTGGGCTAAGCCCCGGATGTACACAAAGTCTGGCTCCGCTCCTGGTTGACCAATGTCAACGGCTCAATTCTGGCTTGTGGCGGCCAAGTGTTCATAGCAACGTCGCTTTTTGATCCTTCGATGTCGACTCTTCCTTTCAATGTGAAGCAGAATTCACCAAGCGTTGGATTGTTCACCCACTAATAGGGAAGGCTAATTGCTCGTCGCTAATTGCGAAGACCTGGGGTCTTCGCAATTAGCGCAAAAACCGGCCAGATCATTAAAGTGAAAGTGAACCAGAGGCTCAGCAGCCTGTATTATCATTATCATGATCATGATGTTATATTCACACACACGTCTTTGTGATCCACGTCCTGTGCTGCATGTGTAGGTTTATCTACCCAGCCGCCTCCCCGGCCCCCACCGACGCGGGCTACAGCGAGCAGGTCCCCAGCCAGGCGGGGAGCGTGGCCGACGCCCCCTATGGCCGCCACATGGGCAATGGAAGTGTGCACAGCGAGCGTGTGTCCGCAGACCCCCAGGGCGCCTACAACGGCAACGGCTACACCGGCAGCGGGTACTCCGAGGCCAGTTACAACGGGAACGGCAGTGTCCTCAGCGTCAACGGGAACGGCAGCGTCGCCAGTGACTACGGCAACGGCAGCGCGGCTAACGGCGGCAGCTACGCCTCCAGCGACTACCAGGGAAACGACAGCGGCATGCGGTTTGTCCGGAGACGCCTCCTGCCCACGTTACCCACAGGTGGGGAAGTGTTGAAGGAATCCCACGAGTCCTGCGCTCGTTCGCCTCATTGACGCGGCTCCTGGTGTCTCACGGTCGGGTGCCCTTTCTTTTGTTTTTACAGGGCGAAAGCCATCTTTTAACCTCCAGTGTCTGAGGCCGCAGACCAGCGTGGACTCCCTGCCTGTCCCTGCCTACCGGGACGCCTCCCCCTCACCCAGATCCAGACTGCAGGTAGCTGTCAGCATCACTGGGCGGGAAGGACCCAGACATTGCTTTTCTGTCATTTGTTATTGCAATCAAGTCGCATGACGCAACATACATGACACTATTATGGATAAAAATAACTTGGTTGGTATGTAGCCTGTTCATATGAATGGTGTCTACAAAATTTACTTCTACGACACCAGAAATCAGCACAAACAGTTGGCGGTTTTGGGTGCATCCACTGAGATCATTCTTTACTCACAGAAACATAAAAACAAAACAATGTGCTTAGATAAACAGGACACAGGCCAACACAATTAACTAATCAGGTCAGGTGAAACAAATGAGAGCAACACTCAGGGGGTGACATCTTGTGGACAAGACTAACAATTACACGGGAATGAGGGCAAGGCTGCGGTCGAACAGTCTCTTCTGCTTAGGAAGCTTCCAAACTGAGTGAAATCACCTGGAAGTATTTAAGTGGTTTCTAAGTAGTAGTAGCACGTTATTGTCACAGATCACAAGGACACCGCGAAATTAAGCCGTCAGCCCGTCCGTACATATACAACAATACATGACAAGGGGGTAGACAGGACAGGAAGACAGGAATGTAGAAGAATACAAAATACAGTAGCAACATGAGGAGAGGGAGGCGAGAAAAAAAAGGCATCCCCTCAGACTATGCTCCTCGGGGAGCACAGTGTGTGGGCATTAAAAAAACACCTCAGCAACATAAGCACACATCAAGACAACATGAGACTCAGGACTTGCAACAGGGTAGGGGTCGGGGGTAGGGGTAGCCCAGCACAGGCAAACAGCCATCCGATCCCGCAGCCGTAGGGCGCTCGTCACAGACCCGCCTGCCGCGCTGGGGGGGTAAAAGCAGCAAAGGCGTGGTGATGGGGGATAGGGGGTGAGGTGCATATCTGTATGAGTTCGTGTGTGTAGGCCTGGGAATCGTCTCGCCTGGCATCGCAATCAAGGAGCCTCAGTCCGCATGGTGTCATAGCGATAACACAGCAAGTTGCCATGGAGACGACCCTGATCGGGTCCCAGACAGAGTCAACAATCAACAGGAGTCTGTGAGGGAAGCCATGATAAGAGATCTCTAAATGCTAGGGTACACTGGACCATCCTTCACCAAAGGAAGGAGATAATACTTCCCACAATTCCTTGTGGCAGGAACATTTAAAGCGACACCCTGTTCATTCACCCTGTTCACGAAAAAGATCAGCATGACCATCAATTATTTTCAAATTATATCATACTAATCGTGATTCATGTTGATTAATATGAGTGGACAGGAGGGTGAACAACCATTCTCCCATTGACAACCTTTCTTTTCACTTTTGTTACTGGTAGCCTAAACACTATTTTATTTGAAATCCTACCATGGTAATAGTCATTTTTACCGTTTTTACATTTTTACCGTACAGTTATATAGCCTGCATGGAAAAACAGTAAAAAACACTTGGGCAAAGGATCTAAAATGCCTTTTTTTGTTGACATCTTCAGAACATCATATTTTCTGTGACAACCTCACTCAATCATACAGGACCAGACCTGTTCGTACACCGCCCCCATAAGAGCTGAGATAAGATACTAGCAGTAAGAATAAAAACGAAGTACAACATTTTAAAGAAGATTAAATCTACAAACACTATCTACTAAAATACACAGGAAATACAGCTACATCCCTGCTGTTAGCCTACATCCCTATTGGAGGTCATTGTTCTTTAGGGCAGTGGTTCAGCAGCCTCACTGTCCTCTCTGACCTCCGTGCGCCCCTAGACCCAGCACAGCCTGGACTCCAGGGCCGGCAGCGCGTTGTCAGTGTCCCCGGCCTCCTGGGCCCACCCGGCGCCCCCCGCCGCCGCCACCCCCACGCCCGGGCCAGCCGAGTCCCTGGGCCGCAGGGGCAAGCTCCTGTACACGCCCATGATCCTGGTGGACCAGGCCAGCGGCTCCCACCAGCCCGTGTGGACGGACGGCACCGCCAGCCTCCCCGTGGGGAGCCGACCCACCGGCTGGTACCCCAGTCAAGCCAGGACCTACACCAGCGGCAGGATGCCGCCCATCCTCCAGCGGGACCTCATAGAGAAGGGCAGCGCGGACAGCCTGGTGGAGTCGGTGAGTGGCCTGTCTGGACACCCAACCAAGGGGATGTCGTGGTGTGGAGATGATGAACTAGTTCATGTTTAGGATTGATTTGTCACCCAAATGTTGAATTGCAGTTGTAGTGTTTGAAGGCAGAGAGTGAGAAGGAAAAAATAGGACAAAGATGTCGAGATTGTTTCTTTATTGTCATTAGTTAATAATGTGTTACTTTTTCGTCCACCAGATCTTGATATCAGAGGGGCTTGGGCATTACGCCAGGGACCCCAAATTTGTGAACTTTGCCAAGCGAGAGATAGCGGAGGCCTGCCACATGACCCTGGACGAGATGGAGAACGCTGCCACCGACCTCATCGTCCGCGGAGCCGGCCAGTCCCTCGGCCGCTTCGAGGAGGAGCTGGCGGACGAGATGAACTGCGTGATTTCATACTGAGCCGGGCTCCAGGAGCGTAGGCGTCCCTGTTTCACAGGAATATGTTGGTGTGCTTTGAGTTTCTGATGTGTTTGGGAGAAAAACATTGAATGTCTTTGGAGTGAGCGGCGATTGAGTAGGAGGTATGCTGCGCAGTTATTTAACATAATTCCCACGTCGCATGTGTCACCGAAACAGAAACGCTCCACGCAAAAAAGACCAAAATGAACTTGATGGAAACGTACAAATCATGAGCCAAAATATACACAGATAGGTATACTTATAGGTGATTAGCAGCCGCTGGTATAAGACAATCTGTAGTCAAACTCCACATGGCTTTCACATGGGATTGGAACATTCTATATGATGCTAACTATGATGAGGAAAAGGTATTTAGGTACAGTTTTACTACGATAAACCGCATTTTTGCATTGTATTCTAATTTTGTAATTTTGTGTGTCATCACTTTATACAAACCATTATGTTCAAAGTTATTAATCATCACATTCTAATTATATAAAATGAGCTGTATTAAAAATTCTTATTATCATGCAGATTGTCCATTGAAATTATACATTTTGATCTATATACTATTACATATAAATATGTTTATACTATATAAAAACTATTTTAATTGAAGATCATCAAGTGTGGTTGAAGTCCTTCAGAATAATGTCAATGAATGTATTCCCCAAAATATTCCCCGAATTAGCAACACAAGAAGTGACTTCTGGCTGCTGTTAGCATAAGGCTGTCGTGTGAGCAAACTAAACTAAGCCAGCAGCACGACCAGCGACGTGAAACCCCAGCTGCTGCGAGACTAGATAAGATCAACACTGTGATTCGTGCTGTGCACAAAAAGCCTCTGCGGTCACTGGTAAGAAAAAAAAGAACAGGTTTTTGGGGAGAGTGAGTCTTTAGATATTTTCACTGATTAAATAAAGAATGACTTCGGCATGTCTACAACAAGGCCCAAAAAGAAATACAAGAACAAAAACTTGATAATTAGTTAGTAGTTACTGTTGGGCTGATGTAACAGAATGCTCTGCTGTCATATGAATGAAGGTAAGATGTTTAATGTTACATTTATTCTCAAGTAGTTTTCCTTCAGACATTCCCCTGCTGATACAATGCTTACCTTGCTGGTAACACTCTCAACAATGGGAGTACATGAATTAACCATGTATTAACATTAGTTAATGCAGTAATAAGCTTTAACCAACAGTTAAGTAATGGTCTGGTAATCATTTACCAGTGTTCCAGGTTTACTAATGATGTTTGTGTTAATTAATGTAATGGTCTTCATTTTAACTAATGTATTAATTTATACATGATTAAATAGGGTTAGGATTAACCTACTAACTCAGACCCCATGACAATGTCATATAATTAATCAAACCTTCAGTTGTTTTGGATCAATCACCTCACCAGGACACCAATGCTACCCATCTGTGTCCCACCATATAATTCCTCTAAGCTTGAAGGAACCTAAATAGGTCTTGGTGTAAACCACACGATGGGCTAATCCACTGGTAGTCTGGAAGGATGGGATATTTTGCCGGTTGGCATGTTTGAAGTGCCACATTGAGGAACGGTAAGGACATTGTTAAAACACAGGTGACCAATATATGTATTTTATGTAGAGTTTGATAATGCATACATGAAATAGTTGTCAACCATTTGGCTTAAAATTCCCATTGTAGTCCCTAATATCTGTAGAATTCGTCAATTTCCCAACCAAGGACGGGGAGGGAGTTGGCGGAAGGTCTGACGTGGGGATTCTGGCAACTAGAATAACAATAAAAAAATTAAATAAACCTTTATCTGACTCCATATTTTTGGTATATTACCACTGTATGCGGTTAACGCACTAATTATAACCGGTTTTTCCTCACGAGGCAGGCTAACCCCCAATAAATAATTCCGCATTCGTTTATGCAGCAAAGGGTGGAGGCGAGACCTAACTTAGCTGTTTTGAAAACATGACAAAGTCTTAACGCCACTAAACGCATCTCCTAACCCAAATCTAAACCGTAATAAATGTAATAATAATTAATCAATCTAAACCGTAATAAATGTAGCCTATGTTTATGTTTTTTAGACATAGCCTACATTTCCCATAATATGACCATATACCTAATGTTTAAACTTTTTGTATTAAAAAGTAACCAGATATATTTTCGCAACCCTAATCTGTCAACCAAATCCTAACATCAATTGAAAAACTACAAATGTCGGGAAAATACCGGAAGTTGCAATACACAGCGCTATGTTCCGCCATATTGTTTTGTAGTTCCAATGTGTTTTCTCTATTATGTGAAGTCATAACCAGGAATATTGTTTTTTAATTTATATGTTTTGCGGATGGGGAACACATTTTATATGTCAAATTATATACTTGTTATTGGTAAAATGGTAAAATTATGTTATTATTTTTATTTTGGCCCTTATCAGTTTCGCCTCCTATTGACACTGATTCGGCTATTGTAGTATAGATCAAGAGCTTTCCAAAACTGTTGATCCCATATCTGTAGCACGTTTTGTTGCTTCTTTATGAGCCTTCAAAAACGTCCCAATGTCAAGGTTCAAAGGTCATTCCTGAGGAGAAGGAAACACCCATATGTCCCATTCTTAAATATATTACTCCCTAGGTCAAGACCTTTCCAATGATGTCTTCATTGTCCACCTATGATAACATTTCATTTTAATCTTGCTCCAAGCCAAGCCTTTTTCAAGTCAGATGCCTTAGGGTCCCAGCTAGATAAAATAAGTCCAACATTTTTTAAGGACTATTTAATGGCCAAATATGTGCAAGATATTGATGTTTGCCTTCCACACAGGCAGTTTAGACCAAATCTTCCCAATAAAAATATGTATTCTTGCAAATAAGCATATTTCCCCATTCCCTTAATATGACCATAAACAATGCAGCTTTGATCTGTATTTTGTCTTGACCTCACATAGGCAAGATGTGACAAAAAGAAGTAGGGCCTATGGCCCGTGCTCATTTCCTCACATCGTGCTGAAAAAATCTGGCCTTTGACAGGTCGTGTTTTGATATCGTTGACTGTGGTGAGCATTCAGGAACACTCTGGTCATTGATTAAAACCATTTACTGCAACAAATGCTATACAGTTAGACTTGGCACTGAAGGGTCCACTCCAGAATGAATGTGATTGGGTAGAGACTAATCAGCTGGCTGATTTGCCCATTGACTTAATATGGCTGTTTATAGTCCCTGCATCCCCTTCCCCAGACTGACAGCATGGTAGATGATCAAGATTATAGTATATTGTAGTGCCAGTGCATTTCTCTGTACACTGTACATTTTGCACATAGTCCATTCACTTTAACCCTTCCCCCAATCCTCCAGAATGTTCCTTTATGTCGTGGATTGCATTAAACTGTCCATCCGTTAGTTATATTTTGTCACTTACATATTCAAATCAGCAAGTCTTTCCTTAAAAATACTAAATATTTGCAAAGTTTGTTTGTTTGTTTTTTAAAGACAATTCTCCGACCACATCATATTCCATAATACATTTATGTTATCTTTGATGTTGATAGTGAAGTACAGTACTCGATAAATAGTATGGGACATTAAAGAACACATGACTTCTTTTTTCAGTGTTTTATTGAAGACAGTGACAAAAAAAACGGGCACAAGCCTATAAACACACACACACATCACTACCTAGGTGGAGTCTTCTCTTCCTCATCCTCGCTGGTGTCTGGACTGCTCAGGCCCATGTGATCAAATTCCTCTTCTTCAGGCATATGTAAGAGGAGAGAGGCCTGTGGACCTAGAGCCGTCTTATATTGCTGCAGAACCACCTGAATTCGCTCTGTCACTTCAGCAAGTCTTCTTTTTAGAAGACAATGGAGTCCACTTCCATCTTCTACATGTCAAGAGAGAAAGAGGACAGAAAACACAACGTACTGCATGTATATTGAGACTGGCCTTCAGACAACAACTCAAACACATTATGTTAAATGGGTTAACCTTTCTTGAAAGGATCTAATGTACAACATTCAGCCCCACTTTATGTCACACTCGAGCACCAGCATCTCAGACCAAAATAAATGGAAGTGTTAGCCACATTTTCCCCCTCCTTTCATGTTCTCAGCAAAGTGTTGTCAAATACAGTAGTGATGAGCAACACAATTCTTTTCAGTGTATTGAATCATTTCACAATCAATTATTCAGATTAACTTATATTCATAGGACTCATACACAGAACTGAAAGTCCTGAGCTGCTGTGACTGAGTGCACTGCTACTATGGGTCAACCTGACCCCATGCCTACCACACATGTTTTTGATGGGCTGGAGGTTGCATGTTGTACTTTTAACTCACTGCATCTTGCAAGCTCTGTCTTGAGGACCACTGCCAGGTTCTGCAACGACGTACAGTGCCGGGCCATCTCCAACAACAGGATAGGGAGTTCCTCTTGCAGCCGAGTTGTCAGCATGTACTGGTCATGTAGCTTTTTCTTGATGCCGATTGTTACTAATGATCCAAAACAGTTACATAAATACATTACAGTTTAGTACGGGTGGGAGAAAAATTCAGCATTATATTTTGTAATGCAACCATATCATTTTTGAAGCATTGGAAAAATGCATACCACTGCCATTGTCCTCCCATGGCCATATTGTTTCAGTGCTCTGTCCAGCAACAGACTGGTCCACCAGGGTCACAACAATCTTTTTGGAGTCATCTGCAACAAGACTATTGTACTTCTCAATCTCCTGGAGAAGACGCTTTTTGTCTTCTGTCAACTTTCTTCGGAGACGATGGCGAAGCTTGTTGCTGTCTGCAAAGACACAGGTTTTTAGGAGAAACTGCGATAATGCAATCCATTAAAATATGCAGACAAACATAGCCGGGTCATATAATGGCCAGGGCTTTGTTTACATGAACAAATGATAATAAAAAAACACTCCGTTGCCTGGAACAAACTGACAAGGATCTGGCCAGCCAAACTACTAAAAAAAAGTGTGACTTATAGTCTAGAAAATACGGTACTGTATGCCTTGTTGTCCTTACCACTCTCTGCCCATTCCTTGACCTCACCAATCCACTGTTCTACCATTGCATCGGTGCACTGCAGCTCCGTCTTAAGTTGTGACAGCCTCTCTGCCTCTTTTTGTGCCCTTTTACAGTGGCGAAACTACCAGGGTGGCATGGGGTGGCAGCTACCACCCCTGAAAAGGGGTCTGCCACCCCACCTGCCACCCCAGTCAAAAAATACCAACTGATGATTTATTGGATAATTATTATTAATATCGTTTTAAGATCAAAACAAATTCAAAACAATCCGAAATCGGTGTCAAACTGCAGAATGTCAAATTTGAAAAAGAAACTTGTTGGTGCACCCCCCCCCCCCCCCCCCCCCCCATCACGAATGGTTGCATCCATATCGCAGAATCTCTTTGCTTTGACGTGGAGTCAGCGTGGACACAAGCTGTCAGATGGAGCCTGTTCACAGGTGGGTAACATCAAAGTGTAATGTGATTTCGAAACGTTTATAATTCAATAAATAAATAATAATAATAATAATAATCATTTAATATTTTTTTGTAAAATGCTGGGAAGTCCTCAAATTTCTAAATTTCTAAATCATTCCTATGGCTTGATTTTGCTTTCAAAGTGCCTCAGATTGATTAGATTGAATTAACAATGTTCAAAATGCTCGACCCGGGGGATATGCCCCCGGACCCCCCCCCCCCCATAAGGCCTGCTTTTGATGAGCAACATTTCTGCTGCTACAATAATCCCAAGGGAAACACTGTTTTAATGTACTGAAAAGTGGAATGCTCATATATGTAGACCAAATATTGAATTTATCACACTTGGGTGTTGAAAAAACTGTTGTATATGGGTGCATATAAAGTACAAAGTAAGGTGGGCTTCCTAAAAAAATTGCCACCCTACAATATATGCCTGCCACCCCTCTTCCACCCCATGTATAAATCTCTAGAATCGCCACTGCCCTTTTAGATGTCTGAAATGTTTTACAGTTAGAAATCATTATGCTAAATCCCTGGCCAGGAGCAAAAACATAATGGCAAAACAAAGAAGAATATTGAACATACATTCAAGTACTCTGCAGTGTTCATCCTGCGCATATAGACATAAGCAGCATTATAAAATAAAAAATTTAAGTGCACAACAGCTGCTAGCATAGACAACAAGGTCAGCAACGCCTGTAATTCATTATCTGTGTTGAATGAACCTCTATAGTCAAGGCTGATGTCGTTTGTTTACATCCGCTCTAGTTTTGGAAGTACAGTATATTTCCCATTCATTTTCTCGATGACTTTTCTCATAATCCTATGAATCGATATTCTGTCAATACTCCTCAAGTGTTTTCAGGAACATTTAGAGACTGTTTATCTGTAGAACGAGAATGTTTTGGAACTGGCCGTCAGGTTGCAGCAGCCTAAGCGGCAATTCCCATGGTAACAGCCAACTCCACCAATCAGAGACGTTGTCACACTTTAGGATTGTGGGTAATATAGTACTTTCCCGTGACGTCGCGAATCAAACGTAGCGGTTTTCTTAAAACAACGTTGATATCATGTGGATTTGTGGCTTCTAAACGAACATACCATATCATAAAAACGTATATCATAGTTTTACACTAAATTTTTTAATTGCGGTACACAGATAAGCTGGCTATGCAATACGGTACCAGATTAAGCAGTATGTGAGCTGTCCTACCAGAGGGGTGAGGACCCTGGACCTGATGTATGCCAACATTAAGGAGGCATACATCTCATCTTCCCTCCCCCCTCTGGGCAGGTCGGATCACAACCTGGTTCACCTCAAACCCTGCTATGTGCCTCTGGTGAAGAGGAAGCCTGTGACCACAAGGACTGTGAGGAAGTGGTCAGAGGAATCTTATGAGGCACTGAAGTACTGTTTTGAGGTGACGGACTGGCCTGTACTCTGTGAGCCTCACGGGGAGGACATTGATGGGCTCACAGAGTGCATCACGGACTACATTAACTTCTGTGTGGACTGCTATGTCCCTGCGTCAACAGTCACCTGTTACGCTAACAACAAACCTTGGATCACCAAGGACATCAAAGCCATACTGAACGCTAAGAAAAGGGCGTTCAGAGAGGGCAACCAGGCTGAGCTGAGGAGAGTACAGGGGGTACTCAAGGTTAGAATTAAGGAGGAAAAGGATAGATACAGGAGGAAGCTGGAGAAGAAGCTCCAGCAAAACAACACAAGGGATGTGTGGAGTGGTATGAGAACCATCACGGGCTTCCAGAAGACTGGTAGCGTGGGGCTGGAGGGTGGAGTGGCTATGGCCAATGAATTTAACCTTTTTTTCAATAGGTTTGATACTGTGGCCCCTGCCCCTCCCCCACATGACCCTGCTGCTACTGCTGCTGACAGCCCAACAACCAGTGCCACTCCACCTCCCCCTCCTTCTCCCCCTCCTTATAGACCGCCCTCCTGCCTCTCACCAGCTCTATTCACTACCGGACACTTAACACCTACACCCTGCCCCACCCCTCCCCCCTGCTCTGCATACTGTCCTCCACTACCTGAGGACCCTATCCCTCCCCCCACTGACACCTCTACAGTGTCCTTCACGCCTGAACTGGTGAGAAGACAACTGATTAGACTCCACTCCAACAAAGCGGCGGGCCCTGATGGTGTGTTCCCCAGGGTACTGAAAGCCTGTGCCCCCCAGCTGTGTGGAGTTCTTAATCATGTCTTCAACCTGAGCCTGCACCTCCAGAAGGTCCCTCTGATGTGGAAGACGTCCTGCCTCGTTCCTGTCCCAAAGACGCTGCGCCCCAGCAGCCCTAAGGACTACAGACCGGTGGCTCTGACGTCACATATCATGAAGACCATGGAGAGGCTTGTCTTGGAGCAGCTTAGGCCTATGGTCAGACCCTTCTCGGACCAGCTGCAGTTCGCCTACCAGCCCCGCCTGGGAGTCGAGGACTGCATCATCTACCTGCTGAACAAAGCCTACTCGCATCTAGACAAGCCGGCGAGCACTGTGAGAGTCATGTTCTTTGACTTCTCCAGTGCTTTCAACACCTTACGGCCTGGTCTCCTGGGTGAGAAGATGGCGGCGATGCAGGTTGATGCCCCCTTGGTGTCCTGGATTGTTGACTACCTGATGGGCAGACCACAGTTTGTACGCCTACAGAACTGTGTATCTGACAGGGTGGTTAGCAACACCGGGGCCCCTCAGGGGACGGTCCTTTCTCCCTTCCTCTTCACCCTCTACACCTCAGACTTCAGCTATTGCACTGAGTCTTGCCACCTTCAGAAGTTTTCTGATGACTCTGCAGTAGTTGGCTGTATTGAGGGGGGTGATGAGGGTGAGTATAGGACTGTTGTGGGCAACTTTGTCTCTTGGTGTGAGCTGAACCATCTACAGCTCAATGCTACCAAGACAAAGGAGCTCATTGTGGACCTAAGGAGGGTCAAAACACCGGTGGGCCCTGTGTTCATCCAGGGGGTTCCTGTCGACATTGTTGAGGAGTACAAGTACCTGGGGGTGTACTTCAACAACAAGTTGGACTGGACCAGGAACACAGAGGCTATCTATAAGAAGGGCCAAAGCCGACTATTTTTTCTTAGGAGGCTAAGGTCCTTCAACATCTGTAGGACAATGCTGAGGATGTTCTACGAGTCTGTGGTTGCCAGTGCGATCTTCTTCGCTGTCACATGCTGGGGCAGTGGGATGAGGGTCGCGGACACCAATAGACTCAATAGACTCATCAAGAGGGCTGGTGATGTTCTGGGTGAGGAACTGGACACTCTGACTACCGTGGCAGATAGGAGGATGCTGTCCAGGCTACGGACTATCATGGACAATGCCTCTCACCCTCTCTTTTCCACCCTAGCTCAGCGGAGGAGTACCTTCAGCAGAAGACTCCTCTCACCTAGATGCACCACAGAGCGACATAGGAAATCATTCCTGCCTGTGGTCATCAAACTGTACAATTTGTCACTGTCGTCTGCATAATTGGTCCACTACACTATATCTTATTACATGACTGTCATTTCATTTCACTGTAATATTTCACATGCTACATCCTAGTGTATGCTATTACCTTGTAGTGTATGCCTGGATGTATGTACATTTATGTATATTATCATTTCTTGATGTACATTTTTATATATTTTGTCACATAGGTTACATTATATTTGTACATAGGTTTATACTTTTATTTTTACATAGGTTTTATATTTTTATTTAGGTCTCCTTATATATTTATATTTATATTTTCTAACACTCTACTATACGTAGAGTGTCCTCTTTTTTCAACTGGAGTTTTGTCACGAAGACAATTTCCCTCAGGGATCAATAAAGTATGTCTGTCTGTCTGTCTGTCTGTCTGTCGGTGTTAAGCTGTTATGTGCGCTACTGTGAATTAAAAAACAAATTATTCTGATTGACACCGTGACAATGTTAAGAAATAAGTTGGCAAACTTTTCAAGTAAAGACGAGCACCATAGACTGTATATAAAGCGAGCATCCAGCCTTACCTTGGATATGTCCTCCTCACCGTTTTCCTAGCGCTGTAGGCAAGCAGACCAGTGTGCGCATGCGCAGCTCCAAATGAGTGGAAATACATGGGTTTAAATTTCGTTCTGTCCAGCACGAAAAAAGTCGCAAAATCGTGCTCCAGGACATGATTCAATAGAATAAATTTTGTGTTGGTGAGCACGAAACAGTGTGATACCGGGTTGCCATAGCGGAACACCTCGCGGTTCTAGTTGGACTCAAATTCGGTAGGACCAGGGCGTTCCTTTAGGAATAAACATTTATTGGACAGATGCAAGTCACTAACCAAACAAAAAATAAACACAGTGAGGAATGATTAATTACAACACTACAAACGATTTTAGGAAAGCACACAAAGAATACAAGATAATAATCAGGGAATGAAAATACCTGGGTTGTGGGAATGTGGCTACACGCATGGAGCGTGGGAAGTTCTGGCTACAGATGGCTTCCTTGAGCAGTGTCTCCCATCTCTTACTGTTTTCTAAGTTATACAATGGCTTTGTTTACGGGACCATATGGTCCTTATTACCTAAAAGTATTTGCTTTTGTTTCCCCAGGGTCTCCACGGATGCTTGATCCTCTGTGGAGCAGATCTGGGCGTTACATAATTTGCTATGCATTGGAAATCTTAAACTAAGTTCTGTATGATACCTATCTAATTGCCTAATGAGAGCAAGACCATTTTACTACACGTATAGTGACAATGAAAATGATACCAAACATGTTATGACAATTACATTATAAAGTCATACAATTATTTCCACATATTTTCTCCTCACTTACATCGGTGTGATTCCCTGACCCTTAGGGGGTTGGGAGGAGGTCAGTGAATTACTAAGTAAAACAACAGTCATGCATCCATACTTCCCCCTTCACCCGTTTCCCCAAAATTTGGGAAATTTGGAGTGGGTCAGGATATGACATCATAAAAACCAGCAATTCATTCATACTTCCCCCTTCATCTGTGCCTTAGGTCAGGAGATCAATGGAAAGAAAATGCAGTTAAATTATATTGTCTTGCATTCCTCTGCAATGTCTGCAGGAAACAAACCCCCACATCCCTTACTACATCACAGATCAAGACAACAAAAGATCCCAGCTAAGATCTTATATTCCTACATATCTGCCGGCCACTGAATATAATGTGATATATTGTGTTCATTTCTGAGATATTTTTATCCAAAGCAGCTTGCAGTGAATCCCAACACAGAGCAAGTGGGGTTAAGGGGTCGGCTTCTAGCTAAAGCATGCCAACACATTAGCTGCAGATAATGGGGTCGAATCCCAGAGCTTTTCTGCAAGGATTCGAAGACCCTAAAGCCACCACGGTATTCAGCCCTATGTAGACCATATCACCTTTTTGGCAAGGTAAACATCCATCCGTCGGTTGCTTTAGTTCCAAAGCTGGGCTTCCTATGATAAAGCAGTGCTGTGATTGGACGAGCGATACTCCACGTCCGACTACTTTGGTTGACGTATCAACGCTTCACGTGCCCCCTCGGCGAGCTCGTGACGCAACGCAGCTTTCCTGGGCTGATCGCGGTCCTCCTCCCGTGTGCTGTTCGGATGAAACGCGTCCCTCCCGCTGCCACACTGATCCTCTTATCGACAAGTAAGCTGCCAAGATGGACGTTGTAAACCAGGTAAGGTTTTGAAAAATAAAGCAACATTTATTAGACGAATCAGTTTGTTTCATAGACCGCAGTCCTATTGCATATTGACGCTACTGCCGTTGTACTATTTGTATATTTATATATATATATATATATTTATATATATTTTTAGAGGGCGCTGTAATAATTCTGCCGACCTTTGCGTTGGAAAATACACTTGCTTTCGATCAGCTGTAGCCTTTACACGGAATTTCAATTCCATATAATAACAATTTAATAAAGTGTTGCAGTGCGCTAAAAGAAAACAACAGACTGCATGATAAATGTGTTGCGCTTTTTTGCAATACGGTGATGCGGGAGATATGATGGAGGGGCCCGCTCACGGTACAAACCATCCTATAGGTTGTCCAACGATTACTGCAGCAATGACATTTGGCTACCGAGGGAGACGATGTCGCCTTATAGGCCCATTAGGAAATATGAATTAAAAAAATGACATCAAATTTTCACGGCACAATCGTCCTCGTCATTGGACATAAAACCACTAAAGCAGATTTCTTAAGGCCTTTTTTCGTGTATTCGTGCAACCGCAGTAGGCCTGTTTCCAGTCTGGCCACACAGGAGCCTCCTCAACCACAGCGACAACAGCTTTTCTATCACATAGAAATCCCTCAACGGTTAATTGAACGATGTTTCCGTTGCGTTATTGCAACGTTTGTCGCTGTTTTCCCCCGCGCGCCATCAATTTGACGTGAATATTGCAAATTTGCGGGGAAAACATAATTGATGGCATTGGGTATATCAGGCTAAAATAGCCTAGCTAAATGACGAGAAGGTAAAGCAAAATAGTCTATTGCTCATTCCAATGCGGCCATTGATCGATGCTCACAGCGGAGTGAAACACCGCCTTTACCGCTGTCGCCGCATTCAGCCGAATGCTTTGCAATCCGTAGCCAAGGAAAGCCATCGGTCATGCGAAATAAGAAATACAGTCCATGGTGTGTGGATTATAGTGAAAATAATAATTATTTGATAATCAGTTTGATCGAATTGCAATTCCACCCCCACCCCAACCACCATGATTCGCTTTAACCCCCCCCCACCCCCACCCCACACACGCACGCACGCACGCAAGCACACACACACACTTACACACACACACACACACGCTCGCACGCACGCACGCACGCCCGCGCGCGTAAAAACACCTTTCATTTATGGATGTGGAGTTGTTTTTGCAATTGACAGGTGTGATTGTTTAACCGTGTTTGAAACCTCTCGCATCCTGTCTCCCGGTGTGGAATGACGCAAAAAACATGCAATGCTCATTGTGGTTATTTATTTTCACAGTTGGTGGCCCAAGGCCAGTTCACGATACTCAAGCAGCCTTTAGGCTTCATAAAGGCTCTACAATGGGTAAGTGCTCATTGAAATGATTGCATGCTTTGTAGTCCTAATTGAAGTTCAGCTCATTGAGATCCTGCGTTTTGAAAGTTGGACATGACAGTATCCTACCGATATCGACATTATAGGCGTACGATATGTATCTTAAATTGAACGCATAGATAACAATTTATTAATGTCGTTATGTTGGCTAACATGTGTCCTTCGGCCAATCAGAGGTCACAAAGCTGTAGTCTACGCGAAGCTTTATACGCTCGTGACTTGGCCGCGCGTAACTATAAAACTACAGTACCCATCAGGCCATGCGGCTCGTCTCTTCGTCTGTTGGGTAGAGCATTAGCCTACGGGTTATACGGTTGTACTATTGTTGGGAGTATGGAAGGCTAATATTAGGTATAATAAATGTCCAGAGCATTTACAACACTTTATATAAAAATATATAGATATAGATGTCAATCGATCGATCTCTCTCTCTCTCTCTCTCTCTCTCTCTCTCTCTCTCTCTCTCTCTCTCTCTCTCTCTCTCTCTCTCTCTCTCTATATATATATATATATATATATATATATATATATATATATATATATATATATATATATATATATATATATATATATATACCTGTATATATAGGCCTATATACAGTACACATACATATAGACATGTAGATAGATAGATAGTTAAACGTCCTTCCACCAGGTGATGGGGCTAAAGCACCCTCATATGCAGTACCTGGGCCTTTTTTTATTATGATGTGAATGCAGTCTGGGGAGAACTGATTAAAATCAAGTGAAACCATGTCACTTAAACATTTTTTTAATGTCAGACATAAAGGAGCAAACCACTGTGCATTTTTTCAAAAACATAATTTTCTTTACATATGCCTGCACGTCGATGAGTTGCCATGTAGTGTTAGTTCAAGCCTGTTTGGCAATTTATGATGACCGAGCAATTGTAGATTTGATCTGTCTTGGTCACTGTCTCCAACATGCTTGAATATCATTGCATCACTGAAAGTATTTTAACTGAAATATTGACCACAAGTTACAGAAACAAATGTTCTTCAGTTACACCAAAGGTAACTAACTGACTGTATATGCTAGTGTTCTGTGCTCAAACCTGAAAAGCTACTGTTGTGGCATCCCTGTTCTTCCCCATGTTCATGTTGTTTTGCTGTGGGTGCCGGCCCACTCCCAGGCTGACAGCTGTGGTCGGCCCCGGGGCCGCTGCACCATGGCAGAACCCTGCTCCTTTTTTGCAGATAAAAGACTATTTCCCAATCAATCTTACCATACATTTATCGGCTCTCTAGAAGTTGCGACCTGTTTCGAATCTGCAGCTAACTGAAAGTCAGTGCCTTTAATGGACCATTAATGTTTAACATTGTCAGTGTTTACCCGGAGGCAGAGCAAGTGCCAGGACTGTATGCGAAACTTGACCTTGCTGCCATGGAATACAATATTGGTCCAAATAAAATGGACCCTCTGCCATACCCTCTACCCCTTAAAAGCTAACTGAGGTTAGTGTATTTCTTTATAAGAAATGAGTCAGGAGCGGATGGACCATGGAGATGGGTAACCAGGGTAGACACAGGTGTTGCTCACTAATTTTATAATGACAATAATAATTATTATTATAATATTAAAATGAATATTGAGTTGGTTGCATTTTGCTCGCCCAGTTCCCCAGTAGAGGTAATGCTGTAAGTAACCATACTTGAATGCCAGCATAGTACATCTGAAATGTTATTGAAGCAGACCACAATGCTAATATGGAAGTGTTGCTTGCAGTCATGCAGAGAATATACATACACATAGGTTGGAAATCAGTGTAGCTCGACCTTTTCAAGACACACTTGGTGTGCTAAGAGTGGAGTTGTTCCCTGGAGCCTTATGACTGTTCCAGCATCTCCACACGGCCTGCCTGGGTCATGGCGAACCATAGCCACCAATCAGCAGCCAGGGCTTCAGGAGGCTTGGGTCGGGCTCCGTGAATCATTTGTCACTGGGTCTGTGTGTCTCCACGTCAGACCCAGAGAGGTGGAGCAGCTGGTGGGTGGTTGCTGCTGCTGCTGCTGCTCTCTGTGGATTAATATGGACATGATGCTGCACTCACTTCTCCCCCACCCAACCCCCCCCGTTCTGCTTACACTGGAGACAAACAATCGCACTTAAACCCACCCTTCCAACAGGATTGATGAGGCAACGTTGCCGCGCACACACATCCAGATGACTTCCATTTCATACACAGCATGTCACGTTTTCTTTTGATTCATTTTAACCTGGAAAGTTTTTGACAAATTGGATGTATTTTTGCATTTAAAAATAACGCCCTTTGAATGACTCAACATATTCTTCCAGTGTTTCTCCTTAAGAGAGTAACGGCTTTGAAGGTCACACACATTTTATTGTGTTGAATATGCATTTTGACACACACCGTGTATACCAACACTACAGTATGCACCTGCATAGAGAACGTACATTCTCATTCTTCTGTGTGTGTGTGTGAGCGTGTGTGTGTGTGTGTGTGTGTGTGTGTGTGTGTGTGTGTGTGTGTGTGTGTGTGTATGTGTGTGTGTGTGTGTGTGTGTGTGTGTGTGCGTATGTGTGTGTGTGTGTGTGCGTGTGTGTGTGTGTTTTCGTTGGCACACAATTAAAATAGAACGTCCTTGGTTGTGTGAGTCATGCAGCGGAGACGCGGCTCTTCTATTGGTCTCCGTGGTGAGTCGCGGTGACGTTGCCACTGTTTGCTGCTGGAGGGCATGGAATGTACACACGGCACTGACACGGGGGGGGGGGCAGCTACAATATCTTTATTATCAAAAATACCCCCCCCCCCCCCCACCACTCACTATTGATGTCAACAACAGAAGAAGAACAAATCATACCACCAGTGATGAATTCTCCACTCTCTGACTCATCGCCTGTATTCGCCTGAAAGGGGGAAAACATGTGTTTCCTATAGATGAACATGTAAAACTTTTGATCTTATCCACCAGCGATATGGGGTTGTGGTCTGTGGTTCTGCAGAGCTCTTGTGACTCTTACTGCATCGCACATCTGTTTGACGCTCTCCACAGCCTTCAGGCTGTAGTAGCTGTTTAACAACCTCCACATGCTTTCGGCTGTAGTAGCACATTTGTGTTTCTGCATTGGTCCACCAGATTCACGTAACACGACTAATCACCAATTAGTGCATCTTCAAATGAAGGTTCATTTTTACACACACACACACACACACACACACAGGCACACATAATGCCTTCGCAGTTTGCATGCTTGTACACTTGCACATTGCACTTGCACAAGCAATAGCAACCAACGTGGGAGAGAAGAGAAAAGTAGCCCAGATGGTTATGATACTTTGCATCCATGTTAGCGAGTGTGCAGTGTCCTCTCTACACAGCACCACGTGACAACATACCAGTAGCAGCAGAAACCACTTCTACCTCCTGTGTGATGCTGCTAATACTGTTGCCATGACAGCAAACGCTCCGTGGGCAGCCATTTCTTTTCACACAAGGCCATCCCTCCCTCTATCTTTTGCTTTGTCTTTCAGCTGTTAATTCAGCCGTCCACTCAGCTGTCGAGGAACCAGTAATTGTGGCATTGTGCTTCATGTGGAAACCGTGTTTGTCCTGTTTTACTCATAGAATTGTTGTGGCTCATGCAAATTTTGTTTAATTTTGTTTTAAATCCTGACATTTAGAAACTGAACAACATTTAGAAATATGTATAAAGTTATAGCTTTTGTATTTGAGTATTATAATTATGTAAGTAGAGCAAAATTATAAAATAGATAATGGAGTCACACAAATTTCAACCTATATTTAATTTACAAGCTCCAGCTTCATCATCAGGCTAATTCTGTTTCCACCACAGTGTTCAAGTCACAACGCACAAGCCATATTATTCAAATATTTGTGGCATTTTGACGTTATTCAAATCAACTGAGAAGTGTACTCGAGTACAAAAATATCTTCCCACTCACTGAATATAATGCCACTCTGTATCGATGCAGTGTCTAAATGCTGTAGTTGTTGCAAAATGCATCCATAATCACACCAACTCCCTTTTAAGTATGATCGCCATACAACCATACAGGCTATGCCTGCAAGGGACCCAGGTCATATCGTGTGCGATTTGACCTGGGTCCCTTGCAGGCATAGCATTGTTTGATGCAAAAAATCTGGCTTGTGATGTGCAACATTTGACAAATGTGAAGATATTTGTCGGATAGTCATGAAAAGAATAAACATAAATGAGTTCCAAGAGATTTTTTCTTCCGAATGGTTAAGTGTTGTCTGTCAACATTCAACTCCTGTTACACAAACAATATAGAATAAACACAAAGCACATGACTAAGGAGCAAAGATATGAGTGCTGGCTGACTATACTCCATAACGGGCCAAAACACCGAAGGTGGTCAAGTAATCCAAGCAATAGGTTTTCAACAGCCATGTTCCTCTATGGGGTTAATCCAGCCAAACAATCCTCAACTGACATTAGCCAACAGATTATTGTAACTAGTTTTGTGTGTTGACTCCTGCAGCAGTAAGACTGTACTACTAAGCAATACGAGGGACAAACCCTGTGCGTACCTGTGACTATGTGGGTGTGTGTCTGGGTGTGTGCGTGCATGTATTGTGACCGGCTTCCCAGCTTCCTGTGGGCACAGTTTGGTGACAGATGGCAGTGTACCTCAGTCAGATTAATAACTGGATTTACTATCCAATCCCATCTGGCCTGCAGGGAGGGGAGGCCAAGCTATGGTAAAAATAGTCTTGCTTGACTAATCTGCTGTGTGTGAGAGTGCATTATCTGCGCATGTGTGTGCTTATGCAGTACACTTGGTGATACGGGGAAACCGTGGAACGGTACTCACCTGAAGGCGAGACCACACCGGAAGCTCCCGGGGCTTCACGCCTCCAATCCACCTGATAACCAAGGACTTGTTTAACGACAAGCGAAAAGGGAAATGTGCTGCGACACAGACATAACTTTAAGGTGGCGGTAACCATGGCAACAGGTGCAGCTCCCACTCGGTTACCCTGGCGATATCGCTGCATTGATTTGCACGGGCTGCTCCTTTATCAGAGGCTGGTTGTGATCGGCGCGGCCTCGGCGCCTGAGACATTCCAGACGCCCTAGCGATAACAACCGCGGCTCGTTTGACGTAGCAACCGTTGTCACAGAAGGGAGTCGCTTACCTCACATCGCTGCTTTGTTCCGCGTACTATTAGTCACTGTTAGTCGGGGGGGGGTTTACACGTTGCTCAAGCGTTTCATTTATGGGTTTGATACATGGCATTTGTCTTCCTTGAATGAGCTAGGGTCAGGGCTCATGTCTTTGTGTTGTTCATGTCTTTTACTTCCATCTTTCTGCTGCAGATCTTTGCCATCTTTGCCTTCTCCACATGTGGCAGTTACTCAGGCATGTTCAAGATGAGCGTTGAGTGCAAAAACCGGTCGGAGAGTGACCTGGCCATCGAGGTAGAATTTGAGTATCCATTCAGGTCAGTCACTCTTGCACGAGCATACACTGAATCCCCGTTTGCACACTGCACACACATTACACAATATGGTTACAGTTGCATACAAATGCAGAGTTGGTATTTGAATTTGAGATTCAAATTCATTGTGCGTTGCATGGCAGAAGAACCCGTGGTACTGTTTTGCCTCGTGTCTATGACCTCATATGCGATTTGTATCATGTTGTATCAAATGACATTATCTATTCTCGTAGTTACTTGATATGTCTACTGCAACCACAAGAACGTGGTCAAATGCATTACTTTCCACTTGAATGCCAATTAATTATTCTGTGGTCGTCTGCACCCTACGGGGCTTCGCCATGCAATTTCCCTCAAGGATCATTAAAGTATGTCTGTCTGTCTGTCTGTCTGTTTGTCTGGCGTGGGGTCTGGCGTGTGTAGGCTCCATCAGGTGTACTTCGACGCCCCCACCTGCAAAGGGGAAGCCCCCGAGCGTCTCTTCCTGGTCGGGGACTACTCCTCCTCGGCTGAGTTCTTCGTCACCATCGGTGTCTTCTCCTTCCTGTACTCCATGGCGGCCCTCTCCGTGTACTGCTTCATGCTGGAGAAGTACCGGGAAAACCAGAAGGGGCCCCAGATTGTGAGTAGCCTTCAAATGCCAACCGGCATTTTTCATTTATTTTTGCATGACTTTAGGGATGTTCATGTTGCTGACGTCAGACTGAGGTGTTGACGGACGCTTGTGGTCTTTGGTCTCAGGACTTTGTGGTGACCGCGGTGTTCACCTTCTTCTGGCTGGTGTCCTCGTGCGCCTGGGCCAAGGGCCTGTCGGACGTCAAGACCGCCACGGACCCCGACCGGGTCATCCCCCTCATCAGCGCCTGTGACGAGCACGAGAACCGCTGCAAAGAAGTCCACGACCCCAAGGTCTCCGGCCTCAACACCTCTGTGGTACGAGCCTCGCGCCGCCTCGCGCACACACGCCTGATGTAAACATGTTGTGGAAAACCTTCGCACAAAAGGATCGGCCGCGCCTTGCCTCGATCATCCCGCAGGAAGCGCTTGAACAAATGCGGCTGGCTTTTCGAAAACTACTTAAATGTCATATTTAATAACATCTCATAACAATGATAGTTTTTGGTGGGTTTTTTTTTTGCTCAAGCAAAAATGTCCATCCTCTGTATTTCAGAGCAAAGTGTCTCATGTACCAAAGTGTCTCATGTACCTCTGTTCTTTTTCTTAGGACCCAAGTACAAACAAAGTATCCCCCCCCCCCCAAACAAATCCAACTTAACACCCTGCCCCCCCCTTTTTTGGCTCTTCACAATCATCCAGGCTTTCGGCTTCATCAACCTGATCCTGTGGGCGGGAAACCTGTGGTTCGTGTTCAAGGAGACCGGCTGGCTGGCCGCCTTCGGAGGCACCTACGCTCCGTCCCAGGAGAAGCAGCCCGCCCCTGACTCCTTCGCCCAGGGAGACTACGCCCAGCAGGACCCCTACGCCGGCTCCCAGGGAGGCTACCAGCCCGACTACGGCCAGCAGAGCTACAGCGAGGGCGGGGAGTACAGCCAGGGCTACGAGCAGCAACCCACCTCCTACTCCAATCAGATGTGAGGCCATCCGCTCGGTGCGAAGCGACAGGATGGTGAGTAAGCACAACACACAGCGTCATCGTCGTCATCATCATCACCATCATCCAATGGGAGGAAACAATGCAGTCAGTTTAACCACACAGAATGCTGCAATCGTAAGCACATTTAAGCAGCTATGGGGGAATAAATCCTCTGCTGTAATGTGAATGCACAGATTAACTCGTCTGGTGGTTTACTATTATTACTATAATTAAAATAAGATGTAGATAGATAGGTTAGACTTTATTGATCCCACATGGATCAATAGCACTTTCACAATACTTCACACTACATTCACAATACTTTATAGAATAATTATTATTGTGCAATTGATGTAATGTCATTTTGCATTCTTGTTCAGATAAGCGGCTTGCCAGGCAATGTTTTTGTAATGCTTTTTGCGTCTGTGTGTGTGTGTGTGTGTGTGTTCGTTTGCACGTGTGTGTGTGTGTGTGTGTGTGTGTGTGTGTCTGTGTCTGTGTGTGTGTTTCTTCCAGGCTGAGGTTAGTTGTAATTTTGGAGTGTGGTTCTCGACCACCGCCCTGAACTCCACACTCCTCTGTGTGTGTGCGTGTGTGTGTCTGTGTCTGTGAGTCAACTAGAGGAGGAGGGACGATGTGGACGCCCGCCTGGACCACGCTGCGGGGTGGGGGGGGGGGGGGGGGGGGGGGGGGGGGGGGAGAGGGGAGGGAGGGGGGGGTGGGGGGAGTTTGCTGTAACAAGCTGTTTAGTCTCGTAATGTACGTAACTGTAGAAGACAACCGAGGCTTGTCTGTTTGGTCATGCGAGAGAAACTTGAATACAATACCAAAACATTCAGTAATGAACGGTAAAGATACATCTTACTAAATGGGAGAGTCTTCAATTTAATTGAGAAAATTGTAGTAATATTTAACTTGGGAGAATGTATTTGTCTGTGCTGTGTAAATATAAACATAATGATATATATATATAATTATTGTTATTATTATTACATACACAGTTGAATAATTGTGCACTCCATATTAGTTGTTATACAACAAATGTAGAGCACAGAGTTATTCAACTGCATTTAATTTGGTTCTGTTTAGGAGCTTACATAGTTTAACCCTAATGTCCTGTTCATATCCATCACTTCTTAATCAGGCTACTTATTTAGTTGAGGAAACATTTTTTTGAGATAGATTTTTTCTAATTTTCTTTTGTATTTGTTTCATATAATGGAGAGGATTTCCAGTGGTTGAGGTTGGTGTCAATGTAATGGTAAATGTTTCAACGGAAGTGTTTAGAAAACTTATGTTTGCTATAGCAGTGAGGAAATGTTAGTGCATTATTATTTTGTTTTTGAGTTGCTGTTTCTGTTTCCATCACTACATCACTGTCATGACGGGATTTCACGTTTGTGTTTAACAGAAAATGTAAAAACCTGGCACAAAAATATAAAATGCATATAGTAATGACAAATAGTTAGCATGGTAGCATCTTTTATCTGCATATACTATGCTTTTTTCCAAAAACCTGCTGTTGTGTTCTATTAATGTGAAGATTGTGTATCAGGGAAGTTTAACTGTTTAGCAATGTGTGTGTGTGTGTGTGTGTGTGTGTGTGTGTGGGGGTGTGGGTGTGTGTGTGTGTGTTTTGTTTGGATGTATGTAATGGCATCAAGCACATTTTCGTCAATGAACCTTGTCCAGTTTTGATTGCCTTTATGTCCAAATAGTAGTAAGACAGAGTCCTATAGTTTTTTAACCATTGTTTCTATTGCCGCATAATCATGAAAGTCACATATTTACATTATCATGTACTGTTGTTTGTGTGAGAACAAAATAGACTATATGGTTTTGAAGGTCAAGCTCAAACCATGGGGTATTCTGTATCCTGAGTTTTTCAACAATATTGCTTCATAATTTATAAGGCTCCTGCATTTCCCAATTCCCTTCCATCCCTTCCCTCAGTGAGAGACACGCCCAATTAATGCATGTATCTTATACCTTGTGGCCCTAATGAACAACTGACCATTTTCAGATCAATAGATGCAGCAGAGTTCATGCTATGGAATCAGCACAGTGGTGGTTGGTTGAGTAGCGACGGGGGTTAACACATACAGCACACTGTATTTCACAATGCAGTGTGAAGCACAATCAAGTGCTGAAATAAACATGAACATTCTAGGTCATTACAGATTTACTGCCAATCCTCCATTCGGTTGTTGGAAGAAGAACATATTTGTAAAATGGTGAGGTGTGGGTTGGCGTTGGTAGTTTTGCTTACACAGAAAGTAGGCATCTCAAGGCCTACGGGTGCGTTTCAATTTCAAATTGACTTGTTAGAAAGAACGGTCTGGGTCATCTGGACGAGGCGATGGAGAAGCAACAGCTGTCTTACTTCCTGGAGTACCCCCTGCCTCTCTCTTCCTCTCTCTCTCTTTCTCTCTCCCTCTCCCTATCTGTCTCACTGTAGCTCTGATACATATGCTCAAATGAAAATATACTCTGTTGTTAGTGGTGAATGATGTCTTGTGATACTCTACGCCTTTGGATAGTGCTGTGTTTATTGTGTATGATGTATTCATAGTAGTATTTATGATGATAAGTCTGAGAAAAAAATATCCCAAACTCTTGAGAATTCTACTGTATTCTTATTATATGGAATTCGTGTGAAATAAAAATGAATAAAACTTGAAATTATTCTGTTGATGGTTAAATGTCTGCCTCTTATTATATTGTATGTTTTGCAACCAAATATGCTTTATCGGTGATGTGACATTTCAAAGTAGATTCGACTCAAGTCATGGTGTAAGTAGCCTACTGTAGAAACGTGTGCGTGCTGTTCAATGGAGCCGGTCGACATGGGAAATTAATATTTTTCCAGTTGTTAAGTAATCATCTCCCATGTGACTGCACGAATAGACCAACACGAAATTGTTTTCTGTAATCAAATACGTCGTAAAATGTATAGGCTACAATAAAATGCTTTCGAATGCAGTCCACACGAATGTTACACAAATCATTAACGGGAAGTTACGGGAGGGTCCATTCAGCCTGTGAACGTACAGTGGCGCCCCAACACTCTGGTGCCTCATAATGTAGGACTTCATGGTGCCTGGCGGGCGGGACTCGCAGGAATACAGCCTACTTTAAAATAGCCATAGACCTCAGGGTAGGCCTACTTCCTGTTTCAAATCGTGTGGGACCTCATTCAACATACGCATGCATGATTTAAAAAAAAAAGACAAAATCAGAAGAGTGAGATAAAATAAAAAAAAGTGAAAGCAGTCCGTGGTATGGAAAGAATGCGTGGGCAGCCTGCATAATGTGCCAAGTTGTCATGGAAACTGTAGGCGCTCTATTGCCAAAATAAACACGAGCAAATCAATCCAAAACAAAGGCGGCATTGAAAATGTCGTGTTTCACTATGCAATGATATCTCTTATAAGTGTCAATCGCTGTACTTCCTTGCGCGTTGAATAGAACCCAGCAACAGGTCGCAGTGTGGCGAGCTGCGTGATTCCTCCCACAGATGAAACCCTCTGAGAAAAGAGAAAGCCAACGCCCCGCTGTCGTCTTTACTCCCTCCTCCTCCCGGGGCTGCCGATCAACGTGAAAACTGGAAACAGCCACTGTTTTAAAGCAGCACATCTGTCAACATTTCAACGACGGAGATCTATTTTCGATACACAAACAGCCACCAGCCATTCATTTGTATTTGTTGGGGGCATCTCGCGTCGTTGCCCACCCCCCCAGGATACACAGCTACAAGTGAAGGTTTTAGACCCGCGACTTAAGTTGAAGAATGGCTGATACGTCTGCAGTCAGCCCCGCTGGCAACTGCCTTGAGAAGCTGAAAAGTTACGTGAAGACCCAAAAAGGGTTTATTCTTGCAGCGGAAATAGTAAGTGTTACTCACTTGAGTATTTTTAAATAACGTTCAACTCTGTTCAATCGTCTCTGCTTGCCCGACCGCTTTGCAATACATTCACTCGCTCTCGCCCTCTATCTCTCTCTCTCTCTCTATAGTGTTTACTTGTGTAATGTGGCGTTGGTTGACAAAGGATCTGATCTAGCTTGTTTTGTCGTTATCAACCAAACATGTGTTTAGCTTCGAAATGACAGATATGTCGCGTCTCCTTTTGGAATGAGAACCACGTGGCTTTAGGGTTGGGGGGTCAATTCGAGGGATTCCGTCGCGCTTCCACCACCTGTCACTTTTCCTTGAGTGTTTTCCCATTTGGCAACAAACCAAAAATGCATACGATTTAACTTGGCAGATGACACGTCTGGCTTTCTGCAGTGAGTAATTTCATTTTAGTACCATTTGTGCATGTCCATCATGAAACATTTCCAATTTTTTATCAAATCACCTTACAGATCTCCTGTAGGTTTACCTGCAGCGTGTAACCTTCCTTGATTAAATGCCACATGGATGCATGATATGATGTTCTGCAAATATGATGAAAAACACCAGTCTTCTGTAATCATAATTGTTCCATGTTAGCCAGCCAATATAGTACTCCTTTTATAATCCGCATCATAGATCCCAATTCAGTGCTGTCATGCTTGTGTCTTGAATTGATAATAAGGTACATTGTGTTGCGCACTGGTGAAAGTTCTCCGCAGAAGGTGGTCTAAGAAACCCTTCTTTTGTTGCGTAGGCCTACACACACTTCTTACAGAGAGTCCGGCCTTGTTACCAGTCTCTCCAGAGTTAGACCCTCTAAGGGAAATTCCTTGAAAAAGCGCACCCTACCCCTGTGCTGGGGGGGGGGGGGGGGGTAGCAGGCATCTTGGGCCCTGCATGCCATTAAAGGGTATTTACACACTGGGAGCCATGGTGGGGCTGTCCACTCTTGTGCTCTGTGCTGTTATTGGATCCTCTGACGGTAGAGCTATATAGAGGGCTTGTCCAAGCCTATGACTCCCTGTAACACATTAAAATATTAAGAGTTACCCATTTATCTAGTGGGCATTATGGTCCCTTTTCGCTTTTGGTTTAGCATGAGCCACAGAAAAGCTAATGTATCACATTTGCCCTCACTTGGCCTTTTGACTCATATACACAGTCTCTTATCAAACGGTCCACTTCCTGGGACGCACGGCAAAGACGCCTGGCTCACCACGTGTCCATAATATATTTGTTACATCATATATTTTACCATCTGAAGTCATGAGGTGTGTCTGCAGATTCAGCCGGAGACCTGAAATGCCTTTTTTTTCTTCACCAAACGTGTTTGCCGTTCAAACCTAAACGCTTCTTGTATGCACATAAATGGTGGCATGACCAGTCTTGATCCGGGCAAATGGCATCTTGTTGGAGCTCACACACACCCAAGTTAGCGCAAACATCCCTTTTGTGATATGCAACCGTTATAATCGTGGTAAAAGTATGTGCCCATGGATAGTTGACAATTTAGTATTTTAGTGATAGACCAGTGGGTCCCAAAAGACCACATCTGCCTTCAGTGAAATTATGATCAGATTGAATGAACATCCGGTACAGAACTGGTAAACCGTGGGTTGTCAAGGCAAACACGCCTCGTTCAAGGTTGACGGTATTGATATGGATCACTAAGATCTTACTCAGCGTGACACAACAATCGATGTCACTTCCTTGGTTACAGCTTGTTTGGTATTTCTTGCTGCACCGTGGGGGCCTGCCCCTCGATTCTCAAATTGCTTTTTTGACTATAATTAGCCACACCTTTTCTAACAATTGGACCATTCTCTGGTTCTAAAGCGCAGCTTATGTATTCCACTCCGACCGAATCTGTTCTAGCTTGGTGTTTCAAAGCAGTGCCCCCTCGGTGCAAATAGATCAGGGCCCGCTGTCTCTCTGCCTAGCACCAAGGTGTCAACATCTGGGGTGGGGAAAGGACCCCAGTGTAGTGGGTGTTTGGACTGTGACGGGCCAACCCTTCTGTAGCCGGCGCTGCCTTCAGAGCGAGGCCCCAAGATAGAGCCTCTCTTTGTGTTCGGGGGCCCTCGGACATCTTACCGCTTCACAGAGGCGCTCTGTGCCAGCCTCCTGAACACTACTACTGTGTGTGTGTGTGTGTGTGTGTGTGTGTGTGTGTGTGTGTGTGTGTGTGTGTGTGTGTGTGTGTGTGTGTGTGTGTGTGTGTGTGTGTGTGTGTGTGTGTGTGTGTGTGTGTGTGTGTGTGTGTGTGTGTACAGGGCTGGGCGGTATGGGAGAGAGAGAGAGCGAGAGAGGGGGGGGGGGGGGGGGGGGGGGGGGGGAGCAGTGACAGATGTAGAAAGCTGGTGTTGGGGGTTGTTACATCATGTGTGCTCCATATAGTGTAGCCGCCTCTCTCTGGTCTGCAGCCTGTGTGACTCCCCTCCAGTTGTCTGTGTCAAATAAGGTGATGGCGCCGAGGGTCGCCAACTGCTGAGAGATGATTAGCATCCTAGGAATCCGGTTGATCCGGCAGCACACATTCAGAAGATTAGGAGCAGGACCTTTAAGTAGACATGGTCGCCAACGAGAAGTGAAACCCCACACACAGCTTTTCTGCACAAAGGACTCGTTAAGAAGCACGCAACATGTATGTTTTAAACAGATGGTGGAAGTGATTTTGACATTGTGAAGATGATGACATACATCCAGGGGAAGGGTTAGGGCTAGGCCCTTTAACCTAAATAATAGCCTGCTGCTCATGAATCAAAAGCCACACCGTTCCTTGGAAGCTGTCCTTATTTGTGTATTATTAGGCCATGTAGTGACATTTGTCAGTATGAATGCAACCTTCCCACAACGCTTTGACAGCAGCGACAATAGCGTGATTGAGACAAGGCTGCTGGGAGGTCTTGAGCTGTGTGGGCCGAGTAGCGCGGACGAGTTGTGACTTCTACAAAAACGGGCAGAAATTCAGCAGGCCGGGCCGGCGAGAATGCCTTCTTGCTTTCCCTTTCCTATGGAAAAAAAGTGCTCATAATGTTGGGGGAAACACGCATGCACACACACACACACACACACACACGGGCGCGCTGTGAATCTTGGATGGAAACACCATATGTTGGGTGGATGGGTTTAGTTTTGATTGAACGGAGGGGAAACTCATTCGGTCACAGATGAAGGTGGTGGCAGACATTTCTGAACATTTCTGTTTAGTGTGGCCGCCTCCCTCCATGTTCCCCGTTGTTCCCCTGCAACACGGACGTGCTCTGCAGCTCTCTTCGCTACAGGATGTGGCCGTCGTGTTGTTGTTGTTCCGTGAGGGGCAGGGCTGGTCTCGCGTGCAGACTCCGTGGTCAACAGGCCCTCGGCGGACCCCTCATTAAGACGTTGTCTTCTGATCGGCCCCGCTTCACTCTGGCTGTAGATTCCTGGCGACAGCATGGGGGGGGGGGCCGGGTTACATTTGTTTCTATTGCTGATTCTGAGTAATAAACCTTCAAGTACCGACCTATTCTTAGCAGCAATGTGATCCTATATATATATATATATATATTTATATTTACCACAGGCTAACATACCAGTTCCTGCTTTAACTTTTAAACTTTAAACATTTTTTACTATTAAACTCAAGGCTGCTGAATAGCATTATATTAAAACATTAACGTTAATAAATGCTGCGTCATTATGCCAAAGATTCTGTTGGGCAAAGTGACTGAGCCATAAAAGTGTGTTTTTAAGACACTGTCCTGCTTACCCTCCCAAGCTCATCAGCTTCATCATCATCATCTGCTATGCGGCGTCGATGTACGGCGGGTACTCCGCCGTGGCCATCTGCGAGATGGTCTTCGCCATGATCTTCTTCGGGATCTTCATGATGGACATGGACAAGCAGATCAAAGTGGTCAACTGGCTGTGGAGTGTGAGTTTACCGGTTGTTCCACACACGGACACCCGCATGAGCACACGCACACGCACACGCACACAGTCACACACAAACACACACACACACACACACGCTTACACATGCATACACATGCACACAGTCACACAGTCTCACACACACACACACACACACACGCATACACACACACACACGCACACAGTCTCACACATACACACACACGCATACACATACACACACGTGCACATGCACAGGCGCATACACAGACTCACATAGACACACACACATGTGCATAAACATGCACACACACACACACCTACATGGACCCACACAATCATTAGCACATGCACACACACACACACACACACACACACACACACACACACACACACACATGCACAGGCTCATACACAGACTCACATAGACACACACACACATGTGCATAAACATGCACACACACACACACACCTACATGGACCCACACAATCATTAGCACATGCACACACACACACACACACACACACACACACATACAGACACAAGTATTAGCAAACGCACATATGTGTGCACACCAACATTCCGCCCCCACACATACACACATGCCTACAAGGACACATACAGTGCATAAGCATTAGCACGCATACAAGCATGCTCACTTATACTCACGCATATGATGGCAACTCACACATGTACAGACACGCAAACATATATAAAGGCTAAGTCACGCCCACCTCATACCTCTGGTATGACCGTAGAAACAGAGGGCGTCACGTAGGAGTACATTTCATAAAAAATAGTTCAGATTTTCGATACTCCAGGAGTTAGACCGTTAACATTGACAGCCGTCAGCTGACCATTAAAGATTAAAAAAACAAAACAAAACAATGGATTAGTGCAAGCGTAAGCACACATGAACATACTCACGCACTCTTGATATATGTATATACTGTATATATGCATATGTGTGTGTGTGTGTGTGGGTATATACTGTATATAGACGTGTGTACATATGCTGTTTCTGCTGTTGTGGCCCGTAGGATCTGTTCCGCGCGGGGATCGGGGCGCTGCTCTACATCATCACGTCACTCATCTGTGTCATCGGAGGAGCGGGGGACGGCGCGCGCATCGCTGGCGGGGTACGCTCGCACTTCCTTCACGCTGACACAAATTCAAACTCGCTGCTCGTTTCCTAATTGCGTCCGCTGCTGACACTGCTGACTGTCGCAATAGCAGCGTGGACACGCCCACTCCAGCAAACATGAGGAAAGGCCAGCCGACAATGGGTGATAGTGAGTTTCCTCACTCCCCCGTGACTTGCTTACGTAAATATTGTATTTAGGATTGGCGTTACAAACCTGAGTGTCACTAGCTGTGTTAAAAAACATGTCCCCTGCTGTTTATTGCATCAAAGCTACATAGAGAGATATGTAGAGTCACTCAATACAAAGTTGGGCCCACACGTGTGTAGGCTCACCGTGGCAGCACTACCACAGCTCTGTGCTCCGTCATGTTACACACCTCTTTACATGGTTGACCCCCCCTCTCTCTCTCTCGTAGGTGTTCGGCCTGTTGGCGGGTATCCTGTTTGCCTATGATACCTACACCATCTACCTGCAGGTCAAGGGCAACCAGCACACGGCAGCTGCTACTGGTAGGATAATGCTATGTAACTACATATAACATACATATATGTACATATATGTACATATATGTAACTACATATAACTACATATATGTAACTACATATAACACTGTTATATAACATAGTATCCAAAATCAAACATAACTACATAACAGTGTTATATAAGCTACTAAAGCAAACATAAAACGTGAGAATATTGTTGAATATTATGTCACACAAAGCGAGTATGCATACATATTATTGTGTTGCTTGCACCCTACCGTAAAGGCTTTGAGTCAGACTTGGCCCTAGTTTCTTTATGGCTGACGTCAATCTTTGTGGCTCACAGACGATGTTTAAGCAGTCCAAGGCATCACAACCACACGTCCACCACGCAGCAGCAGAAGATTTACGATAAAGCACTTGAGGAAGATGATGGAGGAGTCAGCAGCAAAGACAAGAGTGGAGCATCGCCGATGGCAGACATCGAGGAGACAACCTCGTGTTCCCTTCCTACCCAGAAGAAGAGGACACTTATTTGAAAGCTGCAGTGTGTAGGATTTTACGTGGCATATACCAGTGAGGTAGCAGATCGCAACCAATTGAATAACCCCCCCCCCCCACACACACACACACACCCACCTCTCGCTTTCCAACACAGTAGGAGTAAGTAGGAGAAGCTGCGGTGGCCTGCACTGGTCTGCAAGAAGCCAGTAGGCACTTCCAGAATGATGTCATTGTCTGCACCAGCGTCAAGTGGTCAGGTGACGAGGGTCCGTCATAGATTCAAACTTTGTATTGAGTTATTATTCGTTATGGGTTCTTATTTGGTGATGAAGTCTGTAAAACTATAGGCCATAGTTGACAGATAGAGTTAGACTGCTACAAATTACAATGTGTCCTCTCTAAAGCCATTTGTCCTTTCTGGGCTACTGTAGAAGAAATGGCGGTGCAACATGTCGGGCCCCGTGTGAGAGGACCCTACCCCTTTGTAAATGTAAAGGGCTCTCAATGAAACGAAAACACCACCATTGTCATTTGCATTGGAGTGTACCCTAATGAAATCATACTGATGAATATTATATTCCATTTCTGCCATATCTGCTCCACTAGACGCCGTTCAATTCTACACACTGCAGCTTTAAAAGGTCTGGGCCAGGAGGGGGATGCCGTGGCTAACCAAACAGTGACCTGGCAGGTCTACCGAGTGCCTGCGTAATAGTGTGTGTTGGTTTCATTCGGGTGTCCCTGTTTAAACTTTAACAACAACGTGGGTGTGTCTGAATGGATTTGGAGTTTGGTCACATGAAAAGGGAAAGTTGTAAATAATTGGCACTGTAAAGCATTTGTTAGCGTCCCTGAAGCGGTTTTCTCTCGCTAATTGGTTTAGTGCACATTTCTACTGTTTTTAATGGAATATAATGATAATGTTGATGGGGGCAAAGTCTCCTCGTCCACTCAATACTCTGTATAGATTCGAGAAACAATTTAAACAATAATGGGGGTTTATGGAATTACTTGATTTGCTTTGAGTTTTGGTTTAAAGATATGTTTTGATGTTCATGTTCAGTAAAGTTTACATGAAGATTCAGGCTTACAACCATCAAACCTTTCATGCTCTCTCTGCCATTTCAACATTAATTGATGAATTAATTCATGCCTTGTGCCTTAATCTGGTCCCAATTAAAAACAAAGAGTGACATTTGTTATAGTCTAGTCTGGCTTTTGCTGCGTTTAATAATCAATAATACTTTATATTCTTTTACAGACGGAAGATGAACTAAAGTGATGATTAGGCCTACCTAATATGCCTATTTGTATTGGTATTCCACTGGTTTTTATCAACGCATAGTTTTAGTTCTTTCTAAGTTTTGTAATAAATTAATCACCAAAGACCTGTTTCTTCTTGCTTGGGGGATGCCCATCAGTCCAAATGATTTTCAACTCTTTCTACTCAGGTCTTGTGTATGTTTTTCAGTGTGTGTGCGTAATAAGTTTCCAAAGTGCAACAATATATTGTATTAATGTTTAATCACGGCCAAAATAGACGTCTCCTGTGACTGTGCTCACTTGAGTGCTTGTGAATGGTACTTTTGGATTTGGATATTGTCTTGTTAAACTTTAAACTGTACAAATGTTCTTTCCATTTAAACAGAAGCCTAAATGATTTAAACTAATATGTTTCTGCCGTTCAAACTTTAAAACATAAGTGATTTCAGAATTAAAACTTATTGTTACCACATCGAAAGTGTGTCTTAAGTGTGTCTTATTTGTGTATTCATAGAACTACGGTATGCACTTAAATTGACGAAATGGGTGAGTACCACAGTCAATGGTGAGTACGCACCTAAATGTATTCTAATATATTTCCACTAGGTGGAGCCAGTTCACTATGTACTAATATTCTTTGTTTTCTTAAACACAAGTCTATATAGGCCTATCCAAAACTACAAATGTCTACATTTCAAAATTGTCAAACTAAAGGTGACTTTAATCAAATGCAGGCGAGCGACAAGCATTCTAACTATTGCACTATTCACTATTTTCGTGGGATATGGCTAAGGTTTCTGCAATGATCTTTACGTCTTTAAATTAGGCTTGTTCATTCACGTTCCTTTAATTAAAAAAGAAAAAAGGTAACGTGTAGGTGTACAACAACGTATGTTGGACCGCACTTGTGTAAAACCTGATAAACGTCCATTATGTTTTAAAGACAGAATTCGATCTCCACGTTCCCGACTCCTCCCACCCGGCCAAGTGTTTTGCCCGTGGAACTCTCTCAGGTGGAGTCGAGCAGATGGAAGAGAAGACCCTCTCCAGAGGCACTCCATGCCCAACACGCGAGTTTAACACCGTAGCAGCAGAGAAGCAGCCAGTATATCGGGCGGGGGTCGCCTGTGTGTACAGCACAGGTACTGTACTGTACTGTATTGTACTGTACCGTACTGTCTCACAAGCCTGCTCACAAGCCTGCTCACGTATGTGCGGGCCTAACTTTGGGATGATGACTGACTCTGTTGCCTAAAGTTTTGAGACGAGGAATAAACAGCATGGGACGCGTTGGAGAAGGCGTGTAGGCTCCGTTGGAGGGGTTAGTGAAGTAAAGATCACGCTACAAGGTATAGCCTGCTGGGTGTGTAGTTCCATGTGACCCTGGACCATGTTCTCCCGAGGATCTAAGAAGCGACGATCAAACCGCTCGGTAAGTGTGTTTCTTTCTTTTCGTCGTCACTAGGCTACATATAAACACGTGTTTAATGAGCCATACAGATCAAACATCACTTTGGGATCCCGAATGTGTCAAATTATTTCCACCAAGTCATATTTCTACGTTGTTAAACACACTTTTAATTATCTATTCGCCGACTTGATCCATAACACACAAAACCGTCGCCGCGCCATCACCTTTACCTGGCTACTATTTCGACAAAATTCTATCGATAATTGTACACAGTGAGCAATGTTTCTGAATACCAAACAAACCGTGTACCTTATTTTAAATTAAAAATTAAACAGACTTTTCGTGTCTTTGTTTCATAAATCATTGAAAGCGCCCGGGTTACGACCAATGACGTCATAGGAATTTACCTGGACAGGAGTTAGAGGGACGAGGCTGCTGCCATTTGAACACGACGTTACTTGTATAGGCCTACCGTTCCTACTTCCAAACACATCTTCACGGTGTTATGTTTAGTGAGACAGAAAGTAGGCCCATACACAGAATAACTTACTTCTACTGCATACAAGTTATGCAGTAGAAGGGCCTAAGAGCTTACAGTCGATGTGCTAATCCTCTCTTATTATCCCTGTGTCAGGTTTCCACTTTTATATAGAACATGTCAATCCCCGTGTATATACACCTAATACCCTACCTGGAAAGTCACAATAGGTCTTGTAACACTTGACTTAAAGAAAGTTAAGCTAGACTAGCTGATTTGTCAAGGTTCTTGTGTCATACCTTTTCATGAATGGTATTTTCAAGTTCCTTATATTTGTCACCAAAGTAAGTCCTCATTGGTTTCATTCATAAACTCCCCAGTGAGAACAGTGTCCCAGCAGAGGTCACGTGGACACATGCAGACAAACATCTGTGTTTCGTGAGTAATTTTAGGGAACAGGATGCAGAGGTCTCATTAATAACAGAAAGAACACTGGTGTCATAGTGAAAACAGAGGAGATCACTGCCTGAGTGTGTCTGTGGTTGATCCTGTCCGGCCAGGGGGAGATGTATCTGGCCAACATGCCAAGGCAAAGCGGGCCCCCGTGACCCATGACCTCGTGTTAATGGTTAACCCTTCAAGCGCCGCTGAAACGGCAGCTCTACACATTACTCGTTAACCGGGTTCAGAACTCACCTTTTTCAAAGCATTCTTTGTGGCGTCATGCGGTGTGAGTCCATCAGTGACCAGGAGTCCCCACCGCGCCTTTCTTATGTCCTGCGGTTTTCTGAGGGGGTTGGTCTTGTGAATGGTGGCTGCTGCAGGTGTTTTGCTCTGACGAAGAACCACATGTGCCTGTTGGGTTTGACTTGACTCAGCGGTGCGCAGACAGGGACCTAATGCCTCCAGCACCTGAGGTCTTTTGTCATGGTTACGGCGAGTAGCACTCTGTGTCAGTCAGGTCCCTGTTCCTCTGCATGATGAGAGGCTCAGTGGCAGCAGCAGGATGAGTAGGCCATGAACGGAAGTGATCGTAGTTGCATATAAAACATGCATGAACTTGGCATGCAATTGCATACAACTGACTTAAACGGCAGACTCTTGTCGCCCGGCATGGAAATGTGTCTCGGGCGATCTGATCTCAAACCAGCCCTCACCGAACGCTGGTGTGGATCATTTACATCAGAACCACATTGAATGATGGCCCAGGACTCCACCCTGCAGAATGTCTGTGTAATGTTGCAACTAAAGCTGGAGTGAATATTTGGCCTATAGAATGTCCTTCATAATGGCAATTAGCAATGGAGTCATTATAATAGTAAACGTATAATTATAAACATCTTATAGTGTCTTAAAGGTGTTTGCTTTGTCTGACAAAAAAGTTGAATTCAACTTTAAGCAGTTAGTCAATGATCTTATTATTTAATCGTGTGTGTGCATGTGTGTGTGTTCAGTATATTACACTTTGTCATAGAAACCACAACTCGACCTATTCAATAATGAACCCATGTTGTGTATGCTGGCTTCTTCATCCATCCAAATCTCTAGGATGGTAAAGCAGTAAATAAACAAACACAGTATAAACACCAACATTTCTGTTTTACATTTGAAAGGTTTTGCAGACTCTTGGTCTAAGCCAAAGTGAACAGGTAACGTTTTAGTTTTCCATCAGTGGTTCTGAGACTTCACAGAAACTGAGATTATTTGCATGTTGAGCACGTATGCAAAATCAAATCAGAGGTGATCACTGTGTTTTGAATGACATATTATTGCTGTGTGTGTGGCCGGGATCTGGATATGCCTCACCCTAAAACCTACATGTAAAATAGCGGGGTCAGGCATGGCCGTAGCGTGCATGTTTTTCAGCCAACGTGAACTTCTTCACATAACTTAACTTTCTTGGGGCATTGTTTAGAACTTCTCTTCCTACCACCCCTCCCATCATGTCCTTTTGCTGAAAACACAATAGAGCCAAGACCATTGTTAGCCTCCACACTTGACACATTACCTCTTGTGGGAGGCTGAAAAGAAACATGCATGAAGAAGGCCATGCAAGTCAGCATGCAGTGCAGCACGCATCTGCATACATTAAAGGGTAACGGGGCATTTAGCAGACGCTTTTGTTCAAAGCGACTTACAATCAGTACATTTGTGGGGTTCGACATGTGGACAGTTGGAGGAGGAGGGGGATCAAGGGGATCGAACTGCCGACCCTACGGTTAGTGGACGACCCGCTCTGTCCACCCGCTCTACCCACTGAGCTACTGCTGCCCACATCACATTAATGAATAAGACAAGAGAGTCTTATGGCCGACTTTACACCAGAAGTGTTAAGTCGGCCACAGAAACAGATTCCATAAATGTCCATTTGGCTAAGACAGGCATTTGGGGGGGCCCCAAAACACCAGAAAACCTAGAGATTCTTTATGTTTTGTGTTCGTTTCTTATCGGACGCTCTCTTTGCCATGGTAATGAGGTGAAGAACATCTCTGCTCTATAATCACCATGCCATGTTACAACCAGCTGGACTGGTTTTGTGCATCTCCGGATCTGTTTACACAGAGTGCCGTCTCCTTCCCTGCCATCTTTGTCTCTCCAGCAGGCGACTGTGAGCACGGTTTGAATCTTTCATTAGGAAGAAGATGCAAACCTGATGTTTCCAAAACCACACATGGACACATTTTAGCTGTCGCCACAGAACTATTAGATGACGTTTCTCCCGATTGTCTCCGACTCCAACAATGCATCACGTTTTCATGATTTGAGATGGTTTTCCCATTCAATATCGTTCACTGAAAACCTCTTTTTATAGAATGCCGCTTTTAATGTGTGATGAAGGATGAACTGGAGTGATGTTGAAACACAGCAACCTGCATAGAGTCCAAGTCTCAAAAGGCACACTTTCAGGATGAAAGTTTTTAGGGATTGCAGAATAGAATAACAGAACAGAATAACAACCTCTGTACTTTCTTCACTCCTTCATCTTACTCTGTCATCTTTTTCTTCTTTCTTTATCCAATCAGAAAAGGTTTACTAAGACACTCCGAATGAAGGCCACATTAGTGCTGTGGTCACTCAGGTATTTATTAATTCTTTTGTGTCTTGAGTTTGCAAACCCTCATTGGTTTTGAGTGTACACTTTATGTGGTAAATCCGCTTTGGGTATGTGTAATTACCCTACTTAAAGCAGTATTTGTTTGTGAGCGTTTCTAGGCAACAGTAGAATTAGCATGACAATGTACTACCTAACAGTCCATTAAAGGACTAATATTCTACTACTTCAAAGACACAAGTGCACCAACGCTAATGTCGCCCGACGTCACAAAAAGTGCAGTAACATTTCAACAGTGTTCGCTGCTCTGACAGATAAGCTGAGCAAACTCAAAGTGGCCGATGATAGCAGTAATGCTTGAAAGTTACAAATTCTGCACTGTATCTGTTGTAAGCTCTAATAAAAACACACATTCAGAGGCCCTGTGGGAAAACAGGCTAGACTGTACTTTGTGCTGCTGCTTCTTCAGCCAGATGCACCGACTTGGTTTTATGAGCTGCATGTGGTTGAAAACAAGATCCAAACATGGCTCAACATATTCACACAGGTCTGTGTGTGTGTGTGTGGGTGTGGGTGTGGGTGTGTGTGTGTGTGTGTGTGTGCACCACCTGCATGGATACTTCACAGTCTGGATTAAACAACAGCCCTAGTGCTTCCCGACCCCGATCACTGTAGCAGTGCAGGCCGTCCTGTGCTCTATAGGACAGAGACAGTGAGAAGGTGTCACTGGATCCCACTGTTCTGTTTCCATCTCATTGTTGGCTTAAACACATCCCTGGGACATAAAAAAAACACCACAGAAAAATAAGTCACAATATGAGGAAGGGTGACACGATGAGTAAACAAAGACCGTGCTCAGAAATCCACCGTGAAACCGGCAGCTCGCGGCTAACAGGCAGAATGGAGCGAGGGGGGAAGAGGTGACCGGCTGCAGTAGAGGAAGGGAAAGTAGAGACAGGGAGACGGCGCAGAGAGAGGGAAAGGGTGCAGCTCTCTTCCTGTCTCTGCTTCCTTCCTTTCATCTCTAAAACAGTCTGCATGCACACACACACACACACACAGACACAGACACACATACACACAGCTCCTGGGCTATAGGTAGCAGGCGAGACATGAGGTATTCGATCTAGCGCTAAACTGTTTTCTCACCGTGTGCCAAAGTCGGATGCACGGCTCAGCGTTTCTCAGGCTTAGGAATTTCGGGAGGTTGTTCATCTTCATTTATCTCAAAACACACACACACACACACACACACACACACACTCTGGAAAGTTCCCTAAAATAATACACGCACACCAATGTATTTTGACCTGCTAGGGGATTTCGGGTTCCACAGCACAAATATTTCTTCAGGAACATTTTGGTGATTTTGAATCCTCCATTTGACCGGTAGATTCAATTAATTGTTGATTGATTGATTTACACCGGTCATGCATCATCTCACACTATCCCACACAAGCCATCACCTGGGTGATTCGCCGGTGGGGCCATGCATCCCTGGGTTTTACAAGACAAACACCTGTTATATGAGCACAAGGTACAGGCGGACATAGTGTTTTGCGTGTGCAGTCCAGTAATGTGACGAGCTCCTCCAGACATTGCTCTGAGGCTGTGCTCGCATGCTCCAGCAGCCCACGCAGAATGCGCTGTTAAAAAGTCCCAGGCCATGCGCCGTGACAACCGCACGGACACCGGCCATTGTTGTCGCCTGGTTTGTGACTCAGTATGCGCTTGGTGATGTGTGATGTGATCCTCCAGTGCAGCCATAAAGTGAGTGTTTGTTGTCGTGTCTGTCCTGCAGCAACAGGAGGAGGACCCGGACAAGGGGCAGCCCTGCATGCGATGCGGCGACCAGTGTCCGGGCTTCAAGGTGCACGGCTGGAGGTACGTATCAACCCCCCCGCCCCCTTAAGTTACGTCATGCAGACACGGCATATTGTCTGCACTCAAAGGATTTGTTTACTATAGCCGTCAGTGAGTGAACACCCGGTTGGCTTACAGAAAGGACCACAATGTGTAAAGCTGCAGTTGTAGAAGTTGCACGTTGACGTCGTTGAACCGCGTTCCATGACATTAGACCCCAGTATGAGTTCATTGAGTTGCAAACTAAATACTTTGAGTCCACTTTAATGCTAAATCTTTCTGCTAAAATGTATTCTGATGTGGGGAAGGGGATGACACCGCCGCCTGTGTGTTCTCCTGGGTTTTAACCATGGACCTGCGATCCCAGTGGGTCAACACACGACAGCCGAGCGACCTCACGGAGCGCTGTGGCCCCCGCAATGTGGTCATTCACTTAATTCGCCGGCGTGGTCACTAAGCCCCTCCCCCTCCACTCTGACAGCAGCCATATCGGCCTCACTGTTTTGCCACGGTTGACATTATAGTGCAGGAGGGGATTATGACCGACAATGGCCATTCTGTGTTTTATGTCCCCCCCCTTTTTAAAAGGTTTCATACAACACCACGAATGATCATTTGTGCATTTATATAAGGGAGGTGGTGGCTCACGCTGATCTCTGTGGCTTAACATAAGCACTTTTGTTCCATCCATCACCGTCCACTACCCACCGCTATGTCAACATATCCCCATTCCACTGGACAGTGTGTCTGCATCACGTGCGTATCCCAGTTGTGAGGTAGTAGTGTCAGGAGTCCTCTCAAGTGCCAAGTAGAGGAGAAAGTAAGTGGAGGTTTAAAGGCGGCTATACTTTTAGCAACCTGAGATGGTTGACCCTGCAGCTGATGCAGCTTTTGTAAGAGCGTATTGCTTAAGTATCTTCATTAAGACTCTGCTGATGAATGAGTCATTAGCGGCGCCTTGCTGAATGAGTCGAGCACGCAAGCAAGCAGCCCTGAATGCTGACGCATCGCCGTGTCTTGAAATGTTGGGATGCTTTTCTGATTTCCCCCTCCACCCCCTTTTCTTCATCCTCTTCTGTAGTTTATCTGCAGCTGTATGGGGTATTGGTTGGTCATAATCCTGTCCATCACCTTAATCAGATTAGCCCCTTCGGCTGTGATAGGGTCCTAAATCCCCCTTCATAATGTCACACACACACACACACTCCTTCCTCAGTACGCAGTTCTGCACTTTCTCATGTGAATGCACTGTCCTATAAAATAGTGGTGTAGAACACATTGACAAATGGCTCTTGGATTAAAAAAATTATCCAAGGTTGAAGCTATTCAGCAACCCCCTGCTTGCCTTCAGGCTCGTGACGTGGAGCCGACTATAAACACACTGTGATTTATTGTGTCTGGACTGGATGTGTCAGAGCGGGAGCCAGAGTTGTGGTTCAGTCCGTTGTCGACCCAAACGCAGAGGGTTGCTGCTGGGCACGGCGACTTCAGAGAGAAGAACAGAAGCGCATTAGGGGCATTATTGTGGCGTGCCCTTTGTTATTTATTATGGGCATACGTCTTGAATCACTTGATCCTCGAGACAAAAAGGACTGGTGGGTAAACTGTCAAACAACTATGTTGACCGGGAGCATACATTTAAATAGCACCAATTGCTGAGTGAAGTTCATACCTGCCATTGTTTTGTTTAAATGTCCCAACATCTTTACATGAACACAAGTCTTTAAGTGGCAGTGGGGTGTCGGGGGGGGAGCTTGCAGGGCGGGGGGTGAGAAAGTGGTATCATGTTTGGCATTACAAGTCCACAAATTAGTACAGCATGGAGCGTGTCTCACTTTGTGGCTGATGGAGAGTTATGGGAGGTCGAGGAATGAGACCCCTGGGCCTCAGTGGAAACTCCATCTAATCTCTGCTGCTGCTTCGTCTTCTTCATCTTCTTCAGAAACCCATTTGTTGTCACTGTCTCCCTGACAGTGGAAGAGTTGGGGGTCATTAGCTCAGCTGGTCTGCTCCATTAGAGCAGGGGGCGGAGCACAATCCATCTGTATCCCCTGGATGCCCGTCTAACAGGAGTTAAACTGATGGTGGTGGTGGTGGTGGTTGGAAACGGAGAGGCCCGGGTGCAGATGGTGGAGGAAGAATTAAGTTACGGCAGACCCTGGGGGTCCCCGCGGTGCGCTGAGTGTTTGAAGCTCCCATCGCTGTGAGGCAGCGTGGCCATCCAGTGAGTGCTTTAGACCCCTAATTGGCAACAGTTGAGTTTCCTTAGAACCCGAGTCCATCTGTTGATCCTGCGCTGGCACGGCTTCCATACACACAGCGCCCGCAGGCTAGGCTGGCTCTTTGAGGCCAGTGCGTCCATGCGTTTTTTTCTATTTTCTTCCTTCCTTTATTTATCAGCAATGTGCCTTCCTCCAGGCTTTACTGAGTGAATCCTCTTTTTCCCAGCATATTCCGATGCAGTAAACTTGTCAGACCGTATTCCTTGCCAGGCCGTGTAACTTGTCTAATGGTTACTTGAAGCGTTGGTACAGGAAGCACTGAGTGGATGAGTGCATCGGGGGGGGGGGTCTACGTTGCAGGCAGCAGACAAAATGGATTAAAGGAGAATCTCCAGATAATGTTGTGTCCTCTCCATCCTCCGGCTGGCGTTGGTTTGTCTGCGTGGTCGGAGAGGCGTGCACATCAGGAGACGCGCCGTCTGCACAGAGACATCTCCTGAGACACTGCCCGTCTTCACCACACGTCCCACCACAAGGGGCTGATTGATCCGGCCCCTTTCATGCAGGGTTGGTTTTTTTTAACACGTGGAGGGTTTTCGTGGGCTGTGCCAGAACCCGTGTGTGGCGTGAATCACGGGCTGCGGCGGCGGTGGTTAGAGGTTAGTGGCGTCGCGTTATGTTTACCCTCCCAAGATTTCGATACAGATTGATAACTTCAAAGGCGTTGCGCTGACGCATTCGCTCCGCGTGACAAGTGTGCGACAGAAAGGCCTGTCGCCTTTGTAAACAAAGGTTATCTCCCTGAGCAAAGCCTCCGTCTGTTTGCACGCCGAGCCGCGGGTCGGCCGCGTGCACGCGTTGTTGACACGGCCTTATAACACCCACCCCTATCGGAGCGGGACGTGGCGGGGATGTGTGCAGGACGTGGCGAGGATGTGTGCAGGACGTGGCGAGGATGTGTGCGCCACGTCCCGTGTGCAGGCTGGGGGGTTGGCGAGGGAGCCGGATAGGGGTCATGGAGACGAGGCCATAGGAAGGAGCCTTCCTTTGCCTATGAGCATCCTGCTACTGGTGAAGACAGGAAGCACCGCCTGGCTTCCCCATGACGGGGGGGTGGAGTCAGCGAGGGGTGGCCTCCTTCGCACTGGGGAGAGGATGGTGGTGGAGCTCATTGGACGCCGTCACCCACAAACGCACAACATTGTCGAATTCACTTTGTGTGTGTGTGTGTGATATTGACATCTAGAGAAAATACGTTTTTTCATCTTTTCCCTTTTTTTGTTTTATCATGTTCAGTTAGATTATGAAAAAAAGACAGCAGGCCTCAGTCTGCCTATATTTCTATCTGGCTTCAGTTGAACACTTCAGCTAAATATGCTATGGGGTTTCTACAACCAAATGCCTAAGCTGAATCTCTTGCCAGTGAATGGACCTTATTGTGGTTTTGCAGACAATAACATGGAAGAGCTGAGCTCCATCACATTTAGTGATATGTTCCATATGTGTTCCAAAAGTGATACAGAGGCATTTTGCGTGTTATCTTTGGAGCCACATAACCAAACAGAACAGGGTATAAGCAGAATCCATCACCATAGTAAACATCATCAGTTACAAACCTATGATTATACCACAATACCACAATAAATCCTTTAATCTTAAAAGTGACTATTATGAAATATTGATATTAAAGTGAATATTATGAAACTTGTATACCAATCCTGTACACTCCTTACTGCTTGAAATAGTCCTTTGGAAGTCTAAACTTTTTGTTCTCTTTTAGTTTTTATTTTGTAGTATACTAAGAAGTCCACATACCCATGGTAGAGGTTCCAAAGCGTGGTAAATAGGGCTTTGGTTTTCTATTGCTGTGTTTGTAAAGACGTATCCACATATTGTGTGAGAGACACTTAACCCCAAACTACCATGTGCAATGTATGTGTGTTTCACGTATAATTACAATTACGTTGTAACCCCATATCAAACCTTCAACACACATTGTCAATACACACTCCCAGGGATCCATTGTTGTAGTCCTTCGTTTCCTTTCAGCGCACTGCATTCAGTTACAGCAGGTTGCATGTGAACCCTGCCACCCTGGTGGTGACGTCACCTCCCGTCTCATGTGACAGGATGGCTCCAGGGATCCTGGAAGTGTATGAGAAGACGTATGTCTCTATTGAAAAGGTCTGGGTCTTGCGCCTTCACCATCTGGACATTAATGCCATGTCTCCTGACACACACACACATGCACACATATGGACACCCACACACACACACACACACAATACACTGTGTAAAATCACACCCAGATGGTGAGCAGTTGCCAGCATGGCTTACACTGAGCCGATCCATGAGTTTTGCTTTTGTTTCTGTTGGCACCACCTGCCTGACAGAGATGGCCATATATGGGGCCAGGATGGGGAACGGACTACATGTCCCATGGTCCAGTGCCCTGATGTTTCTGGGCCAAACACATGATATGTGTTTCCTCTTGCTGCCGGTCTTGTAATCCCCCCTCTGACTGTTACCCTTTTATCGGAGGCTGACGGCGCCCGAATGAAACACGCCGGCAGTCAGCGGGAGACCAGACTGTGACGCGGATCCCCAGCGTGTACTTATGTATTATTTATTGGGTTTTGTTTTGGTCAAAGTTACGACCGTAATAACAGGGCAGCGGGGGGATGGAGGAATGTCAACCAGAGGAGTTCAATCGAGTTGACGTGCATGAGCACGTGCGCGCGTCGAGTCAAGCAGCTTTGTGAGCGATGACCTTGTGCTACCAGCTGGCAGACGGTTACGCAATGGGTGGAGATGGGGAGGCGGGGGGGGATGGACACACAGACGCCACATGTGGCCGTGGCGCCTTGTCAAGACGCACGCGTGCTACTTCAGTAACACGCACTCTCTTTTCTCTGCTCATGCTTCACCCCCCCCCCCCCCCCCCGTCTGTCCCAATGCATGCAGACGCAAGCCCTCCACGGATTAACATCGTCTTTAGCAGTAGGCCACAGAGGGAGATTAAAGTCTCCCATCTCCTCCTTTTTTTCTATTATGTTTTTTTTTTTTCTCGCTTCACAACCATGAGATTAACAATCGGCCTCACAACCGTGACCTCATTTCCTGCTTTCTTCATGGCTCACAGCGGCGGCTGGAATGCAGCCATCCTAGTGCTGATCTGGTGAGATGTTTGTGGTTCCGCCGTGTGAGCGGCCATGCGTGCGCGGCTCTCACCACCATGTGCTTTTTCTCTGGGAACCGCTGCAGTGGAACCCACTGGGTGTCGAGTTGTGCCATTGTTTGTGTTTGTGAACAGTTGTGCGATTGTGTGTTGGGATTGGAGTCTGCCCAACGCCTGTGTGCTCGCCGTGTGTCCCAGCTAGGGCGCCACCTGGCTGTCTCCACTCCGCTCTCCAGAATGCACGTGTGTGTGTGTGTGTGTGTGTGGACCGAGTCCTGTCTCCATGTTGCCACCGCTGACGCAGAAAAAAAAAAAAGGTGTTCATAAATCAGGGCCGCGTCTCACAGCTCCAGACTTGCGCAGCTCCTATCATGAGAGCCGGCGGAGCCACGCCTGGCGTCCCTGGCAGGGTTGGAGTGACGCTGGAAGGTGATAAACCAGAAGGCGTGGCGCACGCGCGATGGTTTTGAATGTTGGCAGAACGTAGCCACCTTCTCGCCTTCTGGCCCCGCCGTCGTCAAGTCTTTGAACGGGGCGGCGGTCGAGCGAGTTTGTTTCGATGGGAGCGAGAATGGAGTGACGCCGCGTGTGTCATCGTCACATAATGAAGCCAGAAATGCCGGTGTCGGAACTCTGCGATTGCCAGGAGAGGATTGTAGGACACCTGTTGTTAGTCCCACTGCAGGTGTAAAAAGTAGAATGGTGATCGATACTCCCTACAAGTGTTAGCACCCCCTCCTCCTCCACCACCATCATGGGGCGACAGTAGCTCAGTGGGTAGAGCGGGTGGACAGAGCGGGTCGTAGGGTCGGCGGTTCGATCCCCTTGATCCCCCTCCTCCTCCAACTGTCCACATGTCGAACCCCACAAATGTACTGACTGTAAGTCGCTTTGGACAAAAGCGTCTGCTAAAATGCCCCCTTTATCATCATCATCATCATCATCATCATCATGCCCCTCTTCGTCTGCGCCCCACAGAAAGATCTGCGTGCACTGCAAGTGTGTGCGTGAGGAGCATGCGGTGCGCTCCGTGCCGGGGCAGCTGGAGAAGATGATGACCAAGCTGGTGTCTGACTTCCAGAGGCACTCCATCTCCGACGACGACTCGGGATGCGCCTCGGAGGAGTACGCATGGGTCCCGCCTGGCCTCAAGCCCGAACAGGTTACTGTCGGCACGCAGAGCGCACACACACACGGGCACACACACACACACACACGGGCACACACACACACACACACACACACACACACACACACACACACACACACACACGGGCACACACAGGCACACACGCACACACACACACACACACAGGCACACACACACAACCACAACCACACACACATAACCACACACACACACACACACACACACACACACACACACACACACACACACATAACCACAACCACACGCACATGCTGGCACAAACATGAGGCATGAAGAGGCAAAGGATCTATTCAGTTGCTGATCATTAAAAAAAAAAAAGTTACAGATTCCTATTCATTTGAAAGCGCAGCACTCAGTCCCCCTGCTCTTTAATGTCAGACACAACTGTGTTATTATGGCAGCGTTCATTACAGGTACCACGGCCAAGCCGAAAAACATTCCAAAAATGTTCCCCGGCCTAACCCTTTGTTCCTTCCGTTGTAGTAATTAAATCCATGTTCCGTGGGTGGATGTGTAATGGCTTCATGTGTGCCCGCCCCCCCACCTCCCTCCTCACGCAGGTGTACCAGTATTTCAGCTGCCTGCCTGAGGACCGTGTGCCCTACGTCAACAGCCCCGGAGAGCGCTACCGCATCAAGCAGCTGATTCACCAGCTCCCGGCGCACGACAGCGAGGTACGGGTGGCGGCGCCGGTGGGTCGGGTGGTCGTTTTGTCCCCGGGGTTTAACCGAGCATGGCTCCGGCGTGGCTCCGGCTGTGTGGCCGCTCGCTGCTGGGAGCGGGTCGGCTCAACCTCACAGGGGGGCTCGCTGTGCTAGGATGAACGGATGTGGTTCTTCGCCATTCAGCCCTCTGCTTTGTGTTGACCTTCGCCTTCAGTCTGCCGACACTTTGCCTCACAGAATAAAAATGTAGTTAGTTAGTTAGTGTTTAGTGTTAGTGAGTTTGTAGTGTTGTTAGTGTTTCAGTTACAGTGCTTGTGGTTGGATGACTGATTGGTTGTTGATGTGTCGGTGGGTGACGGCAGCCCCAGTACTGCAACTCCCTGGATGACGAGGAGAAGAAGGAGCTGCGCCTGTTCAGCCAGCAGAGGAAGAGGGAGAACCTGGGCCGGGGCATGGTGCGCCTCTTCCCCGTCACCATGACGGGGGGCATCTGCCAGCAGGTAGGGCTGCCGCTGCTGCTGCTGCTGTAATGAGAGGCTGTGAGGGCTACAGATGGTGAAGCACCCACTGTGGTGGCTAACGCACCTGTCTTCACAAAGTAAGAGGGTTCGGGAAGGCCGTGGTTTGAATGATTCAAAAGACTTTTTGCTTTGTTTTTTTGATTTGAAAGACTTTAGTGTCACTTGCAGCGAAGCAACACAAAGGCTGACTCAGAGTGCAAAGTGACTGCCACACATCCCCCATGTGCCCCTTTTGGTCCCAAACATTAAATCATCATCTTAAACATTTCATACCATACGTAGATGGCCCTTCCTCCCTTTACTGCTGGGGCCCATCTCCACATTTGATATAGACAGCCCATCCTCCCCATGTCCGTTCTGGCCATTTCTAAACATTCAAACAAGTGGACAACTCAGGGACAACAGGGGGTGAGCAAGTACACCTGTGGGAGTACTTATGAGTGCACTTCTTTCCACACTTAGTTCATGGACAACCCAATGATTATACTTGCTTTAACTTGGTTAATATCTTCCATACCACATGGCAAGCACCCAGCAATAAGACGTTTGTATGGTTTGGGGAAAGAAGGAGGCACATGTTTGTATGACCGTAGAATATAAATCCACCCGCTAAGCACAGAAAGGGGGGGGAAACAACAACAACAGTTAATTAACCAAAACACAATTCTTTTTTTTTTTAGTTTTTATTAAGATAGATACGTAACACATGTATATCTGAGCAAACCCACACAGCTCTCTAAAGCCAATCACAGGATGATCCAAAAAAACCCCCACAGCCCAGCTGGGGCCAAACTGCGGACGCAGTATGTTTTGCATGAGGAGCACAGGAACCCACCCACGGACTTCCCACCCTAACCCTCCCCTTCCTCTGGGCCCCCGCAGTGTGGCCGGCAGATCAGCGGTGGGGACATAGCGGTGTTTGCGGGCCGGGCCGGCCAGGGCAGCTGCTGGCACCCACAGTGTTTCCAGTGCGCCTCGTGCCGCGAGCTGCTGGTGGACCTCATCTACTTCCACCAGGAGGGAGAGATCTACTGCGGGCGCCACCACGCAGAGAGGCTGAAGCCGCGCTGCCAGGCCTGCGATGAGGTAGGAACCACCACCACCACCACCACGTGATGTTGTGGATGAGATGGTAATCATCACGCCATGAGTTTTGACCCTCCAGAGTCGAAGCACGGCACCATCGGTGAACGAGGCAAATCTAATCCTGTGCTGTTGTGTTGCTTCTTTGAAGAATTGTGTGCACCGGGTTAAACCTGTGAACTCAACTCAATTCAGTTGTACTGTAATTCAAAAGGGCTTAATTGGCATGGAAAACAAACATTTAAATTTGCAATGCCATTTTATATATATATATATATATATATATATATATATATATATATATATATATATATATTATGGCATGCCGTTCAGGAAATTAATCTTTGAATATATTGAATGAAACTTTGAATATATGGAGTGAACCTTGAATATATTGAATGAAACTTTGAATATATGGAGTGAACCTTGAATATATGGAGTGAACCTTGAATATATGGAATGAAACTTGAATATATGGAGTGAGCCTTTGAATATATTGAATGAAACTTTGAATATATGGAGTGAACCTTGAATATATGGAATGAAACTTGAATATATGGAGTGAACCTTTGAATATATTGAATGAAACTTTGAATATATGGAGTGAACCTTGAATATATTGAATGAAACTTGAATATATGGAGTGAACCTTTGAATATATTGAATGAAACTTTGAATATATAGAATGAACCTTTGAATATATTGAATGAAACTTTGAATATATGGAGTGAACCTTTGAATATATTGAATGAAACTTGAATGACGTCAGACTTCACGGCAGTGCCTGCGGCCATCTTGTGTAACTTGTGGATGCTGCAGCTAAAACTGCGTGACCGCTCGCAATTTCGTTGCAGCAATTTTCAACAATGAGGACATGATAAACACACTGGCGAATGCGTAAATCCTCCCGATACCCCTGCCCAATTGCCCGTTCTTCTGACGAAGAAATTCGCTCCCTTTTTAACCGTGGCAGACCAACTACAATGGGCCAGGCAGCTGCTTATTGGGCCAAACTGAGCATGCCTTCGTGCCCCACAACAGCCCATATGTACAATCTTTGCCCGTACACAAGAATGGTTAGCTTGATATAGTTTTCAGGTGATTTAATGAAGGTAAAACACAGTGAATGGCAGTGCGCAATGGCACTGCGCTCTGACGCGGCACTTCTCCGGGACTGGAGAAGCTGCTGCGGCTACACGGATTTCGTGAACTGAAGGAGAAGCTCTTCTTCATATGTTGTTCAGATACAATACGAATCACCCACATTCATAGACCAATGCAGGCTGAATATTTATTTTAGTATTAAACGTATTTGATGATCGGCAACACATTGTCAGCTTTGGGCACTTTACTCACACAGCGGACTGCGGACGGACAGTCAAATGCATAATGAGATTATGCCTTATGGAGATAATTACCATGGAATTAAAAAAATATATTGCTGCTGTATTAATCACTGTAACATGTAAGATTCATAAAATATATTCAAAGTTTCATTCAGTATATTCAAAGTTTCGGCAAATCTCATTATGCATTTGTCTTTGGGCAGGGGTGTCGGGAGGATTTTAGCACGCATTCGCCAGTGTGTTTATCATGTCCTCGTTGTTTAAAATTGCTGCAACGAGATTGCGAGCGGCCTGACTCATTGTCAGTTTTAGCTGCAGCGTCCACAAGTTACACAAGATGGCCGCAGGCAATGCCGTGAAGCCTAGCATCAGTCAAGTTTCATTCAATATATTCAAAAAGGTTCATTCAATATATTCAAAGTTTCATTCAATATATTCAAAGGTTCACTCCATATATTCAAAGGTTCATTCAATATATTCAAAGTTTCATTAAATATATTCAAAGGTTCACTCCATATATTGAAAGTTTCATTCAATATATTCAAAGGTTCACTCCATATATTCAAAGTTTCATTCAATATATTCAAAGGTTCACTCCATATATTCAAAGTTTCATTCCATATATTCAAGGTTCACTCCATATAGTCAAAGTTTCATTCAATATATTCAAAGATTCACTCCATATATTCAAAGATTAATTTCCTGAACGGCATGCCATAATATATATATGTATATATATATATATATATATATATATATATATATATATACTGTATATCTGTCTTGAGGGCAGACCCAGTTCAGAAACACTTTGCATCATCATATTTCATTCATGCTGTCTTTCACTTTAATTTACTATTTCAACATGTTATGTTAGCTCTCTGCTCAATGAGGCTAAAAATAATTATTTTCTTCAGTTAATCTTACACTTGCATCTTGGTGGATCACAGATGAGGGGATGTAAATATGTGATTAGTAGATGGATTTAGTGCCTTTTGAGTACCAAAACATTTTACCCCACAGGACAAGTAATCGTGCCTCCACCCTTACGTCTCTCTCTCACTCACTCACTCACTCACTCACTCACTCACTCACTCACTCACTCACTCACTCACTCACTCACTCACTCACTCACTCACTCAGATCATCCTGGCGGACGAGTGCACGGAGGCCGAGGGCAGACACTGGCACATGAAGCACTTCTGCTGCTTTGAGTGCGAGGCTGCGCTGGGCGGCCTGCGCTACATCATGCGGGAGAGCCGGCCGTACTGCTGCGCCTGCTACGAGGCGCGCTACGCCGAGTACTGCGACACCTGCGGGGACCAGATCGGTAACGCCAACACGCACACACACAGCCGGGACCCGGGCGCACTGCTGTGTCTTAGGTCACAGGAGTGACCTTAACCCTGTGGGGGGGGGGGGGGGGGGCACTCTTTGTGGTCGGGCTTCGAATTTGCCATTTGTGGCCGAACCACAACATGTAGGCATTAGAGGATGGAGACCCGACCCGAGCCAGACGGGACCAGACGGGACCCGACGGTACTCGACAGGCCAGGTCGGGTTCAGACAAATATTTAGAGATTATGCTCGGGTTCGGGTCGGGCTCAGTCACATCTGCGCGATTTGAAATGTTTAATTTATCCGCGCGTTAACCCGCGCAGGTAATGCTCATCTCCAAATGCCTTGCAGTTGCTTAATAAAGGCGGGCTTTCATAAACACAGACATAAATGTGTCATTAGTATGAAAAAATTAGACTTTAACGGACATAAAAAGCTTGATGCCTGCTGGGCTCGGGTCGGGTTCGGTTCCTGTTCTGTCGGGCGCAGGCCGGGCTCGGACAGAAAATTCCGACCCGATCCGCACTCTGGTAGGCATGCATTAAAATGGTTGCCCTGTTGCGACCCGCGGGTTATGAACGATGACGCGCTGGGCTTCGGCTGGTCTGGTGACTCTAACCGACGTGGTGACCACCCGTCCCCAGGTATAGACCAGGGCCAGATGACCTACGAGGGCCAACACTGGCACGCCGTGGAGTCCTGCTTCTGCTGCGCCCGCTGCCGGCTCGCGCTGTTGGGTCGACCCTTCCTCCCCCGCGGGGGTCTCATCTTCTGCTCCCGGGCCTGCTCTCTGGGCGAGGACCCCAACAACTCGGACTCTTGCGACTCGGCCGTCCAGAGCCGCTCGCCGCAGCACCAGCGCTGTGAGACGGCGGGGAAAGTCCAGCATCCTCCACGCTGTTCAGCACAACCACCACTAGGGGGAGCCAACCTCTACATCACCCTTCCCAAGGACTGCATTCATACTGGGGTGGAAAATACAGGTTTGTTAACATACAATGTCAAAATGTAAGACATGTATTATATGTTGGTGATAGTACAGAGTTCATGGGGGATTAGAGTAAAATATATAAACCTAGTTTTAATATGTTTATGGATTTGTTCTACATCCAACAGGTGTCAACTGCCCTTCTCAAAATGGCGTGCCTTTAGTGAGCGGCCATCCCTACCCCAGAGGCTCCTACTCGCCACTTCCCCACATTCATTTGGGGAACGGCTTTGGGCCGCCGTGGCCAAGGGACGCGTCACACTACGGTTTGCCATCGGGGGAGCGTGGGTCCAAACCTCCCCTGGGCAGCCTCGAGTACCAAGGAGAGCTTCTGGGTCACACGGTCCACCCGCTCACCAGCCTCCACTCCAGGGGCACGTCCACGGCCATCGACTGTCGGAGCTGGGTGGAGCGCAGCAGTCCCGTCAGACAAGGTATGCCCAACCACCGACGCCCACTCACCGCAGCATCCGGCACAAATCAATAGCTCCTTTTTTTTATTGGTTATGTCGGTCGTCCCTGGTCTCTCGTCCCGCAGTCTTCCCTTCGCACCAAACGTCCGTCCTCCACGTCGCCCGCGCCCCTCCCCCCGAGTCGCCCCCCCTCCCGCCCGCCATTCCGGCCGACTTCCCGCCGCCGCTGCCCACCAAGGCCCGGGACGCCAGGGCCTGCGACTCCCCCCCGCCGGGGGAGGAGGGGGTGGCCCCCGGCACCCCCCCGCCACTGGCCCGCAACGGGGCGGCCAGGGTCAGCTTCAGAGAGCCCATCAGCTCCAGCTACTCTGTGGACGAGGACGAGGACCAGGAGGATGAGGAGGAGGAGGAGGAGGAGGAGGAGAACGACCAGGAAGCACAGGCGGGAGAGAGGGAAGATGGCGGTCTGGATGAGGAGGTCGCGGAGGGAGGCTTCGGGCGCCGGCTGCATCTCAAGAAGGGCATTCCTCCTCAGATGGATCTACTGGGTGAGGAGATACGTTGTTGTCTCGTCCTGTGCTAGGCACTCGTTTGGCTGTTGTTTGGTTTCAAAGACAACCATTCAACCCATCAGCTCAGGGACATTTTCCCATTTTTCATCAATTTGGTCTGAAAATGCCCCAAAAAAACAAAGCAAGCATGAAACGTAGAAATCAATGGCGTCTCGCGGTGTTTGTCTGTGTTTGTGTTCTTCATGGGGATTGATTTGCTCTGAGTGTGTGTCGTTTCTCCGCGTGTTTCCCAACAGATGGATCCAGCTACCAGCAGCGCAGCTTGCGGCGCGGCTTGACTCGCAACCGCATGTCCTCAGACTCCGCCCTCCACCTGGGCACCGAGAGGAGATTCCGGCGCACCCTGTCCGACCGGCCGCGGCTGGACGCCCTAGACTGGCGAGGAGGAGGAGGAGGAGGAGCAGGAGCAGGAGCAGACGGGGAGAGGATGGGCGGCCCATCCCTGTCCCTCCAGCCAGGCCGTCACAAACACGACGATGCCTGCTCCACCTGCTCCTCGTCCTCAGACTCTGAGGAGGAGGGCTTCTTCCTGGGGCAGCCCATCCCGCTGCCCCCGCAGCTCCGACGACAGCAGCAGCAGCAGCAGCAGCAGCAGGCCGCGGGCGGCCAGGAGAGCCCAGCCAGGCGGGAGCGGGAGGAGGAGAAGGACTGGGGCCTGAGGGGCAGCCTGAGGAGGAGGAGCAGGCGGGCCGACAGCTTCGGGGCGAAGGACAAAGACAAAAACTGCGCCATCTCCTAGCCCAGAGACCCCCGCTCCAACCACGGGCGCGCGTCTCGGCAGAGCGGGTGGGCCGCGCGGGCCGGGTTCGAGGACATGTCCACGTGCTGTGGCCCGTAAGATCTCTCTGGTGGAGATGTTGGGGTGCAGTGTGATTCTGGTAGTGGTCACGTTGGTCTTAAAACCCATACAACTATGCAGACAACACAAATGGTTCCACAGAAGTGTAAACATGTGAGCAAAGCTAGGAATACTTCTACCGTAAACTTGAAAGATCTTATACGTCTATGCATTTTAAAATGGCCAGGCAATGTCATTGAACATTGGATGAGAGAAATGTTACCTTTATCGGACAAAGGTTGTGTAGAAGTTGGCAAACATGGCAAATATTTAGTATTTACTGTTACTGGTCTGTCAATGCTGTTCTTTTTTTCCACGTTTCCTTGAAATCACTATTTATATTCATCAATACTCAGTGGCAAAGTATGGGCTTCGACTGCATCTTGATTCGAGCAGGTTATGGTTTTATACTCTTTAAATAAAATGGAGATTACTGTGAGAATGCTTTTTTGTCATGTCTAGCTAAAGAAAAAACTTTCTTGGGACTAAGTTGTTTTTATATTTCCGGGTGATGTGCTTAGGTCTTCCATCGGGTCAATGTTATTTTTGTGTATGGCCTTAGCAAACTACCTTTCCAGAGATTATGATGGCCATCGATTTCTGTGAGACACTTTTTATATTGACATTAAAACATTGTAACTTTTTCTGTGTTTGTCTCTTCATTTAGATCCCATACAACTCAATTGTGTAGTGTGTGCGTGGAAAAGTTGTGATAACATACGGGAGCAGGACCAATGAGAACCTTATATGTTTATATGGGTAGACATGGCAGCTACTGTGGAGCTGCCACCCTATGGCTGCCACCGTCATGCGCTGAAGGTGTCATATAACAACACAGGAAAGGAAAATGTCACATGACCAAAGAAATATCTGTCTATTTCCTTGTGTGTGAGTGATTGGTCAATGCACCCAACGGGGGGAGGAGCAGCACTGGACTTGTCAGACAGGTTTGTCTGCTGTGCTGTTGCTTGGAGTTTTCGCACACACTCACACTTACAGGAGAGTGATATAGTTGATCTGCCCTATGGCACCCTTAGATAAAAGGGAGAGGCCCAAACCCTAATGGTGTGCTACAGCTAAGAAGTCCGACCGCAACGTTCAAGGTTAGTTACCTCTTTATGCTTTGGATATTGACTTTGTGATTGTGACCAAAGGGGCCAACAAACACATGACTTGACATAAATGTACTTAATCACCAGGACAAGGTTTTTCCAAAGTACCTTAACTAGTGCCACTGGGCAGGAGGTATTGCTCCTTGTTGGCTGTGTTTCCATTGTCTCCTGCTTCCTGCCTGTCTCTATGTGCCCACCGCTCTGTCTCTCTAGCTGAACATGCAGAGGCTTGACGCAAACGATAGCGTCTGTTTCAGTTCCAACAGGCCATTGTGCTTTCTTAGTGTTGTTGTTGGGTGAAGTCATTCTCGTATAGGACTTTGTCATTATGTGACAGAATACTCTTGGCGTTTTAGGATTTTTGGACGTCGGTGTGCTGTACAAGTCGAGACGCCTTCAGGATATATAGATTGTGTCAGCGAGATAAGACAGAAGGTGAGATGTGTGTTGACGAGGCCCTCAGCCCGACATGGTCCGAGCCTGGCCCGGTGGGCAGGAATGTGAGATATGCTGATGGTGGAACACATGTTGGAGCAGCACCTGTGAGTCGCTCTCCTCCGGGCTGCGCTGCAGGCGCAACAGTCCTGTAAAGTTCTCAAAGAACCTACCCCATTTGGATAAAGCTAGTACTACTGGGTTCGTCCTACGTTCCCTTTAGAACCTCTTTTTTTTAAACTTCATGTGTGTGTTTTTTTTATTTTATTATGGAGTTGTGCAATACAGGGTTTGGATTTCTGTGGGTGGAAAAACACGACGTAACCACTGCACCCAAAGCTTGAGATGAATACATGTTCCCAAATGGCTAGTGTCACTTCACTCCATTGTCCAAAACAAGCACGTTGTAACTCATCGCTGTTGTCTTCCCTTAGCAACTGGTAGCTTAATAATAAAAGAAAAAACGAGACGAAACATTGTTTGCTGTTAAACTGTGTGTGCTATCTAGGCTGACTATGCATACAAACAATAGATAGTTAATGGCAGTGCCGCAGCCCCCCACCCCCACTCACCAACACATGCAGGCAGTTTCGTCTGCCAGACCACCTCTATTCACAGATGTTTCACAAGTTGGAGTGGATCGGCCTTTATTCAAATGTGAGGCCGCTGGACTTTTCAGTTGATTACTGTTCCTCCAATAGTGTGTGTGTGTGTGTGTGTGTGTGTGTGTGTGTGTGTGTGTGTGTGTCAGGGTTAGTGTTTGTTTTGGAGATTTGCATTAGTTTGATGAAGTAAAAAAAGAAAGCACAATAACATACAACTGCCTTATTACTATAACTGTTGGTGCTTCCTAAATAGTGATAGCTGTTGATTTGTTTCTCTTTCAGGCAGGAGGTTGACATGCTAAAGATGCTCTGAGATAACCTGGCTACAGGACTTGAAGGACGCAACAACAGTGGTGATGTTCTGCAGTCCTGCGTTGACACTAACCTGGGGTGAAGAACAAGGACATTCACCGCTCTGTTGGAAAGACCAGGCAACGCCACATAAGACGTCTTTGGGACTTCTCAAACTTTTTTAGCTTCCACCACAATGCCTGTTGAGACTCTCCAGTCCCCGCTGAGACAGCCAGTGAGGATGGCCCTGACGCCGCCCCGCCTGCGGCCAAAGGCCCCGCTGGGGCCGGCCTTCAACCGGCCCAGCCCGCTGTCGGCCGCCAGGCCCAAGCAGAGTGCCGTGGAGAGGCTGGAGGCGGACAAGGCCAAGTACGTCAAGAGCCAGGGGGCCCTGTCCAAGCAGCAGCCCGTCAGAGCCACGGAGACCCGGAAGCCCTCGCTGACCGCCACCGTCAGCAGCGGTAGCAGCGGTAGCAGTCGCGGCAACAGTGCCCTGAAGCCCACCAGGAAGACCCCGTCGCAGCCCAGCACACAGCAGACCGGCGTCCCCCTCAACCTGGAGCACCTCAGCAACCTGATCAGCGGCGTGAACGACAGGCCCGCCCCCGCTACCCCGGCCCCCCCCACCCCCACCCCGCCCCCCCCCCACCCCCACCACCACCACGACTGCCGTCACCACCGAGGACAGAACCCGCGCCGACCGCGGCGGCGGCGGCGGCCCCGTTCGCAGCTCTCCGTTCCGGGGTCCCATTAGAGCGGAGCACCCCGAGCACCGCTCGTACCCTCCTCCTCCTCCTCCTGCTGCCGACTGGTCTAGTCCCGCCAAGGTGCGCTTAAAAGCCTGCGGCCCGGCAAAGGCCGAGACCGCCCAGAGCCAGGACTCGGCGGCGGCGGCGCCGGCGACGGTGACCGTCCGCAGAGTGGACGTGGTTCCCCAGGTGCGGCCCCCCAGGAAGCCCTGCGCCCGGCCGCTGCGGTACATGCTGCAGCCGCTCTACCCCGTGCCGTCGCACGGCCTGCACCCCCTCCGGCCGGCCACGTCGAACCTGCGGCTGTTCCCCCAGAGGACCCAGCCGGCGCCCCCCACGCCGGTCAAACCTCTCCGGGTTCCCCCCAAACCCGAGCCCCCCGCCGCGCCCCCCGCCGAACCCCCCCTGCCCCCGCCGAGGTCCTCCTCTTCCTCTTCTCCGCCCCCTCCTGCCGCGCCCCCTCCCCCCCTCCAGTCCTCCGGCCCCCTGGCCTTCCCTCCCTCCTCCCCGGCGATCACCCGGCTGTCGTCGTCCAGCTCCAGGAAGCGGCCCTCGCTGACCCGCTCCAAGTCGGACATGAGCGACCGCTGCTCCCGGGCCGGCACCGAGCTGGAGCGCTTCTTCAACCTGTGCGGCCTGGACCCCTCGGAGGTGCAGGAGCTGGCGGTGGCGCCCGGCTCGGACATCGTCTCCATCGCCCGCTTCCGCAGCGCCAGCGCCCCGGGGTCAGAGTGCTCCGGCCCGGAGGGCGAGGAGGACGAGGACGAGGCGGAGGAAGGGGGCGCGGCGGCGGCGCGCGTGCCTTACGGCGTGTCAGTCATCGAGAGGAACGCCAGGGTGATCAAGTGGCTGTACGGCATCCGCCAGGAGGCCAAGGACGTCAGTAAGAGCACCAACATGTAACGGGGAGCCTGTGGTCGGCCACACGGGCGCACCAGCGGCTTTGGCCCGCTACTTGTTTTGGGTCCAAACGTCAAAGCACTGCGACAGTGTGGTTGACTGCTGTAAGAGGATTATTTATTTAGTGATTGGTGTCCTTTTTTTGTTTATAAAAAAAACAACCCTATCATGTCACATTTTTATGTTTTGAGAAAGGATGACCTAAATAGAAAAAAAAATATTTTTTCAGATTTTCTCTTACTTTTTGATATTAGGCTTTTGTTTTCATAATGTGCCTTATTGCTGCTGTCGAAATTGTTGGAAATGATCAACAAATTACTTGATTTCTCTAAGGAAACATTAAAGATTTGATGACATGAGCCTCTCCTTTAGTAACGTCCAATCACTTTTACCACTAATGGGGGTGGGCTGGGGGTCATGGTTCTTTTAAAGGCTAGTACCAAAAGGAAAATTGTTGTATTGATTTGGATACAAATGAAGGGGGAATGTAAGTGGTTTCTGGAAACGTTTTCTCGGTGGTCCACCGTAGAGTTGCATTGCTGCACCACAAGGGGTCAGGCCAGCCTTCCAGTGTTCAGCCACATGGTCGCTGTTGGCCCTTTCATGCTTCTGTTCACAGGGATTTTAAGTGCTGAATAATATCAGTTGTTACAACGTATCATACCAGAAGAAAACATGTATGAAAAATGTTATGTGCCTTTATTTCCGGAATACTAGAATGAATGAAATAATGTTTAAATTCTATTAGAAAAAACAAGTCAATTACATTATGTGAAACGCATACTTACTTACACGCGGCTTTTTTTTCTGATGAGGCCAGTCGTGTCTCCGTAATACAATAGTTAATCCTCATTCGTCCTTCCAATAGGTGGGCTTTAGGCCTACTTGAATTACAAGAGATAATGGGGCTGTGGAACCTGTTTTTGCTGTCAAAGGACTGAGATTGGTGCATGTACTGTGCACAAATGGTCCTAGTTAGACTATGAAACTAGGTGCCCTGTGTTTTCTACTCTCATGCTGATTCAACAGGACTGTTTCACATTCAGAAGTGTTATATCGTCCTTTTTAACATGACATGTCTCAAAACCGTTGTTGATCACCTTCAGACTACGAAGAGCCAGCTCTTTAATCCAACTTTTGAGTGTTGCGGTCCAGATGTATGCCAACAAATTAAATGCAGGAAGGTAAGTTTGTTTTTTTGTACAAAATCAATGAATGAAGAGTTACTTTTGTGACCTCAATATATTTGAGACGAAATGAAAGCTTATTTTTTGTAGTGCAACTGTCTTACAATTATTTATGCCTATTGTGAGATTGTTATTATTATTATTATTAATTATTATTATTATTATTAGTAGTAGTAGTAGTAATGTATTTATCCTCTATAATTGCTCTATATACCTTGGCACTTAGCATCATGGGCCAGAGACGTTGCATACTAGAAATGGTTAAGCTATTGGAAACTTGCTTTGGTGACTTGCTTACTGTGTTAACAACAATGAAGTGTTTCACCTTCTTCTGACAAATGTATTTCCTATTTTAAGTCGCTTTGGACAAAAGCGTCTGCTAAATGCCCGAAATGTAAATGTATATTTTACCAATCTCTTTTAAACAATTGTTTTATCTTGTTACTCCTACAACCTTTCTTCTATGTTGACATCCCAGAAGAATGGAGCCATCCCCCTCGCCAGGAAAATTTGCTACGCATTTGGTGGAGTTCCATATCAGATTACTGCAGTCTCTATGGGCATTTCCATGCAAATATTTTTGCTGGACGTTGTGCAGGTATGTGTAAGCTTCACCCCCAAGATGTTGTGACGAACCGAGACACAACTTAACCACCACTGATTTCTAGACACGTGTGTCAAAAGTGCTGCTCCTCAGAAATGCAACATTCCACGGCCCCCAGATGGAGGCGTTCTACGTCTCCATGATCCTGTTTGTTAGCCGGGCCTGGGACGCCGTGACCGATCCTCTGGTTGGTTACTTGGTGAGCCGGAGTAACTGGACGCCGATCGGCAAACTCATGCCATGGTTTGTGTGGAACCAGTTGTTTTTTTTTGTTACTGCATGTCTGGACCTGTATGGTGACTCAGCTGTCTGTAGGTTTTGATCAGAACGGTGGTGTTTGCAGGGCCGTTCTGTCCATGCCGTTTGCCATTCTGTCCTATGTGTTGCTCTGGTTCATGCCACAAGAGTCCATGTCTCAGGCGTTCAGTGTGCCCTGGTTCCTGGTCACCGCCTGCATGTTTGAGACCCTCATGAGTGTAAGCAAGTCACCTCAAGTCTCTCTCTTCTTTCTTCCCATATTCTCATATTCACATTCTCACCATTACCCACCCACCCCTTTGCCCAATTCTCCTCACAACCCACTCACAGGATCTGATATATTATGCCTCAATGGTTTCTGCTCTATTTCCATAATGTGTCATCCTCCTCTGTTACCATGGTGACAGCATGGCACACTATTCACAGGTCTGTGATTCTGCTGCCATTTTGTTGCTTCAGCCAGCCTCGTCTCCATTTTTTGTGTGTGTTTCTTGTCCATCTCTTGTTAGTGTTTCAACGTGCCTTACCTTTCAATGAACATGTCTCTGGGGGGGGACCAGAGAGACCGAGATTCAGCCACAGCCTATCGTAAGAGATGCTCTCAACTCGCTGATTTCTCTCTCTCTCTCAATTTCATTGGCTTTTTTGGCAGGTCAGAAAACACGTTTGTATCGTCAAAGCATACAAAAACATTCAACACACGAACCACAATTTAATATATAGATAAAATACAACAAAATTAAACATTGTAAAAGTAAATAATAAATAATTAAAATGAAACAGAACGATTGAAGATCTTAATGCTGTGTATTATCTTACCTACTGTATATACCTCTGTACATTTCATTACTAAACGATACATTTTTTTGTGTGTAATCACTACTTGTGGCTGGCGGCCACACACTTGGCTGCCAGTGAACAAGTTAGGGCAGCTTGATGTTGACAAGAAACTGAGGGAGTTTAGGGTTAGTCCCGAAAGACAGGCTGCACTGAAAAAGTTCAGTACAGCCTGTCTTCGGTTGGCAGCCATGTCTGCCTGTACAATCAGGCTGTGTTCACTTGGGCTGCACTTCATCAAGGTGGTTCACAGTTTTTGAACAGGTACTCTGCTACAGTCATTTTAGAGGCAAATAACATAGCATTTTTCTTTTAAGTTTTGGCCAATGAGCGATTTAATTTTGAGTCTCGTGTGATTTGGTGAAACTGAACCCTGGGATTAAGAGTTAAGCATCAGGGCCAGCTGAGTGAGAGAGTTGTTTTTGCTCCTCTCACTCTCACTGCTCTGTGAAATCACCCTCCTCAACCTCTATCTCTACCATTCCCTGTTAGGAATGACTGTGGAGATCCTGGCCATGCTGTTGGGCTCGGTAGTGCAGGGGCAAGTCATTGCTGTGTACAACGCCGAGCGGGATGGAGCCTGCCAGCAACTGGACCAGACCCAGCCTACGCCACAAAGCACGACCTCCCCCCACGCTGTCTCACTGCACGGCACGGTAACCAGCTACACCGCACTCCGGTGAGACGTGGGCCCTGAAGGGGCCGTGGTGGTGCCATGGACCGCTGAGGAAGGGTATCCGCGCGGTACGATGAAAAGCTGAGGGGGACCATCGCGCCTCCACTCTCCACAGCCGTGTTAAGGCTGGTTTATGCTTCTGCGTAGGGATTGCGTCGTGATCACGCAACGGCCACGCCCTTGCCCGGACGCCGTCATGAGCCCGTGATACTTCTGCGGAGGGATTGCCTGGGGTTTACGTCTCGAAATGCAATTCATTGCCACACTGGTAGAAGGACCAGAATGACCATTCTGGTCATTACATACGGATTACTAGCGAGTTTACAGTTTACAGTTTACAGAAATGAAGGCAAAAGTTATATAATATATATATATTGGCGACATATATATATATACTGTATGTATATATATATATATATATATATATATATATATATATATATATATATATATTGTCGCCAATCAGTCGAAGCATTTATCAAGGCCGTGTTTACACCGTGGCGGTGTTTACGAGTGGAAACCGGAAAAGCGATCTCCAGCCAATGTAGTTAGCGGACCAATCACAACCAAAGCCAAAGCGTTGGGATTGCGTCGCCTCGACGTGCGTCTAGGATTGTGGGAGGTGCACGTCAAGGACGTAAAGGGTCCGCAAAGGGTCCGTAAAGGGTCCGCAAAGGCCGTCCCCCAGCGTCGCGTCGACGCGGAAGTATAAAGGAAGGATAACCCAGCCTTTAGAGCGCTGGCTAGGCCCTGGGCTGCTTAACTCCCAGGGGTGTCCTGTTACCCGGACATTGCTATACTCCTCTTTGATTGACAAGGACATTGTTCAGCCAGTATGTGTGTACATATGCAGGTGTGTGAGGTCATGCTTACAAGAATCTTAAGGAATTTGTGCAGTTTTTGTCAGGCTTTACTTTTGAGTGTGTCAGGGGTTGGAGGTCAAATTCAAGTTTTACCATTTTGTTTCGCGTCGTTTGACTATTGTAAATGTATAATATACGATGATTCATTACTGACTTCAAAAACTTATTACACAAACTAATCAAGCAATGAACCAATGCAAAGACAGATAAATAATTATGTGTGTGTGTGTGTGTGTGTGTGTGTATGTTTGTGTATATGTATATATATATATATATATATATATATATATCACAGACCTGTGTCTGACACAATGATGATTTATGATTTATGTTCCTCCCACAGAGAAAAGCTTTCCTGACATCAGCCTTGGTCATGGGTGCAGTGTTTTTCCTCTGCAGTCTAGTTCTATTCCTGGGGGTGAGGGAGCAGCAAGGTACATTGGTGATGGAGTCAGAGTCACAGTCTGTTAGTATTACAAGTGATCCAGTAATAGGTGGGATACTGCAGAAATGTTTTTTTGTCTGAGTAACACAATGGTACAATGGTAACGGTAACACCAGCGTTTTAAGTAGAAGTGTTGAGAGTAGCCAGCAAAAAGTCGCATGTTCAAGCCCACCAATGCTGTATTCCAGCGGCATAGTATTATTATTTCTATTATGCAACCACATGAACAAACAATATATAGATATCCCGACACACTACGAACTAACTTGATGTACTTTGAAAAGTTTTTACAGTCAATGGCACTCTGAATGTTCACAGACCCTGTGTGTTCAGATGAGAAGGTGAGAGTGCCCTATCTCACCTCTCTGAAACTGTTGGCTTGCCACGTTCCCTTTCAACGATTGGTGCTTGGCTTCCTCTTCTGTGCCCTGGCATTCCAGGTACATCTTTGAGATAAGGTCTATGCATCAAGTCAGCGCTTATTTGATTCAGCATTTTGTTGTAGTGCTCTTGTGCTGTGCAATGACAATAAAGTTGGATTTAATCGAATAATCAACCGTTTCCAGGGCCAAAACATTGTATTTTCACCAGTTGTTCAACCTCTGCTTTGTCACAGATGTCCTTGGGAAACTTTGCCCTATTTTGCAGCCATGCTGCTGGACTGGGTGCCCATTTTCAGCACATTCTGCTAGTTCTTCTGGTAAGCTTGTTATCAGGCCTTCATACATTCTCTCCCACTGATATCACAAAAGATGTATTGAAACACTGTGATGCACTGCGTTTAAATATTTTTGATCAATTCACAGGCTTCTGCATCCATAGCTGTTCCATTATGGCAAGCAGTCCTCGTAAGAATAGGCAAAAAGAAGACAGTCTTCATTGGACTATCGGTAAACTAGCATGACAAATGACAAAGACAACTAACTGATAAAAGTAATTTTGGGCATTTTTACAGCTTAAAATGTATATTTGTAATCGTTGATTGTTGTCGCTGTTTACATAGCCTTTCATCCTCGCTGTGACTGTAATTGCGTGCATACCCAGTAACCTCGCAGTCTTCATGACTATGTGCTTTCTGATGGGATTCAGTCTGGCAACCATGTTCCTGCTTCCCTGGTGAGTCCTCACAGAGTGACTAACCTGACTAACAGTGCCACAAGAGTGTCAAAGGTCACTGTCAAATACTGTTGTAATTACTCATTAGGCTGAACGTGGGGAATACACATTAATTATTCAAATCAACTCGACTTCACCGTGGCACACGCATGATTCTAGCAACTCTCTGGTTTTGTTGCATGGAGCATATGTTCCATGCATACAGTGCAATTACATTGCTCCATTGTCACCTGTAACTCATTGCCAGGGATTGACAGCCGATTGTTAACATCAGTTGCTTAACGCTTCTGTTGCGAAGCTCTCCTCTGGCCAACGCAACCAATGTCCCCACTTTTTGAAAAGCTATGTCCCGCCCCCAACCTCTGGTTAGCCGAAAGACCTTTGAACGAAACGCCACCAGACTTCAGTTGGATAGGGCCTTCAAAAACATATACGGTATTTCATGGAAAGGCATGTCCTCCTGAGACCTGAGTTTGTCCATTTGCGCTCCAGGTCCATGCTCCCGGATGTGGTTGATGACTTCACCATGAAGAACCCCTCATGCAAAGACTTGGAACCCATGTTCTTCTCATGTTATGCCTTCTGCAATAAACTGGGAGGAGGCCTGTCTGTGGGAATTTCAACTATTACATTGCAGTAAGTCATTTTTCTCCTCCCTTGCATCAGTATTTCTGTGTTTGTGTGTGATTTTTTTTTTCTTCCTCTTTCTTCTTGTAAGCTTTGTTGGCTACAGACCAAAGGCCTGTCACCATTCTGAAGCCGTGGTGTCTGCCCTGATGGTCATGTTTTCACCCGTGCCCATCATTCTGCTTTTGGTCGCAATGGTCATCTTCAGATTCTACCCAATCGACGAGAAGCAAGAGACGGGACAGTGAGTCATAAGATCCTCCATGGAGTCGCACGAGTGGCGTTGTTCTGGCCTCCGCTTAGCATGAAGCTGAGTGAACACTAACCAATGCAGAACAAGATGAAGAATTTAATTGCCAATTGACAATTCTGTTGTCATATTTTAAACAGCAATTTGTTCTTGTTCTACTTTAAGGCCAGCAAGAAGAGGATACTCTCCCCCACCTCCCCTCCCCTCATGCACTGCTGAAGCGACACCTTTACCCAACCAGAACGAGATCGCAGGCCTGCCGACGGAGCTCCTTCAGCAGCAGTCCACCACCAACACAAGACGACAGCTACGGACAACCACCGGCACCTTCGTCTCACACAAACCACGTTTCTCGCCACACCGTTACCGTGATACAAACCTGAAATGTCCAAACAAATCACAGAACAACACTGGGCTATGTAACACACCTATATCAGCTGGTGTGAACCACAAGTATGGAAAGCAAAGGCCCCGCACTGTATCGAGTAAAAGGACTAGACCTACTTATTCCTCTGTTGATAATCTTTGTTCATGTTCTGAACCTCCAGGTGATGTGGTGAAATCCAAAGTGACATGGGTGTAGTCATATGACAATATTAAAACCGTCCCCATCACGTTTTTCTGATTAAAATGGAATGAGTTTATATCTTTGCCTATTTTATTCAGGTAAGCTCTGGTTTGACAGCATTTCTTAGGCCTTTCATCTTAAGATAGTGGAGGCCTCTGTCGAATGATCAGAACGCCACCTGCAACAAGCTCTCCTTAGTGATAATCTCACAAAGATTCTCAACATCAATTAAACAATAGAAATAAGACCTAATGCAAAAGTAATTTCCAAACTGTCGGGAGTCATCTGCACATATTTTTGATATAGGCCCTCTGTTGATATGATTAAAAACCCTGTGTGACTGAGTTACCCTCGGTATAAAACTACTGCCCGTCAAAATGGAGCACTGGTAGTTTATGATACGCTAAAAGACAGCCAAACAGCCATCTGAAACGGCTCAAAATGTATACAGAATAAATCACGTAGGAGTGGAAAATAATTAATCTTCCAATAACAGGTCAGAGCGCAGCAGTTTTCGCCACTTGTATAAATTATGTTTTATAAGTATATGGTTACCAACAATGATTAATATTTACCTTTTTCATCCGAAATATTTTTTAGTTTTTACTGATTCATTAGCTGACATCAAAATATGATTCCGCGGTGCAGTGGTTGTTAATGTTGGATTGGTGGCGCATTGATTTCGAACTGTTAAAAGGCAGAGGTAACCCTTTGCACCAGGGTGAATCTGCCTTCAGCCGTCGACTCCCAGGCTGCTCAGCCCATAGGCTCAGCCTGGGAGGCTACACAAGCGCCGCCCTCAACCACAACCAATCAGATCGCGAGCAGCAGTACAACCAATCAGCTCACGTGGTATCACTCCAAACTGCTTTTTGCAAATACGTTAGATATTAAAGCTGTTGGATTGCAATTATAGCTAACCAAGCCTGTACACCGATTTTTGTTAACAAACTGGTTAGTTGAGCTAACGTTGTTACAAATGCATCAGTCTGACAGGCAATGTTAATGATCATTATTCAGTCATCTACCGTCAAGGCTGATTTCAGAGATTAGTGCCTTGCATGTTGATTATTAGGCTAATGATAATGTCATATTATATCATTTTCATTATTGCCTTAGCAGCCTCTAAGGCTGCTTGTAGAAACGAGTGCCTTGCAGGCTGGTAAACTGACATTTAAGTTTTAAAACATCAGGAAAAGTATTTGTCATGATCTGATTGTTTTAAAAAAAAAAACAACAACAAAGAACAAAACACTTTTATTCAATCTTTTGTGTGCATCATTGCATCTCTAGCATTAGATCGGTACCTTGCTGTGAGGCTCTCAAAGGGCACCTCTTTTTCCTTTATTTCCTGTTATATATGAACAGATTACTGAACATAACTATTTTAATCAGATTGTGACAGAGCTTAAATGAAAGATAATTATCAGATGATATGGAAACTTTTCTAATCATTCCTCATTTATTTTATTTCAGTGTGAATAATGGAGAAAATATTTTTGGATTCCATCCGTAGGACCATCCCTGACATACAGAATTTGGAGATTGATGTTGAAATTGTAAAGGTTACAGAAGAGGAATTCATTTCTGGTTACCTTAACAAACTCCAAAACAATAACCAGGGAACTTTTACCCGTCAGAAGAATGAAAATACCAGAGGCTACAAACAGTTCCTGTGTGAGCGATCAGGAAAACCCATGGGGAAATCAACCGGAGATCCTTCTCAAACACGCTGCAATTCCTGCCCAGCCTATGTTTCATTCCGTTTTTTGACAGAAAATGGACGAAAAGCTGTCATAATCCGCAAAAACCTTTTGCACACTGGACACATCATTGGTGAAAAGTCCCAAGAGGGAAAAAATCATATAGATGGAGAGCTTGTGTCTTTCATAAGAAATCTCACTGTTTTGAATAAGAAGGCCAATGACATCATTGTTGAAGTAGCTGAGTGGTCAAGACGCAGAGGTCATAATGACCCAGGTGATAGAGGGTTCTATCCAACACCTGAAGATATTAAGTACATCATGAAGACATTCAGGGATGAGGGACGAGCAGACAGAAGTGATGTAGCTAGCGTTGACAAGCTGTTGAAGAGTGACCTTAAAGATCATGTTCTCTTCTATCAGCCACTTGGCAAAGACCAACCACTGATCATTGTCCTCCAGTCTGCATATCAACAAAGGAAACTTGAGCAGTATGGCAAGAGCATGGTATTTCTTGATGCTACATACTCAGGTAAAGTTTTTTTTGGGGGAAAAAAAGCTAGATGCAGTACAATAAGGAATACATTCATGTTTTATAAGACCTGTAATTTAAAAGTATACCCTCTACATATCTACATTGCAGTGTGAAAACTGAAACTCCATGACAAATAAGTGCAACACATGCTTGACTAAAGGGTCTTTCTGATGCTGGTTTATTCTAGGTCTTACATCTTATCGATATGCAGTATATGCACTGGTAGCACGAGACTCCCATGGACATGGCTTCCCCTTATCCTACATGATCCTGAGCACCAAGAACACGGCAGTCCTGTAGAAGGCCCTTGCTGCTTTTTCTAAAGCGAACCCTTCCTTCTTCCCAAGGTATATTGATTTCATTCAATACACTGCCTTTGGAAATTGGAATAATAAAAGATCAAATACTGGCTGGATGCTATTAAATTTGTTTTTAATCTGTTCTAGGGCCTTCATGGTGGATAAAGGCCAGAGTCTTATCAATGCTGTACAGTCTGTCTTCCCAAGGTCATCTGTGCTCTTGTGCTGGTTTCATGTTACACAGGTATGGCTAAGTCTTAAATTTAGTTGTCTTTATCCCTCTCTAACCCTAACCCTTTAAGCAAGTATCCCATATATTTTGTAACTGAATGGATGAAGTTACTGTTATAAAATCTAAAACTGTTTGAATTTATGTTACTCCAATTGGAGAACTTTAAATGGCTAATAATGAAAAGGGGGCAGCTTTCCTTTTTTTAAGTATATATTTTTTTCTTTTCTTTTCTTTTTATGCCTTTATTAGATAGCACAGTTGAGAGAGAGAGATGAAATGGGGAGGCAGAGAGAGGGGGAATGACATGCAGGAAAGGGCTGACTGATACAGGATTTGAACAGCGAGGACCATAGCCTCTACACATGGGGCGCCTGCTCAACCTACTGCACCACTTGACGCCCCAGTGGGCAGATTTCTGAGTATCCACATGGAATGGGTCCTAGCTGTAAACAGTTTTAGGAAACATGTAATGGGGAGCATTAAATGCAAAAAAGAAAATGTTTAAATACAGTTCCGTCATTTCTTCAGTTGTCTTCATCCTTAATACCATGGCCCATATGGTCAAGTAAGGGTAGGTCTTATATTGTATTATAAATATACTTAGAAATAATTAACATTGCCTTGATTGACACTGCCCAAATCCTGATAAAATGTCTTGTTCTGATTTTCTGTGGTTCAGGCTGTGCACAGGTGGATAACTAAACGTGAACGAGACAAAGTCATGGCACTGATCAGCAGATTGAAGCATTGCCAAACGGTAATTATCATAGAATGATAACTTCAAAAACTACATTTGATGTAGATGTGGAACAGGTGGGCGTTCTCCAGCTGTCTTCTAAAAGGGTGCTCAACATTCACTAAAAGCATTGAAAAGGATTTCCTAAAATACTCACATTGCATGCTGACACATTTCAGCAAACGGTCTTCAGGGCATGACATTTTTAGTAAACATAAAGCATATTGCATGTCATCAGTGAAATCATTCCTACTTGTCGGGATGCACAAGTTATATTTGATGTTCAATTCATAACTCTTATTGAACTATAAGAGATTTTGTTATGTAATGTGTGTTAAACATAGAGATATTTATGTTATAACATAGCATAAATGTAAAAAAAAAAAAAAAAAAACCCTCCCTCCCCCTATGTAGGAAGACGAATTCCGTGACGCTTTTGCTGCAGAGCAAAAAAACCTCCACCCAAAAGCTGCAGATTATATCCTAAATTACTGGATGGAATGTGGTGTGATGTGGGCAAACTTTGGCAGATGTTTTTTTCATGAGGACAGTGAAACAAACAACTTGGCTGAAAGGTACAATGGTATTTAATATATCAGTTTCTTGTCAAAATTCAGTTGTGTGATGTAATTTTGAACAATAATGTGACCATCTAAGAACCTGAGAGTTTTCCAGTTGAGAGATACATGAAATGGGGAGGCAGGGAATATTCCTGGAATCATGTTGATGTGTTCTTCAGCAAAAAAAATTAACAACCATGAAAAACAATTTTGCCTTTGGTGTCAGTGTGTGAATGTTACAGACATTATAAAGTGCTTTTGGACAATGGCATTATAGAAATGCATACCACTTACTATTTTAAGAGAATCTTTCTCCCTAGATTCTTCCTGGCGTTAAAGTATCATTTTCTAAATGGCTATGCCAATCGCCGAATGGATGATCTTTTGCTTCTCCTGAGTGAACGGGTCCAAGCATATGATGAAGATGCCTAGTGCCATCTGCAACCAAAGACTTGCAGTACTTGATAGTTCTGCCAGAGTACACTTGTGAATGTGTTGCTGCATCATCTGGAGGTATGCTACCGAATTCTGTGTAGAATAATTTGTTAATCTGAAATTCTAACTCCTAATAATGTTATCTCCTTTGAAATGGTGAATGCAATACAGATATGTAACTCTATATCTCAAGACAGTTTGGCTGACACCTGCACTGTCAGGACCCCTTGTTGCAGACCTGAACTGTGAGCCCACCTGCACTGTTTTATGTTCAATTTGTATTCAATTATGTTACATTAATTCATCATATTGACCCTAACCCTCCAGTTAAACTGGAAACATACATTTGTTTTTTAATATTTTTAATTGAACACAAAATCATATTTACATTATAAAGAAGTATGTTCATATGGGAAACTAGAAAATGTATAGGTTACTTCTGGTATAGTCGCTTTTAAATTACATTTACATATAATTCACATATCTGTATTGCATTATACAGTATAATAAAGCCCCAAGAAATAAAGTATATTTACTTGCTTCTGGTTGCTTCTGGTTTATTCGCTTTTATTTTTGAAAAGCTTCGAATCAACTTCCGTCCCCACAGTGCAGGTCTGCAACAAAAGGTCTTGACAGTGCAGGTCTGCAGCCAGACCCTCTACCTCTACTTGTCCCTCACCCCAACTCCAAAAAATCTCTACCACCTTGGTGACTTGAAACTATTCTTTTCATAGGTCTCTGCAAGCATTTGCACATTGCGTAGGAAGCAGCACATCAGAGAGGTCATGACATGAACAAGCTGCAGGACAATATTGCAGAAGCAGTGATGATGCAGGGGAATGTGTCAGTTACAAACACAGCTGTTTTTGTCTCAAGCATGTTGTCAAAAACAGTGTCAGTGTCATTGACCTTTCATCGACAAAATGTAACTGCATTGCTGCGAGCCATCAAAAAGTGTGTGTGTGCTTGTCTGTCTATAAAACGCTTGTGTCTGTAGGCGTCATTAAGGCCCCAGACATTGGTGAAACAGCTGTATCAGGTGAAGAAAACATTTCAGAAGCTGAAACTTCAGCTGACATCATTGAGAGGCTGTACTTGTGGTCCAAGACCTCAGATTTTGTAGACACTCCACAACTCTCCCGAGCTCTGGAGAAGGTCAAGGGTTTGGCTTTTGGGGAATTCCTCCCAAAAAGTACATGGGGGAAGATCCATATTCTGCACCCACACAGAAAAAAAAAATATATATAGGCCATCCCCAAAGTACCACAACTATCAAATGACAAAGAATGTGTGTACCAAGCAGCACAAAAACGGTTGTAGCATTTAAAATAAAAAAGACAAAAAAAAGAAAAGAAACAAGTGTTGGGGGAGCTACTGTCTGCCAACCCTCCGCTCCACTAGGGGCTCTTTTTCTTTGTTATGGTTTTTGTGGTTCCACAGGCATACATGCATTGTTCACATGCACACTGAATACTGATCACTACATTACTGATTACTGTGAATTGTTGATTGTGATTGTGAATTGATAAATGTCATCTCAAGTCACTATAGAGAACAAAGGAAATGGTGTGCTCAACTCTTGCATAAAAATAAATATACTGGTTGCCGGCTCAAAAATCAAACTTTCGTGTTTTCTCAAGGCACTATACACAGAGAGCAGAATACATATATGCAAATAGTCTGAAATTTGTAACAAAAAGTCATGAGCCAGAAGTAAATTCAACAGTTTATTACACACTCAAATTCTCAGAGCACACTGGAACTACTCATCTGAGGCTGCAGCACCTACATGAAAAGACAGATTGATGAGTGGGAAGTGACTAAACTTGTACACATTTTTATAAAACAATGATGAGCACTAACTATCCTAAACCTTACCTTTAAAGACCCACTCCGGCAAAATTTGACTTTTTTACCCTTTTAACATTTCCTATTAGTGATATATATGTATTTCAACACATAGTACGATCGAAATATGTCGTACAACGATTCATGAGGATTTCTGGTTTGAACTGTCACTGAACCTCCGCAAGTCACAAAAACACGAATCCGTTTCTCCTGTCCTCATGTCGCGAGCGCAGGCAACTGTGAGGCAGTTGGTGTGCAGGCTGGGTTATGCTTCGTTTATGCTTCTGCGTCGACGCAACGCCGGGGGGTTGCGGACCCTTTACGGACCCTTTACGTTCTTGACGTGCACCTCCCCTAGACGCGCAACCCCAACGCAGCGGCTTTGGCTGTGATTGGTCCGCTAACTACATTGGCTGGAGATCGCTTTTCCGGTTTCCACTCGTAAACACCGCCACGATGTAAACACAGCCTTGATAAATGCTTCGACTGATTGGCGACAACACACACACACACACACACACACACACACACACACACATATATATCTATATATATATATATATATATATATATATATATATATATATATATATATATGTGTGTGTGTGTGTGTGTGTGTGTGTGTGTGTGTGTGTGTGTGTGTGTGTGTGTGTGTATATATATATATATATATATATATATATATATCCCACTGGTAGGAGACCCCGGGGAAGACCCAGGACACGCTGGAGAGACTGTCTCTCGGCTGGCCTGGGAACGCCTCGGGATCCCCCAGGAAGAGCTGGACGAAGTATGCTGGGGAGAGGGAAGTCTGGGCTTCCCTGCTTAGGCTGCTGCCCCCGCGACCCGACCCCGGATAAGCGGAAGAGGATGGATGGATGGATATATATATATATATATAACTTTTGCCTTCATTTCTGTCAACTTTTTTTTAACTCGCTAGTAATCCGTATGTAATGACCGCAATCCCTACGCAGAAGCATAAACCAGCCGCAGACAAAGGGGCGTGGTCAAGCAAAACCCCTTGCCTGAAACCAGGAAGAAGGTTTGAAGACCTATACTTCTGTGGAAAAGCTGTACAATTCTTTATTAGTTGGGCCAAAAATGTACGAATGTGCTCCTTTTTTAAACAAAATGAAAATGTCAGGGGTCAATCAATGGCCAGAGTGGGTCTTTAACTGCTGCAATTTGTGCATCAGCACATGTATTTAAAAGGTCTTCGAAGACCTCAGGGAGCATAGCTTTTAGACTTTGACAGCCAGTTTTGATCATACTCCTTGAGGAAAGTAATACATATAAGGTTCGTCTCACTTGTGTAAATTACAGTAGTTAACGTTTAATACATTTCTTAGGACTTAATGTTTTGCATCTATGATATGGTCGATGATCGATGATGCACTCCTTGTTTTTGTCAATTTTTTCCATGGATTCTCCGGGAATAAATTCTTACTTGAACAAGGCCAGGTGGCCAAGGGTCACGTCCATGTCTTTGTCCTCTTCAATTAATTTCACCTTGTCCAAAGGTATCAATTTGGCCGCCAGTTCCCCAAAGTTTTGACCAAGGTCACTTGCCTCCCCTTGAAGATGGAAGAATCACAGTTAGTTACAGTCAAAGTTTCAGTGTTGCCTGATTTAGAGAACCTGACATGGTGAATAGTTTTCATTGTTTAGTAAATTGAAATATTCTTATAGCATTGAACTGGGCTCTAAATAAGTATTTATATAAAGTATGAAGAATGATGTTTCATTAGATCAAAGTAAAGCAAATGTAGACATTTAGGAGAATAACAATTTCATTATATTGTCCATAATGATAAAGATGCAGTTGAACTCATGTTGATTGCTTCTATGTATTGTACCCTCCGTAAGTCTGCTACACAGTGACGTGAGCGTGGTGACTGGCCTCGGCTTCACTCCTACGCTCCCTAGCTCTTTTTCAAGCTCTTTTTTGTTGTTGTTTTTTTGTCACATCTTAGGAGGGCCACACACGAGGCCACTGACATTCCCTCCGGTGGCCCCACTCTCCTCCTCAGCTCCTCAGTTGTGACAGAGTATCTTATCAGAGATTGACAACATCATTACACAACATCATACTATTTTTTTCATTACTGCTCATTTGGTGTGTAGGTGAATATAAAAATCACATACGTTAGCCACAAATGTTGAAACAGTGAAGTTATTGAAACATTTCCTATTGTAAAATGTTGTAGCCTACCTCTTTTTGCGATGCCCAAAAGAAAGAGGCAGAATGGCCTCAACCTCTCTGAATAAGGTTTCAGCTGCTGGGGTTGGTGCTGTGGTTGGGGTTGAGATGGCTGGGGTTGGTGCTGTGGTGGATGCAGAGGTGGCTGAGGTTGGAGCTGGGGCAGGTGCAGAGGTGGCTGAGGTTGGAGGTGGGGTGGGTGCAGAGGGGTCCAGGGTTGGAGCTGGGGCAGGTGCAGAGGTGGTCAGGGTTGGAGGTGGGGTGGGTGCAGAGGGGTCCAGGGTTGATCCTCGGGGTGGGTTTTTCCTGCGCCGAGTCATTTCAATTCCTAAAAAAGAGAATACAGCTAAGGCAATAATAACAATTTATGCAATGTGAAATCTGTATCAGCCTGCAAGGCACGAGCTTCTATAATCAGCCTTGGAGGCTGCCAAGGCAATATCATAAATAATTAAAAATCACGTCAGGACACGTTGCCGTAGTACAAGTGCATAAATAGCAGACGACTTCCCCAATAGGTCTATTGTTGTGTTTCTGCCCGCCCGCTGACTACCCCGCCCGTCTGCTACTGGCTTCCGCTCGCTGCAGACCGAGGAGACGGTGAAGAACGAAAATGGGTGTCGAGGTTCAAACCACAAAGCCTGGTGACGGTATGGCATATGATTTCTATATTTCACTAAGATCAAGAAAACGATTTGCTTTCATGAAAAATATTATTTGATAAGGCATATTTTCCGTGTTTCAGGCCGGACATATCCGAAAAAGGGGCAAATCGCCGTGGTTCACTATGTCGGTGAGTCTGACGGCCAGCCCCCCGTACAAAGACATTTGAATGATATTTCACGATTTGTATATCGCCATGTTTGCTAATTGAAAATGGATGGGCGTTTTTTTGAATCAATATGATAAATGTATCTTGTGTTTAACATAGATTTACGGGGGACGGTGACGGAAGATGTGGTATAGAGGTGTATTCTGTACGTGCTAGGTCGGGCGTGCCGTTTTCTATGGGGGGCTAAGCAGGGTGGTTGTGGCTAACTTGTGGCTAATTGAACAACTAGCTGTTAGCGTGTTGTCCAATTCCGATAGGAAACTCTTAATATGGCCGAACCGTGCTCAACCACTGAGCAGCCGTTGTATGCTCGTCTACACAGGGACGCTCACCAACGGAAATACCTTCGATTCCTCCCGTAATCGCAAAGCGCCTTTTAAGTTTAAGATCGGACATGGGGATGTGATCCGTGGCTGGGACGAGGGAGTAATCCAGGTTGGTATTTCACTCCAGATTCATGAATGATTATGCGTTTTACTCGGCTTACGCATTAGTGTTCTTATGTCGTTATTGTAGATGAGCGTCGGCGAGCATGCTCGACTGACCTGCACCCCAGACTACGCCTATGGCAGTACAGGGCACCCTGGTGTCATCCCACCCAACTCTACTCTCATCTTCGAGGTGGAGTTGCTGAGCCTGGAATAATCCTAAACCACGTTGTTTATCCACTCAAAATTTCAGGGTGAGAATGCAATAAAACGTTTATTTGATGTTTAAATTCTGTGCAGGTCATACCATTTTTAATCCAGAGACATTGTTGTACACTTTAAATGTGCTCATCTTAGATACTCACTTATGGTAATGTATTTAATGAACCTTGGTGTTTAACTCTAATCCTTTACTGTGTTTTTGTCTATCCCTGTTGAAATCCACTGTCTTCTCTGTCAGGTTGACTCCTATCTCGGACATGGAGGAAAAGGTTAACATGATTCCGGCATAGGACTTTTGTCTAAAGCATCACTGTCGTATCCCTTTTTTTAGTTAGTTTGAAATTGTATCTCACTTTTACCCCCTTAACTTTTGTAACCCAATAAGTCATAGGCCATACAATTCTGATGTATAATGTCATATTGGCAATGTTTTTTTTCCCTTTTTTTCCCCAAATGTACTCAAATTAGCAGTATGTATTAGTAGTATATATGCCTTCAGGACCAATTTTTAAGTGTCATGAAAAACAAATCAAATGGTTTTCATTGCTTTGGCTCTATTCGCCATTCACTAATTGTCATGAATTTTCTTGAATATTACAATAAATGTATGATTCACATGATGACATTGCCATCATACACTGTAGTGATGTGTTGTAATTGCTGAGATAGAATGTCTAATGGCTTTCATCAAGATCTTGTTTGGCTGCTGGCATCTTTATCGTAGGAATGATTGGCCCCTAATGCATTTTTATTACAGCATTCACATGGTGAATGTATTTAAAGTACACCATTATCTTCAGTCATTCTGCAAGGGACTAGGTAGGGAAAATCATTGGGCAACTGCAGTGTTGCATTTTGCATATGACTGCTATGGGTATTGTTTAGGTAAGCTAGGGAGTTGCTTAACATGTCTCCCCATAGATACAATTTAGGATTTCCCCTTCTATATTGCATCACACTTGCATTAAGATCAAGACATTTTTAAATTTTTAAAGTGGAAATTATTCCATGGTGCTTGTTTGTTTAGATTTGATGAAAATATAATCTGCTAATGCATATTACCAGCTACGGGATAATGAGCCTGTTCAAATCTGCTTTGTTCTGTACATTTTTGGTTACAAAAAACACTGGTAAGGCAACGTATATCTATAATGAAATGCAATTGACTTGTAAGCAAATGTTTAACCAACACAAGTTCTCATTCAGTACATTTTATTTTATTTTTCCATTACCTTCATTATAATTATTTATTGCAGCTGTGCAAACCTGTGAATGTAAAGCATATTTGTGTGGTTCAGCTGTGAATACATTTTTGCGTAAGGAAAACGTCTTAAGTGTGTTATGTATGCCGAATTGTTCACACCAACTTGGCTGCATGGCCTTGAGATACCAACATCTCGTCTCATTCTAAATGCAGAACCTAACACCAAGATTGAAATAATATGAAAATCAAAGAACGGCTATTGAAAATGTTCTCTAAGGACTGCCAAGTTTCCAATTATATGTGCCACACTTCAAACACTGCGGTATTATGTATGTGATGTTTTTTGTAATCACCAGAAATGTAGAAGAAAGGATCTGGTATCATCCTTGCTGATGGACCTACAATAAGAAATCAAGACATAAACTAGAGCAGAGATTCACAGAAGATCTTAGCAACGGTGAGGGAGAACTCGGTGTGGTGGCAGTGACCTCCCCTCAGTGGCCTTATGGGTCACATGCAAAGAGCAGAACGTTCAAACTGCAGGCAGAGGCAGGGAATGAAAAACAAAATGCTTGACCACACCATCAGCACAAGGAAATTATTGTTGGACAGTATATGATACATGATGTGAACCCAAAGTGTTGTTAATTCACAGCAAAGTCCTTATGGCTATGATTGTGATGGTGGCTGGGAATTGCTGAATAGCTGCGTGGTACTGGGAAAGACAAGCAGCGGGGCTCTCAGATAGGGGTGGCCCCATTCATGTTGATGGGCCCCGGGCCCCTGGCGGCACCTCGGTGGCGAAGGGAATAAAGGGCCACAGCACAGCAGCCCCTCAGCATTGAGCCAATAGGAACCGTGTTCAAGACTTCCCGTGGTGCTCTGCGGCACAACCAGGCCACAGTGGGGACCACCGGCATGGCTAACGCCAGAAGGTCCACCAAGAAGTATCGACTCCAGTGGCACAGCTGAGAGGGGGGCTCCTCTTCGGCTCGCCCCACGGCCTCCGCTTCCTGGTTGTCCTCGTCTTCCATCTCCAATATCGTGACTTCCTGTCTCTCTAATGGCCGACTTAATATTGGCTGAGTTTGATACGTTTGGGGCTCTTTTAATACAGTTTTGACGTCCATTGGTTTGTCACCGGTGCCAGGCCCACCGCCACGAGAGTCCACAGGAAGCGCCAAGGGCGAAAACAAATGCGTCTCTAAGGGGGAAATATCAGCTGCTGCGGAGGAGATGACGCTCAGCTCTTCGCCTCCGCCTTCCTCCGACAGCCAGGTCATGGTGGGGCTGCAGGCCTGCGAGCGGACCTCTGGCTTCCTCTCGGCCACGGGAACGGGCACATTCACTGGAACAACAGGGGAAGGGGCAGTGGCCGTCGCCATGGGAACGGCGGCGGGCTCCGAGGCAGCCGCCAGCGGGGTGTCCTCCTGAGGCAGGTGGAGGAACAGGTGGTGGTGGGGGAGGTAGGTGTGGCTCCCGCATCTGCAGCCGCTGCTGCTCAGCGTGTGGCAGGAGTGGGACAGGGGCAGCACGGCCCCACCGCTACACAGCCGGTCGTAGGTGGAGGAGCAGGACACGGTCGGGGGCCCCTTGGCGTGTCTGCGCGGGGCCTTCTGCTCGGACAGCAGGGCCGCCTCCAGCAGCAGGTGCTTCGGCCCGGCCGGCGGAGGGGCCCCGCCCTCCGCGTCGGGGGCGTTGGGGCTGCGCTCGGCCTGCAGAGCCTCGCTGCTCAGCCGGGTGCAGGTGGTGCTGCGGCTCAGCGTGCTGGCCGGGGAGCAGCCGCAGGAGCGGGACCTCCCGCCCGGGCGCGGCCCCTGCGCCCCCCCGCGGGCCTTGCTCTCCGGGGGCTGGCGCTCGCGGGCGCCGAGGTTGGTCTTCACCGACTCCACCACATCCTGGAGGTGCAGGATCTCCCTGCGTGCGTCCTTCAGTGCCAGCTGGGCTTCCACGCGGTGACACTCTTCCTCTATCCAGTCCTCCTGCATCCGGTACAGCTGGCTCCGCAGGTCGTCCAGCTCACAGTCCCTGGGCACACAGACCGCCACCGGGGAGAGGAAGCACGGTTCACTCATGCGGGAAATGTACAAGTTTGGGGTTTATGGATTTAGAGTGGATTTACCATTAACAATAAAGTAGGATGAAAGGTATGGCTCTGTAATCACCTGTTTTGCAGTCGCTCGATGTTGTCCCTCAGTCTGGCTCGCAGGTGTCGTATACACACCTCCTTCTGCTGCAGAGGGGTGAGGTACTGCTCGGGATTGGGGGGTCTGATTCCATGGTTATCACTGCAGGCGGCCTGCTTTGTCTGTCGCCTGAATGGACAGAAAGATTCCTAATGTAAATGAAAACAACATGGTTTTAATGATCATGTTTAGGAATGTGGATTAAAACGATGAGATATCTTCATCTTAACCAAATGTGTAAGGCGTCGATCATGAGCGTGTTGAAAAGCACACAACCATCAATGTACTGCCTACGATGTCCTGCGGTAGGACTAGATTTCCACATCCAACAGATCACAGAGATCAAAGGTTATCTCCATTTTGCTTTGGCTAAAAATTGTCTTAAAAACTCTCAAATCTATTCTCCAGACCCATATAGGACCTCTAAACGTACACAATCGACCCTGTTAAAAGCAACATTTAACCTGGGTGTACTGGCTGCTGGGCGGCCCTCTGCGGCCTTGGCCCGGCCAGGATATGTGTTGGTGTTAGATGCATCGCCATGGAAATGCCGGCTGCTTCCACCGCTGGTCGCCGGCGATCGCCTTGCAAACGCACACGAGAGATCACATTACGCACGGGTCATTCAATAACATCATCACTTCGATTGCACTGGAAGGTCTACCCCCCCCCCCCCCCCCAGCCAGGCCGCCACACCACTGCGAGCTGCGTGACACCGGGAGGAAATCCAAGCGAAAGCCCTACCTGTGCTGGCTTGCGGATGCTTTGCGGCCAGGCGTGAGTGACATCAGTGGAGCTCTGGATCCACTCCGCTGCCTCTAGACAGGAGCGCTAGCAGCCCTCCCAGCTGAGAGGAGGAAGATGGGGAGCATGTGTCATAAGTTCATCGCAACGAAATGAATGCATATGAATGAGGTGATGTGAATAATTTACATTGCACATAGGTTCAGTGGATCTCTGCATACTCTGCAAAGTACACTAAAAGAAACCATTTATTTTTCTTTAATATGCAAATATTGCAATATTGTTCAACAACGCACTACCTCACTTTTTTTTCATACTTGTACTTTTCTGTGTTTCTGTGTTGTCTGTACAATGTCTGTTTGTTAGTCTGATTGTCCATTTGTTCATTTTGCACCGCAGGTCTGAGAGGACTGCAATTTCATCTATGCTACATGCCTGCCGTGTAGCACACTTGACAATAAAGATACTTGAATCTTGAATCAAAGGTTTAGGATGCTGACTTCACACATGGTTATGCTGTTGTATTTGTGTGTCCTCCATATGGTAGGCTGGTCCACTTGTTGTGATGCACCTGATAGTGTGCACTGGTTTTGCTGTGAATGCAAATTTTGATTGTACATTTCACTTTCCTTTCCTAGGTTTCCAAGCCACATTGGTCTCACTACATGTCATATCATAGAATGTAATGGTCAAAACGATCAGCTTTTATGATTTCTAATATGCCTCTGGCCCGTTTTGAATCGTTCTGTTAAAATAATCACTGCCACTCATGCTGTGGCCTATATTGAGTGCGTGTGCCTTATTGTAAGCTCGAGGCAAGAATGCCCAACATCGAAGCATCATGAGCTCTAAAGAAAGCCTCCTTTATTCTGCGACACAAGGAAACAGTGAATTCACTGTCAATCCAGTTGCCTCCCTTTTGTTTGAGCCTTTCTGTATTTCTAGGGAATACAGAAAGCCTTATAGAAATATCTAGCTTCGTGAATTAGGCCTATATTATTCCCTTGCAACCCACAGGGCGGGGTACGGTACGAATTGACACAACATATAGTCTTGGCTAGCGAATAGTCTACTGGAAATGTCAAAATTGCAAATAATGGTTACCTACAAGTGATGAATCAAAGAACAACCTGCCTATGCGGGACCTACAGCGACAACCAGTTTCGCTGATCCCATATTCCTCGTGCGCAACAGGTGAGAAATACGCAGTAGGTGAGAAATACGCAATCATCTTACGTAAGTGTGTGAGTATCCGAATCTAAGGTCGCTGGTGAGCACTGAATGTAAAACATGTATCAGACATAAAGAACAATACGCAAAACCATCAATAGCATGGGAAATTGAGCCTGTCCTGTCTTACAAAGTTGGAACACCATGCTTCGCCTTGCGTACAAGGTTTTTCTGCAGGTCGTATCAGTCATTAAAGCTCATCGTGGACTAAAGTGATACAACTTGTGTTTATAGCCAGCCTCTTCACAGGAGAACACACAATTGAATATAATTCAGCACTTTTGAGTAACGAAAGCAGAGTAGACGCATGGATGTTCTGACCGCAATTAGCTGACTAACTATTTTTTAGATGTCCCACATACGTTTATTCAACAGGACATCACCTCTCCGCAGCAGATATAAATGACAACAGTTAAAAGGACAAATTAAAGAGAAGATGAAAAAAATACCATTTCGAAAGCTCCAACAGGTACGGCATCTTTTTTGTTTAAAAAAGAATTCCTCGCTTGTCACTCGTTTAATTGGCTTTGGATCACTGGTTATATTTGGAGACGTTGCCGATGCTGGTCACTGCAACCGCAGCCATGTCGCCTTGATGAAATGAGGTAACTGCGTATACCGCATCTATGCCCCTTAAAGGGACAGCGGACAATTATTCAGTTACACTGGAAGTTTACACTTGGGATGTGATTCTAGATAAAACGTCATTTGTCTTAGAAAAGCGGGGGGAAAAAACAAAAAGCAAGCAGTAGTCCAATACAAATGTTTTCATTGACAAGTAACATACATTATAATATATAACCGATATTACATACATCCAAAATAAATAAAAAACAACCAGATAAAACAGCATCCTGTACAATGACTGCTTGTATCTGAGAGGAGGGTAATATAATATACCATGTTATTATTTAATCAATGTAAGAACGTTTTAAATACAAAGGCACATTAAAACAGCATTAAACACTGTATGAACAAATACATGAATAATAATAACTTTAGTCTGTAACAAATAGAATTGAAATAACAAGTATTATTGTAAGTAATGCAAGTATAATTGCTACAATTTGTATTTTTTTAAGTTAAGAATAAAAAAACACGAGTGCAATACTGTTTTAACTACAAATTCTTCTGTTTAAAACAAGGCATTGTTGTTTGCCACCAATAGTTCTATAGCAGTCTACAGAAAACTACAAATGGTGGAACCTGGGTCCAGGCGTGACCGTGACATCCCCGTAGGGGGTGTCCTGACCCAGGTCCACGGCCTGCTCCTTCCTCAGGAGGAGGAGACAGAAGAAAGTGGCCGCAACACGGGTGCGAGTCCCTCCCACGCACAGCGCCTGTAGGCTGAATGTGTCAGCGCTCTGCGCCTGGAACACATACACACACAGCCCGGAAACCAACATTTTTCCCTAATCCTCTGCTAACCAGGGACAAAAAAAGTAATTGTTATGTGTTGGTGACCATGACCTTACTTTGAGTTTACAGAGAAGGTTCATCACTCGTTTGGTCATCTTCTTTTCGTCCTCATCCTGGCTGTCCAGCATAGACTGTAGACCATAAAAGAGTGGTGACAGAGTCAGCTGATTAACAATCTTAACTCTAACCTCTATCTAAACCATGGCTCTTTTTTGTTGTCCTCAACTATTTTGCAAGTAAGCAACCATTGCTTGGATGGACCATAAATATACATTTGGTATTGAAAGCACCTGGGTGTGAATGGCAGTGTCAGATTCAGACCCATGGGCCAAGCCTGTTGGGTGGACTACCATAGAGTCCTCTTCTGAGGGGAGCTGTGGGTGGGAGACCTCCCACAGAGCATCCTCCTAAAGGAGATCATAATCAGAAATCATACAGGATAATGGAGCAGAAAGGCAAGCTTGCTGTCAATGTCTACATCATAACAAACAATTATTCATGTTAACTCATACTGGCAGAATCAGAATAATATTTGTGAGTGTGACTCAGGGGTGCTGCAGAACTTACTCTGGCCGTCTTCAAAGAAGCGTTTGTATTGTCGAGAGAACGCTCAGCGTTCTCCATCGTTATCTCAGCAATCTCTGGCTGCTCCTCAAGCCCTGTGGTGTCTGTGCTGAAGATGTCTGTATTTTCCCTATCCTCAACTATAAAGCGATGGGATGCATTATGTAAAAATGCACAACCAACTGCCTTTTACTGAGGCATTACTTGGTCATTCCTCAGACATTTTTATTTAAATTAATAATAATTAAGTTAATCCCTTTTTATTTTTTGCAGTGTTACAGTGGCAACCAATTCATATAATGACCGTTTAGAAATAACCAACCCAACAACAACGTATCTTACAGACAAAAACTACACCAAAAAATCTATGCTTTTGCCCACTGAACTTTATATTGGGTTAGTAGTCAAAGCCTTGGTTGGCACAGCTGAGAAGCCAACAGGTTCCTACCCTGCTGCTTGTCCTTGCGCATCAGTTCCCTTTCCTCAGCTGCACTGTCATTTCCCAATCCAAAAATACTTTGGGTAAAAAGCTACAAGGGTAAAACAACAATAACAGAAACAATCAAGGAAGCAATTATACGGGCTTCAAAATGGAGTTTGCTGACGTATGCATCAATGGATGGGAAATTTTGACCTACACACACACACAAACGGTTGCAAGCCGATCAATTTACCTTCCGAAGTTGTGAACTAATGCCAGTTGAAGAAAACCTTCCAAAGAGACTCCGAGCACCTCCTCTCTCCTTCCACTGCATTTGCTGCGTGGTGGGCGGGGCCATGTCCACAGGGCCACGCAGGTCAGAGGCGTCCGCAATCTGCTCTCTTATGTCCATGTCGCTCAACTCCTTAGTCTGGTCCACCATCAGCCTCCTCCTTCTCTTCCCCCTCTTCCTCTCCGTAGAAGCTGTGGAGAACAGAGGCTCAGACAAGCCGGTTAATATAGGGTAAGGATCTTCAAGCACCTAGCCAAAACGAGCAATGTCTATATCATTTGGTCATGGGTAAACCGCCTGCGACATGTCATTGTGAATGGTTCAAACATCGTTTAGACGGCGTGACTAAAAGGGACACAACATAGGAGATGTTGAGGCCTACGAGTGATGGCCACAGGCTCCAGAGCAAAGTATTCCTCCTCATTGGTGAGCGGGCTCGCCTCGCTCCATACTTCATTGACAGCCTCAGTGGGATCCCTTGTAGGATCATCTGTAAAATACAAGTAACGTGAGTAAGACTGAAGGACAAACATTATGTGGCATGTTCAGAAATGGGAATTTTGGTTTTCGTGAAGAAGTAATTATGCCCTCTACCAATTGGTTGAATACTCTTCAGAGAGGTTTCTGGCATTTCATTTAGCGGGACCTCTGTGATGAAGTCCATGGATTCTCTGTCATCATTTAAGTTTGCCATGAAGTCTACAGGGTTTTAAAACAAGAGAGTAAGTGCATTTTGCAGAAAGCAATTTTATATACAACACGCACATGAAGCAGTACTCTGACATGAGAAAATAGCTGAGCATGACTGTTTCCCTTTAAATCATACATTTTCCACAATAATAGACAAAATGTGACCAGTTTGTGTTGTGTTTGTGTGTTCGGGCTACATCGTTATATAGGCAGTTTGAAGCTTCATTAAGGACCCATGACCGCAAACAACGCCATGAGCTCAAAAACAAGATTATGCACAGAGCACAATACACACAACTTGACAATTTTATTGCGTAAAATTATGGCTAGATTACCAATAAGATCATATCCAATTTTCTCATCGCCAAAGGAGTCTCCATGATGGCTCAGCCGCATATCCAGTATCCCCCGCATGTGGCACTGGGACTCCTCACCTTAGATCAACAGGACAGGATAAGGTCAAAGGTCACGCTCTACAAACGTACGTTATTACAAAAAGAGGAAAGGAAATGTAAAATAGTCAAGTGCAGACACTAGGGCAACAAAATGATATCCTACCAAAGTCCACTAGACTGAGGAAGTCATTCCCAAAGTCCTCTTTCAGTGTAATTTCCTCTGTTCTGGACTGGTTATTTGAGAAGTTATCCACAACACCTATTTCCCTGTTGTCCAGCGTAAAAACAAATGACTTTTTTGTGGGATTTTTTTTTGTATTACGTGCATAACTGTAGCCCACCATTATGTATTGATAGTTGACAGCAAGAATTGCAATACTTTGGGTCAGGCAGCTGTGCATCGAAGTCAGTAAAATCTTCAATCAAGGTAATTGATTGAATTGCTGCTTCCAGACCATCAACAGGCAAATCAGTCATCCCTGACAGGTTAAGAAAGCAGCATTAATTTCTGATAATACAGGAATTTGAGACATGTTATGAAATAAAGTATAATCATATATTCAACTGAAGGCTGAAATCAATGCAAATGATCTATGCAAAATTTGCTTTGACCAGGGCCATCCAAACTGGGCTCAAACCAGGCCCTTTATGACCTTTAAGTTGGCCGCCATATATGACAAAAGGCACTGATTAAATTAAAATGAGCATTGTTTTAATATTATGAAATCATAAATGAGGTTGAGTGAGTTGGGTCATTTCTGGCCTTTCCTTGGAAAAAGTGTGGGCACCCCTGACTATTATTGATGCATGTCTGTTTTTATTAATGTGGTCTGTTAATGATAATTTGACCAAATGTTTATTTCAACAGATAGTTCCATATTTCTTGGTTGATAGTGTCTAACAGTAAACAAAAACTTAAACTAAAAGTAAAAATAAAGCACTACCTACCTGGCCTAAAAGATACATTTATTCTAACCATAGCATCGTTGCAGTCTGCAAGGAGATACTTGGTTTTTCTAGAGTAGATGCGCACTACTCCCATTAGCAGGTGACCAGATGTGCGCAGGCCAATTTTCATCTACAATAAGACAGACACGCGTGAATGACAAGAAAATGCAATGCAATGCATGAAGAAATTTAATATAAATATAAATCAACATTTCCAATTAACCTTTGTAGAAATTATTTCTTTGATAGTCCTCTCCAAATTGCAGTCAAAGACATGAGCCTTTGTGACCTTCCTTTCCCAGTGAGCTGCCAGCCAGATTTTGGCTAACGAGTCTCGCTTGGATGTAAACAGTTGCGTGTAGAACATCATCCCGAAATCTTCAGTCAATGAAGTGAAGCAGGTTTTAAGTTAAAAGACAGCTGGTGTTGGCTGGATGTTGCATTAGCCTAATATTATGATGACGTTATTTGACTTGTAGCTAATTAGCAGCGCTTAATTGGCTAGTTCTCCATTGGGAGTGATATACGAGCTGTTTAGGGATGTTTTGTGAATGTATTGTTGCTGTTTTGTTGTTTTATATCGTTATCGTGATAAAGTGTCGAAACTATTTTGTCTTGTCAATATGAACAATCCAGCATTTTGCAGCTTATACATGTAAAACCTCTTACCTGACCTCTTATTCAAAGTTATTGAATCCAAAGTAATTTAGCCGCGTTTTACTGAACCCTCTCGAGCGTGACGTCACCACGTGAGCCAAATAAAGAAAAACTGCGCATCCACGCGCGCGCCACTTTTTCTGTCCATTGTACTTGTTCTCCAGGGTTATGGTTCAGGTACTCATTTTGTTTTTACGTTGTGGAATTAGTTAGCTATTTTATTACTTAGTTAGTTCGTTGGTACTCTATTGATCTCCAGGGACAATGATTGAAACAGCAGCGAAATTAATCATATGCTCAATTTAGTCTTTGACTCCACACTGCCAGCGTCCCCCTGTAAAAGTTACACTGTAAAGCATCTAGAAATGCACATACATTTCATGCATGACACTTGCGTCATGGGTGTTGTTCTCCACTTGTAACAGGAGGGGGCAGTGTTAACCTGTTTTGCTTGAGGCCTGCCATATTAGCTTGTCCTTCGTTTGAACCTATACTTTCTTTTTAACAGATTTTTTTGGTAATTGTGGTGAATCTGGTTTAACGTTTTGTGCTAGAATAAAATTTATGAAAGCATGATGGAATTACAGATCTCAGTTTGGTCGGAAAGCCATCCTGCCATAAAACTATCTGAAACATTAGCTAACATGTCCTTCAAATAGGCTATACCAAGTAGCTACACACGCATCCATGAAGTGCCCTGTATCTCTCTCTTCCCTGCCTCCTTCTCTGTCGTGCTCTATCGCTCTTAACCTCTCCATCCCTTCTCTGTCGTGCTCTGTCGCTCTTTCCTCCGCATGTTTTTTCTTTTTCTTTTACTAGGGAGGCAGGAAATATATAAATGGTAAAATTAATTTCTGTCTGTTTGTCTGGTGATTGAGATGCCATAGAATCCTCGGTTAGAATTCTAAATTACCTCAGTGTGTTTGTCCAGCTGTTATGCAATTTGGTTAAATGGTACCTGGTTTTTTGGAACAGAACGCGAATGGATTTTAAATTAACTGTCTTTTGATAATACAGAATGAACACAGTGACACAGCACTTAGTGCCCCTATTGCACAGAATATTAATTCAGCTCATTATCACAATTTGATTTAATTATGAGCAATAATTAAATTTACATATACAATTATAAAACCAGGGAGTGTTTAACTGACCTCCATGAAACAGTCATCTTTATTATTTGTGATGAAGCCTCATGTTCACTATGAAATGGGGACATGAGATTGAATAATATAAAAAAAAATTGATGGCATGCCCACATTGACTTTCTCTTGGTTTGACAGAAACATTCTGTAACAATACGGACAGTATATACAGTATACTATGGTGACAGTTAATTCACACAATATAAATAACATAAATAAAACATAAACATGACACATTTTGCCTTGAAATTGTAGATTAAATCAATTAAGTATAGTACTGACGAAGAACTATGATCAGTAAAGTGATGAGGTTTCTCTGTTTGTTAAAGCACACAGATACGTTGTATCTGCCGATTTTTAACCAATTGCATTATGTTTCTGCTGGTATGATACAGGTTGTCAGTTGTACGAAGAAAACACTTTAATAGAGTACATTGTTGTAGGAATGTACGCAAATGGACAAATGTCAATCCAAGTCAAATTCAACACTTGATAAATAGTTTGATGTATCACAGATATTTATACAGATCTAATTTTACACTTGATAACAAAGGTAAATATACATGCACATTATACCCTTGCAACATGTATTGCTTTGTTTAGGCACTGGTGTCGTGTGAATATTTTTCACCATTTATTGGTTTCGATGGTTCACTTTCAATGAAATTTTGAATTTGAAACGGAAGGATTACATGCAAAGGATACTGTTTAACTTTATGTAGATTCATCCAGATTTATTCACACCGTTACACAACAAACAAACAAAATTATTTTTTCTTTTAATATTCAACCCTGCTACTGTGTCTCAGTGCTATGAGATCATGATCCAGAAAAACTGCAACTACGGAGCGTTTAAAGGTCCTCCTCAGGAGTGCTCCCCAGGAACATAGGAGTGGACCTTTAAGATCCTGGCGATGCCATGTAAAGATGAGTGTAACGCATCTCGCCTGTTGATCCGTCAGTATCGTGCCGAGTGTTCCCGTTTCCCTGGCGACAGAAAGGAGGCTGTCCCCCCCTAGAGGAGGCCGGCCTGCAGCCGGGCTGGGGGCGGGCCAACGGTCACCTCCCTGTAAGTGGATTTGGCGGGCACGCTGGCGGCCGGCCGGGGCGCGGCGCGGGGACAATGACATCCAGCGTCGCAGTAGTCCACACACGCGCCGTAGCCCTCCGGCTGTCCGTTGGCGAAGCTGGTGGAGACGCTGCCGTCCTTGTTGTCCTTGCGCTGCGCGGTGGACCCGAAACGCTCCTTCTGGTCCGGCCGCGGACTCCCCCTGCAGACCCTCTGCCGGAAGGTGGACGTGTCCCTGTAAAGGCATTTCCGGAAATTGGGTTTGCACAGCAGGTAGACCAAGGGGTTGTAGACGGTGGAGGACTTGGCCAAGATGGCGGCCATGGCGAATGCCGCCGGGGGGACGGCGTCGGCGT
>JAXIVH010000006.1:3119873-3143685 GCA_036785325.1 Urophycis tenuis
AACATTGTTTGACAAATGAACAGATATTTATATTTTCATAATATTACAGGCCTGCAACAGCCAGGCATAGTGTCTGTTTCTCTTTTTTCATCCAAGCATTTAATTTATTAATTGCTGACGGGGTGTAAAGAGAATTGCACCAAGTATGACTGAATATTAAATATATATTGAGCTTTAAATCAAAAAATATTTTCCTTCATCAAAAAATGCCGTATGAAAACATACTATTTTGTTTTACCAATATCAACATGACCACATACAGTACATACTGTCATTCTCTTGTGTTGATCACCCTCCCCACATCGTCCACAAATGAAAATTGAGTACAGCAGTAACAACTGCAATGACTTCTTAACCACACAGGAAGGCAGTGGACCTTCACCAGACTCACGCAAATAAACTATGGTGGCTCCAAACATGGCCGCCGTTGCTGTCGCGGCCTCGGTTGTATTCAGGCTGCCTCGCACTGACAGCGTTTTGATTACACTCGACTTTAACTGATTCATACTCAACCTCATTGGGCTGTTTATTCATATAAACAGTAAAAACTTCATATTTAATTTGTTAGCTAATGTGTCAGTAGCTATAAACACGTCAACAGCAGACGTCTACATTCTAAACAAGTGAGACACTGGGTGGCCACACGGACACCTTAGGAAACACAAGCTGCAGACTAAAACTGTAACAACATCCCGACGCAGGCCACCGCAGCTACAGCCCTGAATGTGTCATGAATCTCCCCGGCAGGCATTACGGTCCTCGGGAAATAGCACAATATTGTTGCTCCAAAAATGTATGTAACGTATGTAACCTCTCTGTGTCATTCAAATACATCTACTTCACACTGCTTCACTAGGCACACAGAGAGAGAGAGAGAGAGAGGGAGAGAGAGAGAGAGAGAGAGAGAGAGAGAGAGAGAGAGAGAGAGAGAGAGAGAGAGAGAGAGAGAGAGAGAGTTTGTGCGTGTGTGAAATTATATTTAACATGCAAATAAAGTTATCTTAACATAAATACACTGAACTGTTTTTCTCTAGTCTAGAGTAAATCATTTTCTCTGGTACTGTAGCATGTCAATAAATGTTTCATGAGGCCAGTTGCAATATTTTGTGTCAACTCAATACTTATTGTAATTACTAACAACATGTTCTATATCTTTAACATCCCAATTCACAATTAATCTGGAAAGTAAACAACAGTTTTGGAGGTAAACACAAGGCACCATAGTGCATAAGAAAGTAATCAAAATATGTTTGTTTATGAAAAAACGTGCCCTGCCTGGATGTATGTTCTTCCCCTCTGTTGATAGTCTCGTTGCCAGAGAGCCATGAGAGACCATACGGACAAAACAATACCATCATTCCAGAAAGAAAAGCAGAGAAAAGCCACATTTTCAATGTGGGCTTAGACATCCCCCTGTTCTGTACATCCATCGCTCTCACGGTCTGCGGCAGCACCAACAAGTAACACAAACAGTGTCTCACCTTCCTGGCGGGAGCTGTGTATCCTCAGGTAAACTCATGGGGACTCAGGGGCTGCCAGGCGTGCAGACCCTTCCCTGGGGGGGGGAGGAAACACCAGGGCAGGACGTCAAACACCAGGATCTGAGTTGCTGATGGCTCCAACTGTAGAGTGCAGAAACAGTTTGCTCCCCTTAAGCAAACGCAGGCTCACGGTGTCTCTCTCTCTCTCTCTCTCTCTCTCTAACACGCTCTTGCTCTCGCTCTCTCTTACTCTCTCTCCCTCCCTCTCTCTTGCTCTGTCTCTTTCTCTCCCGCTCTCTCTCTCTCTCTCTAGGTTGATCCACTGTCTCTCTGAGCTGCAGCAGTAAGCACCTAAACTAGGGAGAGACACATGCAGGATTCGCACCATTCAAATGGATGGTGTATAGAGGCCAATCCAGACCAAACCAAAGGGAGAGAGAGTGGGGCAGCAAATTGGAAAGAGAGAGAGATGGAGAGAGAGAGAGAGAGAGAGAGAGAGAGAGAGAGAGAGAGAGAGAGAGAGAGAGAGAGAGAGAGAGAGAGAGAGAGAGAGAGCAAGAGTGAGAGAAGGCATAATACTGAGAAGCTGTGAGGGTCACTGATGATTCCAATCCTCCTGGGCTCCATCAAGCCTATATAAGCACCGTCCAGCTGGGATACATGAGGATACAATCATCCCATTTAATGGATCTCTTCATATATTATTTTGCCCCTTAAATCAGTATTGTATGGCAGTAATGTGTTTTTTATATTTTGCAATCGCGTATTGGTGTGATGATTTCCTGAACTGGGAAATGTTTGTCCTACAAAAGTAGAAAACATTAGCATGTATTCAGTATATAATTGAGTGTCATTGCTAAATCAAACCACATATATTTTTCATATTTCCTAATTTTTTTATGTAAATGTATGCAGTTTGTCCAAGTCTCTGTGTGAGTTCTGCATTGCATAACATTGGTGAATGGAGGGGCAGCACGTAGAAGATCTGCGATGAATGACTCGAATGACGGAATTTATCCTTGAAATGAATATTTAAATTATTGTTTTTTTGGGGTATTGTTTAGTAATTAATCCTGAAATCATTTCTCATTATAGTAAGCCACAACGTTTCTGCAAGACGTGGCAAAACAGACAAACAAAAAAAGTTTTAATTTGCATGTAGAATATGGTAAATTTACATTTGCATTCTGCTGTACAAGACCTATTTTATAGGCTTTCCACTACATCAAGCTACAGGTAAATCCATGAATTATTAGGCCATCGAATAAGTCGAGTCATCATTAAAAAAAAAAGACAAAATGAATCCATGGTGAATCCTAAATATGTCCACCAAGGGTGGACCTCATTTGGACCCAACACGCTGCTGGAGGAAACACGTGTAGGACCAGAGGAACCCAGCAGGCTTGAGTCAGCAAAGACTGGTCTGACTTGTACAGGGGTGCCAACGTGATCCTGAGGGCAGAAAGGAAGTTAACGAGGCCCTCCAGTGAAGCTCAGTTAATGGGCAACACAGGAATTCCCCTGAGTTTTATTAATAAACATATCGAGGAGGCTCTGAGCCTTTGAGGGACTACATTAGTTTGTAAAAGCTTTATTGTTTTTTCCGTTTTTTCAGTCAGAGCATTTGAGTATGACTCACTCTTTAATGGCTCATTAATGGTCTCTCAACAGATGAGGGGAAGACAGAGCAATGGAGTGGAGAGAGAGAGAGATGAAGAGAGAGAGATGAAGGGAGAGAGAGATGAAGAGAGAGAGAAAGAGAGAGAGGAGAAAGAGAGAGAGATTTTGATTTTAAGAAAGGTCTTTATTGCAATATACAAAGGTATATTGCTACAATATCTTACGATTACAAATCATGTATACACAGGAGACATGCAACAGAAGAACCCATAGTTTTAGACATAGAAAACAACTATGTAAAGTGCACAAAATGCAGTTCTCCGTTAACAACAGTACATAAAGCTCTTCCAATGCACCATATCTTCTCGAAGGATTCAAGATCTTGCATAAGTTTGTAAAACCGGAAATCAATTAAAATTCTGTATTTTATCAAAGCAGAAAATAAAATGGATGCATCATTACCAGAAAGATTGTTAACCTTGTTTTTCCTGCTAAGATAAACGGCCATCTTGGCTTGGCCCAAAATAAAATTCAATAGTTTACATTCGTTCTGTCTACATTGCACATATTTAAAACCAAAAATAAAAGTCTCCATAGTAAATGCTTTGTTAAAACAATTAAATAAATGCTGTAACATCAAAAATAAAGGCTTTAATCTGACACAGTGCAAAAAGGCATGGAAAATTGTTTCTCTTTGAGGACAAAACGGACATTCCTGATTAACCTCTGGATTTAAGACTGAAATGAAAGAGTTCACTGCTATAGCCCCGTGCAAAACCCTCCACTGTAAATCACCCACCCTTTTATCTAAAGGTGGTTTATACAGTGACCTCCATTCTGGTCTTTTGTCTGGGCCTAGTCTAAGAACGGTGCGCCAGGGGGTGTCAACTTTGTCATTTAAAACTCTTTTATTGAAAACCTTCACACAGGCCTGGTACAACTGTTTCCCACTTACACTACTTAAAACCATTACCATTGGACTCTCAGATTCTAAAAACGCACCTGTATACCCATCTAGTTTGGGTGAAAGGGTCAAATCCGGAAACATGTCTTGCTCATTGGGAAAGACTGCCTCTGAACAATAATCTCCCAACATCTTTAATTCAACTGCTGTAAGAACAGCCCTCCATTTGTCCAAAAATTGGGCAGTTGTCCGAACCGACCTTATCCTTAGGTGATCTGCCACCCTCTTTGCGTTCCACAGGTTTGGTCCAGCCAGGTCGAAAACATTCCTCAGGGTCACTGTCTTTGAGTTGATAAGAATCCTCGATAGTGCATGAAACCCAAAAGATGTAATGTCCAATCGTGCCCCACAGACCAGTGGCTCTTCCAGCAACCAATGGAGAGAGTTTGCTTGTCCATTCCTCTGTGCTGTAAAAAAGTCCCAAATTTTAAAAAGGCTTTTGTAGAACTGTGGTAGCACCGACGTGTCCAATACATGTGGGGTCATTAAGAAAAGGGACTTATCAAGCCCCAATCCCCCAACAGTTTTTAAAATCCTGCAGCTTACAGCCCTCCAGGCAACATCTGAAGGCCCACTCAGAAGTCTTTGTATGTACTGCATCCGAAAGGCTGCTGTCCTGCTTTGCAACTGTATTAGGCCTTGTCCACCTTCGTCTTTAGGCAGAAACAAAACTGCCTGAGGGGTCCAATGTAAATTATCCCAATAAAAATTAACTAACATTGATTGTATCTTACACAATAGACCTGGTGGTGGATCCACACAGGCTAAACGATGCCAGAAACATGATGCCACCAAGTTATTGATGACAAGTGTTCGCCCCCTATAAGACATTCTAGGGAGTAGCCATTTCCACTTATCAAGGCGACCCTTGACTTTTTCAAGTGCACCATCCCAGTTTTTTTCCACTATTGTGTCATTTCCTAAAAAAATGCCCAGATATTTAAAACCATCTTTCTTCCATTGAAGACCTCCTGGGAGATTAGGGACTCCCTTTAACCATTGGCCAAGCAATAAAGCCTCACTCTTTGGCCAATTAATCTTGGCTGATGATAAAACCCCAAAATCTTCAATTATGATTTTCAGTGCCTTAATATCCCTTTCCCCATCAACCAATAAAACTACGTCATCAGCATAGGCCGATAGACGGAGAGGAGTGACACAATCAGGTATATGAATCCCCTTTAAAGACATTCTAAGTTTATTTAATAGAGGCTCTATTGCAAGTGAGTATAGCATTCCGGATAAGGAACACCCCTGCCTCACACCCCTATGAACTTTGAAAGGAGCGCATAAGCCACCATTTATTTTCAGTATACTTTCGACATCACTGTACATAACTCTAATCATATTGATGAACCTATCGCCAAACCCAAAAGCAACTAAGACGTCCCATAAATACTTATGTTCTACTCGATCGAAAGCTTTTTCTTGATCTAAGGATATCAAACCCACGTCAACCTTTGAAATCCTTGAAACGTCAATGACGTCACGTATTAGTGAAACATTGTCAGTAATTGATCTGCCAGGTACGCAGTATGTTTGGTCAGAATGAATGACTTGCTCCATCACTTTGCTGAGCCTTTTGGACAATACTTTAGATAGAATTTTGTAATCACTACACAGGAGTGATACCGGTCTCCAGCTCTTGATCTCTGTAAGGTCACCCTTTTTTGGGAGGAGAGTGAGGACTGCTCTGCGACAACTCACCGGCAGACGCCCTCCGGCTAAACTGTCGTTAAGAACTGCCAGCAAGTCCTCGCCCACCTCCGACCAGAAGCATCGGTAAAAAATAGACGAGATCCCGTCTAATCCTGGCGCCCTATCCCCCTGTAAACATTGAAGAGCGCTCTCCAGTTCCTCCAACGTCACAGCAGTGTCGAGCCCGGTCAAACTCTCCGCTGAAACCTGCGGCAGGTTCTCTAAAAAACCATTATCGGTAACCAGTTCGCTATCAACCTCACTCTTGTATAGGTCCTTATAAAAGTTGACTGCCCTCTTTCGAATTGCAGAATTATCAGTCAATAATACTCCAGCTTCTGAGCGCAGAGAATGCATAAATCTCCTCTGGCCATTTTTCTTTTCCAAATTGAAGAAAAATTTTGATGGCCCATCCATTTGATCTAACACTTGAAAACGAGATCGGACCAGCGCACCATTCACTCTAGTACCAAGCAGATCTGATAAAGCACTTCTTTTCGCCGTCAAATTTTCAATGTGCTCGTTATCCCCATTATTATACACCATATCTTGAGCTTCCACTAATTCTTGCTCTAAAGTCTCTATCGATCGAGTTATGTCCTTTGTTATGTTGAGAGTATACTGTTTACACAACTGTTGGATCTGTATCTTGCCCACGTCCCACCATTGTTGGAGAGATTCATAAGATGATTTTCTTGATCTAAAATCATCCCAAAAGAGTTTAAAAACATCTTTAAAGTATTTGTCATTCGTTAGATTCGTGTTAAAATGCCAATACGCACTCTTTGGCTTAAGATGACGTAAAAATATGGCACACTGTACGAGACTGTGGTCTGAAAAACCTACGGGTATGATGGAACAATTTCTAAAGATATTAAGATGGTGCTTAAAACTGTAGAACCTATCCAGCCTAGCTAAAGAAAAAGTATTATCATAAGCATGGGCCCATGTATACTGTCTCTGTTCCCCATGAAAATTCCTCCATACATCACTTAACTCATTAGTTTTGATGCACTGGATGAGCCTTTTTCTTGAAAGCATATGAGGTTCAATGTGGTTACGATCTAAAACAAGCTCTGTACAATTAAAATCCCCGCCCACAAATAAATATTCATCACTATTACAACCAAGTAAAATAGTGGACAGTGTGTCCAAAAAGGACAATCTATTTGTGGTTTTTGTTGGAGCATATACACATATAAACACCAACACATAATTCTCAAAACAAGCTCTAACTTTTAAAAGTCTGCCTTTTAGTACCTCCTCAACCTCATAAGATATTGGGGCAAAACTTTTGCCAAATAAAATTGCAACACCACCACTAATGGAGGTGTTATGGCTTAGTACGGAAAGCCCATCCCACTCCACAGTCCAGTCAGCAGCGTTTCCTATATCGCTGTGCGTTTCTTGCAACATAAACACGTCAAACCGTTTCTGCTTTGCCAGTTCAAAAGACAGTGCTCTTTTTAGACGGTCCCTTGCACCGTTCATATTTAATGAGGCAATGCGAAACTCACTCATTGTCGGAGTTAGTAAAGAGAAAACAAAACATAACCCCCAAAAACAAATGAACAAAGTAGAAGCAAGAAATTCTTTAAACATCTTCATTTTTAAACTTAATCGTCATTGGGACCTAAAACGACATGTAGCTTAGTAAGAAACTTCTTTAAGCGATATCCCTCCTGATGCGTAAAACTTCCTTCTGCCATCAAAAGTTTGGTATTTGTTATGAACTGCTCAACGTCAGGGAAAAACTCGTCTATTTGGACATTCCTGACATGTTTTGTCTGTTTTAAAAAATTCTTAATGTCCTCAACACTGTATGACTGAATGGGATAACCACTTTGGCGCAAGGTACAAGAAATGCTACAGTCGGATTCGCTCCCACTTTCAGTCTCGGTGGAGGCTGGACAATTTAAACCATCTTTCTTTTTGGCCTGTGTATAGGAGCGAGTCTCTCTCCTCCTTTTTTGACATTCTTTTGGTAATTTAAAGTTAATGTCTCCTTCCATTTCCACCACTTCCTCAGCAAGAAAAGAAACCACCGTGTCTCCCGACACATCGCTGTTTTGCGTATTATCCATACTCGAGGCAGCTTCCTCTTCTACCACTGGTTCATCCGCGATACTGCTGACCTGGTCAGCGGAGCCAGACTCAGTTGACTCTGCATCTGTACGAGAGGGTACCGCTGTTTCCTCTGCCGATGCCTGAGCCCCATTCGCCCCATTACCCTCCTCATTGCTGGGCGTCTCATTTTCTTCTTTATTAGGACAAGCTCGCACTAGATGGCCTGTTTGTCCACAACCAAAACACTTAATCATGTTGGTTGTAACGAAGACAGTATAATTAAAATCATCAACCTTTATGTTTAGAGTTAAATCTAAGTCCATGTTATCTTTCAGTACCATATAAACAAATCGCCTGAAAGACACGATATGTTTCAATAGCGGGGATTTACTCGCAATCGCAATTTTCTTAATTGAAGAAACCATTTTTCCATAGCGAGACAAAGTCTGCGCAAGAGTATCATCCTTGATAAACGGAGGGACATTAGAAATAATTACTTTCTTAGAAGGAGTTAAGAGAGGGAGCACAGGAACGAATACGTCATCAATTGTTATTCCATTTTCAGCTATTTCATTGGCTAATTCTACCGTCCGGAGAAACATAACAATAGCACTATTCATTCGGGCCGCAGACATAATGTTTTTATGTCCAACAACCTCCCCTACAGCCAAACTACATGTTTCAACACTGGCAGTAGAGGCTATTTTAACAGCATGCCGCCTAGTGAGATAATCCAACTTCTCCGTACCTGAGGCATTCATGTTTTCAGCACAGAAAACAGACGCCCAGGTAAGAGAAAACCCAACCACGCAACACACACTACAACACAAAGAACATAACTAAAGCTCCTCAAAAAGACACATACACACATACAATCAAAAATATATATAGAAATAAATAAGGATCGGATAAATGCAGCGATACTGGCACGGCGGCCACACGCAGCAAACGCTCACAGCTCTCAGGCTCCGCCCACACACTCGCAAATCCGGAAGAGAGAGAGAGAGAGAGAGAGAGAGAGATGAAGAGCAAGAAATGAAGGGGGAGAGAGAGAGATGAAGGGAGAGAGAGATGAAGAGAGAGTGGATGAGTGCGAAAGATGAAGAGACTTGAGAGGGGATGAGCACAAGCGAGAGAGATGAAGGGAGAGAGAGAAAGAGAGAGAGGAGAACGAGAGAGGAGGAGAGAGAGAGAGAATGAGGGACTTGAGTGTCCCCACTCAGCACAGCTGTCCGAGGGGGAACATCATTTTTGGTAGACGTTTATTTGTGCTATAAAAACTGCTCTCATTACTATCAAACCCCTTCCCATTCATAAAATCCCAAAGACCAGAGAGGATGGGTGTGTTGGCTCATGTAAGATGCAGGCTCATAGCTCTCTCTCTCTCTAACTTTCTCTCTCTAACTTACTAGGACAATAAATCTAAGAGAATACTGAGAACTTTAAGAGCATTCACACGAGCGTTACTCAGGAGGGATTTTATTCAATGTCATGAGGAAATGTTTTTCAAATGTATAAAATACAATGGTGGTATTCTGCAATGTTTTAATGAAAAAGAATATGGTCTTCTCCATGATCCACCACAATGAAAACAACAAACAACAAGATTTTTCCTGAAAGCTTCCTGAATTGTTGTGAGCACATTCACCAGGAAACACACTGTCATGGCCATGCAGACTGTCACGTCAACGCCTCCCCCTCTACCTCGATCGGCGTCGCCTGGCTATTGATCACCGGTCCCGGCACTACAACCCCCAGAAGCCCCGGTGGTCATTAGCAGCCACCTGTGTCTAATTCCCAATGTGTCTCACCTGTGTCCTGTTTGTTTCCCTACTTAACCTCGTGTGTCCGTCTCCCCTTTGGGAGTGGTTGCGTGTGTATTGTATGTGTGTATTTGTATGGACGTACTTTGTCTCCTGTCTACTTGATAGACGCACACACCTCGCTGTGTGCGCCTGTGCCGGTTTCGTCCGGCACCTAAATAAACTCGGTTCCACTGTATACGTTGCTTGGTCTTGCGCTTGTCTCCGCTCAACCCCGTAAGTGTCACACAGACATCCCAACATGGAAGCAGCCAGTGGTGGTAATCCTGTGTGGAGGGTGAATCCCAGTCTGTAAACACTGTGGTGAATAATGTAATAATGCTGCATACTGTTAGCAGGCTGCCCGTTACACATAACAAGCCCCTGTATTGATTTTTGCATTGGCTCCAGAGGGAATGAAGTGCACTGGAATAAATTAAGTGGTCTTCAGTTTTGGCCAAAAGTCAATGGTTGCTTGGTGGAGTCAATGCAGAGTCTTAAAGGGTGATGTGTGTGTGCAGCCTTAACACCTTTAAAGCAGCCTATCACATTAAAGGAGCTTTGCACTTCAGGAAGTGACTCTAGCAAATTCTTAATGTGATGCCGGAAGGTGTGTTTGGACATGGGGTGTTGTGTGGCATGAATGTTAAATCACATGCAGTTTGCTGTTTACATCAAATTAGCTAAGATGATCAAACATATTGGTTTCTTTATGCGAGCAGCCCTCGTGCGCATGAGAATATTCTGTCCCAGTCCACTTGGAAATGTTAAATTATTGTATGAATCAATGTATCAATATTTTCTTATATAGTCGATGGTCTAGTTGATAGCATCTAGCACAATAGTGATGTGCTGAGATGGCACATCAATCTTTCATTCCAATTAGTAACAGTAGTGCCTTTGGTGTGTTTTATAATATTTGAAACAAATGCATCCTTTGATTGTTGTCTCTCCTGGATGCCCTCTATCTATGGCGTGCACATGTTCCCGTCATGTTGTTGGGTACACTGTCATCTGTCTGGATGCATTAACCTAAGGACAAATATCACAGCCACAGATTGAATCCTCTGTCACGAGGACCAAATCTATCAGACAAGCCAAATGTCCTCAGCGTCCATCCTGCTCTTATAGTCCTTCAAGATGGATTTCTAGCAGTCTGGCTCAGTGATCAGAGGCTGTACGAGGGGAGGAGAGGAATACAAATACACAGATGAAATAAGAACATTGCAAAGGACTAAAGTAGCCAGTAAAGTAAAGGGGGAGTGAACACATCACACTATGACTAATGAAGGGTTCATTACTCTTACAACCACATAGGGATTTGTTTCTTCGCCAATGTCATACGACTTTGAAGATATAAGATACCAAAGGTTCTGAAGGTTATACCATGTGACAGAATGCCCCTAGAAATAGTGGAGATCGGTGTGTGTGTGTGTGTGTGTGTGTGTGTGTGTGTGTGTGTGTGTGTGTGTGTGTGTGTGTGTGTGTGTGTGAGAGAGAGAGAGAGAGTCTGCATCACTTGTGTTTTGTATGTCTATAGATTACGATTACTCATTACTTATATTTATTAATAACAATTTATGCCATGGAAGCAAAAAAACGCGTGTGATTTGCAGGCTCGATAATCAGTAATTGTAACGCTTGTTTGTCTGATAGAGGAGCATTAGGAAGCAGGAGATGGGCGTTAATAGGTCACTCATGGCTCATCTTGGAGTCTGATGAGGGAATTTCTCAACATGCAGCAAATACGTCACAGCCACCAGCAGTGCGGAAGGACATAAAGAGAGAATGATGACGATAGGAGAAGGAGACAGAGAGCCGCAAAGAAAAATTGCTACATTGGTCTCTCTGTCCATCTGTCATTATGCCCCTCTGACCTCGGTGGAGATGCCAAGAGTTAGTGTCCTTTGGCAAGCGAGCCTTGTCCCATGAAAAGAAGTCACTTGGACGGACATTCTCTGTCGTACTTTGCATGTCAATTGCTTCAGACGTACTCAGCCGTGCGTCCTCCTCAGTCCAGTGACAACTCAAGTGCTTCTCTACTGCCCTCTGGTGGTTTCAATGTTATATGACGGTCCTTCAGGATAGGCTTCTAGTACGATTCTTAGATAATGTGAGTTGGGGTTAATTGGGTTCTGATAATTGGGTTTATTAAGAAACCACTAGGACTATTAGATTTGTTATATTTCCAGTATTGAGATTCTATATTGAGATTTGTTTATTTTGTTTTCAACAAAATTACAGATAAAGGTAGACAATACAGGCCCTATACAAGAATTGATACAGTACAAAAAACATGTTATTTATCTTGGATACCTCTATTCTAGACAAATACTACACATTTTAAAAAATATAAAATACATATACAGTATGTAAACAATTTGCCTCACAAAACCCAGTTAAACAGTCCTTCAAATATTCCCTACAAAATGACACCGTTTGGTTTTCCTCCAAGCCACCAGGGCTCCTGACATTGGGGGCACATCATAGCAGCACATTGGTTCCCCAGGACAACACACAGCTTCTCAGACGGTCGTGGTGTGGAAATTAAACAACAGGTTTACAGCATTGTGTCAACTTGTATTATCAGATCGATATGAATAACGAGGAAATAAGAAAAGCCAAACCATTGTGTGTTTCAGTGCTGGTTCTTAACCATTATGTACAGTACAAAGCATGAGATGAAATGTCCGTGAACACTCAACGCAACCCTTTTCTGTTATTTCTGTGTTGGGATTGTGCACGTGATGGTGAAACTCTTCTCCTAAATCAAGGTGAACGTGTCTCCTCTGGTCAGTCCCGGATCAGCGCTCTGCCGTGTGGTTTCCACCTTCGCGCTGCAGTTCCTCAGTTCCCCTCTCAGGTCGGAGAGCTGCTGGGCGTGGCTGAAGAGGGTGCCGTTGAGCTGGGCGAACAGCCCGTCCGACTGTCTCTCCAGCTCCTCCCTGATCCTCTCCAGGTCCTCCGCCACGTGGTTCAGCCCCTTGCACTGGTCCTCCACGCTGGCCACGCGGCCCTCCACCTCCGTCACCTCCTTCCTCACGCCCAGCGCCGTGCTGCGGCAGCCCTGCAGCTCCCCCGCCAGCCTCCGCTTCATCTCCTGCAGCTCGCCCTTCAGCCGGGACAGCCGGCGATCCCCCGACCCCAGCATGGACGCCTGCCGCCCCACCAGCTGCACCATGCCCTTCATCTGCTGCGCCAGGCGCTCCTCCCTCTCGCGCCACGTGCTGTTGGCTCGCTCCACCTGGTGGACCACCGAGCCCACCGAGCCCCGCAGGACGTTCAGGGTGCGGTTGACGGAGCGGATGTTGAACTTGAGGAAGGTCAGCTCCCCCTGAACAGAGGGACCTCCCTCGGCGGCCGGCTCCCGCTGCTCCCTGAGAGCCAGCTGCTGCAGCACGCTCTCCAGGCTGGCGTTGAGGCTGTTGAGACGGCGGGCCTGAAGGTGCAGCATCCCCTTGACGCTCTCCTCTTGGTCTGCGGTGGTCGCGGCGGCCGCGTCTCCCTGGATGACAGACGGCGTAGGGGAAGAGGCGCGGGAAGAGGTGCAGCGAACCTCGAGACTGCTCAGATGTTTCTGGACCCGGTCCACATCCATCTCCAGCCGTCTGCGGAGGGACTCCAGCTCCGTCTCCAGGGTGGGCACGGCGTGGCCCTCCAGCAGAGCGGGCGCCGTGGCGTTGCCCAGCTCTTCCACGGCGATCAGCAGTCGGCCTTCGAGAGCCTTCAGCTGCCCCTCCATTTTAGCCTCCAGCCTCTGTTCTACGTCACTACTGACAGGGCCGCTGCCCCACCCCGCCATCTCACCAGGTGTTGCCGTACCGGTCAAATTGAGCTTGGTCTCCACATACACTAGCCTCCCCTCCAGCATGCCCTCTATGTGATCCTTATGTCCTCCCAGCGCCACCCTGAGGTGGCCCTGGGACTGGTTGAGTCCTGCCACTGATATCTCCAGCTGCTTCATCCTGTCTATCAGACCGGGCATTCGAGTACAGCAGCTCTCTGTGGACTCCAGTCCATGGACTTGAGTCTGCAGGTTGACCATCTCTCTCTTCAAGCTGCTGGCACTGTCCTCCAGGGCCTGTTGCATCTGCTCCTGTTGGTCCCCATGCTCCCGCTGACACTGACGCCTCACCTCCCCGGCCTTCTCCTCACAGCGCCCCTCTGCCCCCGTCACGCGCTTCTCAAACCCGTCCAGGATCTCGGCTCGGGCGCCGCTCAGCTTGACGTCCACCAAGCGTTCTGCGGCCTTCTGGCCATCGCCTCCGGGGGCGCCGACAGGGCCGGGCCGGTCCCCCGACAGTGTTTTCAGAGCTCCATCGTGACTCATCACGGTGGTCCTCAGTTCCTGGAGCTCCGCTGTTTTGGCTCGGAGGTCGGCCCGGAGATCCTCGATCTTCCCGTGCAGGTCCCCGGTGAGTGGGAAGACATGCCTGCCGTCCACCCCGTCCAGCGCGGGGTCTCCGCCCGGGATGTCCCCGAACCCGACGGCCATGTGACTGGAGGCCAGCGACGGGGCCGCCACCGGGCCGGGGCCGGCGGAGAGCAGCGCCGAGAGCATCCGGTTGGCGTCCTCTCTCAGGGAGGCACGCAGGCCGCCCTCCAGGCCGCTCACCGTCCCCCTCAGAGTCTCCAGACTCTGGCTCAGCCGCCGGATGTCGTCCTCCATCTGGTCCAGACGCTCGTCCGCCTCGCTGTGCGGTCCCTGGCCTGGTGTGACAGGTGAGATGGTGAACAGACTTATTGTTATTTGAAATTCTGTGTACGTGATACTGACAATTTTAGTTTTGTTACTATCCACATCTCTGATACAATAAATGGATCATCAATACATTCACATTTTCAAATTCACATCAAGACTAACGAAAACCTTTTAAAAATGTACATTTTATATCTGAGCTTAAAAGTTCCTTGTCATTCTTTTCAACATAATTCAACATAATTTTCACTCCATCTTACCTTCAACCTCTATGTTTTCATGAGGGGGAGCCGTTTCCATGGAAACATGTTGCTCGCCAGCATGTCCATGCTGGTCCTCATGTCCATGCTGGTCCTCATGTCCATGCTGGTCCTCATGTCCATGCTGGTCCTCATGTCCATGTCCATGTCCATGTTCTAGCCCTGTTTCTGGCTCTGGCTCTGGCTCATGCTGGCTGTGATGTGGATCCTGGTGGTCAGGCATGGCCTCGGGTCCAGAGGGGTATTGTTCAAAGGAGGTCTCAGGATAAGAGGGGCCCATCGGGGGATCAAAGTGACGCGCAGGGTAAGGATGGACACCGCCGTTGGGAGGCCCTTTAGGTTGGCTCCATGGGTTGGCCTTCATGGGGGGCCCCTTGAACATGAGCCCCTTGAACATGGGACCCTTGGCCATCGGACCCTTGAACATGGGACCCTGAGGGCCCTTGAACTGAGGTCCCTTAAACGGGGGGCCTTTGAACGGAGGGCCCTTGAAGGGTGGCATCATTCTCACAGGGTGATGATATGCCGCCTCCATGCAGCCATAGCCAGAGAACCCCGGACAGCAGCGCCACTCCAGCTCTGTCACCGTCTTATGAGCCACTTTGAAGATGGGCTTGTACATGAGACGATACCTAGTGGATTTAAAATGTCATCAATAAGAGATACATTGAAACATCCCCACCGGACAACACTGCATATGGTTTTAAGGGTATAGTACCTATGCACACAAAGCACTCAGTTCACTAATTACTATTATGAAACTTTCAGTCTGCAGCACTTACAGGAGAGCAGGACATTTCTTCCCCCAGGAACAGTTGTTGTACTCAGCCTTTACATACGGGGCCACCCCCTCCTGCATGGTGAAGGAAACGGTCTTCTCGACCACATAGGCACAGTGGTTCCTTCAACAGACAATGAAGAGAGAACGTGAAGAACATACAGTGCTCCCATATTCCTTGTGTCATGAAATAATAACCCTGGTGACTGGAGAACAAGAGAGAGAAAAGCACATTGAGACTTACTTGTGTCTGCTGGTGGGTTTTCCAGGGTCGTGGTGCGGAGCATGTCCTGCCTTGTAATGGGTATACTGGGGTGGACTGTAGAACTTGGCTCCAACCAGTGACACAAAAAGCACGAGGGCAACGCATGGAGATACGTATCTAGCATGCTTCATGGTACAGCCGCTTGTTGCCAGTAAAAATGTGGAAAATCAAAAAGGTAAGAATAAAATACAGAACGAACAAAAATGTTATTTTCCACAACAGCAAAGTTTGCAACAACAAAAAACAACAACACAAATCCAACAATGATAAAAATTACAAAAACGGACCTATTCTGAAATTCATAAAAAAGAAAGATGCCAGAATCAAAATCCCTGCAGTACAACCTGAAGGCTTTGAGTAACCTTCAGGAGTGCAGTAAAAACAGAGTGCCAACCTATAAATGTTGACCCTGAGTCGGGGTGTGGGTGTGGTGGACTCTTCCGGAGGGACAACAGTCCACTGTGAGGTTTTGGGGGACGACTGAAGCCACTAAAAGGGTCTTAATGGCACATCCCCTCCCACGCCGCTCTACCCCTTCAGAGTAGCACCAAGGTGAGACTGAAGTGGGTCTGAGGGAGAGGGTAGACACCCCCCTTCCTCCTGGTACATTTAATGTTCTGATGTTGTGTAGAAATACCTAAACTATCATCACTAGTTTGACGGCACACTCGTCCACGTAGCACAGAGGCTACTGTGGAGGAACGGCTTCGATGACGACGTTTCCTCCCTGACATCATGGCAAAAGGAAAAGAAATCTAAAATAGCTCAGTTCTTTAGGACGAGTCATGTCGAGCGCTGCTCAGTTCTCCTGAGCACCGCAAAGTCGGATGAAACTTTCACGTCGCTAACTTATTAGTATAGGGCTCACGGCTTAATAGGCCGCTGCCTGGCATTTACATTGTCGCCAGTGCCAGTCTCTGTACCGCAGCGGTAAGCGGCTTAATGTCCCACTCATCACGCGCTCCATATTTAATGTAGAGCTCAGCACTACACATGTCTCTCCCGGGCCCTGACACTTTCAAGTTTGAAGTAGAGCCCTCCTGGGATCAGGCAGGCATTAGCCAAAATAATGCAACATGTGTTTTTTTTTGCTTGAATAGAATAAATAAGCGATTTATGTTGTTGTTGTTGTTGTTTCTGAGGTCCAGTGCTGTTGTGATGCTGCGGTGGGGGTTTCAGAGCTGGTCCAATATCCGCTTCCACATCTTGCGGTCTTTGACTTCACACATACACACAGAGTCAACGCTTCACTCAAACTAACAGCAAACAACCAGCAACCGGGACAAACAAACACAAATGCCCTCTGTGGAGAAACACATGCACTCCAATACATGTTTGCGCACACGTGCATCTGCGCACACACACACACACGCACACACACACACAAACACACCAATGTGTGCGTGCACACACCCATACACACACACAAAAACACATGGGGCCATGACTCAGAAAACCATCAAAACTGCTCATACGTAACAAAGTGGTCTTGCATTTTGCATTGTGTGTTTCATGGAATGAACTTTAATGAGGCCACATAAAACCATGCGTACAGGCTCTCGCCCTTAATTAACTCTTCAAGTTCTGCCCTGAAGCTTGAAAATGCATGGCATGGATTGAAGCCATTAAGACATCAAGACATATGCCATTTATTCTTTAAGCCAGACACTTTGTTCTTGGCAGAGCCCTCAATAGATTCCTTTTTAATGTTTAAAAGTTGTAACTCATTTGCATGTGTCACCTGGTGCATCATTTTAAACACAACGTGCTGTGAATATTGATCAGAAAATGTACCACCAGTCTTTGCGGCACAGACTGTGGTGTGACTTTCTTTTTTTGAGGGTTTCTTTAAGTGTTTTCTTTCCTCGCAAGAATGGCTATTCATTCCAGAACTCCCAGGAATAATTTACTACCAAGTCCATGTTAGTCAGAATTCCACCACCACAGGGAAAACATTGACTGCATTATTTCAGAAAGATCTGTTGATTGGCTCTTGTTAACAGCTCATATCCTGTTTCCTGTTTGCAGCAGGACCCACCTCTTTTACCTGCAGAATCCCTCTTTCTTTTGAGACTACAACAAACGGGTATGTGTGTGAACACTGCTAAGGGGAGGTGTGTACATTTATAGGCATGTCTCTGGAAGGGCATTTATTCATATTTTCCCACCAGCGTACTTGTATTATGTATCCCCCAAAGCTTTAAAATGTCAAAGGTTTGTAAAGAAAACTCTCTATTATATGATTGGAAACATTGCAGACCACATGAGGGCTCCTGCTGTCATTGGCCCCATGCAACAATTGTGCCTTTATTCTGAAAGGCACCGGCAACCCCACCCAAAGTGTTCACCGGTGACATCACAATGTTACAGCTGTTCAGTGTCCACACACACCTGCCAATCAAAACGCTTGCATCACACTTCAACTGTTCATAAGCACCACTCACCCGCCACATTAGACCAAGTGGGAGGATAAATTGTCCTGTGGAAAAGAAAATATATTTAGAAAGAGAGTGGGGAGGTAAAGAATGTGAAACCATGATGTGTCTGTTTAGCATCTGATATGAAACCAGGCAGCCCAGGCTTGTATACCTGCTTTATAACCTTTAGTGGAGCAGAATTTACACCCGTGCTGTCTGGGAAATGTCATTTAACTATCTTATTTCTACCATGTTTATTTCTAACACCTTTGTTCTACATTCTGAGTCGTCTTGCAAATGTTTCAAAGCAGGTCTTCTCTTTACTCTAGCGTCTGACTCTGCCTTACACCCTAGCCCCATTGGCATTGACAATGATTTTATCACAGGCCATGTTGTTTTGACTAGTTTAAAGTAGTCAAAGGATACCATTGTAGACATTCCTTGAAGGTCAACACATTTGTAGGATTTCCCTTAAGCCCTAAAACTCCACCTCTCCTGAAAGTCAGGTTGGAGCAACGACAAGTATGCAACATGTAGCATTGGCCAATTCTGAATAGCCCTGTTTCACTGCATTCTGTAGAGAAAAGGTCAACTGAAAAACTAAACACAAGAAAATATGTGTTAGAGTGTCAACTCTGATACTGTATTGGCCAATTTTAGCATTTAGGATGACTAATGGGACACTTAATTCCCTCTGGTGTGTTTTTCAGCACAGTGGCCTGCATCTGTTTCTGTGTATTGACCTCCAAGTGAGAAAACAAACAAGGCTAATTGGTCTCAGTGCTACACTACCCAGATCGTCTTTTCCTTTTGATGAATTATAGTCATGTTGGTTAAAGCATTTGTGCACATCATTTTTTTTAATTAAACACTCTGGTGTGTGTGTTGTGAAGAACTGTTTCAGTATGTTTACTTTGGCCATCTTGGCTAATTATAATCTAGAGACAATAGCAATTTGACAAAACAAATGTTGATATGGGTAAACCTCATTTGTTCACCAAACACAACTGCAGAGTTTTCTGGCACGCTTCATATTTGCCCAGCAGGTTTGGTTTGTTTGTGTTTGCAGATCAGTGTACACATTGGAAGACTTAGATGCTATGATATGGTCTCACTGAATCATGCCCACACCCCAAGAAAGGAGTGTCATTTAAAATGGGTAAATATATTTTTCAGAATTCAAACCAGCATTTTTGTGAAATGTTGGTGAGATTGCCACCTTGTGGTCATTTGTCGTGGTATGGTCAACAACACCATAAAAAATCAGCTGAATGATGGCACTTGGCCAGTAGAAGTAAAAGAGAAGAAGGAGATTTTGCGAAAGAACCGCATATTACTATATATATAAAGCACACACACACACACACGTCTGTGTGTATCTGTATGTGTGTGTGTGTGTGTGTGTGTGTGTGTGTGTGTGTGTGTGTGTGTGTGTGTTGGTTGGGATTATTCCCAGTGTCAAAAATATAGGCAGCTGCTCAGGGTACATCTGTGTTATTAATCTTTAAGCCACCCTTCCTTCCTGTGAACACCATCTATTAATGGAATCATCTGTTCGATATCGAGCCACATGTTGCACAGATCTACCCTATGTGTGTAGTGTATTGATATGTATGTTTATTTACAGTTGTGCTCTAAAAATGATCACATATTATAATACGTTACCCCTGTCGTGCATATACTGTTTATACACTATACACAATACTTTTTCGATATTATATTATTATTATTATTATTATTATTATTACAGCACTATTAACTGCACACAAACGGATCCAAACATTACAGTGTGCAAAGGCAGATGCCTTCATTGTAAATGTCATTGTGAATAGCAAAGCATGCTCAGATAACTCAACAATGCATTCCCAGTGTGTTGTTTACTGTCAATGTCTGTGCCAGGTGGTGAATTGCATTCTTCTACTGTATATTCCAGGGTCCATATTGATTAACCGTGATACATACACATCACGTAAAGGCTTTGCGTTGAGGACCTTGCTTTGAACTGTTTGGTCTACTGGGTCAGAGTGCACTCTGCACTCTGCAATAATAAGTCTAATGTCCTGCGAATGCGGTTAGCCAACCCCCCACAAAGAGGGTCCATCATACTCGCCTTTTGCCCGTGGACATGCACAGAGCTTTCTTTATGCAGTCACGGGTAAGAGGAACTCCTCATTGTGGAAGCAGTCTGCTCTATTCTACTTCGCCAAGGACGAGCAGAGGCTTTTCATTAGGGTTGCGTTCAGCCTCCGCTGACTGCTTTAATTACAGGCTGGAGGCTGTGGAGGCTCTTGAGAAAAAGCCGCGTTTGAGATTCTCACGACATACAAAAAAAAACACGCAGTTGCGTAGTAGACTGCACTCGCAAAAAAAAAACCAACAACCCAGCTTTTGACATTCTTCGCTGTGTTAAAACAACTTGGAGAGCAAGACTCGTAAGGTAGAGCGTGTGCAGGCTGAACCAGAGGAGATACGCGGTGCATCTTCAACGCCGATCAGGGCAGGAATGTGGCGCCACTACTTTGACTGAAACCACATTTATCATCGGCAGGAGAATAACAACAAAGTTTGGCGGATGGGGTTCGTAGCCTGTTGAAACGGCGCTGAACACGACGCTCAAGCTGTCTGTCGGTTGTGAGGTGATGATGGGCTTTGTTTAAAGAGCAACGGCGGCGAAACAAGGACAGAAAGTGCGCCATGGCGGTGGACGGTAGGATATATGTATATAATTATATTTATATAGAGAGAGATTTATTGAAAACTGCACATTGCAACGTGCTGCGTAGCATAGGCTACATTGTGTGCATTTATTCCATTTGTTCCCAGTAAGTTTGTTTCATTGCTGTCAAGTCAGATCCACTGCTCCAGCAGCGCAGTGTGACAGTCGCTTTGTGTTCTTGCTTGACCAGTTGGACTGGAATGTGTGAGCGGTCTCATCTGGCTCTGATCAAGACATGCAGTGGGGGGGGGGGAATGTGGTGGTCTCGTTAAGGACAGTGGCTGCTGGGTGCTGAAAAGGACAGCGCCCTCGATTGGGTCTGAGCGTCCTTCCTGGTTTGTTTGGGGTGGGGGTCGGAGGGGTCGCCCCCTCCGCCCCCTTCCCCCCCCCCCCCCCCCCCCCCCCCCCCCCCCCCCCGTAGGCCTACATGTTTTTATAGAGAAAAAATAAAGATCTAAGTTATGAAGTCGTTCTTAGAACGGATAGTTAGTTAACCGACCCTGGAAGGATTCATGGGGCTTTAAAAATCGAAAAGGACATCGAAAATGAAATGACGACAAAGAGTGAACAAAAATTAGGCTACACCAATAGTTTAGAGAAGGACGAAGAGGAGGCTGCTCTGAAGGCAGGCTGACACCTGCAGTGAACCCGCTGCCTGCAGCCCGTGGAGCCTTCATAAAAAACGCGTTCAACTGAGTCATGCTTTAAGGCATGGTGACATCAATAACGGACGTTTTATTCATAAACCCTTTCTAATCAACTGCTGCCAGTTTATCTTGGTGTTTGCACGATTTCCTCTTTTGACGCCGTTCTTGGCAGGGTGTCTGAAATAAGGAAATGGTGAGTAACGCAAAGGAAGAGCCCAGTCGGAACACTAAAAGACGCTCTTTCATCTCTGCATCCTCTTCCCGGCGTGCTATTTCCTCTCATTATTTGAATGAAACGTGTTGACTCCGATTTGAGATTCAATTGAACAATACGGATATTTGCATATGTGCGCACACACAACCACACATCCACACCCACCCACACAGACGCACACCATCGGACACACACGCGCACACACGCGCGCGCACACATAGACACACGCGCACACAGGCCCACACGCACACACACGCGCGCACACGCACACAGGCACACACACGCGCGCACACACACGAATAAGCACACAGAAGCTTGCTTCAAACACGGCAGGGGAAGATTCTCCACAATCTGGTTGATGAATCAGTAATGGTCCCATGGCTTCCCGTCAGCCTCTATATAGTACCATGTGTTTACTCTCCTTCCTCACTTTCTTTCATGACTGGATGCTTGGAAGCCACCTGCTGAGGGGCGTACGAGGAGCTGTGCCCACATGTTGCCTCGTAATGATGAGAAAACGACTCATCTTTCAGCCCCGTCTGTCAGCACAGTCGCAAAGGCTGAACCCGAGAAGCCTATAGTGGGCTGCTTTCTGCAGGCCCCGCGTGTCGACAAAGCTTTTGAATGTGCGCGTCACACGCCGGCTCCTTTCACCAGCCTGTCGGTAAACAGATAGGCCTACCTCATCACACCACCGGACGAGCCCCTCCGTCACGCTGACATAACGTCTGCTGTTACGCCTTTACCTGCACCGCACACGCTGCTGCGGCTGCCGAGAGATAGCCGCAGGCCTGCAATTATGTCTCACCGCTCACCCTCGCAATCTCAAGCTATCGCTTTGTTAGCGTCCTCGAAATAGTTTGATGTAACAATTACGAAAGTTAAGCCTACTATTAAAAAAGTAAAGCCGAGTTCTGATGCACCCAGCCGGGCCACGCTCTGTTCCATTGGGTTTTTTTTTTTTTTTTTCATGCAGCGTTTTTATTTCCTCCAGTTTTTGATCGTACACTTTCATTGTTCTCCCCTCGGATAAAACCACCACATAAAATGAAAATGACTCGACGCAAACCTTTCCCTTTCGTCCCTCGGCAGCCGCGTCCAGCTTTAGTTTTTGCAGGCCAGCTGTGGAGTACAGGGGCATTCCAGAGGACTTCAAACGGCAGCTGAGTCGGCGGACAGGTGGGAACCTCACGTGGCACGACGGCCGCGGCCAGAAGACAGCGGGCGGCCGAACGGTGAAGCTGCTGCAGCAGCCTGGCACCGAGGCCTTCCAGGTACACACCTGTGCCCCCCCCCCCCCCACACACACACACACACACACACACCTGTGTGCTTCGCTTTGACAAAACGTGTTCCTTGTTTTGCTGTCGGGTTCGCAGTCGTTGACTATTAAGTCTGATGGCAGCTTTTAAGCGTTGGATTGCCAGCTTTGTCGGCTGAATCGCTTAAATACACAAAGCCATTACAGGCCTAGAAGATTACGGCATAGCGTCGTTGAAAACTGTTATTTCTAGCCGACAACCATTAGTGTTTTTCAGTCAACTTTGCCTTATGGCTGATGTGGATCAACGATGAATACCAGAGAAACACAAAACTGTTTTGCTCCTTTGAACTATTTTCAGATAATGCACGGTAATTATGGATTTCAATCCATATTGGGGATCCACATTTTAATTACGGATTTTAATTAGGGATAACCTACAGCTAAAAATGAAACTTGATTGTAGCAGTGGCTTTCTATCTCCTTCTTCTCAACTCTCCTTTGTTATGGGGATGGAAGAGGCTCTCTCCCAGCGGGTTACTGAGTTGAAACTCCCCTTTAGCTTGGCTTTAAAAATAGAGCTGATGCTCAGACATTCTCTATACGCCCCACTGCAGCACAGAGTCTGTTGCACGGGACTGCGAATCAGACAGTGACACCCAACGACGCGCGGTGATGTGGGTCAGCTATACGCTCTCACATGAAAAGAACCTTTGACTCTTTCACATCGCCTCCCCTACGGTCCCCGCGTCACACCCCCCTACAGTCCCCGCGTCCACACCCCCCTACAGTCCCCGCGTCCACACCCCCCTACAGTCCCCGCGTCCACACCCCCCTACAGTCCCCGTGTCCACACCCCCCTACAGTCCCCGTGTCCACACCCCCCTACAGTCCCCGCGTCCACACCCCCCTACAGTCCCCGC
>JAXIVH010000006.1:3143885-3161385 GCA_036785325.1 Urophycis tenuis
CACACACCCAGCTCACCATGGGTTGTTATTTCTTCCACAAAACCTTTGTGTGTGACCTGCCTTGTTCTCCCCCCTCCCACACAGCGCTGCGGGGTGAAGGCGAGGGTCATTAAAAAGGGAAAGGTCACGCTGTGAATTGGAGCTGTTTAACGAGACTACACCTGCATTTCACGTGAAAGGGCCACTTTGTTTATATTCATTCATTCATGCATCCAAGGACCCAATTCCCTCTCACTCTCTCTGTTGATCTTTTTCTCTCTTCATCTCTCCCTCTCCAGCTCTCTCTTTCTTTATTACTCTCTCTTTTTCTCTTTCTCCATCTCTCTCTCTCTCTCTCTCTCTTTATTACTCTCTCTTTTTCTCTCTGTACCTTGCTTTATTTTTCTCTCATTACGTCTCTCTCATGCACTCTCTCACTCCATCACTCTCTCTCTTTTTCTCTATGTTGTCTCTCTTTTTATTACTCTCTCTCTCTTTCTGTCATACCGTTTCCCTCTAGCTAACACGGTAAGCAGAGCAGCGGGGACACAGACTGGCTCAACGACGGCCCCACTGCTTGGAAGCCACGACTGGAGCGATAGCAGTGGTGCAAAACAGGAAAGGGCATCAGATTATAGTTGCCTTTATAGTCACTGTAACATGGCGACTGCGGAAGCATGGAGAGGAGACACCGGGAAGGGTACATGTGGAAGAGTCACCTTGAGAGGAAAAGAAAAAAGAGGTAGGAGAGAGAGTGTGTGTGTGTGTGTGTGTGTGGGGGGGGGGGGGGGGGGGCTTCAGGTTATCTTATTTCAATCTATCAGGGTTTGATGTACTGAAGCAATCATTCAACATGCACTGATGCGGAAACCCACATGAAGTATGCATTGGAATTTTAAAAGCTGTCAGAGTTGTTTGCTTGTTTGTGTGCGAGAGTGTGCATGATTAGAAATGTGTGTGTGTGTGTGTGTGTGTGTGTGTGTGTGTGTGTGCGTGCGTGCGTGCGTGCGTGTGTGTGTGTCTGTGTCTGTGTGTGTGTGTGTGTGTGTGTGTGTTAGGGTGTCTGTATGTGTCTGTGTGTGTATGGAATGTTTTTCCTTTGTCTATTTATTTGTGTATATAAATTCACTCCTCTACTGCAAATATCCATCAGTAGACACACAATGGTTTTGAGTTGGTGGGAGGTAAAAAATAAAAAATCTAATCATATGGATTGAAATTTTAGAGCCAGATTGCTGATCAATATCACACCTCAAGGCAAGCACCAATAATAGTAATAATAATAAAAGACTCCAGGGCCGAGTCCAAGGGATGTAATCAAAGCAACTGTAGGTTATCAGAATGTCAAAGGTATGCAAGACATATATGATGGTGGACATGTGATATAATGAAACAGGGGTGTCAAACTCATTTTCAGCCCGGGCCACATCAGCATTATGGTTACCCTCAAAGGGCTGGTGGTAACTGTAAGTCTATATACATTAAACTACTTTAACATATTGTTAAGTACAAATATTGTGCATGCATTTATATAAATGTAAAAAATATATGGAAGCACTGGAACCACTGCAATCTAGGCAGGATTTTGCAGATCACGAACTTGAAATGCATTGAGGGAGATGTAGTTGATGGTCCCTATACGGTACGCTGTGAAGCAGCATATCTTTTAAGATCTAGTGGGCCACATAAAATGACGTGGCGGGCCGGGTTTTGCCCGTGGGCCTTGAGTTTGACAAATGTGGGCGAGAGCATACACTTTGGTTGGCTTGTGGACAAAAGCATCATGTAAAAACAAAAACAACACGAAAAATATATAAGACAACAGAGCCCTCTGGTGGTAGTCCCAAAGCAGCTGCTTTGCTTACCTGTGTACGTATTTGATAACCTGTGTATTAACCACCCTTTTCCCGTTCTCCCTTTACTTGCTCATCAGATTTTCTTTGGTTTGTAAGAACATAGATTTGATAAGGGGAAATACCCAAATATTTTAGCACTATCATACAGACGCCAGTAACGTAGTTCAAATCATTCCCCGTCGTTCTGAATCAACAAATAGAATATGCCACAACATGCATTCGATTTCCACGTCCTACTCAATAATATCACGATTTGCACTATATCCTCATTCCTAAACTATTACCATGCAGATCATAGGACTGTGCTTTGGTGCACGTAGGAACCAAAGTTGAACCAAATAAATTTGTTCACGTTTCACCCGGAATAACGTCAATTACGCTCCGTTTGTAGAGGGAGAGGAGGAGAGGAGACCAGGGAAAGGCAAAAGTGCCGCTTTACATTGTGTTTTATACCCTCAAACGTTTTACGCCTTAGACGAGCACCAAGATTCATATATCTGTATTTATCCATATGTATACATATTTATATATCATTATATAACTCGTTGTAGGAAGAAGCCCTCCCAGGTAGCCTACCAAAACTTCAGTTACTAACAGGTAAGTTTTCATACGAGTAGGCTTTTGTTTGGTTTGTAACGTGTTACCGGAACTATAAAGACGTTTAGGGATTCCTAAACAATGCATACATAATATCCAAAGACCTGAATATTACCCATATAGTGTGGATGAATAATTTAAACATCTCATCGTTTATTTTAGAATAATTGTATGAGTATCTAAATAATTGCGACATTCGTTTTGTACTGTCTTGGTCTGTGGTAAAAGCATAGCACGTTCATATTATTGTGCATAGAAATGCACAATCCTGTTATCCTTCTTTTTTCTTATTCTTCCCATCAAAACGTGAAATTAGATCAGCCCTTCATACTGGATCATATGATACAATTCAAACGTCATGACAAAGGTCTTGTTGAGCCTAGGTGTGCTACTATATTTTCATACTTGTAAACTTTATACTTTTTGAGATACAAACGATTTAAAAAGTAAAAATATACTCTATTAAAACTCAGGTTAGAGCGCTCAGCCCATTGTTGCATTAGGCTTTCAGTCAGTACGTTTACATGCAGCAAGAAATTCGAATTTCTAATCGTATAAGACATCGTTCGGACTTTTTAAGTGCATGTAAACACCTTAATCCGACCTACTTCGGACCTATTTCGGACATCTAAAATCGGATAACTACACCTGGATAATTCGATCATAGTCGGACTTTTAACGGCATGTATACTCAGCAATCGGATCTGAATCGGATTTTGCATTCTGCGCACGCGCAGTGCCATTCTGCACATGCGCAGCGCCACATAGCGTCCAGAGTCAGCCCATGCTCCGGCTGTTAATCCGATTCTCTGAACGGCATGTATACTCGGACAAGTGATCCGGTCTTACGCATGTCATTATCTGATCCGATCAGAAATTCGAATTTCTAATATAAGACATCGTTCGGACTTTTTAAGTGCATGTAAACACCTTAATCCGACCTACTTCGGACCTACGTCGGACATCTCAAAATCGGATAACAACACCTGGATAATTCGTTCATAGTCGGACTTTTAACGGCACTTATACTCCGCAATCGGATCTGAATCGGATTTTGCATTCTGCGCATGCGCAGTGCCATTCTGCACATGCGCAGCGTCACATAGCGTCCAGAGTCAGCCCATGCTCCGGCTGTTAATCCGATTCTCTGAACAGCATGTATACTCGGACAAGTGATCCGGTCTTACGCATGTCATTCAGTACGTTTACATGCAGCAAGAAATTCGAATTTCTGATCGGATCAGATAATGACATGCGTAAGACCGGATCACTTGTCCGAGTATACATGCCGTTCAGAGAATCGGATTAACAGCCGGAGCATTGGCTGACTCTGGACGCTATGTGGCGCTGTGCATGTGCAGAATGGCACTGCGCGTGCGCAGAATGCAAAATCCGATTCAGATCCGATTGCTGAGTATACATGCCGTTAAAAGTCCGACTATGATCGAATTATCCAGGTGTAGTTATCCGATTTTAGATGTCCGAAATAGGTCCGAAGTAGGTCGGATTAAGGTGTTTACATGCACTTAAAAAGTCCGAACGATGTCTTATACGATTAGAAATTCGAATTTCTTGCTTCATGTAAACGTACTGATTATCTGATCCGATCAGAAATTCGAATTTCTTGCTGCATGTAAACGTACTGAATGGCTCACAGCTGTTTGACCACAGCTCTAGGACTACTAAATTGGGAGTGAGGAGTTGTCGTCACGGCTTTAGACCACGCTCAGCCTCCGCCCCCCGGCGCCATTTTGGGGTCATTTTGTGCTTTTAGGCTTCAAGGAGAGGAGTTCACGATCACTGCGGTACACTTCCCAACAAAGAAACAAGATTAGAGATGACAGCCTGCTGCGTGAAGCACTGCAACAGCAGAGGGATGGATAAACAAGGGAACAGGACTGGGGTCCGTTTTTTTCGGTTCCCTGAATGGAAAAAGCTGTACGGAGAACAGGTTGCTGAGATAAGTAAGAGACGTCGGATGGCCTGGGTAGCTGCGGTGAGAAGACCGTACATCACTTTCGACAAAATGGGCAAGCATGTGAGAGTGTGTTCTCGGCATTTTCATTCGGGTAAGCTGTCAAAATGTGTTGTGATATATATATGTTTATTTATTATTATGTTTATTATCGCTACTGTATCTAGCCCAGTGGTTCTCAAACTTTTTTCGTCATTCCCCACTTTGAACAAGTGGGGATTTTCAAGCCTCACTTGCCCCCGGCGCCCCAACAAAAATCTTGACGAATTACTTCAAATTATTTAAATTTATTGAAATTACTAGCACCAAGTATATCAGTCATATTTGATACTGGATCAAAATCAAAAACAACAAATAACACAAAGTTCAAAATGAGAAAATAAAAGTGCAGTTGTGCCATCATAACTTCATTTGCAAAAACATAAACAAGAGAACTTTCCCTGCATTAGTGGCTGAAGTGTGCCTGTTTTGCACTGCACAATGTTCAAAAAGAGAAAATAAAAGTGCAGTTGTGCCATCATAACTTAATTTGCAATCTGTGCAAAAAACAAAAACATAAACAAGTTAACTTTCCCTGCATTACTAGTGGCTGCAGTGTGCCTGTTTTGCACTGCACATCCTTTCAAAACGGGGTTGCAAGCTGGAAACTGCCACTCTCAAATCATGCTCAATGTTGAGCTGGGATCTGTACTTGGTTTTTAGAGAAGCAACAGCTGAAAAGCCCATCTCGCTGAGATATGAAGTGGCAAAGGGAAGAAGATGTTAAAAGCTTTCTGTCCGATGAGGGGATATTCCCTTTCAACTCCAATCCAGAACTCACTAAGCGTGTGAGCTGTAAACCTCAGCCTCAGGGTGGAGTCAGGTCATGTCAATGAATTGGTCCTCTTCAGCCTGGCTCAAATCAACAGGAACTGCAGATAGAATAAAAAATAGGATTACTTTATTTGTCATTGCATAATAAACATGAAGAAATCTGTCTATTTCAGTTAGTAAGTATATACAACATAAATAAAATATATGATTATGATCAATAAAATCTTAAAATACCAACCTGCTGCACTGAATGGATCCATAACCCAGGCATACTGAGCACTGTTGTTCGGGAAGTATTTCTGAAACATTTCGCTCAGAGAAGAGATGTGCTGCTTTATACACGGGATTACTGTGGTGGCTCCAGTGGGAATGGTTTCAGCAACTTCACTCAGGTTCTCAAAGACGCGAGCGCTTCCCTGTGAATGACACAGTGCGTCCAGTGCACATCTGGAGCAACCTTCATGATAAGTGCCTGCAGCCCGTTTCTTTTCCCTGCCATGGTCTGTGCGCCATCAGAGCAAAAGCCCACACAATTTTCCCATTTAAGACCGTGTTCTTTGAATTAACTGTCCATGATGTTAAATAGCTCATCAGCCGTGGCTCTCTTTTTTATTCCGGCCAACAGTTAAATCGAACGCAACTGGACTTAGATTTGTCTGTGAAGACGTTTTGCCTCTTATCCAAGCGGCTTCATCAGTTCGTAACGCATCAGTCTGACTAGTCCGCACTAGTCTGACAGACAGTGGAGTTAGACCCAGGTATTTAACCTGTGAGCTGCATCAATTCAGTGACCTACAACATCGCTAAGTATGTAGCCAACATCTTAGCTCCTCTGGGTGGTAACACACCACATCACATCCAAAACTCGCAGGAGTTTGTGGACAAAATCCGGGGTCAAAACTAGATCCAAATGAAACCATGGTGTCATACGATGTAACATCTTTATTCACCCGCATTCCAACCATGGAGGCAGTGGAAACTGTGAGGCATCGGTTAAAACAGGATCCAACCCTACAGGTTAGAACAAACCTCAACCCAGATCAGATCTGTCAGTTACTGGAGCTGTGCCTGAACACCACATACTTCCAGTTCAACAATACTTTCTACAGACAGAAGCATGGTTGTGCCATGGGCTCTCCAGTATCCCCCATTGTGGCGAACTTATACATGGAAATGTTCGAACAAAAGGCTTTAAAATCCTACAAAGGAACATCACCTAGCCATTGGTTCCGGTATGTGGATGACACATGGGTTAAAATCAGAACCCAAGAACTTCAGGCATTTACTGAACACATTAATTCAGTGGACGTAAACATCAAGTTCACCAGAGAAGATGCCAAAGATAACCACTTACCTTTTTTGGACTGTGATGTACACTTTGGTGATGACAGGAGCCTCCACATTGGGGTATACAGGAAACCCACTCACACAGATCAGTACCTTCTCTTTGACTCCCATCACCCTCTGGAGCACAAATTGGGGGTTATCAGAACCTTGCAACACAGGGCGGATAATATACCAACCACCACTCAAGCCCAAGTAAAAGAACACAAACATCTAAAGGGTGCTTTGAGAACTTGTGGCTATCCGGGTTGGACCCTCAACAAGACAACATGCAGAAAGAATAAAAACTTGGAGGGTGAAGAGAAAAAGAACCAACGCAGAAACATAGTGATACCCTATGTGTCCGGAGTATCTGAAAAACTCACCCTTGCTATGCCAGCTGGCCTGTGTTATGGTCTTTTCATATAATAGGTCATTTAATGGGTCGTTTTAATGCGTCTGCCAGCTGAATGCATGAAATTCACACATTAGCACAATTATGCATGGAATTCACACATTTTCACACTTTCTGCTTTAGGTAGGCCAGCATATGAAATGCTGGAGAATCACCCTGACTGGCAGCCATCTTTGCTGTTGGGCCACAACAATGTTCAAGTGACTGATGGAGCAAGGTTTCAGCGGGCCCTGAAGCGTAAGGCGATAGCTGAGCAGCAGCCACCACCACCGCAGCCAGAGGACCTGGATGCCGAGCAGCCTGTCATGACCGGTGCAGAAAGTGAATTTTGCACAAAGAGACAACGGGTGATCAACACGCTGTTGGAGGAGAACAGACCTCTCCTGATGGCGCAAGTATGACCCATGGTGTCAGTGGAGGCTGACTGAGGCGCTGTGAATGCATGACCTGTGAAAAGATTAACAAGTAAATAAATTAGAGAAGCAGTAAATATAAGCTTTATTATTTATATATTTTATCATGTTACATTTCCAAATGTACTGTAGCCTTGCCACTCTGACTAATTATACTAGTTAGTAAGCATCACTTGTACTAAACAATGCAGGTGCCTTCTCACGTTTAACGGTGCAGGTGCATTCACACGTTTAACGGTGCAGGTGCACTCTCACTTTTAATGATCTCCTGCCTAAAAAGAACTTGTTTTGTTCCGACATCTTCATCACACTAATACTACGCTATGATTCAGTAGACGAAACTAATTACATATGTACAAGCAGAAATGCAGTGTTGCTCTCAGAAAAGAAACAAGCCTTACCTTCGCAAGCACCACTGTGTTCTCTCAGCGTTCAGGCTTGTATATTTGTAGGTCTTGCACCCAGCCACAGCAGAACTGTCCGTGACTTTCCAGGGACTTGTAGTTCTTGAATTCCTGCTTGGTATAATAGCTCTGACCATAAACCAGGTAATCCACAATGTCAACCTGAGTGCACGGTGGTAGAGTGTTCAGGTCCATGCACCATTCTGCAGCTGGCAGCTCGTACGGCTTGATGTTGGTTATTAGACCAAGTTTCTCCAAATACCGCTTCTTGGCAGTGGCATTCAGCTTCTCCCTGTAGATCCCCTTTTTTCTTCGTCTTATCTTTGTCCATGTCCTTCTTAATCGTTGAAAAATGTAATGATTCGCTCGCTGTGTCTCGTTCTCTGTGTCTGACATTTCTGAAATGTGTCGCTGTTTAAATGACCCCAAGATGGCGGATCCGCCCAAAAACTACAGACCGCAAATCACGTGCCGTGCCGTGACGTAACTCCTCACTCCTTATAGGCTACCTTTCCGGTACATTTGCTTTGAAACACGCAGCTGTGTGAACCTTATAGTTGGCTCCACTTCGTGCTCCTAGCAATAACGTATGATTCGCTCGTAAGACTCGCCATTGAGATATATTTCTGAAATTACATTCTGAATTAACGTAAGTGCTACTGTTTTTGGGTCATTCATTTTGTCGTCAAATGACAAAATGAATGACCCATTTTGTCATTTGACAACAAAATGGGTCGTCAAATAAACTCATAGAGATAACAGTGAGCCTAGATTTCCAATTATTACGTTTGACTCCGCTAATTGCTTTCCAGCTCAGGCAGACTCAACTGAATTCAACTCGATGATCACGGGCATTCATTCCTATGCACAAGTAATTCCTCGCGTGGAATTACATTTTCTGGTTAATTCTTGGAATTCATAAGTATTCTATAGATCTGTGACAATCTATGACATCAATTCTATGACATATAACCACAGATTAAGTGTTAACTGCAAATATAATTTGTGCTAAACAAGCTGCTAATTGCAAGTCATTATCTGTCTCCCATCATTTAAAACTCTATCCCTCCCAACAGGTACAGATGTCGAAATCAGTGAAGTTGAATCCCACAGTTTACCTGCGACGACTACGGGAGCTTAAGTGCAAACATTGCGGTCAGATCTTCTACACGAAGTTACAGCTAGAAAGACACCAACGCTCACATTCTCAAGATGGGAATCATTCCCACCAAGAAGGCTCCTTTCAGTGTGACCTCTGTGGCAAGTCCTTTGCAAGTCTTTTCAAGTGCAAGCGCCATCGTAAACTCCACGACAAAGAGAAGACCTCCCTGGGTGAGACCTCCTCAGATACCACTCAAGAGTTGCCCTCTAGACCGCAGTGTCTTCATGGAGATGGGGAGATGGGGCCCCCTGCTTGTCCGATGGGTGTAGCCTGCGTCCCTTCACATGATGAGCGCCAACCAAGGCACACGGGAAAACCTCCCTTTTCATGCAGCAAGTGTAGCTCCACCTTCAAAAAGCATTCAGCCCTCAAGTGCCATTTTCTGCTCCATCACAAAAAGCACGACGTCTCTGATCAGCCCTCCTTCCAATCAGGAACGGCCCTAGGTGAGCCCAACATTGAGCCGTCTGAGGCCGTGCAGTCTCCAGATACCAGGCGCAATTGTACTCTTGACAACGGTCCAAAGCCCATACCTGCCATGTTTGCATCCTTTAGGCTTACATCTGCGTTTCTTGAAGTCAAGTACCATAATAAGTTTTTGCAAGAGAGAGCAGCCAACGATAAATGTTAGAAAGCTGAAGTGCTCCAATGTTTGAACAGCTTGAATAATGTCAAATTGTTGAATGAAGCTTACCGATCCTGGACCCATTCAGAGGAATTTGACCAAGATCAGTCAAAGAAAAGCGTAGTAGTAAGTAAGTCATTGTTGTTACATCTCAATCGGACCCTAATACACCCTAATATGTATATATAAAACCTAGTATCATATGACCATATAATGTATAATATAACCTCCACACCACACCAGAATGAGTCAGTCGATGGATGACATGACTTAAATTCTTCACTTTACTGAGACATGCTGAATGATGCCTTTAACCATTGTCTATCATTTATACTGTATATTTAGTGGAAAGAAAGCCTACTTTAATTGTTATCTTGAAATGTTCACTGCCCACCACATCAACCCACAAAAATTGTATGCAAATGTCTTTACTTTTTTTTTATTGTGAACCTTTCTCTGTTACGTGCCATGGTTGCATTATGTGAATGTTGAATCATTACAAATGCTTTTAGACTATGGAATAACTTTATTAGATGTAATAAAATATGAATGTATCAGTTAGTACTGCTTTTCTTCATGCAATTCCAAAATGCATCACGTAAAGAAGACTCGCACATAGAACAATGATACTTGATCCGGTGTGTTACATTGTGGGGTTGGCCCGGTCCATCATTATGAAAGTGGCCATGTACCATGTACATTGGATTGTTGTGTATATTGGGGAAGAATTCTCCAGGAGCAGTCTTATCAGAATACATAGGAAAGAAAAGTAACAGAATAATAATAATGGGAGAAGTCTTCTCTTATCGTTTTGTTTTTCCCTCTTATTTATCATACTGGGCTTCCTTACAATGACATTCGCTAGGATTGTCTCAGTTTTACCAGACAGATAATTCACAATTTTTGAATGTTGGTGTCTTAATGCTACATTCTAAAGGCTGTTAGATCTGGGATGAATATATCTTATGTTTGCCAAGATGTCTATCGATGTTTAATTCAAATTTTATTGAACAAACCTTTGATAACAGTATTTTTTCAAAAAATGAAAAACTTAAAATGCACTGTTTCGAATTATTATGCACAACAGAGTTTCAAAACATTGTAAAGGTTGTAAAGAACTGAAAATTGTCATTTGCAGCATTAGGAGGTCATAATCAGAGCTGCTGTTTTGATGCAAACTGCCTCCCAATCAAAGATCTTCTGCTTCAGTCAGGGGAGGATGGGGGCCACACCATGAGTTTCTCTCCTTTTATAACCCTTCTCTGCTCTGAATCAGCCACAAATCTCTTCCCAGTACAATGATCACGCTTAAGTTAGATTAAGTGAAATATGTTTTCATACCTTGTCAAAGGCATTGCACTATTTGACGCTTTTCGGCAGCAGCACCATATTGCTTGAAGCCTGTGAAATGTGTAGACTGTCATTATTTTATTCTTACATGATTTATTGGGTAAGTCTTGGAAAATGGTGTGCATTTATTCCATAGGTAGGCCACACATCAAATCATCTACATTAATCACACCAGTCAGTACAGTATGGCTGTTGTCTTGTCCTAAACCTACTAGTGAGCATCGAAGTTTGCGTATCTTTCCAATAGGGCTTAATGAGAAAATAACTGGCATTCTTTTCCAATAGTAGGCTAACCTCATTTTAGAGAGCGTTAGCCAGGTCTACAAGTATTTTATTCTGAGAGTGGCTGTGGACGAGGTAACGCAAAGTCTATAGAAAATAATAGTGGTTGCAGTAAAACTACGCGATAAACTGAATTTGATGTATAGTATAATCATCCTCGTACTACGTTCAAATTGGCAACACAAAATAAAAACATCATTACGACGAGGTTTCTATGTAGGCTGGGAGATGATCCTGAATTGTGGCCTTATCTCGGTCTACATTACCATAATGTCCGGTCCTTTACTGCCTATGAGCTGAGTACGCTAGTTACTGTCAACAGACCGAGAAGAACTACAACAGGACAAGAATAACAACAGCGACAAGGCGAATAAATAAATATGGCAAAATCCAAAACAGCAATACGGACAGATATACTTCTCTTGAAAGTCCCTCCCTCTCTGTTGCCTCTGAACCAGTGCCATTCTCTCTGCTCTGAACCATATAAATGAAAGTCCCGCCCTCTCTCGCAAATAACGGTCATTTGGGGCACAGTTCCAGGCAAGCGCCTGGAGGTTAGTTTCTACCGGTTTCTGCGTATGCTGGACGTATACTATTGGTCCATCTGGTGCTGCTATTGCAATGTACCAATTTTGATTGGTTGAATTTCCTACACCGAAAGCGGATGATTGGATAATGTGTTGTATTTGGACGTCTGCAGCTTTCATTAGTGACGGGCAAGTGGTGCTGATGCTGTGACAATGGCAGTCCTCCAGTCCAGATACCCATCATCTGGTTTAAATGTGAATAAAACACAGACATAATAAGCACCGAATATTTTCATGTAAGAGTAGTATAGTCGTATTGCTAGTTCGCGGATCGAACGCCTTTTATTGCGGTATTAAAGGGTAAGTTCTCCCTCTTAAAACTAAACTGCATGTGTCGCTCAATGAAGATGAGCAGCTCGCTTGTATATAATGGCATTATGGTTTTCATAATCAGAGACTAGGTTAAGCAAGTCCAGCAGCCATCGCCACCTATTCAATCAACACTCCATCACGTATGAACCTTTTAGTAGCACAGTGGTTAGCATCTGTTGTAGCTAGGGGGCTGTGAGTCTACCCCTCGCTGTCTCTTCTGCATTGCGGAGAGCGCACGGAGTATAGTATTCTGTAATGTTATCTATTTATTCAACATACAGTGCACTACAGATATATTGGGTCACGTAACACGCATGGGCTTATGTTTGTTGTTTCGCACCCAGACATGTTTAATATTGCATTGGCCTATTTCATTCGAGCACACGAATATTTAATTCCATTAATCAGTCCATACTGTCGATGCATATTAAATGAGAATCCTTTCACTTCTATCTACGGATTGTGTGGCGTTTTGCGCTGATTTGCAGCGGCTACATTAGGTTTAACAGAGAAGGGAAGAGTAAATGATACCAATGATACCAACCGTTTGCCTATGCTACGTATGTGCCTGCTATGGAGATTCAATTCATTTCTTATTTCTTATCTAATTTTTGTTGGACTTTCTTCCGGTATATAGGATAGTGATGGGTACATTCAGCCGGCAAGACTTTTTCCAGGAGCTGGCCCATGGCTGTCTACTGCCTACAGCCCAGCAGGGCTTGGAGCAAGTCTGGCAGCTTCTGGTCATCTGCTTGCTGTGCAGGCTCCTCTGGATGTTGGGTGAGAGAGTGCAGCTAACATGGCTCCTGCCAACAAGCATTGCTGTATGCCTTGCTCTGCTAACAGCTTGTTTGGTTGTATATTTGAAAGGTTTCTTTATCTCGGCTTTGGTCAGGTCTCCCCTCTGTTGTGAAACACCTGAGCACTGTGGCAGGGGGCTTCTACACCCTCTACCTGTTCTTTGAGCTGCACATGATCTGGGTGGTCCTCCTCAGCCTCCTCTGCTACCTCATCCTCTTCCTGTGTCGTCACTCCAGCATCCGCGGGACCTTCCTGTCCATCACCGTCCTCATCTACCTGCTGCTAGGGTTTGTGTCCTCAGGCTAAGACCACAAAAACACAGGGCTGTTAGACTGGAGCCTTGCAGCGTTTGTTGGTCCTGTGTCACCGCGTCAGTATAACATTGGATGCATCTTGTGTATCTTGTGATCAGAGAGCTGCACATGATGGACACGACCACCTGGCACAAGATGAGAGGTAGGCTCACCCTAATCCTTTTGGCGAGGCACTTATAATGCTTATTCATCACGACGTCACAGAGCAATGACCGCATCCAAGAAATAGTTGTGTTTGAAACTGCCACTGTGTCTCAAAAACAACAAAACAGCCTAGGTTACGGTATATTTACGTTGATTAAGGATTTTCCATTACTACAAGTCTCATGAGTCCTCTCAAAATGGAGGAGTAACAGCATTAAAAACACCCATGATGCATTCTGATTTACAAGCGCTATAGTATGCAAACAAAGCAAGTTCATATTCAACTAAAGGGAGAACCATACAGCAAAGATTTACAAAGATATTGTTGAATAACGTGACATTTAGGAATAGTATTAATTCTATTCAAACAATATATAACTACTTACCTAACAGCATCAGCCTAGATGCATAAATAGGTTATATAAACAACAAAATAAAAATGAATTGTCTGGAGTTATTCTATTCTGTAAAGAAATAAATGGGTAGAATATATTCCCCATTGTTGATACTGAGTTACTTGATACCTCTGTTCATTGGTAACACTATCCACCTATAAACCAATAGGCCTCCATTCTCAGAACTTAATCTCACCCCATCATCACATAATGTACACATTTGCATTATATTGGACCAAATAGTGTTGCTGTTATGATTTTCCATGCGTCTAGGCTCTCAGATGGTGGTAGCCATGAAGGCTATCTCGCTGGCGTTCGATCTCGACAGAGGGGTGGTGAGCAGTGTGCCTTCACCCATGGAGTTCATGGGCTACATTTACTTTGTGGGCACTGTCATATTCGGCCCCTGGATCAGTTTCAACAGCTACAAGGAGGCCCTGGAAGGACGCAAGCTAGTGAGCCTGGCCTTCTTTGTCTTCCCTCAATCTCATGATGTTTTTGGTGGGATATAGGAAATATCCAGGCTAATGTTTCTAACATTTCTTCTCTTCCTGGTCAGAGTTTGTCATGGTTCTTTAAAGTGTCCATCAGTTGGGTGAAGAGCCAATTGTGCCTCGTTATATCCAACTGTGTGGCGCCCTACCTCTTTCCATATTTCATACCCATCTACGGAGACAAGTTACTACGCAGGTGTGTGTGCGTCACACACTGATACACTGCTCAGCTTTCTTTTGTCGCACGCTCGTTTTCTTTTGCATTTTCTCACTTCTGTGTCCAATTCCCTTGCACATGCTTTTCCCGCAGCAAAAAGAGAAGGAAGATCAGGTAAGAGTGTTGTTTCAATGTATTTCTCGCTTTGGTCAATGTAGTTGTTTTTTGTGTTCCCCCCCCCCCCCCCCCCCCCCCATATATGCATATGACTTCAGTGTGCAGGTTCCTCATGTACACTGTCCAGTTTGGTTGAAATGCATGTCAATACAGTTGTGTATCAACAATGTGTTTTGCTTGCCCGACAATGCCAGACCACTTCATTGACTCCCTTGACAGCTCCCATAGGGCACTCCTTGGTACAATCCTCACATCACACTTTCCATATCAGATAAAGGGTTGGGATTGGCCTGACCCGGGTGAGTTCTGTTAATCTGTCAGAATGGTAGGGGGGCCAGACGCATGTGCCAGAGCAAAGTAAGCCTGAGCACGCAGATTCATCTGGTTCCCAGGTTAATGTTTTTGCGAACGTTGTGAAACAAAGCTCCCTTTATTCATCCTATGAAATGTGAGCCACAGAGAACTAGTTGTGCTGCTCATCCTACCAGTTTGCTGAGCTCCATGGTTTTTAAAGCCCTAGACTACACCCACTCAACAACTTGCTATATTGCTTGCTTATTCATTTTTGGCATCACGCACAATATTGTATTTCTAGCAACAGTCCATCCTAGCAAAATAAATGTAGAAATGATGGTCCACATGCTGACTGAGTATTTAGTGTAGAGAATGATTGTTATTGGTTGACTTATGGGCAAAATCCACATACTGAATCTCAAAACATGTTTTGTGTTATAAAGTTACAGCCATATGTGGTGCTTGTTATATACAAATCGTTCATTCACATTGTATATCTCATCTGTCCCTTTGGTTCTTAGGGGTTCACTTCCAAGGTACGTTAAAACAAAAACAACATTTTCAGAATTGTTTTTATCCATTCATCTTCATTAGCGTGGAAAAAGCACATGATGACTAACACTTCCCCAGGTGGCTCCTGGCGTACGAGAACGCAGTGTCTTTTCACTTCAGCAACTACTTTGTGGGCTTCTTGAGCGAGACCACGACCACGCTGGCCGGAGCTGGCTTCACCCAGGAGAAGGACAACCTCAAATGGTCAGGACTACTTTCAGCTGTGACGCGTATCATAGGCCTGTAATTAACGTCGCTGTAACAAACGACGCGACGTATCTGATTTCCAGGGACGTGAGCGTAGCCAAGCCGCTGAGCATAGAGTTCCCCAGGTCCATGGTGGAGGTGGTCACCTCCTGGAACCTCCCCATGTCTCGCTTTCTCCACACCTGTGAGTCATTCCTCACGGCCGCAGGACGTTTCTTTCCCGACTGCACTGATTTATTTTGTTTTGTTTTGCCTTTGTGCCACGTCATGGGTGGGATGTTAATGTAACTCATTTACATAAGAGTGTATTTTCTCTTGTGCTTCAGACGTGTTCACGAGTGCTCTTCAATTCGGAACCTTTTCTGCGATCATGGTGACGTACACGGCCAGCGCACTCCTGCACGTGAGTACGGTGCTTCTAGTTTGACGCAAGGTGATCACTGCGGCTCCCTTTTATGGCGTTGCATGCGTTTGTGTCACACTGAAAGGATTTTTTATTTCGGTCTTTCGTCTCTTTTCTGGTGTGGTTGTTAGGGCTTGAGTTTTCACCTGGGGGCAGTGCTGCTGTCTCTCGGGTTCATCACGTACATCGAGCATGGTAAGACTACCTGTGTTTTTTTCCTAAGACTGTTTTGGCGTTGTTTGGAGCAGGTGCTAGGCTTTGCTCTAAGGGGTTTTGTAGACCACAGTGCTTTTGTTTACCTTGTAATGAGTTTTTATTGTTGCTTTAGTTTTTATGGGGGCATTGTTGTTCTAACTTTCAGTATTAAGGAAAAGGCTTGCAGACATCTTTAACGCGTGTGTGCTGTCGAGGAAATGTCAGCCCAACTGCACGCATCACAACAAAAAGGTGATGTGCTCCTTTATTTTTATAGATTATTTTCGTGTTGGGTGCGTTTCAATTTATTCATCATTCATGGCTTTTGACCATGCCTCACAAGTAACACAAGCGATGTTAAAAGACACCACTGAAGTGAAGTTATCTAAGACGAATCCAGATTAACTGATAGCTATGACGTCAATGGAGAGGTTGCATTGCACTGCCAGCCCACAAAATAATAACAAAAACGACTGCGGCAGTTGCAAATCAGCACTTCCCTTTTGTGTCTCGTTAATGAGTTAATTTTCGGAGTTCTTTGGCACAAGTCCTAGTAAATCCCATTCAGCTGATTGTGAGAAAATGGCATCAAAAGCAGCAGAAATAGTCTGAAGAGATAATAAACCGCGCCACAATAAAAGGCTATTGAATTGTAACAAAGTTTCAAAAAAGGATATGCATCAAACCATCTTACGTGTATTATTCTAAGCCATAATGATAATAATATCACTCAGTGTTCTTATCTTTCTTCTCATTGCCAGGCGATATGGGTGTATGTGATCAACGCAGCGTTCAGTGCCCTGGCCATCCTCCACCTCACGTACCTGGGCTCTGTGTTCAACTCCAGCGTGGACTACATGGACGAGGAGGAGGTGAGCTCCACACAGGGGGCTTCCCACTCCCAAGTGTTACTGCCGTAATACTATTAGGGATCACAGCATGGTGGCTTTATCATGCAGGGGCTTGTTTGTCTGATTCTCAGCCAAAAGACGCTGGGTTTGGTCTGCTTTGTATAGGCATTGTAGAGCATGACGTCTAATCCCAACCTGCTGTTGAATGACATGTATCTACGCATTCAATGTAAGTCGCTTCGGATAAAGACGCCTGCTGAAAATACTTGATACTGTTAATTATTATAGGAAATGGGGTGGTTAAGATTAATTTAAACCTTAGACCACAAAATGTGCCACAGTTATGCAGAATGCGTGTGCTGACTACCCCGTAGCGGTCTGAGTCTTTTGGTATCTCGCATTTCAATTCAATTTCCATTCTTG
>JAXIVH010000006.1:3163885-3198885 GCA_036785325.1 Urophycis tenuis
GCTCATGAATGAGGTCGCAATGCAAACGTCTACTCTTAATGCTTACCTCCTTGCTTCTTGTTATCATCTCCTTTCTGATCACCTTTCTTCGGCTGCTCCTTAGGACTCTGAGGTTGCTGCGCACATAGAACGGAAGGGATTGAGTCGTGTGAACGATGATGAAACACCAATGTGGATGAATCAGATGGATGAGAGACAAGTCAAGTCAAAAGTATGGAGCCCTTAATCACGGTTACCTTGGGAGCTGACTTCTTGTCCGATTTATTACCTGTGAAATGAGTGGTAAAGGGTTACACTCGTTAAGGATAAACATTTCTGGTAATGGGCCGACTAACGTGTCGCTGAACATTTTGCCATGCCACGGTTTATCCATTTCAATCCACTACAACGTCGCACATCGCATGGATGGGCATTCCATGTGTGCATCTTAATTAACGTGTATAATATATGATAGGCCTGTTTTGTACATGATCTCAACGAGCGTTTCCCTTCACATACCTTTTGTTCCTGGCATCTTGGCTGTGTTCCAAAGTCCGTGAGGTGAAAATGCTGTGCCTGTGTGCTGCTCAACCCGCTCATTTATGGGCCGCCGCTGTGAATAGGCCGGTCATCTGGGCCCCTTCGGGAAACAACACTATCAACAAGCAAAGAGCCCAGTCAGCTGAGCGCCGGTCCACCAGCTCTGTGGACCTTTGCTGAGCCAGGCGAAATCTCCGAGCTGACCTTTTAATCCCACCATTGTGAGGCCGCTGTAGTTTTGCACCGTTATGACAAGAAAAGCATTTACAACTTGCTTATTTACAACTGTATTTTTTATTTAATGTTTTGGGGCTATTTCGGACATAAGCTTACTGGTCTTTTGAGGCTCGACCGGTATTGAAAATGTTATTGGGAATCTATAATTAAATCATTTGGCTTATGAGGAATGCTATGGAGGCCTAGGCCTCTATGTAATTCTCATGTATCTCATTCGGTTATTTCAGTGATTGTTTTCTGCTGTTTTGACAATATTCCTAGCTTTGATAAAGCCGCATTGTGACCATTTTTTCCACGTACCAACAAAGTGGCCTCTACTTGAAAAAAATACGATTACAAGGCCAATGGAGCATTGTATACAACGTAAAAATATATAATGATGATAATATGATTAAAGACTTGGTCAAATCGTATTCAACTTAGATTTGATTAATTGTTATCAAGAATGAAGTATCAAAATAATTTTCCAATGATTCTATATCTACATGACATTCTGTATTAGTCTCATGAACAGCGTGAATGTGAATGCGGACGCATTCCCATGCTCCAAATTAGCGTTATTGGCCAGGGAGAGGGCGGGACTTTCATTAACATTGGTATGGTGGCGAGAGAGGGATAGATTTCATGACTGTCCGTTTCCGTTATTGTTCCGTTGTTACGGATATATTGCTTTGTTAAATTCGTCGTCCAAAACTCCACATTTATTCGCCTTGATTTTGTTTCTGTTGTTCTTTTCATGTACTTAATCGTCTCGCTTCGGGGACTGCTGGTGTACACAGCTCATGGGAAGCAAGAGACCGGAAATTACTTTGCAGTAGACCAGGATAACGCTACAATGCATGATCCTCCCCCAACGTAATGTTTGGGTTTGCCGCGTCACGTGATTTACTTGTCAAACAGCGATGGAGAGAAGCTAAGGAAGGTGAGCATTTCTAACCCAGTTCCCTGTCTGTTACATTTATAAAAATGGATGCAAATGTATTAAAATTTGTGTTATAACATGTGCTTTATGTGGTGAACGTTGATTTCTGAAAAATATTTTGAGATGAGATGTTTGCACAGGGTTATATTGCAGTATGTTCGGTTGATAGCGCGTTAGCTACCATCCGTGTTTCGCTGGCCTCCGTTTCTGCTTTGCACGGCTCATCTGACATTAGCCATAATGTAGGCTATCTTTATCATCACAAACGTACACTTTATTTTACTTATTAAATACACTACAAAACCCGTTTGTATTAACATCAAAGTAGGTGTCATTCTACGAGTGATGTGATTCATTTAACATCATTACCAATCCCAGTCTAATGTGCCAACTCAAGTAGTCTCGTAAATTGCTGTGTTGCTTCCAATGACACACAGAATCTGCCCCGGCAGTGGTTTCTTCTCCATCCAGAGTGCTTGTGGAATGGCCGCAGTTTGGCAGCAGGTGTTGGCAGTGGACGCAAGGTAAGAGGCAACCGGATGCTCACTGAGCGTCATCAATAGGCCCACTCCATGTGTAATGGTATATACATTATCGGTGGGTGACGTGTCTTCTCCCTTCTCTAGGTATAATGCTTACCGCACGCCAACCTTCCCACAGTTCCGCACCCAATACATCCGCCGGCGCAGCCAGCTGCTCAGAGAGAATGCCAAGTGTGGCTTTGAACCAGGTCTGCGCAGGCAGTACCTGAGGCTGCGCAGTCAGCTGCTGGCCCTGCGCTACGGACCCTTGTCTGAGCAGAGCAGCTTCAGGGCCAGCAGTGTGCGCAGCTCCCGCACAACATTGGACCGCATGGAGGTCAGACCGAGGGAAACGGAGCTTAGAGAGGGGCAGGGAGATATATCCATGCTCAGTTAAATGTAAATCTACCAGTGGGTCTGGGTGGGGCGGTGTGTGTGTGTGTGTGGGGGGGGGGGGGGAGTAGCGATGACTACTTTTGCTTGGCAAGAACAATCCCGAATCAGTCTCTTAAGATAAAGATAACTTTAGCAGTGTGCCGAATGACTTAACTGAGCAGCTTGGTTGGAAAGAGGGCTGGCATTAATATTTCATATCAGTATATTAAAAGCATTGCATTTTCAATTTACCACGGAGAAGATATCTCTCAGACTGTGTCTTTTTTTTTTTTGCTGTATGCAACGCGAGTGTGCTGTGTGGCGTGCGCGTCCACTCACTCCACGGGGTTCCTCTTCCTCCTTCCCCCTTCCTCTTCCTCCTCCTGCCTGAACAGGACTTTGAGGAGGACCCCCGCTCCCAGGGGACGCGTGGTCACAGGCGCTCCGTCAGCAGAGGCTCCTACCAGCTACAGGCCCAGATGAACCGGGCGGTTTACGATGAAAGGTACCCCGCGGATAAATCTCTCAGCGGCCCCGCGCACTTCCCGTCTCCTCCTCCTCCTCCTCCTCCTCCTCCTCCAAGGCGGCCGCGCATTCTGCGTTTGGTGTACTCCGTCCTGCATAGTGCTATTGCTTTCTCCTCAGATTTACGGCACGCGGGGCTGTCATGGCGTGGTCGTCCTGAGTAACGATCACATCCGTCATATTGAGTTGTCAGCTTTAGGACGTTGCGGTGAGGTGTGTTTTATTGATTGTGTTTTTTCCTCTGTGGTTTGTTCTTGTTCTCCCCCCCCCTCTGGCTGCAGGCCCCCGGGCAGTTTGGTGCCCACCTCGGTGGCAGAGGCGAGCCGCGCCATGGCGGGCGACACCACCTTGAGCGAAAACTACGCGTTCGCCGGCATGCATCACATATTTGACCAGCACGTGGACTCTGCAGGTGATTCGTTTTGGTTCTTTTCGGTCTTCCGCGCGCCGCAGACGTTTGTGTCTCGGGAGAACCGTGACTGAACGACGCGGTTCCCCTCCTCCTCCCCGCTCTCTGTTCCGTGTTCAGTGCCGCGGCTGCAGTTTGCCAACGACGACAAGCACCTCCTGGCCTGCTGCTCGCTGGACGGCACCCTGTCCATCATGACGCTGTCGCCGCCCCCCGCCAGCGTGAAGGTGCTCCTGAAGGGCCACGGCGGGCCCGTCACCGACTTCGCCTGGTCGCTCAGCAACGACGTCATCGTGTCCACGTCGCTGGACGCCACCCTGCGCATCTGGAACACGGAGGACGGCCGCAGCATCCGCGAGGTCCGCGACCCCGAGTCCAGCGAGCTGCTGTGCTGCACCTTCCAGCCCATGAACAACAACCTGACGGTGGTGAGTGTGGGACGCGAGGGGCGGATAATGTTGTTGTTGTTCTTCTTCCTTTTCCTGGGAACCAAAACAAAAAATGAATGGGGAAGCACGACGACGGTTGCAGCGATTGTGCTAAAGGAATTTTTTTTTTTTGCCCGTTTTAAGCTAATTATGAATCAGTCGCCATATGTTTTTTTTTGTTCATTTGGAACATTTTTGTTATTGTTACGCACGAGGTTATACTTTGACCTGATGAGCTGTGTGTGCGTGGGTGCTTTCAGTCCCGTGAATATTCATGGCCAGGTGTCTTACGATAATCATTAATATTGCAGCGAGGGTCACTGGCCTGCTTGGTCCACTGTCTGCACCTTCGTTCCCCACCGAAGCCCGTCATTTGTTTTGTTTCCTGTTCACCATGAGCACTCAAACCTCCACATAAAAGGTAGAGGGGGCATTTAGCAGATGCTTTTGTCCAAAGCGACTGACAATCAGGACATTTGTGGGGTTCGACATGTGGACAGTTGGAGGAGGATGGGGATATAGAGGATCAAATTGCCGACCCTACGGTTAATGGACGACCCGCTCTGCCCACCCGCTCTACCCACTGAGCTACTGCCGCCCACATCAAATATCTTTTTTTAAATTTTTGCAATATATATTTGATCATGGGCCGGTCCGGCTTGTACCAGAGCCACACTAGGAGCCCTCTCATGAGCGGAACCGGCTCCCCGGGCCGTCGGGCCGGTTTCCCCCGTGTCGGCCCGGTTTCCCCCGTGTCGGCCCCCCCGCCACCGCCACCGCTGCTGCTGCCGCTGCTGCTGCTGCTGCTGCCAGCGCAACAGACAGCAGAGCAGCCTTAGATCCCCTCCTCCTTTTTATAGACCACGTTGTTGTGGTGACCGCATCGCGGGCTGGCGTGCGCATCGGGAGCGCCTGGCCTCTCTCTTGTCTCCTGTTTCCCGGCCGGTGAGTCACTCCCCGTTGGAGCGCGCGGCGCTGCGCAGTGGAGGCGCACTCGCCGCGGGTTATTTATACACGGGCCGACGCGGGGCCCGCCGTCCTCGCTCAGGCCTTTTGCGGTGTTTCTTTTTTGGATGAAGGAAATGGCTCATTTATATATAATGTGTCCCCACAGTGAGGACACATTATATATAAATGAGAGCTTGGGGGGGGGGGGTCCCCCTCGATGCTGGCTATGAGGTCATGACCCGGTGGCTCCCGGTGGACTGTGTGTGTGTGTGTGTGTGTGTGTGTGTGGTGTGTGTGTGTGTGTGGTGCAGGTGGGGAACAGCAAGCACCACCTCCACGTGGTCAACATCTCCACGGGGAAGAAGGTGAAGGGCGGCTCCAGTAAGCTGACGGGCCGGGTGCTCTCGCTCTCCTTTGATGCTCCCGGCAGGATCCTGTGGGCCGGGGACGACCGGGGGAGCATCTTCTCCTTCCTGTTTGATATGGCCACAGGTAGACATCAAAGGCCGCTTGTCCAAGTGTGTGTGTGTTGTGTGTGTGTGTGTGTGTGTGTGTGTGTGTGTGTGTGTGTGTGTGTGTGTGTGTGTGTGTGTGTGTGTGTGTGTGTGTGTGTGTGTGTGTGTGTGTGTGTGTGTGTGTATCGTGTCATCTCGTTGTTTGTTTGTGTGTGTGTGTTGTGTCGTGTGTGTTTGTGTGTGTGTGTTGTGTCGCGTGTGTTTGTGTGTGTCGTGTCGTTTGTGTCGTGTGTGGGTGTGTGTCGTGTCGTGTGTGGTGTGTGTGCCGGTTGTCCGTGTGTTGTTTTCCTTTTATTTGTCTGGTGTATAATATTAACAATAATAATTTGTGCCTGTGGTTCAGGAAATTGGGTTGATCTGTTTTTTCTGCTTGTGTCGGCTGTTTGTGCCCCCCCCCCACCCCACCCTCCCCCAACAAACAAACACACACACACACACACACACACACACACAGGGAAGCTGACCAAAGCCAAGCGTCTGGTGGTGAGCGAGGGAAGCTCCATCTGCAGCATATCTGCTCGCTCGTGGATCAGCCGGGAGGCCAGGGACCCCTCTCTGCTGGTTAACGCCTGCCTGAATAAGTTACTGCTGTACAGGTCAGAGCAATGTGATACTGCTGAACAGGCTAGCGCTGTACATTACCACTGTACAGGTTAGGGCAATGTGTTACTACTTTACAGGTTAGGGCAATGTGTTACTACTGTACAGGTTAGAGCTATGTGTTACTACTGTACAGGTTAAACTATGTGTTACTACTGTACAGGTTAGCAATATGTTACTACTTTACAGGTTAGAGCAGTACATTACCACTGTACAGGTCACCAATATGTTACTACTTTACAGGTTAGAGCAGTACATTACCACTGTACAGGTCAGCAATATGTTACTACTTCACAGGTTAGAGCAGTACATTACTACTGTACAGGTCAGCAATACATTACTACTTTACAGGTTAGAGCAGTACAGTACTACGTTACTACTGTACAAATCAGAGCATGAAAAAGGTTGTCATGGTTGTCAGACACTCAGTAAGGCAGATCTGTTAATGCATGGGGTGTGCTGCTGATATAGGGGGCGTTCACCACGCCTCCTGTGTTCCCACACATTTTGACTTGACTAGTACAAAGGGGCGTTGATGTATAACACAGCATTTGCATTTCACAATGACGGCGTAATGTCATTGTCCATTTCCTGTGGCGTCCGTGTGCAATCTGACTGGAGAAGCGTGTTCATCTGGGTGTCCACAGGGTGGTGGATAATGAGGGCACGCTGCAGCTGAAGAGGAGCTTCCCCATCCAGCACGGCTCCCAGCACGTCCACAGCATCTTCTGCCCCCTCATGTCCTTCAGACAGGGCGCCTGCGTCGGTAGGTCACTGCACTCTCCGTCGTACCGGAACGCTGAAGCTCATTGCTGGTTGGTAAGGAGGTGGTTTTTCTCCAAGGGGGTTAACGCGCATGGAATCTGTTGAGGAGACGCATTGTGGGGTTGGCAGGTGTTTCCTTTGTGGTTGCTTGTTAACGTCAACGACATTTTGAAACATCGGTCGAGTGATGAAACCCCACAAAATACGTTGACATCGTTTCTTAGCGTGGCCAAAAGCAAAACAATTTCTATTGATGCATTCACAAACAAGTAATGAATTCTAACCCATCGATGTAATAATCGTCAGGTTAGTAGTTGTGCTGAACTCCACCTGTCTCGTGTGACACAGTGACGGGCAGCGAGGACACCTGCGTCTACTTTTTCGACGTGGAGCGCAACACCAAGGCCATCGTGAACAAGCTGCAGGGCCACGGAGGCCCCGTGCTGGACGTCAGCTTCAACTGCGACGAGAGCCTGCTGGCGTCGGCCGACTCCACCGGCATGGTCATCATCTGGAGGCGGGAGCAGAAGTGACAGGCCGCACCCCCCCCCCCCGCCCCCTGCAGTCACACGTCCACGCAGGCTCTGACCTGATGGCGGCGGGCTTCAGTGAACGCTCAGCAGAGCGGCGCACGCTGTTGTTGTGAAGGAGATGGTCTTTTTTTTTTATCTTTCTTTTTTTTCTTTTTTTTTTAATGGTCTTTTAAAGGAAATGGAAACACTAATGCGAGGCTCATATGGGCGCCAGATTTTTAACATAAATAAAGGGAGGTCGCAGCTCCCATCTACATGTGAATCTTAATCTCCCGCAGAACGCGCAGAATACGAATTAAAAAAAAACGGAAACCCAATATCGAACACATTCCTCTCTGGCATAGACGTGGTTCCATCAGTAGTTATTGGTCAGCCTTATCAAGTGCTTTGTTCTCTTTCTGTTGTGTTGCTTGTGCAGCTGCCTGTGGGCCAGGCCCTGTCTGCTGGTCCAGTGAGATGTGCATGGCATTACATCCACGACCATGTCTGTACTGGCGCTTCAAATGCACCATCACTCAACAATGTGTGTCTGTGTCTTTGCACTCGCTTGTTTAACGTCACGGTAATTAGATTAATATAATTTATTTAATGCACACATGATGAATAAATAAACTACTGAAACTTCCTGTAACTTGGTAGTGGTCATTTCACTTTTCATAATATATATATAATATATATATATATATATATATATATATATATTTAGAGAGAGAGAGATAAGTATTTAATGACCTGCTCTTCCAGATCGCCACCATCACAAGTCATGTAATGGCGTTTGCATTTATTTTGCTAGGAAGTGGTTCACATGGTATGCAACTCAATGATATTATAGTATAGTATATATTATAGTATAAAGACAGGGCCAATTCATGAAAGATTGGCACTGACCATTTTTAGGGCAGGTAGTTCTTGACAATGTACTGTATAAACGTTTTGAGTTTCTGCCAGAGTGTTTAAATGGTGATGGTTTGAAAACAACATAAGCCAAAATATTAAGAAGGCCCACCTTCACTAAAGCAGCATTTCACATTTCAAATCGAAATCCGACACGTAAAATGTACATCAAATCAGTCTTGTTATCTCTTTTAGCAACAAAAAATGGATACACCAGTCTAGTTGGACTGATATCCTGAAGATATCCTTCAGACTTGTGTTGTGAAGCTTATTTTACTGATGGACACACATTTGTATAACAATGACCAATACACAAGGCCTAAATTGTTGCATCGGGCTTATTTTTAAGAGGTTACTTTGTTGGTCTAAAGTGGTGCTGTTGTTGGTCTGAAGTGAGGACTTGAAGATCCTCACACAGGGGCTTTACACTCCACAGATGTATAAGCTTCAAAACAGAGCTTAAAGGCTAATGCAGTGTGTAAGGCATACACTGGAGCATCACTGAGCTGCGTTCTTCATAAAGGTGCTTTATGAAAAAAAAAAGCGTATTATTCCTAGTAGAACTTTACAGCAAATTCTACGATAATCTCAGTACTGCTGTATCTCGGAATTTAATCTATTTATGAAATTCATAGTTAATTGTTGTCATTTACTGCAATACAATATTATAGTGAAATAATCTGGGGGTGACGGTGCAGAGCCTGGGCCTGAAACCTACACCTGCAAGGGGTGGAGTTACGCCTTGATTCGTGTTTTATTTCAAAGACTCCTTTGCCGAGTTTGTGTTCTCCATTGATGGGCTTACATCTCCCCACCTCAACCTGAGTGTTAAAAACAAATATGAGGCAAAGGAAAGCAAAACGCCACGTTCTCCCAGATCAGAGCTAGTCCGTCGCCTTTAGATATTAAATTAAAGTCTGGTTTGTGTAACAGAGATGTGGCTTGCTCTTAACATCAGTGTGTGTGTTTTCCTTTCCCATTGGGTTGTCTTTTGAGGGGTCCATGTATTTAAAACACCTCACCAAGCCCAAGCCCGAAACAAAAAAAGCATCAAAAGTAGAGTCTTTATTAATGAGTGGGCAAAAGAACCTACTCAGTTTAACTGTACAGATACATAATATTGTCTTGCGAAGGAATGCCAGACACAAAAACCATGGACCTCATTTCACTTTGAACCTCCTAGCCTTTCCAACAGATATACAATTTGATCTCCATTCTCAGATCTATGAAATGCAGTTAAATGCATGCTAATACAGTATGTTGTGCAAGTGTACACATTTAGAAAACCTACTGCACAAATATGCATGTATGCCTGACATGGTTCAGACATTTTCATTACATAAATCTTCACTTGGAGAGCCAACTTGGTCAAAGCCTGTTTCTGTGCACCCACCCAACGAACTGTTATCCACGCTTTCAAATGAAACCATTTGAATTAAAGACAAATATAATAGCCATAGAGACATATGGCCATCGTGAAACCTGGCACTTTTTAAATATTAATACTACTTTGAAGGGGATCTTTTGCAACAAAAAAAATCCATTTGAATTATTTAACAATATTTAAAGAAAATGTCACATATCATTATCAAAGTTTCATTAAAATCATTGACCTTTGCTTAGAATGTGCAGGTTGGACTATTCCATTTCCTCAGCTCATCATCATTCATTTGTACAATATTTTCAGCATTGCATCCCACATAACATATCATATCGTCCACTGCAGCATTTGAATGGATTCAATATCTAGAAGAAAAATGTTGTATCTTTAGGCCAACAAAATAAAGTTACTTTTAAAATGGCATTTTATGGAACCATTTGTTCCATCTTCAGTATTTTACCATCATCTCTTTCAATCTCGTTCTCTTGCTTTCCCCTCTTTCCATTTAACCTCTTTCACACACTCATTTAATCTATGCTCTCTCTCTCACACACACACACACCCACACACACACACACACACACACACACGCACACACGCACACGCAAACACGCACACGTGCACACACACACACAAACAAATATCATAGAAAAAAGAGCCGAAATATATTAATCCCTACAGTCTGTACAATATTAAATCAAGTCATATTTCAAAATAGTGTCATCTGCTCAACATGTATAGTTTACAAACAAAGGAAAACAGGCATTTTTTTTATAGTACAAATAATCCTGACACTCCCGGAATGAAGAAATCAAGCATGTTAGGGCTTTGGGCTCGTAACAGCTTTGCAAATGTTTCCAAGAAGGTCTTTTCCACTGCCTATTTTGTGGTTTCCTCTGAATCCTATGAAAAAGGCGTTAAGGGTTAATATTAAAGAATCCATTCATTATTCTGTGTTATTGTATGTTGTGTTTCCCCATCTGGAAACACATTAAAAGAACATTCTCCATTGAAAGTCCACTGACTTTCAGTCCGAAGATTTTCAGTCCGCTGTGTATTTGCTTCTGTGGCTCAGGCCCACAAGAGATGCCTAACTATACAACATGACCCTCTGAAATAAGGCAACATTATATTAAATGGTGTCTGTCATACTGGCTTGGTATTGATGATTGTTGTTCATTGATCTTTCATACATATTTGTCATACGGTCCATGAAACACAATTTGCTTGTTTAATTTTTTCTGTTTCCCTCTTTGCAAACTCTTTTTTCATACATCCGAAAACACAATCTTGTCAAGTCATCTCAGTGAAATCTCGGCATTCTTAATCAAAATTAAGAAAACAGACGTTGACATTTTATCAAGGTGCATCGCATTAACTCCCTAGGGTCCTCTCAAATATAACTTATTTTAACTCGTACATTTTGACTTTTTTTTTTGGTTAATGTATTTTTTATTTGAGTGAATTCTTATTTTGTTGTTGTTGTATTTGATCTTGAATATGCGCCTGCCCTGCTCTCCTCATCACATGATGCAGTAGGCCTCATCCTGAGGCAGGTTTTGTTTAGTCCTCCAGTAGGTGGGCAGGTGGGCTCTCAGCACCTTCCTCAGGTCCTCGTTGAGCAGGATGCAGAAGATGGGGTTGACGCCGGCCTGGGCGAAGCTCATCCACACCGTGATGGAGAGGTACCTGTGTGGGATGGCCCAGGACGTGACAAACACTCTCCAAAAGCAGGCCACGATGTAGGGAGCCCAGAGCACCAGGAACAGCAAGGTGATGGTGTAGAACATCCTGCCCAGCCTTCTCTCTGACCTCACTTCCTCCATCCCCAGCAGGCGTCGGTGTTGATTGTGTAAATTCTGCCTGATACCCAGCAGGGTGGGCGGCATGGGACCTCTGCCGAACCCTGCGATCCAGTTAGCTGCGGCCTGACCGGTGGCTCCGGGACCGTGGAAGGTCCAGTTCTGGCTGATGGCCGGCACCAGCTGAACGGGTTTCATCTTGCGGTGCCTGTACTCAAAGAGCAGCAGCTTGGCGTAGAAGCCGTGCGTGGCCAGGACCACCACGGCCAGCATCAGCATGAAGCCCAGGGTGTCGTTGGTCTTCAGGTAGCGGTGCTCGAAGATGCACTGGTCCTCGTCCTGGATGAACTTGTACGTCCCCACGTCGAACACGGGCGGGAAGGCCATGGCGATGGCCAGCGTCCAAACCATGCAAATGATGGCCGCACAGGTCCAGATGGTCATGCGCTTGGCGTAGAATCGGTGGTGGGCAATGGCCAGGTAGCGAGTCACAGCGACACAGAACAGCATGAAGGCGGCGTGAAAGCAAAACAACACGGCCATGAATGCCACCACTTTACAACTCAAGGCACTGTAGGTCCACGCCGAGCTGTGGCGGACCGACACCAGGACGAAGGGGAAGCAGGCGGCGGAGCGGACGGCGTCGGCCAGGCACAGGTCCAAGAGGAAGAAGTAGGGGGCCTTGTGGAGCGCCCTGTCTCGCAGGACCAGCAGGGACACCAGGAGGTTCCCCGCCAGGCTGACGCAGATGATCAAACCCAAGAAGATCAGCTTAAAGTAGGCCGAGACGTCCGAGGCCGAGATTCCTCCGCCGCCGCTGCCGCCGCTGCTGGTGCTGCTGCCGCTGCTGCCGCCCTTAGCCAGTCCACTCTGGGAGGCCAGCACCGCCAGAAGACTACCGGGGCCGTCTATGGCAAAACTCTGGTTAGCCATTGTACCCGGCACACCACCGGAGCTGCAGTAGTGAGGAAGAGCCCCTATTAAACACCACCGGTCCTCCTTACAGCTGCTGGCTCTCCCAAGGCTCTCTCTCTCTCCTTCTCTCTCTTTCTCTCACTCACTCTCTCTCTCTCTCTCTCTCACTCTCTCTCTCTCTCTCTCTCTCTCTCTCTCTCTCTCTCTCTCTCTCTCTCTCACTCTCTCTCACTCTCACTCTCTGTCTTCTCGCAAGGTGGGGCTGGGAAGAGCTACTCTATGCACAGACTCATGGTTCCTCTATGGCCAGGACCTTACCACCTGTGAAGATCGGAGACAGAGAAAACAGAAGATTACAAAGGTTTCCCCCCCCTCCTTGAAGCGTAGAACAAGTGGTCGGACATGTTGACTATGGCTCTAATAGAATTAGGAGGGGGGGGGAGGCAGCCATGCCATGGCTACAGAGAACATTGTGGAGGCTATAGGCAACATCGAGAAGCGCTCTGCCTCCCTGTTCCCTCTATGACTCGGATCAGATCAGCAGCTCTACAGCATGCCAACTCCTTGGCTCTCACAGTAATTACCTTGCCCGTTGCTAAGATACACCAGCTCACATACTTTGTGCAAGTGTGGGTGTTTGAGTGAATGCATGGGGGTGTACAGGGGGCTGGAACAGACAGTGCACAGCCAACACAAGGCCTCATGGCCAGGAGACACTCGTGTTGGAAAGGAGACGAACAACACCGGGGTTAACCGCTGTCTATTAGTCTGTTTGAATCCCAGCAGAGCTGTTGATTATCCATGGGAATAGATGGTTCAACATTTTTCTAGACCAACATACCATGATTTCTTTTCACAAAAGGTGATCATTCTAATACACATCCCAGCACAGCCTTCACGTCTTCACAGAAGAAAGGAATCTCAGAAATCTCAACCGGGCTGTCTTCTGTCAATGTAGGAAATAATATACAGATCTAACGTGAACACGTATTCTCATCAGCCAAATACATCAGTGTGAGGCCTGGTAGGCCCTCAACAACATAGCATTGTGAAGCACATAAACAGGTGTCACTGTAATCGTACAGTCTAGTTTACTCTTCTTTTATATTGTATGTATGCTTACGTGTGTGCGTGTGTTCGCGTGCGCGCGTGTGCGTGCGTGTATCTTAAATGTTAAATGGGAGTACCTACCTCTCATCCCTTCATTTGATGAAATGAATGGTTTAAACAGTAACGAAGGATCCACAACGCCTCGTCTCGATGTTTGTCGAATTAAGAGAAAAGCTGTGTTTTAGCCTCATGCTCTTGGTGTGCTGTCAAGCCAAAACAACACCTGTTATCCATAAATCCTTCACGGCACAGGGCTATACTAAACCTAATGCATTACAGGGCTATCTGATCATCAACAGCTGATAATGGAAACAAAGATATCCAGGTTATGGATGCTATAGGTCTCTGTGAAGGTAGACGAATATTCACAGCCACCCTTTTTCAGTTTCAGATAGCGAAGGAGGATGTGTTCATTTTGTCCCCGTGTAACATCCTCTGATGATAAAACCGATTTCATGTAGCATCACGTCGAAGATGGATATCCAGATCAAGAATAAAACCGACGATAACTGGAACATACGCGGAAAAAAATGTTTTGTTCATATATCCAAATGATGTCAGATTTTCAATGCTTATTATAACCCACCCACAAACGTTATGAAAAAAGATCGCGCATCCTCTTCATGGATATGGTCTTGGTAGACTAATGACAATAGAACAATTCGTTTAGAGACACAATGTCCTCGGTCAATAGATGTTTTTTCATATTTCACACCGAAGGCAATTTATGTAAGCGGAACAGTAATGTGCAGTCTTTGTTTTGCTTTCCAGCGAAGGTAGACAAAAGCTTAATAGTCCATCATGAAAATGTCCATCACAAAAAAGGAATGAATTCACACGAAATCCGGACTTGTCACTTGCAGTTCGTTTGACGAACCCATCAAAAAATCTAGATAAAATCAAACATAATAATGGCCAGATTTGGCGAATTATTTTTGAATAATCCCAATTATGGCTGCTTGCAAGGGAGCAGCTCGCACATTCGCGGAATATGTCGGTTCTGTTCGGAGACAGAAGTGCTGGGGCCGGGGGTGGGTGGGGGTGGTTGGGGTGCTGGGGGGTGGGTGGGGGGTAGATAGCGATAATAAAAGCGCAAAAAAGAGAGCACCGTTCACTGGTCCTCTGGCCACGGGGTTTTAAGTGTGAAATATCACCTTAAGTTGCAATAACACACACGCACACATTGACGCACGCACACACGTAAACAAATGCAAACCGTTAACACGTTAACGGTTTGCAACGTAATTTAGTCTAATGTGAAACAGTTCACCAAGCATATAGGATTAGACGGTGTTTGATAGAAGTATATTTGATTGCAATAGGTTGATCACAAAAATTCTAAATCCTGCAAAAAAAGCAAAACGTGTCCATAAAAAAATCTCACGGGCAGTTTTGCGTGCTGACATCACCATCATCATCATCATCATCATCCTCATCATCATCGTCAGTACATTCGCAAATAGCATGTGACATCCTACAGTCAACCGTGTAACATTTTCAGGGGCTTTCCTGGGGAATCCTCCAAACACTGAACTCAGTTTACGCTAACTCTGTGACCCGTAATATAACACTGTGGCTTCAGTGCAATGTGTGACCTTTGGCTGATATGTTGAACACTCGTGTTGTTTCTATTTAGTGTGACGACATCACTGCACTGTGCCACGCTGACTCTAGCGTCAGGAGTGGCTGAGTGCTAGGAGAAGCCATTCAATTCAAAGTGTCGTTTAATTTAACTGTGATTTAGTCTACACAGGGTTGTTGTTTTTTTTACAATTCCACTGCCATGTATTATGGTTGGTGTGCGCAGCTGGTATCAGTGAAATAATAACAGCGGCAGGTGGATGGATATAAGCTATGCAGAATTGACTTTGCCATAACTACATTCAGAAGAAACACACTAATTTGGTGTAATTGATGCAGGAGTTTCCATTGTCCCTATGGGAATTAATTTCAGAATTATAGAGACAAACAAAGGAAGACATAAGAGACCAAATCAAAGTTATTTATACCTTTAATATTCTTTGGAGTACTATCATGCAAAACAAAAATATGTATGTTAAAGAGATCTGGATTTTGCACAGTAGAAGGAAGTTGCGAAATATTTCTGACATCATTCTGATAAACAAAGGCAGGTAAAGTGAAGTGACGTGTGCGGTTGTGCGATCAACTTCAAGTTATTGGTGATGACTTGTGCAACAACGTGTGTTTCGATCGATGGACATATATTTACGAGTGACACAAATTTTGGACTTGCAATTTCATATGACAACCACAACATTTTGTTACAGTGTCTTTTTTTCTTCTTCTGATCAGTGTCTACTTTAGAGTGAACATTTTTAATATCACAATGCTACATATAATGCTCTGGTATCACTGCATAGTCTGTGTGGATAACATAAGTTGTGTTGGAACCACCCCAACATATCAAACATAAATAACGTGATTGTCGTTTTGCATTCACGAGAACATCTCGTGTTTTCTTCTGTTTACTGACACACCGTACACATCTAGACATTCACACCCGTGCACCTCAAAAAACACCATCGCACACAGCCACACGTGCTCACTTAGGAATCATGACAACAAAAACAGAAACTCAAAGTCGCTCCACTAAAGAAGCGCTAATCTGATGTAATCAGAAAGAAGAGGGCGGTCAAAGCGAGTCCCACAAAGAACAGCGAGCTGGGGTCCCTCAGCACCACAGTGAAACACGCCGCGCCGCACAGGAAGACCACGCTGAGCCTCAAGTTCCCCCCGGCGCCACACTCGGGACGCCATCTTAACAGCGCGGCGCTCGGCGAGGTGCGGGGCTGATGTTCTGCCGATGAGTCAGAGGATATTTGAGGAGCCTCCGCCGCCTCCGTCTTGCCTTGCGTGGCATCAAACGTGCGAACATCTGCTGCCGCCGAGACGTTGACTGCGGCTGCGTTTGATGTCGCGGCTTTTTGCTCTTCTCCCAGAAAGCCCCGACGCCCCGCTTTAGGAAGGCAGTGAGTCGACACACCGCTGGAATCCACGGACGGCGTGGTAACTGGCTGGCTGGGTCCGACAGCGGGGGAAGAGACAGCGCTGGGGGGAGACGCTGGAGCTGTGGGAGTAAACCACGTGTCTGCGCTCGCTAAATCAGTGGATTCGTCTTCTGGTTTTGTGCTCGTCTCTTTCAGGGTATCGAACGCGTCTCTGGATATCATATCGGGGTCAACCAGCGAGGGCTGCGTTGTGGTCGACTCAGAACCAGACGGATATAGCAAGTGGTTTTTTGCTGATGCACCAAATTGAAAGATAAATGGTCTGTCAGTATCAGTGTTTTGGTTTGTTAAGCTTTCTTCTCCGTTGGTCTTACCGATGTCTGAACTTGGCATTGCTTGTTGGACATTCTCGTCCTCCTCTAAGAATACAGCCGTGTCTCCTGATGTTGCTTGCTCTTCATCCACTTGACCGGCCTTTGTGCTTGGTTCTTTGCCAGAATGATCGTTTGAATGGCTTATCAAGACAGCCTGTGCCTCCCTTCTCTCCTGTTCTGTCTCCCTATCTATGCTTCGCAACTCCAACTGCGTCAACGTGCATGATTGTGCTTTATTGGCATTATTCTCTGTCTTTGTGGTCATCGATGTCTCCAAAAGGTCAAAATGGAGAATTTTGGAAGGTAGGTGCTCACGTGGCATTACAGATGCCGCAGGCAGCAGTGTGTTCGGTGTGGATGGAACATCTGAAATACCGGGATTGTGCAAGTTTGCCAATGGTGCCGTCTGCAATGTTTCTTCAGTCTTACAGTGTGTCAGCTTGCGGGGGCTACATTGAGATGGGCGCTCGCTGAGTTCTGAATCTGAATGTTTCACTTTTTCAAAGACCACATCTTTCTCTCCTCTTAAAAAAGTCCGCCCTTTGACCTTCTTATCCCCCATGGTTGTATGCAACATCTCCACTTCATCATTCTCACTACTAAAATGGATACCGGCCTCCATAATAGGTGGGGGAGTAACAGTGAATGCTTTAAGTTTATCAAGGGCAAAGCTGTCTTTTTCCTGCTCTACGCCTTCTGCCAAAGAGCCTGCGCTGGGGCTCGGTGAGCGTGGCTGAAAGGGGGTCGGGACGGGCTGCAGTGCGGAGCCGCTAATGGCTTCTTCTAAACGGCCTGAAATCTGGTTGACCAATTCACATGGGACTGAAGGTAAAACGCGTGACTCACTGGACTGAAGTGCCGTGCGGACTTGAGATAAAACATGCAATGGTTGGTCAGTCGTGTCGTGACAAGAGGTGCAAGGTGATTGGTTATGCATACTGGCATGATCACACTGTGCATCGTCAAGAGATTGGGGTTCTTGGTTGGGCAGCAGTGGGGAACCGAGTGGGTCATCTGCAGTCTGTGGAAGAACATTGTGAAATAACATTAACATCCATGACAGGGTATTGGTACCTTTTCGACCAACACATTAAATTACGCAGACTGCCGAAAAGCATTTTAATGCAGAAATGCTTTTCTCAAGAGTACATGCTGACATAGTGAAACTGAGAGTGAATACAAACAACGCAATACAAATAGGACAATTGTTGCAGGATAATAACATAAAAAAACATCTGTAAACTGCTAGCTAGCAAATGCTGTAAACATTTGTTTTCCAAATATTGCACTACTAATGTGAATTCATACCAACGCGTAACTATTGACGACGATTAAGTTTAAGATTAACTGTAACTACCCCATTTTTGTAATCCATCTTTTCACAGTAGATTCAAGTGTGATTCACGTGTGTATAGAAAATACATTTACATGAGCTGTGAACATGCTGCCTGACATGTGGCAATCCTACATTATAGCTGCTGAACAGCTGGCTCTCTCACTGTTAGGATTAGGATTGGATCAGACACTACAGTTATCAGCACTTTCATGTCTTCATTTTGTTATTCCACCCCATTTATCTTTTTTTTCCCATAACACACAATATGTACAATACGTACATGCACACTAGACTTTTCTGCATACAAACATATCAAACAAAGCAGCTATGAGTTTATGCCAATAAATTCATAATTCATGATTCATAGATTCATGATTTATGATTCATAGATTCATGATTCAGTTAGTGGTCAGTGGACAACCAGATTTTTGGGGAACATATTTGACACTTTATTGTTACCATGTAACACAAAATTCAAATCAACCAATATTAACATTTATATTGCATAAAATGAACATTAATATTAACAGGAACACAGGGAACACTAAGTACTGTTGTTGAGCTCCATACTGATACAATACATCAAAAAACAAGAACAATGCACCATGACCATACCACTGAGTACAATGGACCAAAGGAGACGACACAATACGCATGCTAGTGTGAATACATTCACAGGCTAGCAGTCCCAGTGTACCACGAGACTCCCATGCTGTGGCTAACAGTAAGGTATTACCTAAACATCTGCGGAAGCTTCTATGAGCTGTGGATAATACAAACAACCCAAACGTTACGGAAACGAACATTGGTTAGGTCCATGAAATGTACTGTGAATTAATGACTGAATGAATTAATGAATTACTTACCCGATCAGCTGAATTAAAGTCAGATTGTATCAACGTTCAGAAAGCATCCCACCACTGCCTTATTGACAGGTGTGTTGCAAATAATCTTCCAAACATAAAGTGCTAATTTTGACATTTCCACAATTTGTTCAAAGAAATATGAAATCACTCGGTGCACCTGGACTCCTGGATGTTCTTATGAAACATATTTGTGAAAGGTGTGCATTCTATTCTTACCTCTAAGTCGATCTCTGGATGAATGATGATTGGGCAAACAGGCAGAGGCCTAACAGGCACTGGGTGGGAAAAGGAAGGCAGATCCTCTGCAAATATGAAAAGCACAAAAAATAGGGATATAAAAAAAAATCTGCATTGATTATTCATCATACCACACTTAATCATATTGCATCATTGTGCATGTATGTTATGCTACTTGTCATTATGTTTATGATGCCTATGAAGCATGCATTAGGCATTAATTATTGTAATGCAATTTGGCAACTGCTACATTAAATTGACTTAATTTAATCAAATTTAATTCAATTAATTAAAGTAGATTATTGCAGATCAATTCAATCTGCAATATACCTTCATCCATACGTTGTTCTCCATCATTCTCCACACTGAAAAAAATGTAATATTCTGGTTATCAGAATATAAATCAAAGCAGAACCTCTGAACAAAGTGCAAAATACAATGTATTATGTATTGTGGGCTACGTATATCAATCTACAAAATACAGAGGCCTGTGAAATGACAACCATTCAGTATATTTGCTTTGCTTTCTTGTCGAAACAAGTTAGTTAGCCTTGTTTCGCAATCTCAAGTTGTGTTGTGATAAAATAGTATTGTCCTTATTCGTTGCGCTCATAACCTTTATCACAACACAATATGAATATCATTTCTGAATATTACATCCTGGACAGGCCTTCTGTAAAAGTGTGGCGTCCTTTGCACATTTCTGTTATTGTGTGCAATTTATCAGCAGCATTAAACTCTGTGGTCTGCAGGCGTACAGTTTGTAGGCTTCAACACAGGCATTTTGATCACTGGGGGCGCTGTGGGATAAGAAGCATATGTGACTATGAATATGAAATATATGTATCTGATAGATACTTTTAATAACCTTATTTACCAAAAGAGCATTCCTTTAAGGGATCTGAGGTGCTGTGTGAAGCCCGACTGCACAAGGACTTACAAATGGAGTTAACCCTAACTCACAATATAGCCATGTAATTAACCAAAGGCTCAGTAGAGGATGGTGCATAGAATATTTACATAAATGCTTATAGTTATTGTTTTTTTAATACTGATAGTTATGGCAATCTCTCCAGTGTGTTGATATTGGAGCAAAGGAACTTCAAACGTTGCCTGAGACATGCCATGACAATCATGTGACAAGAGCAACACAAATAGAATATCCCTTAATATCCCTGCTGATGCACCCTAAATATACAATACACTATGTTGTGTGCATAGTGATGTACATTTCATTATAATAAAAGGCCTACTGAAGATGGTGTATTACTTCATACATGTGATTCATATCCATGTTGGATTGTTTGATTTTGTTTGTACACATGACTCTGCACTATGCCATTCCATGACACAAGATCGGTTTTATACTTTACACACCCTGACCTTCTGTGGAAGTTGGGTCATGTCATTTGAACTGATACACTCCCTTCTGTTCACGAGCTAGTAGCTACACTATAGCAGGGCCTTCCATGCTCTCATTATCTCATGCTAGTATGGTGTGAGTAGAACAATAAGAATAGTGCATTCTAATGTTGCCCTGTTGAATTAACTGCAGAACACACAGAGCCGTGTGTATAATAGGCTGATCTTACCCATTGAAACGGCATTTGCCTGAAGTCAGGCTTGGTTCCTCTATCAAAGCTACTGGTAGAAAAGGTCAGAGGTAAAGGCTTAACACGGGCACACGTCAAGTATGAAAACGACACCTGCCCTTTGCCTATTTTGATCATGTGCAGCACACCACTGGCTTGCGTGCAGGGGTTGTGTACCACGTTCAACATCACCACCATTCTTTTGAAGGCTTTATAGCTTTGGTGTTTATGCATTTTGCCAGCAGCACAGTCAATAAATGTGGATCTAGGAGTTATTTTGTACAGTTAAACATTTACAATGGACATCAAGGCTTTGGCAAATTGGGTCTGACTAGATCCCTGGACTATTCTGTTAGCGCAAAAGCTTACGTTCAGTACTCGTGCTCCAAATTAGACTAACACTTCATGGCCAAATTTGGTCCCTTTTCTGAGCTTATAATGCCATTTTATGCATATAATTAAATACATCATATGACACTACTTCAGCACGAAGCTTATTTGAGGGAGATGTTGGGTATCCAATGATTGTGTTGCCAACTTGAAACAACATTGATGTGCGTGGCCAGGAAATTCTTCAAAGCATTAGAACAATTGGTTTTCCCTTTACTTCTTCTCAGTAGGGAACAAAAGGCTTGATATTATATTATTGATATTTACCTGTGAAACGTTCGGGCTTTCAGGATCCCTCGTATTTCTTGTCTTTTGTTAGAGTTTACTTGAGTTAATTTATCTTCGTAAGACACTAAGAGGGTCACCACATAATTCATGTGTGAGTTGTTGGCCCAGAAGTCCCCATCAGAGGTTTCATAGCGAACCACAAACTCAATGCGGGAACCATGGGTGTCATACGGTGGTGCAAAGGATAACTTGAAGCAAAACGCATCAGTCTCTCCATCATTTGACCCCTCGACATATTGAGCTGGGTGATCGAAGTAGGTGGCCCAGTGGTCCATGGTGGACCTGACATAAACCGCTTTATGGTAAGAGATGTTGAGCACTCGTACGAGCCCACTGAAGGCGAGGGGCTCGCTCTCTATGGGAGACAGCAATTCAACTTCCACCTTGTTTGTTTTAACAGCCTCTACCAGGGCACTTCTCGTTAACACGTGGAATTCTGTGTTTATACCGTAGATGGGCTCTTTTGAATGCGAATAGTCGGCTTCAAAACTTGAGTCATCTTCTTCATCAGAACCGAAGGCAACAAATTCCCTCACATCGACCAGATTTCCACCTGTTGTGTCAGCGAACGACACCCTTCTCCTGGCTGCAGGCAGAGACAAATGTATACGCATATACTCAGCAGCCTCATCATATATCGATTGGCCTCGCTTTCTGGGGATAGGAGAGCATCTTGGGATGATATGAACTTCCCCGCGGCCATCATCTTCGTCGTCCTCGTCGTCATCATCATCATAGTCCACTGGGCACGTAGGGCTACCGTATCCGTCTTCGGCTGATTTACCGGCTTTCACTGTGGTAAAAAGACCACCTTGACTTGGTATCGTTAAGAAGGACATTATGCATTCGTTATATGGTCTATAGGATCCGAAAACTATAAAATGAATGACATTTGCTCAGCGGTATCCTGTGTGTGTCTCCAGTCCAACGTGTCTCAGAATATGTGATGGTGGTAATGTTAATCATGGATGGTCCCCCCTGGTATAAACGACTATAACGTGTATCGCGCAGTTAGGCAGCTGTAGCGAGGGGAGCAGCCTAATTTTAGCCGTGACCTACCGTCACTTCATGCCCCAAATGTGTCGTTTAGCTTGGTATAATCCTGCGACACCCTGAGTTTTGTTTGGTTCGGACAGAGAACACGCCCACTCTAAGTACACTCACAAAGCAACTGTAGGCCTATAAAGGTATTAAAATGACTGCATCTGTGGTCTACAGCGGATATGGTTGAACCCCATTTGGGTGGTTTCGCAACAAACTCTAAAGTTCAATGGTTCGTTCCTGCGTGCAGCAGCTCTCCGCAGGAGACCAATCGATCAATTTGCATCTAGGACTACAAGTTGGTCATTTTGTAAAATATGTAAATAGGCTCTGATGTCCGTTCTTTATTCATTAACATAAAAAACCCACAGAAATGAATAACAATAACGTAGTCTACTGCACTATACATAATAAACACCCAATTAAGTTATGTTTTGGAACAATTTGCCCATGATAGCGTGTATAGAGTATACCCTGCATATAATTAGATCTGCCTGTCTGTCTTTTACATTTTGGAAAATGGACCCCATGGATGTGTCAAAGACGTTTTAAATTATATCGTTAGAACTATGAGTTAATAACTTTTAATGGTTGTTATTTCTACATATAATTAACCCCGTCGAGATAGCTCTGTAATCCTTAAAGAATTAAAAGTACTGGTAGAGGCCAGTAGACGCTATACGAGCGCTGTTCTGATAGGCTGATAGAAAGCATGTAAACAACCCCCTCACAATGATTGGCTGGGAGATTTTAGCGCGGTGTGCTGTAACCAATTGGAGAAATGTTTTTCTGTCACATCGACGAACTGTGGTAGTAAGCGAAGGAAGAAGGCAAATATAAACAAATACGAAGAGTTTGTATTTCATCAACAACATATATGCATGTCGTGGATATAATCGGGCGTTATTCTAAGTCTACCGTGGTTTTTTAAGAAAATTATCATTCGTATTTTTGATGGTGCAAGAAGTGGATAGCGTGAGCTAACGTTAGCCAGTTGTAACAACATTAGCCGAAGCTAGCACGTTCGCACGCAAGGCCGCGGACCAAATGAGACAACTGCTTCCTGTACCACCTTTGTGAAACATGTCCTTTGGAAGGTTTGATACACATTTCATTTTTATGAGGAGAATAAGTGATAACCGTATTATATTTTAGAAACTACTATTTTTGTCCAGCTGGCAGGGGCATCGCTAGTTTAAGATATAACCAGCAAACATGAGTGACTCTGTGGGGTGCAAACAGTCGGAGGATTCTGCACCAAGAAAACGATGCCCGCAACCCGAGCAGGATGAGAGTTGCCCTACTCCTTGTAAGTCTACCAAAGTAACCGACACATCAAACGAAAAACCATCAACTTCCCAAAGTTGTGCAAGCAAAGAATTAGAACGTAAAGAAACTACCGGTAATGCGGCTGCGATTACGGTAGGCCAAGGAGAACCTTCTTCTGCAAAACCAGACCAGACGGAGATAAACACGAGTGGTACCGTTGAAGCACATTCGTCAGACCTTTCGGGGTCCACAAACGCACAAGGAGATGCCGGAGGACAGGAGTGTCCTCCTTCAACTTCCATGGACCAATCAGATGACTCGGCGGCTATCGCGGCTGCTGAAGCACTAGCCAGTCTAACTGCAGGCGCTGGAGAGGACAGTAAAAAAACCTCATCATCCAACAAAATGAAACGAGACGAAAGGGAGAGTAAAGCAAAACATGGTGTCCGGGACTCCTTGAAGCAAAGCTTAAAAACGCTGGCAGCTGCAGCAGACAGCTCCACCTCTGTGCACAGTGTCGCCAGAGGGGAGGTGGAAGACATCCCGGACACAGAAGAGGAAGACCCCGGCACGACACCGGCCTCCTCCTCCACGCCCAGCTCCTCGTTCCCCTCCGACAACGAGGACGAGGAAGAGGACGGCGAGTGCGCCATAGTCTCCGTCAAGATGGCCCCTGAGATCCGGCAGTCCGTGTCTCTGCTGGCGCAGGTGCAGATGAGGCTGGAGGCCCTGGAGAAGAAGAGTGTCCGCCTCCATCAGCGCCTGGACATGAAGATGAATCGGCAGCGCCGGCCACATCTGGACCAGCGCCGGACCATCACACAGTCCATCCCGGGCTTCTGGGTCACCGCTGTATCCTTTTCACACACGACGACAACAATAGCCTGCTGCTTATTCTCATGTCCTGTTTTTAGTACGTGCTTGAGTGCACGCGTGTGGTTTGTGTGTGCGTGTGTGTTTCTGTTATGGGTTTGAGGTGAATGTGTTTGTCTGTGTGTGTGTGTGTGTTCATTTCCTTTACTTGCATTTGTCAGCTTTTGAACCACCCGCATCTCTCCGCTCACATTGATGAGACAGATGAGGACGCACTCAGTTACATGATCGACCTTGAGGTGAATCAACTTGACTTGTCTATTGCCCAAAATGCCTCATGGCTTTGAAGCACCTAGTTGTTGTTGTTTTTTTTTTTTAACTTTTCTCATTTTCGTCTTCATTTCTCCTCAGATCGAGTCTTTCAAGAACAGCAAGTTGGGCTCCAGGATCCGTTTCCACTTCAGACGGAACCCTTACTTCCAGAACAACATCATCATGAAGGAGGTCCATCTCGGGATGGGAGGTGCGCACTGCTCCTGAATAACGGCTCAAATTTCTGATCTTTTTTTTTCCACGGAGAGTTCTAAAGTGGTTGCCGTTCCCCGTCAGGATCCCCCGTGTCTTTTTCCAACCCCATCCTTTGGCACCGCGGGCAGAACCTGACGGTGCACAGCGAACCCAGGAAGTCGCCGCGCGGCGTCTACCAGACCTTCTTCAGCTGGTTCAGTGACCATAGCAACCCGGGCCGAGATGACATAGCGCAGGTTAGCGCTGAATGCATTCCCGCCTCCACAAAGCTGCCGGCCCCGGCGCAGAACACTTAGACTGTGGTGGAGTTCTGTAGTTCACTGGGTCGACCATCAGCAGGGTTTTCCTGATCATTCACAATCCGCCAAAGTATATATTTCCCAATAATAGGACAACCCGGCTTATATCACCAATTACCGACATTGATTAGATGTTTGTTACTTTCTCCTACAATGTTATCGGGTTTTTATTGACCTGATCAGCTGAAATTAAAATATCTTGCTGTGGTGATTTGCACGTGTTATTTTTGCGGTGCAAAGAAAGCATCTGGTCGATGTCCCATTTGACTGTCGTCGTTAATGTGGGGTATGTTGTGGAACAAATTAAGTACACTTCATTTCTTATTCATTACATTCGTTGCACCACGGTGTACATAGACACTGAGGATGTCAATGTAGCACAGGAAGTGTGTCACTAACCGTGTAATGAATATGAAAGGTAGTACCGGTAACCAATCTATGTGTTACCATGTATTTTTGGGGGGGGTTGAACATAACAGACCTTTCTGCTATTGTCCAGATACTTAAGGATGACCTTTACCGGGACCCTCTGAGGTACTACCTGACCCCCCTGTGGGAACCGCGGGAGAACGGCAGGTAAGCGCAGCTCAAGGTCTGGTCAAGGTCTAAGAGACCGCATGGACCACCATAGGGGCTCCAGGAATATCACATTGTGTATTGTTGTTGTTATGTATTGATGTGTTTCTTGACATTGGAACTCTAAAAGGTGAATTCCACTCTGGAGTTTGTCCACACAAACACGGGTCTACCACTCTCCCGTACTTCCAGTTTTGGTGGTTGGCACTCCCTGACCAAAGTCAAAGAGGATCTCTGCATCATGTTGAGCAATACCTGCAGCAAAGCTCTTCCTGTTGTTTCATCGAAAAGTTACGCATGGTATATTTCCAAAAGGGAGCAGATTATTTTGGTGATAGGGGTGTTCCCAGCTGAAAGGGTTCACGGGTTCTGGGTTCAAACCCACAAGGCACAGTCCACACTTGGGCATCCTTGGTAAAGATGCCCTGCCCCTTACATGCACACATTATCGGCATTATTGCTTCAACATCATAAGCAGCGGGCTTGCTGAGCCCACGGGGACGACGACGGTCAAACTGACCGCTGTCCTCCCCCAGCAGCGCCAGCGGCGGGAAGCCGGCCGACAACGGGAACGGGGACGACTGCGTGGTGATCTCCGACTCGGACGACGAGCAGGAGCAGAGCGACACCGGAGCGGGTCACAGCAGGGAGGAGGAGGACGAGGATGAGGATGATGATGATGGGGAGGAGGAGGAAGAGGAGGAGGAGGAGGAGGGAGAAGTGAAAGAACAAGGCCAAGGTTGGTAGCTTGCATTTTTGAGTCCCACTCTCTGGACTGCTCCAAACCCGCACCCTGGGTTAATCAAAGTGGACACGTGAATGTATTACTTGAATACATGGGGGTCATTTGAACCAAATATTATTTAATAATGCATTAGTGTGCTTTAACAGCTTCGAGATTTAACGGGATCGTTTGGGAGGAATGGAATATTAAACATGAAAAGGTTGTGAGTAGGCAGCTAAGTGCTAGTGGTTGGTTTCTGGTAAAAACTGTTGGAGGCTAAACTGAATAGACAGGCAATATCTCCTCCTCAGATGAGAGCGCGGAGGAGGAGGAGGAAGCAGAGATTGTGATTGACGGTAAGTCGTCCCCATCGCCCACGGTGCTGCCAAGGCATCCCTTAACGCAAAAACAGCGCAAGGTGGAACATTTCGGGGCTGAATTTAGTGTAGCCGCATTTCCGTTGTCAGGTCTCTTGCTGATGAGCGCACTCATCGTTTCGATGAGGATGAGGAGTCCAGGCCGGTCGTAGTGCCATCGTGTTGTTAAGTTGTCCCTGAATGACTCCCCAGACTCCCCTGAACCACGTCTGCCTCTCCCCAGGCTCCGACGACAGCGACCCGGAGCCCAGGGAAGAGGAGGAAGAGGAGTCCTTTGGTGATAAAGATGATGAAGATGTCTACGTGGAAGATGTAGAAGAGTCACCTGGGGACCCGAAGGCCAAAGTCCGGGAGGATGAGGATGATATTGACGTTGACGAGGAGGGTTACGAAGAAGACGGGAGTAAAGCTTGAAAGATTTTGAATTGTGAAAATTTCTTATGCATAGGAATCCAGCCGCTGTTTCATACCATGTTGCTTAGTGGTGTTTTGAATCCGGGCATACCATAATAAAAGTGAAATGGCAATACTCCCTTTGCTTTTCAAAGAAAATGTATTACAGGTCATAGCTTAATTCACACAGAAGCGTCAGACTTAATGAATCAACTTCCTCCGTTTGATTTTGTAGTCATGCAGATCAAACGTTATGTTCAATTCATTTTCTTCCATTAAACACTAACATAGTTTCCAGCAGAAGGCCTCAAATTCTTGGCGCTAAATTTTTTTAATTTTTAATTTGCTAAACAAAAATACTGCCAACGTTACTGGTTAACTGTTGATTCTGTTTCACAAGTGATTACTGACTGAAAAGTTAAAAGTGTAAATTGCTTTAGCATAATTTCAGATTGTGGCACCTTTTTCATGGCGAGTTCTGAACTAAAGTTTGTTCTCAGGGATGACCGTAGTGGTTCTATAGTAGAAAGTAGTAATTAGGTTGTTTTTTTTAAATCTAACTTGTAATGTTTGATGTGTAATATAAGTGTATTCTACTGTAGTAACTAGACACCAAGGACAATATTGTTAGCTACATCTTCCTTACACGAGAACTCATACTTCCTGGATCATGTTTTTAAAGACAAACATGTCCCTGCGGTCCATCAGTTGTGTTCGATGTTTGATTCTGTATTATTTAATCATCAATTTGTCTGTGGGAATACATATTTTGTACATCCTTCTGATTATAGTTAAGGAATTGAGTATATAGTTAGGTTTTAACCAAATAATCATGGCGCATGCTTTTGTAATTTTGTGGGGGGTTTTATTTGTGTTCATCTATACTTTAGGAACTATTTGTATTTATTTTACTTTTAACAGTATGACTGTTCAGGCCAAGACATAATTGATATACCGTACTCCAAATTCAGCCACTGGGTTTTCAGCCATTGACTTCATGCATGACTACAGTTTGATGCACTGTTAAAAACAGTTCAACATTTGTATTTACTTTTCCAAGTGATAGAGTTCCTGTAAATATTTTTTTCACAGTCTTTTTCACAGGCTGTTGACATGTTGTTTAAGCCATTACTAAATTTCTCAACTAATCTAGGATTTTACATAAAATTCATAATCAGAAAGTTATATTTTGTGTGCAGATTTTTTATAGAAAACTAGTTGGAAAAATGTATTTTTTTTTTGTTTGGTTTGCTTTTTAAGATATATGATGTCCACCTTTTGATCAGACCTAATAAATGGTGAATTGTTATACACATTTGGAGCATTTGACTTTCTCAAATTACTGCGAGGATTAGGTTCTGTATGGCGCTATTGTAACAAGAGGTATCATGCGCCAGGTATGTATTACACAGACGAAATGTCCGTACAGCAAAAGCCACAAGATGGCAGAATAGAGAATAGAATTTCCTCACCTCCGCTTGGTCGGGTGAGGTTTTGCACCTTAACACAAGAACATGATTTTTCCCTCTTTTTCCCCACTCCTTGAGTTACTGAGTAGACAGACCTAAAAGCCTGGCTGATAATTGAACCCGTTTAACTATTAAGTTATAAACTATGTGTGGCTGACAAGATTTGTTCTCAAGATATGTAACTTACCCCCAACATGTTTTTCTTTCAGAAACACCAGGGAACACCTTTAAGGTAATTACCGTTTACATTTGATCTTTGATATCATGTGTGTAGAAACATTTCATAACATTTTGCATCATAACTTAAAAAAGACTGATCGCCCCAGGGACGACATTTTTGGACAGGCCTAGACAAAGGAGCAGAGGCGCTGTTGCAATGGTACACTTAAACCCTCGATTCCCCTTTTAATGGACGGCTATAAATATTCCACCGGCAAAAACCTGCCCTGCTGCTGAAGCCTCTGTACCCAGAAAACGCTGGCTCGGACGGGCATACAATAATAACTCTTGCCATGGAAACATGCTGAGGGTTAAATGGATGAAAGGTAGTCCCCAACCAAATCAACCCCCGTGAATAACACAAGGCTTGTTTCATGCTTAAAGGATTTTTAGTTTTTTTATCACCGGGATGGGCTTTAGGGCCCCACCTCAGACTGCAACGCAAATGGATTTGAGGGTTATGAATTCATAATGCAGTGTGGAGGGGGGTCGGGGGTCAATTTGTGCACATATCGATTGTGACTAACTATGTTGCCTCCCACTGAGGCCCTAGCCGCGGTGGTTTTGTGGTCTCAGGGTGTTCTGTGAATGTAGGGCAACAGGAGCCTAACTGGATTCTCTTGTGTAAACTACACTCCCCGGTGTTGAGCTGCTGTTGCTACTGTACACAGATTTTCATCCCCACGTTATACCCTCTCATGTTTCCCAATCGCAGCTTCGTTCCCTGGAAGCTGGTACGGGAACAGGTTATCTGTGTGACTGAAACAAGTGGATACAATATGTTAAAGAAAAAAATGAAACAATAATTTATCTTACACCTGAGCGATTTTTTTGGGAAAATGGAACCTTTCCCCCCTGGCAAATAACTGAGCGATGACTGCTGAGTAGAAGAAAAAGAGTAATGTGATAGGTGTAGACAGGGCCTCTTAAGTACCCACTACCTGATTGTGTGTGTGTGTGTGTGTGTGTGTGTGTGTGTGTGTGTGTGTGTGTGTGTGTGTGCATGTGTGTGCATGTACATCCATGTGCGGGTGAGGGTATGAACATATTTGCACGTGCATCATGCATGCTTTTATTAGGGTGCACGCTAGTAAGCCTACACATGTACACAACGTTCATTGTTACAGACGCATTTATGCCATCATCTAAATAACACAACGCCACCCGCATTCACTCAACCACCACCGCGTCTTGTATGGGCCTTCGAGATTAAACGCAGCATTTGAACCGCGCACAGGGAAAAAAGAAATAAGGGTCCAGGAATATAGAAGGGAGTGAGTATGACTGAGGGAAACGGATGAGTGGAATGATAAGCAGAGCTTTCAGGTCCCTGACAGATATGCACAGCAGATGGATGTCTCTTATCTGGGAGATCAGAGAGCACACGGTGACGCCTCGGCCCAGTCACAGAGAGCCACAATCACACCAGACAGATGAATAGAATACCCCCCACCATTCACACTGTGCACGGGCACGCTGGTGCACACTCTCGCTCGCTCGCACAAGTGCACACGTGCACACGCGCGCGCCACACACACACACGCACACGCAAAACACAGCACACATGAGCACATGAAATGCCACGCACACATGCACAACATACCATACCCGCAAATACAAAACACACACCACACACGCGTACGCATGCTCACACATGCCCACGCGCGCGCACACACACACACACACACACACAGTGAATAGATGGGTGTGCTTGTGTTGCCTTGTTGTCATTAAAATTCACCTGGAGCCTCAAGGATGTGTGCAGAGTGAAGGTTTAAGACTAAATGAGAGAGAGAGAGAGAGAGAGAGAGAGACAGAGAAAGACAGGGAGAGAGAGAGAGCAGAGCGATACACAAAATGTCTTTGGCCAGAAACAAAATGTGTTTTGAATGAAGCAGCAGGGCTTCAGCTCAACATGCCAAATGTGTGCGTCTATGCTCATGCCAGAGCTTAAAGAGGAGGTTTTGCGCGTGCATGGCCGTATGATAGGTGTATTACTCCAGGCTATACAGAGCCAATGTAAACAGAAATAACGACGATGCTAATAATATTCACAATCATAAGAGGGATCTACAAACACACTCTGGGTGCAGGCTTAAATAACCCTTTGTGAGATATTCTACAACATTTACAATTGTAGGTCATTAAAGTCTTGAATCGAATACAATATTAGCACATCCATTCCTTGAGGGTGTCGGGAAGAGAACGAGTCATAACATTTCTAACTCTCTGGAGACAGTTCTGTCTCACTTACCACCCAGGCTGCTCAACTGTTTCACTGTTATTGTCCTCCCCCCCCTCCTCCTCCTTGTTATTTAGACTGAGCGATTCTCCAACAGATGTTGATTCCTACAGCTGCAGTTTATAAGAGAGAGAGAGAGAGAGCGTGAGAGAGAGACACAGAGTGCCACCAGTGCGGGGTCTCTATCAGGCAGATGGTGACTGGCTGGTCCAGAGCACACGTGGCACGGCGTGTCTGCAGAGGGGAGCCCGCGCCCTCACTGGTGTTCAGCGCTGGCGGCAGCAGCAGGGACAATGCTGCGGCCATGTCTGCAGCGCCGCCCTGGCTCTGCACAGCCTGCAGGGCTGCAGAACGACCCACAGGCCGGCCATCGGCACGGCGATGGAATGCACCGCGCCACGTATATACACGCCGCACCTCTTTAAGTCTTTCTCAGAAGCCAAGCCATATCTCTCTCTCTCTCTCTCTCTCTCTCTCTCCTTTGATAGTCAGCGGCGTGTGAAGTTCATGGATGCCAGTCATGCCGGAGGCACCTGCCGCCTTATCGTATCGGTTGTGACGTTGGCCGTTTGTTTGTTGGTGTTGTTGTCTCAGGTCACGTGACCGCAATGTTATTATTGTCAAACAGTATGTGAGAGAATCTCGCCTCTGAGGTCTGTCTCATGGTTGTGACTTCTTGGAACATAGCTGGGCATCAATGGACATGTGTACCGCTTTTATCATCATATTTAATCGTTTGGCAGACACTACCTCCAACAGGAGGCAGGGGTTGGGGGGGGGGGGGGGGTGCGTCTTGCTCACTGTTGCCTGCGAGTAGATTTCAGACCCCGGGGGATCGAACACAGAACCGCCCGGCAGGGAGCCCAACACGCCCGACTGCCACGCCGGCTTGTGTGTGTGTGTGTGTGTGTGCTACAATGTAATCCAGGTATTCCAGAGCGGCGTTGCAGACAGTCGACGAGCCAGCAGCACGTGTGTCTTACTTTGGGTTTGTTGATCTTCCAGCGGCGCTGGGAGGGGAAGTGTGACTGTGAAGCACTCAAGCAGTGTGTGATGTGTGTGAGGGCAGCGGGCCAGGGCGATCCAGGGGTATCGCTGTTTACCTGGCGCCGGCCCGCCTCGCATGGATCCCACGGAGGCCTGCTCGGGAGCACGTCCCGGGCCGACTGCGCCGGTCGCGGCGCGGCACTGTATATTCCATGCGGTTCACACACGGCGCGCACACTTCACCCTGCGCTGCTGTGTAGCCCTCTTTTGTCAAAGTGCAGGGCGACCGGTGAGCACAAGCCCTGTTTGTCCTTGGGCTGATTTCCTCAGAGTTAAGCCCCCGTCCATTCCAACGTCAAGGTGATAAACACGTGGGTCGCCGCTATCTCCCGCCAGCAGGTCAGAGCAATAGTGGGGCGTGCGGCTGCTCAGATAAGACTATTGAGTGAAGGTTGATGTAAGAGGGGGGTGGAGGGGTGGGTGGATGGGGGGGGGGGGGGGGGGGGGGAGGGTTGTGTAGCAAGAAACAGGGAGTTGGTCATTCATTGAGCGTCCGCGGTCAAACCCAAACGCACACGGAAACGCGACCTCAGCACGCGCCCCTGACTCACTTCCTCGACTGGAAACGTGGAGGGAGGGACGCCCACCGCAGCGCCAGGGAAACAGAGACTTCCTCTGCAGGGCCCGACCTGGACACCTCTGTGCCCGCAACACAGGACATGTGGCTGGACGTCAGCAGGCCCGCGTGGAGGACCAGGGGGACGAGGAGCACGCTGGCATGAGGTCATCATCAGTGCAAAGCCAAAGTGTGTAAAGGTACATTTAGACTGGGGTGGGGGGTGAAAATAAAACAGGGCTCCTGCGGGGTGCTGCTGGGAACCCTCTCTTTGACTTTTCACACACCGTCTCCGACACAGCGGCTTGCCTGGTGGTGTGTTTACTCTGCTCTGAGTAAGACCCTTGCTCAGGATGGATTCATGCTCAGCCTTTGTAGGGGGGCCCTCACGTCAGAGGCTATACCTAAACGCCAGCGATAAAGAGAAGCAGTAAAAAAAAAAAAAAAAGCTGTTCAATTTCAAGCTTGGGACTCTATTAAGAGAATGGATGTCTTTTGTGTGAAACAGCCCCACACCCACCCACCCACCCCCCCTTTCCTGGCTACTTTGTCACTGTTGTCCTGATCCCAGAATCCATCTTAGGAGGAATCTAAGGAATCTTTCAGGGCCACTACACATCTATGTAGCACTGAAGTGTAACTGCGAACAATAGTTTTTTCTTTCCCTTTTTCTTGTGTTTTTTTTTATAGATTGGAATACACTGACTCTCTATCTAAAGTGAATCGCAGCCCTTGATTAAATCAATTCACAAATGATCTATAGCCTGCATGGAACACATCCTAAGTCCTTATATATCTACTGAAAGGGTGGCAGTTGAATTAAAGTGGATTCTGTTCAAACACAATTCACTGCCGTCTATCGTATAGCAAAAACAACACACAAAAAAACGGTAGGCCTAGTTTTTTTGTCTTGTATATGCTAAGTAGTTCAATATAAGAGATTAGAGAGTAGCTAAGAAGAAAAACGGCGTTTTTCTCCTCCCAGCAGCCAGAGGGTTAATGTTCCCCATATGGTGTAGCAGGGGGTTTGATTCCGAGCTCCTGTGGGCCAACAGGAGAGGGGCGGTGGGGGCAGGACAGAAGGAACAGACCGGGATATGCTCACTCCAAACACCTGCATTTGCTCACTTGCATTTTAGTAGGTCCCTGAGTTAACGTCCATTGACCATTTAAACGTGTATTATAACGTTGTATATGGTTGTGGCCATCGAGACTTTTAGGGTTGTTGTTTTTTTTTTTTTTTAATTTTTAGAAAATCCGTACGAGCAATTCTTAAAAAAAAAAAAAATTCAATCAGTTGGTGTTCACTGAAAAGGCAACACGTTTGAAGCCAGGGATTTTCAACGTGTCGGTGGATTTTGTCCGCGGAGCATTTGTGCGAGGTTAGTTTTTTTTTTTCTTCCATTTTATCGTCGAAGTGCAAATCCCACGGAATGTAGCAGAAGGCTGCAAGTTTGAAACCCCCGAGCCGCCGCTCACTGCCGTGGAGAGAGAAGCACACAAAGGTAACGCAACTTACTCAGACCTAAACCTCGCTAACTTTTTGACACGTTTGTCCGAGTTGTAGGCTGTAGGCTGTAGGCTGTACATGACTGATCAGAGTTGTTCAGCCTAAGACTCGTATCTGCGAGATGAACAGATGGTGTCATGGGATGTTCAGTTCACAGGTCAATTATGCAATTATGTAGATGTAAAATCGTTTGAAATGTAGATACAGACAGGTCCAGTTCAACAAAGGAGTTATGCTCGTAGGTCTATTATTATTTCGTTTCTTCAACGTTTCACATCAACGTAGATTATCCAAAATCCAGTGAAAATGTTTTGGACGTTGATCCTTTATATAAAAAAAAAACCTTACATAGGTAGAATACTACCCAATATACGCCTACATTTACTAAATATACTAAACATAAGCTTGTTGCCTAATGTCCAAAAAATATTATTCATATGTGACAATTAGTAAGCCATCACAGACCATTGTCTGGCTTCACTATAT
>JAXIVH010000006.1:3203885-3212612 GCA_036785325.1 Urophycis tenuis
CATTTTGACTGGAAGCGAGTTTGTCCAGCGAGCGTGACTTATTTCGAGTCGCCCCAGGGGGGGGCGAAGAAAGAGAATGGAGAAAGAGTGGCGCTAATAACCTTTGCTCGCTTAGGGGAAAAGCGTTGTGGATTAAAACAACAGGATTAAAAGTGCTAAAGGTGTGCTGACTGCGGTGCGTTTCTCACCAAACATTAAAGAGGTATTAAACGTTGTGGTGCCCCCCTCGCCCCCCCCCACAGAGCTGCTGGACACCAGGGCGGCGCGGCCCTTCAGCTTCTCCTTCAACACCAGCGACTACCGCATCCTCCTGATGGACCAGGACCAGGGCCGCCTCTACCTGGGCAGCCGCGAGTACCTGGTGGCCCTGGACATGCAGAACGTCAACAAGGAGCCCCTCATAGTAAGGCCGGCCTTACTGGTTTTTAGTTTTGTTTTTTTTCCTGGTGCACACGAGGAGGGATTGTGCTGTTCTCGGTGTAACCGCAGCTGTCGTCCCTCAAAAACGCAGATCCACTGGCCGGCGTCGGCGAAAAGGAAGGGAGAATGTCAGATGACAGGAAAGGGAAGACAGGTATGATCATGTTTCTCTTTTTCTTTTCTTTTTTGTGTGTATGCATGCGTGTGGGTGTGTGTGTGTGTGTGTGTGGGTGTGTGTGTGTGTGTGGGTGTGTGTGTGTCTGTGTGTGTGTGTGTGTGTGTGTGTGTGTGTGTGTGTGTGTGTGTGTGCGTGTGTGCGTGTGTGTGTGGGTGTGTGTTTGTGTGTGTGTGTGTGTGCGTGTGTGTGTGGGTGGGTGGGTTGGTGCGTGCGTGTGTGTGTGGGTGTGTGCGTGTCTGTGTGTGGGTGGGTGGGTGGGTGCGTGTGTGTGCGTATCTGTGTGTGGGTGTGTGTGTGTGTGTGTTTTTTCCACCCGCTCTTTGAATTGATGGGAATCTGTGAGTGTGAGGAGCGGAAGAGCACGTATCTCCCCCGTGGTGTTTGACATCCGTCTGTCTGGTCCCTTTGTGCAGGGTGAATGCGCCAACTTTGTGCGGTTGATAGAGCCGTGGAACCGCACCCACCTGTACACCTGTGGAACAGGGGCCTACCAGCCCATCTGCACCTTCATCAACAGAGGCTGGAGGGCGGAGGTGAACGCCAGTTAGAAAAAAAAAAAAGTTTAAATCAAAGAAAACAACATAAAGAGCAAGTTGAATGCACATGACTGGGAGGCTGGGCCTGGGGACCGCTCTGTCCCACTTCCGTTTTAATGGCAACAAATCTGGGACATGGCTTTGTTTACTACTGCTCCAGAAGTCCCTGGTGGCCCTCATGGCCCTCTATTTTTACACGTCCTCTATGGCTAATCCGTTCCTGCAGGACTACCTGTTCAGACTGGTCCCTGGGTATGCGGACTCCGGCAAGGGAAAGTGTTCCTACGATCCGAACCAGGAAAACATCGCCGTTCTGATCGGTGAGTGGAACCCGGCGTGGCTCTGCAGGGTTCCAGCAAAGGGGATGGATGGATGGTGTGTGTGTGTGTGTGTGTGTGTGTGTGTGTGTGTGTGTGTGTGTGTGTGTGTGTGTCGTCGGGTTCCGTTCCAAACGTAACCTTCTCCTTTCGCTCGCGTCCTCGCCGCCGCGCGCTTCTCCCGCAGACGGCAATCTCTACGCGGGGGTCCACATTGACTTCATGAGCACGGACGCGGCTCTGTTCAGGACCATGGGGGGCCGGACAGCCATCAGGACGGAGCAATATGACTCGCGATGGCTCAACGGTGAGTCTGCAGCGAGAGAGCGAGGGGCTTACACAGGAGAATAGTGGGGTGTGGGCTCTGAAGGACAACACCTGGGTCTGGGTTATCAAACCATCGTGACTGTCTCCCCAAAACATCCGGTACCAATATTGTGTCTCCAAAATCCCTCCGTCTCAGCGTTTCTGTCTAAGAGCACTTAGGGTGGAGGCGACCTGCCACAATGATTCACGAAGGCAGTAGCGTGTTGGTCTTTGTGATAAGAAATGTTTTGAAGTACTTTGGTTCGGTGATCTAGCGTTGTGCTGACATGACATTTTCTGTGTTACTTGTATGGCGATTCCCTGTTTTTTGGCGATTCGACTGATCCCCAAAAGATGAAAGCTAAATGCTAAACGCATGTTAAATATCTGTTAAATGAAGTGAGTTCAATTTTGTTACCATCATGCCTATCATATTGGCAACGGATGCTCTAATGAAGCCAGGGGAGACGGTTACCATGGTTTCATCACAGACCGGGTGTTGCCCTTTAAAGAACGAATGGGCCCAACGGGTTTCGCCCGACTATCATCCCATCTCTTATCCCCCATCCCACCGCCACAGAGCCGGTGTTCCTGAAGATCCAGCAGATCCCAGACAGCGGTGAGAGGAATGACAACAAGCTCTACTTCTTCTTCCGTGAGAAGAGTCTGGACTCGGTGGGCGGGGCGAGCCCCAGCGTCGTGGCCAGAGTAGGGAGAGTGTGTCTGGTGAGTCGAACACGCAGGATGTGCCCCCATTGAACCGGCTTTGTTTGCATAAAAACATAGAACGTCAGCAGGTTGGTGTCCTAAAGGTGATGGTGGTTTGTGAACAACCTCGCCCATCACTAGCGAGGTCCCTATTTAATCATTTAGCAGCGTAAGGTAGACAGACGCCTTGCAGGTAGACCGCGGGGCCATTGGGGTTTCAAACCCAGAATGTTAGGGCTGGGAATCAAAAACACCCTGACCGCCGCACTCTGTGTCCCCATCAGAACGACGAGGGCGGCCAGAAGTCCCTGGTGAACCGCTGGACCACGTTCCTCAAGGCCCGCCTCATCTGCTCTGTGATCGGGGACGACGGCGTGGAGACCTCCTTCGACGAACTGAGTAAGACGCTCCGCCGAGCGCCCCCCCCGCCGCTGCCGTCCCAACCGGGCCTCAGAGTTCAACCAGGCCTCAAGAGTTAAACCAGGCCTCAAGAGTTAAACCAGGCCTCAAGAGTTAAACCAGGCCTCAGAGTTAAACCGAGCCTCAGAGTTAAACCGGGCCTCAGAGTTAAACCGGGCCTCAAGAGTTAAACCTGGCCTCAGAGTTAAACCGGGCCTCAAGAGTTAAACCGCGCTCACTGACTGCCACCGCATGACTGATGTGTCTGTCATCGTTCTTCCAGGGGATGTGTTCATTCAGCCCACGCAGGACGAGAGGAACCCAGTGGTTTATGCTCTGTTCACCACCGCTGGGTGAGTAGCGTGGGGTGGATTGATGGGCTCTATATATGGCACACTTCAGCCTTCACTCGCTCGCTCTGGTGTGGGACGAGGAAGAGAATAACAGATAAGAATAGACCCGTGCTTCTGAGTATTGCTTTATCTATTTATTCATTTTGTCAGAGGCTTGTCCTAGTAATCCCCAGACTAATAACTATTATGTGTGTGTGTTCTAGCTCTGTGTTCAAGGGCTCAGCCGTCTGCGTTTACTCCATGGCTGATATCCGCAACGTCTTCAACGGACCCTTTGCCCACAAACATGGTCATAACTATCAATGGACAGAATATACCGGAAAAATACCTTACCCCCGGCCTGGCACTGTACGTTTGAGTCTATCTAATAGTGTAAAATGCATATTCAGATATGACAGATTAGGCCATTTTTCCTGACCATCTCACGTGCAACTCAAATAAAAGATGATCTGTGAAATGCAGGAGATCAAACTTACAATACATACATTTTACATTTTCCCTAGTGTCCAGGGGGTACCTTTACACCTGGCATTCACTCCTCAAAGGACTTCTCTGACGAGGCAGTGAACTTCATGCGAGCCCACCCCCTGATGTTCCACGCTGTATATCCTATCCATCGTCGCCCTCTAGTGGTCAGGAGTGGTGTAGACTACCGGTACACCGCCATGGTGGTGGACCAGGTAGACGCCGTGGATGGCCGCTACGAGGTGCTGTTCCTCGGAACAGGTGAGTTGCGGTGTCGGACGATTGTTGAACGGAGGTTTTAGTTGAGATGATGTGTATGTATACACGTAGAAGGAGGATCTACGGCGCAGTGCAGTATATATTTTGAAGAAATACATACACATGTTTTCTGTTGAATGTAATCTCCCCTCTTCACTGACAGATCGTGGCACTGTCCAAAAGGTTATCGTTCTGCCTAAAGACCCCACTAACCTGGAGGAGCTTACTCTGGAGGAAGTGGAAGTGTTCAGGGTACATACTAATACATTAACTGAAATATAAGTTCAGTTGAAGCTGGGCAACATTGAAAAATAACTGTTATTTGTTCACAGAACAAGGCAGCCGTGAAGACAATGAAAATATCTTCCAAAAGAGTAAGGACATTTCCATAACAATCCATCTGTCAAACAGTATCCTTTTATTTGAACTTGCAAGGAGGCCGTTGAATCTTGGCATTCGTCTCCCTCGGCTTAACGATTTGGTTCCTGTTTGCGTCACCACAGCAACAGCTGTATGTGTCGTCGGATGCCGGGCTCACCCAGGTGTCCCTGCACCGCTGTGGGGTGTACGGCCGGGCCTGCTCCGACTGCTGCCTGGCCCGGGACCCCTACTGCGCCTGGGATGGAGAGACCTGCTCTGCCTTCACCCCCTCCACCAAGAGGTCAGGGTCCTACACACACACACACACACACACAGACACACACACACACACACACACACACACACAGACACACACACACACACACACACAGACACACACACACACACACACACACACACACACACACACACACTCACTCACAGACACTCACACACAGACACACACACACACACACACACACACACACACACACACTCACTCACAGACACTCACACACAGACACACACACACACACACACACACACACACACACACACACACACACACACACACACTCACAGACACACACACACACACACACACACACACACACACACTCACAGACACACATACACACACACACACACACACACACACACACACACACACACACACACACCTCTCCCAGCATAGACTAGAATATGACTTAATTGTCCAGCCTGGGTCGGATGTTTGCTTTTGGCCTCACCTCAAAGACGTAAGTAAACAGTACTACAGGTGTACAGTTGATCTTCTGTAAACATTACATTAGGGGAGTTTTAAAATGCTAGCTTAAGGGAAGACTTTTAAGCTCTCCATGGAGATGGGTTGGGGGGGCACGCTGTCACACACGTGACAGCGTGCCCCCCCAACCCTCCAAAGGGCAGAGGTGTGTGGTCGCTGATGAAGTGCTGCTGCTTGTTTTCTGCAGGCGAAGCCGCCGGCAGGACGTCAAGCACGGTGACCCTCTGAGACAGTGTCGAGGTTTCAACGCCAAGGGTGAGTCAGTGGTTCTCGGTTCACTCGGTTCATATCCTCACAGTTTAATGGTTCATGAGGTCTGTGGCTCTCGGCCTTCCCTCAGCCTAGTACTCATCCCTCACAAATCGTAGCATCCATCCCTCACACTTGCTCTGTGCCTTCTGTTGTGATGTGTAGAGCACCGGCAGAAAGAGATGGTGCAGTTTGGGGTGGAGGGCAGCAGTACATTCCTGGAGTGTGAGCCACGCTCTCCACAGGCCTCCGTCAAATGGCTCTTCCTCCGAGAAGGGAGGAGGAAAGTGGTAAGCATTCCTAATCAGTCATCCTCCTCGTTCTGCTCCTCATCCTCCTCCTCTTCCACGTTCTTCTCCTCCTCTTCCTCCTCATTCTCCTCCTCCTCTTCCTCATTCTTCTCCTCCTCTTCCTCCTCATTCTCCTCCTCATTCTCCTCCTCTTTCTGTCTGTCTGTCTGTCTTTCTCCTCATCCTCCTCCTCTTCCTCCACATTCTCCTCCTCCTCTTCCTCCTCATTCTCCTCCTCCTCTTCCTCATTCTTCTCCTCCTCTTCCTCCTCATTCTCCTCCTCTTCCTCCTCATTCTTCTCCTCTTTCTGTCTGTCTGTCTGTCTGTCTGTCTGTCTTTCTCCTCATTCTCCTCCTCCTCCTCCTTGTTCTTCTCTTTCCTCTCCTCATCATTACATTTGACTTATTTGTTTATTTCGCCGTGCAGCTCAATCGCGCCGGCCTAGTCCTCAAGACCAGCAACGGGATCCTCCTGAAGTCCCTGAACCAGTCGGACGCCGGGCAGTACCACTGCCTGGCCACCGAGAACAACTTCAAGCACACGGTGGCGCGCATCGCCCTGCGCATCCTGGACCGCGACATCGTGCTGGCGCTCGCCTCCCGCGACCAGGACAAGGAGCCCCGGGCCGCGCCCAGGCCCCAGCCCGACGCGTCCCATCAGCACCCCCAGTCACCCCTCGCCGCCTCCACGTTCCCCGCCGGAGATCAGACTGATCAACCAGTACTGCCAGTCCTACTGGGAACAGATGAGCTCCAAGCAGCAGCAGCAGCAGCAGCAGCAGCAGCAGCCGCACCAACAGACCCGCAAACGCACCAGTCGCAGGCACACGGAGAGCCAGGAGAAGGGCCTGGGCTAGACACCGGCCGCCTGTCTGGACACTGGAGACCAACTTCCATTGTTTGAGTGTCATGCCCCCCCCCCCCCCCCCCCCCCCCCCCATCCCCTCAGCACTCTCCTATCATGAAAAAAAATGAAAAAAGAAATGTAATATATTAGTTGTGAATATAATATATGGATGTAGTCCGTTTGGACGGTCATTTTATTGAGAAAGCGTAATATAAGGATATCAATGAAAAATGTTGCATGCTTTGTTTATCTTTCGCCGGTTGTACGCCCTACTGTCTGTTGTTGTTGATGATGATCATGATGATGTCGTTGTTGTTGCTGTTGTTGATGATGTTGTTTTTGTTGCGGTTGTGTTTTGACTTGTGGGATAGTGCTGTCCCTTGGGTGTAACGTGCGTGACGGGTCCAGTTTCACTTTAACGTTGACGTGTGTATTGACTTTTGCTGTCCCGTACCCTGGTGACCTGTGCATGTTTATTGAAGACTTGTATTGTGTACAGTGTTTTTCCAGTTATGCACTTTGACGGTGGTGGTTTTAGAGGGAATGAGGTCTTTTTTGCACATATACTGTATGTAAGAGAAAAAATGATGTACACCGTATAGGACATTTGTCTGTACATTTAAGAAAACGGGAATGATAGTGGCTTAGATTTAATATAAAGTGTCATAGTTCTGTCACATACTGAATGTGGAAATGATTTAACTGAAAGACATGAGATATGCGAGCATGTCAGCTGTCTCACAACCATCAGCTACAGTTTGAGTAACACAGCATTGAATGTCGCGGTTCAGATAAAGCAGACACCCAAAATGTTCAAATATTTCCTTTATTTTTAAAATGGCATTGGCAATGACATTCAGGCTTGTGGCGCTCTGTTAATTAATTCTGTGGCATGTTTATTCGTGTAACCTACCCTGGTTGAACCTTGCACTTAACACTCAATCTTTCAATGCACAATCCAGTGAATTAAGGCAAGCCAAGTGAATGGCCTGAGGTGCCATGTGACACACACTCATCCATACACACAAAAGCACACAGACAGCCAAACACACACACACTCCTAGCGCAACCCTCATCAGTCGTCCCACTCATCATCCTCATCGTCGTCATCGACGCAGTCTCCGTCATCGTCATCTGAAAATGCACAGCACACACACGCACAGCTGTGAGCTTCACAGGTAACCAGGATCACTCGACTTAGGTGTTGATGCAGGCGCCATATTTACCAGAGGAGTGAATGGCTTTGCTCCTCTTCTGCATGACCATCATCAGCGCGCCCACGATGCCCTCCCCTCCGCCCGGCGACACAGGCGTAGCCGTTTCAGGGCTCTCTGCCACCTGCAAAACGAAACCGTGTGCACCAGTATCAATCAGAGTCTAACCCTGCTCCACTGCTGGCTGCATGTGACTCACAACACGGGCGCAAGTTAATAGTCAAGTCATCACCGTAAAAAACAAAACAAAAGACAGGTTTGTTTACATTTTTCAGCTTCTTCCCCAGACGTATCTGGCTGAGCAGGGCGCCGCGGCCCTCTTCGCCGTCAGCCTCGCCTCCTCCTCCTCCTCCTCCTCCTCCGGCCGCTCGACTCCCACCGAGGGGAGGAGGGGGGCCGTGCAGAGGTTGGGGTGGTGGCGGTGGCGGCGGCGGCGGTGGTGGCGGAGGCGTGGCTGGGAAATGAGCGCTTCCCGGGGCGTGGGGAGGGTGTGGGGGTCCTGCGAAAGACTGAGCAGGAGGAGGAGGAGGAGGAGGAGGAGGAGGAGGAGGGGTGGGGCTGTAGGAGGACATGGGAAGCGGCGGGAAAGGCGAGCCGGGGGCCTTGTGGGGCGGCGGGGGGTGCGGCGAGGACCTGGACTGGGGAGGTGGCGGCGGCGGGTGACCGCCCCGACTGGTGGGCGGCGGCGGGGGCGGAGGACCCCCGTGGGCAGGGGGCGGCGGTGGTGGAGGGGCACCCCCGCGCTGGGGGGACTGGCCCGGGATGGGGGGCAGGGGGCCTGAGCGGCGTGCTGGCGGGCGAGATGGGAGAGAGGAGGAGGCCAACCCCGGCGCGGGAGGAAGAGGGCCCTGACGGCCATGTTGGGGAGGGGGCGGGACGCCGGCTGAAATATAGAAAGACACGAAAGAAACACGGAACACGTTAGCATGGAGCGGCGCCACCGGCCAGAGAGGCTCACGGCTCAAGCGCGTCCCCAGAGACTGGTCTGCTACGGCCACAGCGCACGGCACATGGGAGTAAGACCCTGCAGCGGGAGCCCCAGGG
>JAXIVH010000006.1:3215312-3222812 GCA_036785325.1 Urophycis tenuis
GGACAGAGAATACGCGGTTGGTAACTGTTCCTGTTAGTTCTCTCATTTTTCTGTCTCTCTACATGCCTCCTCCTCTCTGCCACTGCCTTCACATAGTTTAAAAAGCATGGCTGCTAAATTGCGCTCAAATGAGGTGTCGAACCACACAATGCCACCCAGGGCCCAACGAACGTCCCGTGGGGGAGATTTTAGTCATTGTTCATCTGTTAGGCAGCTGCAGAACTATAGCTAGACTGTTTATGACATGGTGTGTTGTTTCTAAAAGATACATGCAGAGTTGATTTCAAGTGAATGGATATCAAAGTGGAAAAAAAAACTGTAATTGTTAGAATACAATTGTTATGTAAAAAAAAACCTAGGAATTATTACATAAAGTTGCAGTAGCAAGTAACAAGAAAGAAAATTGCTTTAAAATAATTGTCGTACAATAAAGACGTCAGGCTAAATAAAGTGTAGGCATATATTAGGGAACGAGAAGCTGTTTCTACACAAGCAGAACTAATGATGCTTTTACAGAGATACGCTGAATGAAGCTGGAGTCCATTAAGCACGTTATGACATGCTTGCTCAGCCTTCCACTCACATACACAGCTTCCCCCCAAAAGATATTCCCTTCCTCACGATGATCTCTCTCTCTCTCTCTCTCTCCCTCTCCCTCTCTCTCTCTCTCTCTCCCTCTCTCTCTCTCTCTCTCTCTCGTCTCTCTCTCTCTCTCCCCCGCTCTCTCTCTCTCTCTCTCTCTCATCTCTCTCCTCTCTCTCTCTCTCTCTCTCTCTCTCTCTCTCTCTCCCGCCTCCTTGCACAGAGCCGTGAGCACAGAGTCACCTCCCCCTCCCCTCGCTCCGCAACTCGGCAGCAGAGTGTGGCTGCAGTAGCCCCCATCAGGCAGCGGGGGGCGCAGCTCCAGGGACAAGAGCAGAGCGAGGTCGTCCTCGGAGAGGAGGGAGAAGAAGACCAAGAAGGGGGGAGAGAGGGAGAGGAGCAAGAGAAGGCGGCACAAGTCGGAGGGTGAGGGAGGCTCGGGGGCAGAGAGCCCTGACGTCGAGCCTGGGGGAGGAAAGGAGCAAGAGGGAGGAGGAACAGGAGGAGCAGCAGGAGGAGGGGAAGGCCACACCCAGAAAAAAGAGATCGACGAAGGCATCAGGTAGCAGGAGGAGGGAAGAGCAGGAGGAGGGGGAGAAGTGGCGGACGAAGATCTCAGAGTTTACCCAGAGACACACTCAGGAGGCATGACGAGGACGACCATGATGAGGATGCCGGTGATAAAGTAGTGAACGGCGGGACAGCGAGGGGGAGGAGACGGGAGAGAGAGGAAGCACAAGCCCAGACACAAGAACCCAGAGCAGGGGGAGGAGCGGACAGAGGCGAGCGGAGAGGCAGGTGAGGAGGAGGAAGAGGAACAGGAGCAGCAGGAAGCACCGGAGGGAGAGCGGGGCGGCGGCGGCGGTGTGGACGCGGAACCGAAAGAAGAACCGGCCGGACACGCCGTGCTGCCCGTTCCTTGGCCGAATCAAAAGCTTCCTCAGCCCAGACCGAGCGGGGGAACAGACCCCCCGGGACAGGCAGCGGGGACGAGGGGTCGGGGGGGAGACGGTGAGGGCCACCGGGGGGAGAGCCGGGGGGGAGAGCCGGGGGGCTGGAGGCTGGCAGGCCGGACGGGGGGCGAGAGAGAGCCAGAGGAATGGCTGCCCGTGGTGCAGCAGAGCGAGGAGCCGGAGGAGGAGCCGCCGCCGGGCCCGGCTGTCCCTCTGTCACAGAGGAGGCCCTTCACCTTCCTCACCTCCATGCAGAGCCTGAACGAGCAGCGCCGCGGCCCGGTCGGCGTGGGCAGCGAGGACGGCGAGTCGGACTCCGGCGCCAGCCACTCAGACGAAGAGGACGAGGACGAGGACGACGACAGCGTGTCGGCTGCCAGCGTGTCCCGGCCTCTCGCTGTCCCCCAGGCGCCAGCCTGCTCCCGGGCCCCTGGCTGAACCCCAGCTGGAAGAGACTGGCCCGGGTCACAGAGGAGAACTGAGCAGCAGCAGCCCAGTCAGGGAGGTATAGATATTATATAGAGAGAGAGAGGAGGTGAGAGACAGGGAGTGGAAGAGAGAGAAAGAGAGAGACCAGCGAGAGAGAGAGACCAGAGACCATGGTTGGTTTCATACTGTAGAGCTCTGCTTAATTTACCAAGTTTACCCATAACAAGTCAGATTTTTCCTCTTTGTCACTTTTGATATCTACAGTAATATATTATATACTATATAAAACTATTCTTTGTGCCTTTTCCAAGCCGACCTCTGGCTGATAGTTATATGTACATAATTTGTGTCAATGTTGAATTTGTAAATAGTTCTGGAGCTGAACCAGTAAAGTAAAATCTATACAAAATTATTTTTTTAAACAAGTTTCACATTTTATTTATCTGAAATAATGCTGCTCTCCTTATGACACGTCCACAAGGTATTTAGATTTGTTCATGTAACATTTAGCATAGCATTTAGAGGGCATCTCAAAGCCTCCACATCTTTTGTTTAAGCCTGCGTTTCATCTCCCAATGGTTAGCTCCTGTTTGCCTCTCTGTGGTGTTTTCGGCACTGTAACAGGTCTGCTTTATCTCATTACTCCCCCCTACTGTACAGAGACTTCACTGGCGTCCTCAGCCTGTATCACGTGTTAGTCCCCAATTACAGTGCAATGTAATGCAACAGTCCCAGACTATCAGACACCCTTGTCTATCATACTATGTAGATACGGGTCAGAAAGATGGGGTGATACTGGTATGATTGTGGGGTTTTTTTTGTTGCTATCCTTTCACGTGGGGCACCTACATATAATCAAATAATATTGTCCTATTTATTTTGTATTTATGAATGCGGAGGAGTGTGTGTGTGTGTGTGTGTGTGTGTGTGTGTGTGTGTGTGTGTGTGTGTGTATTCTTATTGAAAAATGTTTTTTATCTTGGAAACAGGTGTGAAAACTATATTCTGTACATTTTGTACAAAACAAATGACATACTGTATGCTATCTATACATGTGTGATGCACCATTATGATTCGCATAGCATAATAAATTATACAATTATACGCCTACATATTACAGAGACCTTGTGTTACTCTATGATATTACTCAGTGTGAGAAAGTTTAAATGAAAATAGGTTTTATTAATTAAATCGTGCAATCACAGATTAAAAAATAGTATACTATATCTTGTCCATTTTTTTGTTAAGATGAATATTTTCTATTACTAATATACTGCTTGAATTAGTATGGTATGTGTTCTATTTATCTACTTCACACATCAGCAAAAGATGCCAAAAGTATGCATTCAGCATGCATATTTCCAGTACTGTTAATAAATGTGTATTTTAGCTCAGAGTAAGATCACTATCTAGAGTCTAGGAAGTGCTGTGCCCATAGTGCCACGTACAGTTGCCTTGGTAACATAAACCACATTATTGTAACCAGATCTTTCTTACTGTGTGAAAGCCCCTGCTCTGAGGTCTCTGGTGGTGTGTGGGCTGTTTGCTTCATTTCAGTTATAGCCTACCCATGCTAAGGTTTCTGTCCGAAAATCCATGAAAAATGAATTACACTGTTAACCCTTTGGAAAAACACTATTTCAATATATGATATCAAATAAATACCACAGGACGGGCCATGTTAAGCTAAACAGGTGTCTAATCTATTTAGGTAAATACTGTGATGTTATTTTTATATAAAAGTATTTTTTTTTAAGTACTCAGGTTTTATGATATTTTATCTGGATAAGCCATTACATCAGATCACAGTAGAGAAAGATTAATACTGGCACCATCAGCCATATAGTATGCATACTATAACACAGCCATTACATCAGATCACAGTAAGAATGATTATTAATCCATATTAATTTCTTTGGTTTCTCATGCCAACACCTGAAAGTCGAGAAGGTGAATGATCAGCTGTGACTGAATTCAGTTTATTTGATTTGACAGTGGTGAACAGAGTTTTTTAATTATTTATTTGTTGTGTACTGCCCATTCTTGTTCTCTTATTGCACACTGTGTGGTACCAATAACTAATTTTCCCAATCAATGGCTATTTAACTGTAGCATGTACTACACAAGACTTATTTTATACTGTTTGGTATATGTTCGTTTTTTATGTTTTCATTTCATAACAGAGATAAACGGCTAAATCTGTAAACGTCTTATATACGGCAAATAAACTGTTAAAACTGTCTCGATGTGAATTTGTTGTCAGGTGTTGACCGTTGCCAGACACTGCATTCGCTCACAGACGGTAGATGGCAGCACATGTTTAGATTTCGAGACATCTAAACACAAATCATACATTAAAAGAGTTGCAGGAGCGCCAAGCTCAACTTGTCTCCAAGTGTGTGCGTGCGTGGGCGGTGGGACCAATGCGTGTAGGCTCCATGTGTGTGTAAATATACTGCTGGCGATTTGCGCATTGCACACAGTGGGCCTAATAAATAGGCGAGGGGTCAAAAGATGGTCGTCGCTAGAAATAGCAACGGAAAACACCAAACTGGCTGATAACGGGAGTGAAGAGATGAACAGAGGGGGAAAATGAGTGTGCGCGAGAATAGTTGATAGCGTGCGTGCGTTCAGATAGCAGCACAAGAAATGTCCCTAAAAATAACGTCGCTGAAGACTCCTCTCTTATCCCTCACATTATCCCCTGGCACTTCCCATCATTTGAGAGTTTTCCGAGTTGGAAGCAGCAGTTCGATGACGCTTCAGTGACAATTGGTTATTGCCACCCGCCCATTAGCAGCCTATAGTTAAACTCAAATTTGCTCAAACGCCGGCGAAACGCTTGCGTGGCGCACACCACACAGGAGCGAACCTTAAAATAGCACAGATTGTGATGGGCGTAAAATAATCTATGTTAAGCATGTTGCACCATAGCGGGCCTACTGTTGCCTACATGCGCTCCACGGCAGCGCTCTCCACACGAGCGCTCGGCAGAAGAGCGCGCGCACTGCTGCTCATTGCAGTTCTCCAAACACGAGGAGTGGATTCTGCGTGTGTTTCTCTGCGCCATCGCCGTGGACACAACGACGCGCCCGCAAGGATTACCAATTTCTGAAATTGTTCCAAACTTCTGTAAAGGGGTTACAATCGAGCTAGACACGAGCTGTTTTTCAACAACCCGGCATCGACGTTTATCTATAAAGTAAAAAATGTGTTTTTTGGACGCTGCGCGAAGAGTACACACGCCAACAATTTGAGGAGAGGTCTGGACTTTCCATTATCTCGACGAAAGTTGCGCCTCGAGATTTCGCTGTGATGTGCGTGACTTTCGGGCATTACCGCTCTACTGCTGCGTCTCCATTGTCCGCCACCCGAAGACGAAGATGAACAACTCGCATGTGGCTCGGCGGGGGGGTAGGGGGTAGAAGGAGTCAGAGACCCCGACCATGATTTTATGTAGTCATTTGGCACCCTTACTTTTAGTTTTGTAAAAGAAACAAAGCACGCCGAGCCATGGGGTGAAGGATGGTGGACTGCGGGGACAGCCGACGTGGGTGGAGAGGCTACAGCATCTTCTGGGTTATGTAATGATGGGCAATGCCTGAATAAGAACGACAAACACCTGTCTCCTCCTCTCCCCCGTCCCCCGTGCTTGGTGACAAATCGTTTTGTGTTCGTTTGGCAGACATATAGAAATATATATATAAATGTATACTTTGACTGTATCTAAAGTAACAATTTAAGACAACGTAGTCACAAGCAGAAGAGCACCGAGATCCGTACAAATTTATTTTTGGAGAAAAAAAGAAAGTCAGTGTTGAGAACTAAGAACTATACGTGTGAAAGTAATTGCTTTGTCACCAGTTGATTAAGTCGTCATCTCCAGAGCAGACTTAATCATTACTCTTTATATCCCAGTGACAAATCTGCTATTGTTACGTTTTCTTTTCTTTCTTTGATGTATTACGCTGAAACATGATGTCTCATACTCTTGACATTCACTATTCGGATTTGTCCCGGTCTTGTATGATGTTCACAATGACTCGTAAAACTCGACTTGCAAACGTGGCCACCAGTAATTTCTTGAGCTCCTCACTGAGATTTCAACGATGCTCTTGGCATTGCAACATTCCAGATACTGAACAGCAATAATCAGCCGCTGTATTGCAGTGACATTCGCGGACATGTAATCGCTCAGCATCTTCCCTCATCTTTATTCCTGTGACTTTCTGTCTTTGAAGCTCAGAAGCCAATAGTTTCCTCCGGCGTGCCCGGCGTTCCCTCCCTCCCCCCCCTACTCACCGGGGGCTGGTGGGGGGGGTGGATTGGGCCCTCGCGGGTCAAAACCTCCTCGCCCCCACGGGCGTTCCCCCCCTCGACGCCATGGAGGCCAGTCCCGAGAGCCCTAACCGGGCGGTGGAGTACCTCTTGGAGCTCAACAACATCATCGAGAGCCAGGCCAAGCTCCTGGAGACCCAGCGGCGCCGCATCGAGGAGCTGGAGAGCCAGCTGGACCGGGTCAGCCAGGAGAACAAGGAGCTGCGGCTCGAGCGCAAGCCCACCGCCTCGCCGCGCAACCACGGCGCCGGCGCCGGCCCCGACGCCCCCGAGCAGAACCACAAGCCGGCCGACAAGCCCCTGTCCCTGCCCCTGCACCAGGGCGCCAAGGGAGGCTGTGTGAGCGTCGCTAGCACGCCGCTGCCGCCGCTCCCGGCGCCGCCGGCTCTCCCGCCTCTACCCGCGGCGGCGGCAGTGGTGGTGGCGGCGGCCACGGCGGCCGGTCCCGGCAGGGAGCGCAGGACACACACCCGTCTGACCCGAGGGCAGTCCTGCAGCTCCTCCACCACCGACCGAGCAGGACTGGAGCGCACAGACAGCACTGACACCAACGCTAGTGGCACCATACGCAGAAAGTAAGTCAGAGCATTTAGCGTCCTCTGGTGTGACTGCCCTACGGCGGGCGTGCGGTGTCACAGCTTCGGGTTGTGAGCGCACGTCCGCGCTCACCTCATCTCTGGGTTTGTGCGGTAATGTCAGGGCCAAACACCGCGGTGGTAAACTGTGGACTGCTGTATTAGATATTCCACTTAGAGGTGTTGTTCAGGGGGGACTCACACACAGACACACACACACACGGTGTGACTAGTTGAATTGATCAAATGGCTTCATAGTCACAGCCCTGGTGACTGGAATGGGTTTCCTGTGATCAGCTCAGTCTGTTGGAGAATTACTGATACTTGTTGCTGCAGCGGCGGGGGACTTTGGATTCAAGTAGGCCTTATATGTATAATGGAATAGGAGACACATTGGTAATGAGTGCAGGAGAGTCTGAGAGTTTGGGGTGAAACACACACGACAGAAAGAAGGACTGCTATGAAGGAGAGCTGACCTTGTTCCCAATTAGTTATTGTGTTGAGTTCAGTGCGCGGTGCATTTGTGTGGGCCGGTTAGTGTACGAGTTGGCACTCTGTGTGCATGTGTGAGTGCAAGCAAGGGGGTCATTCGATATGTGTCAAGAAGTTTATGTCGAAAAGTG
>JAXIVH010000006.1:3225312-3280312 GCA_036785325.1 Urophycis tenuis
TGTGCGTGTGTGTGTGTGTGTGCATGTGCATTAGCATCTATGTGGGCTGGCGTGTGTGTGTGTATCTCTGTGCATCTATGTGGGCTTGCATGTGTATATGTGTGTGTGTGTATATGTTTGTGTGTGTGTGTGTGTATATGTGTGTGTGTGTGTGTGTGTGTGTGTGTGTGTGTGTATATGTTTGTGTGTGTGTGTTTTTGTGTGTATGCGTGCATGTGTGTGCTTGGATGCGTCTCCCGGGATGCCCATTATTGGACAGCTCCTCCGACCCGGCGGACAGGCTGTCGGCCGGGCTGTGGTTCTGCTCGCTGTGGACCGCTCTGTGGACTTTGTAGAAATGTTCACCACCACCACGCTGCTGACGGTGGCGATCCTCTGGCAGACAAGCCCCCCTCCGTGCAGCGGGAGACCTGGCGGTCAGAGGTGGGCGGAGGGGAGGGGCATCAGTATTATGTGCCTGCAGGTGCGTGCTGGTTGTGATGCCACTGAGCGATGTTGAACAGCAGGAAGAGGATCTGAGAGAAACCCCTCCTTGCCCTTCTGCCACCTCCCTCTCCGGGGTCTGACTTATGAGTGCCAAAGAGCCAAGAGCCAAGTATGTGGGGGGGGGGGGGGTGGGGGGCACATCTTAGTTCTCATCCCCATCCTTGTCTCATCACCACCCTGGTACCTAACGGGCCTTTGGAGGCTGGCACACACGGGGGGGAGGCAGCATCGTCCGCTCCCCAGGCTTTAGTGGGTTGACAGTAATTCTGTTTCCGCAAAGTGAGAAATGGTAATGGGCTTCTGTTTCAGGGCGAAAGCTAATTTTGTTGTATCGTCATTACTCACGTCCTCTTCTCTATTTATTCCTTCTTTCCCTCTTAGTCTCTCTCGTTCTCTCATTCTAGCACATACTCATACCCATTCTCCTCCTCGCCATTTCTGTTTGCCTACTGCAGATATGACTCAGAGAGGAGCTGCAGAAATGACTTGTGCTCACTCTCTCTCTCTCTCTCTCTCTCTCTCTCTCTCTCTCTCTCTCTCCCTCTCTCCCCATCTCTCTCTTTCTCCTCTCACTCTGTCTCTCTTTCTCTGTCTATCTCTCGCCTCGTATATATCTCTCCTCTCTTGCTCTCTGTCTGTCTGTCTCTCTCTCTCTCTCTCACTCTCTTCTCTTGCTCTATCTCTCTCCACCTGTATCCGCCACCCCCCCCCCCCCCCCCCTTGTATGTGTTCCTCTCAAAGTAACACCTCCCTCCATCATTCACCTCTTCCTTGTCACTCATCAAGGACCCCAGAGCCTGACTGGCTTCTCCTGTGTAGTCACAAACACAACACAACTGGATGGAACGCTACATCCAGTTGTCCATGTCTTTGTGTTTTTTTATCCCATTGCACGCTATTTTTGCTCGTGTGCACTCATGTGCTCAGCAACACTAAGATAATGGGTCGTCTCTGGCCTCAATAAGGGCTTACAAGAACAAACACCCCAAGCTGATGCCGCTGTTTTTTTTCTCCAAAATAATCTCCCTCATTTCATCTTTATTATTCAAAGTAGCCTCCTCATTGAAAACATTAGCATCCAATCCCATTTCGATTTTTGGGTCAGAGCTTAAATATTGCTTATGAACAAATGGTTAATATAATCATGGGGACGAGGACGAGGGTTTTGCACAACGTGGACCTAAATGGTGGACGAATGTGGGAGGCAAGCTAAGTGGGCGGCACATTTGCATTCCCAACAGATAATTCAACGACAATCTGAGTGTGCACAACATGATGCGTGCAAACCACAGAGCACCGTTCCCCTCCGTCTCCAAGGAGGAGTTTTGTGTGCCGTCACGTTACATTAATTCACATTTTTTGTGTGCGTTACCAACATCACTGTGACCAATGGACCAGGGCCCCACTGGTCTCCATCTCCACTGTGTAATGGATTGCGTTTATATACGCCAAGACTTCTCTGACCATGAGTGTCGTGGGGATCTGTAGTGACCACGGGGAGTAAGGACCAGGGTGTTACGATGAGCAGGTGTCTTCCACAGGACATTGGGGATACATTGCATAATGCAGATGGATGAGCACCCCCTAGTGGCTCTCTAACACCTCTACAGGATCAACTGGTCTCCCATCCAAGGATGGACCAGGACCAGCCCGGATAAGCTCCCACGGAAGACAGTATTGCTATGCCGGAAGCCATGGTGCATGTTGCCATTGTTTGTGCATGCTCAAATTGTTTGTGTGTGTGTGTGTGTGTGTGTATGTGTGTGTGTGTTTGCTTGCTTGCCTGCATGCATACGTGTAAGTGTGTGTGGGTTTTTTTTGGGAAGGGGGGGTTGGGAGATGGGAGGGTTCTCTCAGTACTGCCAAAGTCCTTCTAGGTAAGTCCTCTCACTCGCGGCCATATTGGCCACGCCTTTCGGGAAGCTATTTGCTCTTAGCAAGACCAGGGCCCTACGTAAAAGTATAGGGGGAGAGCTGTATCTCCATTTTCCGAGGTCCAAGGGGCATAAAAAACACATGTTTGAAGTCACGATGAAAAACAGACTAAAATCGCTGAAAGGGTTTGGTGGTTTTGGATCAAATTCATGTTTTTAAAGCACTTTTTCTTACAGGTAATCTTGACTGTGCATGCGCAATGCTTCACGACACTGTTTTCATCTACGGCATTACAACACCGGCACTAACAGCAAGATGTCATCGCTCACGGTCAGCTATCACAGACCATGCCACAATTTTGGATAAAGCAAGAGATCAACAACGTAATGGGTTAGTTATGCTTCCGCGTTGACACAACGCTAGGGGGCTTACGGACCCATTACGACCTTGCGGACCCCCCTTGCGTCGCCCGCAAGGGCCTGACGTGCACCTCCCAAAAATCCTAGACGTGCGTCGAGGCGACGCAACACCAACGCAGCGGCATTGGCTGTGATTGGTCCGCCAATACGATATACGTCACAAGAGTCTCGGTTGGTCGGTCAGTCTTTACAAAAAAACAAAGCGCTCTCTACCGGTGTGGCATTGAATTGCATTTCGACTCGTAAACCCCACGCAGAACCATCAAGGTCTCACGACTGTGTCCAAGCAACTGCGTGGCCATTGCGTGATCACTACGCGGAACCATAACCAACGCTTAACTTTAACGTTGCCTGTACCTGATTTGGTATTGACTGCTTAAGGCAGAGACACTAGAGGGAGAAATAACTACTAAGTGTCGCAAACGGCACCGGAAGAGGCAGGACATGTGCAAACAACTGCCATCTTGACGTTACGAAGTAACGTCTACAAAACAAATGCAACTGCACACGCCTCACGTGGAGAGGCAATCTCAGAGAGAAGTAGTTGAGTGTTGTTTCTATTAAAGAGATACATCCTTGGGCTGTGTCACCACCTAATCACAATAGCCCTGGTTGCCGGGGAAACTATTCCACAAGCTTTGCACTGTTCATGCGGTTGCAGCGTTGGAAACAGCTAGCCCAGTTCCACCTCCACCCACCTCCACCCTGACCTTACCTGCCTAAGGCGGGGCTCCGGTCTCAGTTCCTTGCCACATCCCTCTCTCTCATCCCCCCTCAGCCCCCTAAGCTGTCCTCCCTCAGTCACTGGCTCTATTACAGAAGGCTGTGTTCAGATCATCACACTGTGCAGGCAGAGCAGGCCATGTGTTAAATAAGAACAGCATCCCCCCCCCCCCCCCCCCCCCCCTCCCGGTGTTTCACATGCCAACGCGGAGGAAAAGATTCAACAGCAAAACCGTTGTCCGTGTATCCGAATGTGAAGGTGTCAAAAAAGTGTGGTTTACATTTTTGTGGCAAAACATTGTGCTAGCACTTTTTTTGTGTAAGCCTTCGCTCCTGGTCATCATCATCATCGTCATCATCAGTGATTTTGCTGTAGGTAAAGCTGCACATCTCCACAGGCCGGTAATTGTTTGGGGGGGGGGGGGGGGCGGGGATGGTGCAACTATTACGTTATTCATCCTCTTCCCTCCCCTATTCACATGCAGATAAGTGGCACTCGGAGGCAGGATGTTAGTCAAACGCGGCGAGCGTGTGCACGGTGCTCGCCTGAGCAGTACAGAGAGAGAGAGACGGTGGTTACCGTGGGAACACTGTGAGCTCTTCTGTGAGGAACTCTGTGGGCGAGAGACAGAGCGAGGAGAGAGAGGGAGAGAAGCGAGGAGAAGAAGAGAAGAGGGTAGGAGTGGGAGCAGGCGCAGGGTGAAAGACAGAGGCCGGATTGAACGCCGGAGAGAAAAGATGGGAGCGACAGGAAGTGGAAGGGCTGTGCCTCGCGGACCCTGTTGGACATCTGATCCCCGCTCCGCGCTTCCTTTAGGGTCCGGCGTCGGGAATTATTATGCGGGAGGCGAGGTGGTTTATAAGACTCATCGACATGGTCCACATCAAGGTTATCAACATGAATGTGTGTGTGTGTGTGTGTGTGTGTGGGGGGGGGGGTTATTGAATTCATTATGTCATCATGATGCCTGCTTTGGCATCTCTTTTCAAACGCAGCCTAGTTTTCATTGAGAGCTATTTAAAGAAAACGCATATGCACACACACACACACACACACACACAGGCATGCACACACGCATGCACACACGCATGCACACATGCATGCACACACGCAGCATACAGCAGGTGCTGGTATGTGTAGTCAAGTGGTAACTGTAACTGTGCCCCTCCTCAGTCAGTGTTTTCGCCTGGCAGTTAATGCCAAACACCCACACAGGCAGTCCACACTGTTGCCAAGCAGCAGGAGACTCAAGCTCAGAATGGGAAGTGTGTGTGTATGTGTGTGTGTGTGGGGGTTTCATAAAAAAACACTTAACTTTAGACTACAACACACTGTGTGTGTGTGTGTGTGTGTGTGTGTGTGTTCATGCACGTGTTTGTGTGTGTAAGATTGGTGTGTGTGGTTGTGATTATCAAATGTCTTCCTTCAGGAGTCTGTGAGGTCACCCACTGGAGGAGGAGGTGGCGTGTGACGCAGTGGGCTCCCACACACTTCTTTGTAGACACTTCTTTGTGGAGGAAAACAGTGACTCCCAAAATCTTGCGTTTGGGGAAACCACCCTCCATCGCTGTCGTTGTCACGGTGACGTCGTCCATGACCCCGAGCCCCCGGTGCCTTCATGTGCTCAGTATTCAGTCATTTTAGTATTCAGTCATATTCAGTGTGTGTGTGTGTGTGTGTGTGTGTGTGTGTGTGTGTGTGTGTCTTGTTTGCAGCAGCCGTGCCCCACTGTGAAGCCATCACTGACTGTGTGGTTCCTCTCACGGCCCGTAGGCGGCTGGACGCAGCAGAGACACCAGGTGCCGTCGTGGGCCCCTGGGAAAGTGTTGATTTCCATCTGGTTATGAAGCGTGAATCCTAATTTCTCCGCTCGGCTCCTCCGAGAGCTCGTCTGTATCGGTTGTCTCGGGCCGTCTCGGTGGACGTTTTCATCTCCGGGTGTTTCCAGAGCTCCCGCTTGACTCCCGTTATCACATTCGAAAGTCTGCCGCTGCTGGCGAGGATCTGAGGTAGCGGCAGCGTCCGCCACGTGATGAGATCTCCAGCGCGGCGGTGTGGGCGGGTCCAGCTGTGGCCACACTGTTGGCCTACGGGTCTATGGTCACACACGCGCAGCGCTGCATGCAGTGTACACAGTGGCAGATGCCTGCGTCCACGATTGCTGTTTTCCCTTCTATAGATAGATGCACCTACACGCTGGCTGACATCACCGCCCCCTCCCTCCCTCCCTCCCTCCCTCCCTCACCCACGGCGTGTGAGTTACAGGAAGTAGTCTACCACCCCAGCAGGCATCCTATTTCCATCCCCACCGCCCCCTCCTCCTCCCCCCCTCCTCCCCCTCCAAACACACACCAACACCAACCCATGCGCTGGCACCTTCAATTAGCTGTTCCTTTATTCCTCTTTGCTCCTGATTATGACCACCCTTTGCCCTCCTCCACTGTGCACAAGCTCTCCCTCTCTCCCACACTTCTCTCTCCTCCCACTTCGAGACTCCGGGCCATCACTACACATCGCTGCAGCACGCAACACGCCGCGTTTCCCATCGATCTGACCTTTGGCTCTTTGTGCGTGTGTGTGTGTGTGTGTGTGTGTGTGCGTGCGTGTGTGCGTGTGTGTGTGTGTGTGTGTGTGTTACCATTGACCTTTGACCCTCTCCGGTCTCCTCGTTCATGGGCCTGATGATGGTACAGACGTATCCGCTGCCACTTCTGTTGCGTGCTAACGAAACGTGAATGAGAGACGACGGCGACAACGCACGGCGCATATCGCCTTCCGTGGGCTCCATGTCGTCCCAGCAGGCCGTCCGCTCGTCACGTGTGCATGTCAGGTGATGTGCGGCCGGGCCGGACGGCGAAGCCCCAGCGCAGAGTGCAAAGTCTGTCAGTGTTGCGCGCTGAATGCAACCGCCGCATTCAGACCCCAGCAGTGTGGGATGACAGGCTATACCACCGCAGCCCGCGAGCCTTACATAACAGCCTTTCTCATTGCTCTTCACAAGCCCTTCCAGAGGTAGGCAGTCGAACTGACACTTAGTTACTTTTGTGCGTCCACATAAATCATCCTGGGCTTCTTATTTTGTTTGGCCGTATCATGGGAGAAAGAAAATACACAAACCCAGGGGCTGATCTCAGAGGAAACCAGCAATCAACGCGCAGATCAAACCCGGTCCCCTGGGACGTCCATTTAAATACGTTGGCGTAAAGCGACATTATCATTAGCTCATTTAACCGGGAGCATAATTCGCTTCCAGGGTTCCTCACTTAACTTATAGCCGTGTAATCCCTAATAATAGAAAGGGGAGCTCGTCCTCCATGCACTGAGGGCTCCATTAAGTGCTCTGCTGACAGGTTATTCACCATTAATTGGAACATTTCATCGTCTTCGTTAAAGCGGACGAGGGCTCCGCGTACGCCATTGTCTACTTAGACATCCACTCTGAAGCACTCTATCGGTTCTTATGGGTTTCTAGCGGTTCCTTTCGGTTCCACACATCTTGTACAGTGCACTTTGTTTTCTGTACCATTTTGGGTTTTTTTTTTACCCTGCTGTTACCATTTGATTCCCTCCATTTATTTTTCAACATACAACTCAATTTAAGCCATGGGTGCAATGCCTCCCATGAAAGAGAAGAAGGAAAGACCAAACAATCTCTCAATATGTCTTGATTGCTGCATTTCACGCTCTGCTGATCTATTCATCCATGTTTGTCTCATTCATGTGCTCATCCATTCATTCGGTCCCAAGTCTGGCTGTTTGAGTCTGCCTCTGTGACTTTTCTATTCACTCTCATTGCGTTGTGTCCTCTAAGTGCTCGGTGGATCTCTGCTGTGCTTAACAAACAGGTAATGTGTGTCCTTCGTGGCAGCTGGCTCCACAGTCAGAAGCCTGCCATTTACATGCTAATCCCTGCCGCTGCTTGCCCTTTAGCCGCTAGCTCCCTGCCTCCCTCCCGCCCTCACTCACTCACTCCCTCACTCACTTCACTCTCTCACATCCTGCAGTTGAAAGTCCACTGATTACTCCAGCGGAGCACAGGGAAAGATCTGGAAACAGGCGGTCACGTGGCATGCAGATGCTTTTTCCATGCATAGCACAGGGCAGCGTTGCATTTTCATACCAGTTTTAGAAATACATACTTTTGCTTGAGTGGGTTACATCATAGACTCTTTCATCCCCTCCCTCTCTCTCTATGTCATCTCATCCACACACTTCCCATCTCTCTCTCTCTCTTCACTCTTTCCCGTCAAATGACCTTGGTCTCCCACAAGGTCTCTCCTTCCATACCTTGACTCTGTTAGACTGTCTTTTGCATCCTCAACACCTGCAGCACCTGCGTCGGCAGGCCACGGACACTTTTTTGCGAGTGGTTTCATCCGCCACGCATCGGCCGGCTCCCATCTCTCCTATCCCGCCTTCGTCTAATACCATTACTGCTTCTGTCACAATGTGATTTATATGTTGCCTTTACTTCAATGTTCTCACTGTCGCACTTCACCACTGACTGAATTGCTCTGTTTGTGTGTGTATGTGGATGTGTGGATGTGGGTGTGTCCGTGTGTCTATGTGTGTGTGTGTGGTTCCACGTGCTTCTGTCTGCCCCGTCCTCTCCTGTCAGTGCTCGGCAGCCATCCATTTCGGGGCAGCCCATGTCGGCCCCCTCCACCCCCACCGCAGCGGGGCCCTCGCTCTATGGCTCCCCGCTGCCCCACAGTCTGACTGTCCACAGCTTCGTCAGCCTCCATCAGTACTGCTGTCTGTCTGCTGACACGCGCTGCCAGCGGGAGGAGGAGAGGTAAGGGCCACCGCAGCGCTGTGGCCCGCTGTGGTTCAGTGACTGAAGACACACTCCTTTCCCCCCGTAACCACCGACGATTGACCCCCCCCACAACCACTGAGAGAGAGAGACCCCTTGCAAACTTGAACTTGCAAGAATCCTGAAGAATCCCATCAAAAATGTCACTGTCATCCACAACCCATACCCCCCCCCCCCCCCCCCCCCCCCCCCTTCAATCGTTGAATTGCCCAGGCCTGTTGTTGTTTTTCCTTTTTCCCTTTTGCCTGCTGCTACTCATAGTCCCCTTGGCTGTCTTCATTCTCCTGACTCCTGTCTCTTCCTGCAGTAGCGAGCCCTTGTTGTAGTCTCATGCTGGTTATAGTCAGGTGTGTTCAAAACAAAAACACTGCGCCGTCTCGTGTCTGTGTGTCTGTACCTCTGTGGCTCTGGGGATGATGTTAGAGGGAGAGTACATGTGCATGTGTTTGTGTATGTGTGCTTGCATGCCTGTGTGTGTGTCCAAACACCTGTGTGCAAGTGCAAAAGAGTGAAAGAGATGGAGGGAGAGAGTGAGTCGGATGGATAGAGGGCAGTAGAAGGTGAGCAACGTTCTTCACAGAGATGGGTGGAGAGATAGATGGAGAGATAGATGGGGGGGTGGGGGGGCTGATATGGACTGAGTCACAAGTAAACCTGGGTAATTCTCACCTCCTCTCTCCCCTTCTCCCACGTCTTTCAGTGACTGATGTTCCTGTCACTGCATGGTGCCCCAACACTGCCACCTACTGTCACATACCAGTCCTACAGCGTGGTTGTTGTTCCCTCCCCCGAAGGCATGGGCGCATCCCAGATTGATATTGCTGGGGTTGTTGTGTCCACAGCTACATATTTACATTCTAGCCTGACGGCTTCTTGTGCCTCTTTGTTTGTCTAATGCGGCTTCCTGCCGCGCCGCCCACTTCTCTAATGTTGTCCCTGCGTTCATCTCTTGTCTTTTATGTGTGCGTGTTTGTTTGTCCTCCTCTGCTTTCTCTCCGCCCCATCCTTCATGCTGTCGCTCTCCAAGAGAGGAGGACCAGGAGGTCGCCCATCAGTTTTGTTGTCCCCCCTCGGGCTCCAGCAGCCCCGCCTTGCGATGAGCCGCCCGTCACAGTCTTGCCACGTCACCTGTGAACCCAATGTTATAAACATTTTACTTCCTCTTCACTTCAGTGTCGGCCTCTTCGCTGTCATTACCGGAACCAGGCGACAATGACCTCTTAGAAATGCATGCAGGTCGTGATCTTATTTTGTAGCATGTGTGCTCTTTGGTGAATTGTGTGATAAGCGTTGATGTGTTTCTTCCACTTGTTGACTGCTGTGTTTACTGGTTTTGCCCGGAGCTGTGTATTAGGCTGTCAGAACCAATGGTCGTATACGTGTTGTGTTTTAGTGCAGTGGGAGAGCCGTGTGCATCCCTATAGTGCACTGGTTGAGTCATCTCAAGGAGCTTTCATGCACAGCACCCACTGCTTCTTATCCATGTGCATCATGTCATGTTATCCTTTAATATCTAGAATAGAGTTGTGTGTAAATTATGAATGAAGTGTGATACTTGTGTTGGACATTGCTATGATTTATCATTGTGTTTGTTTGCATAATCATCATCTTAACGGCATAATTCATTTGTCATTGACTAAAAATACGTTTTAGCTAGCCATATGAAAATATGTGAGTTTCATGTTATATTCTGTTATATCTGTTATATTTCTTACACAATAGCTGTTTTGGCTATTTCCACTGCCTGGAGAAATTTTTGACTAAGTCTCTGTGTTTCCTCAAAGTTGCATTCATGCATACATGCGTCCCTGAATGCATGCATGGATGGCTGCATGGAACAGACGTTTCCTTTCGACGGCCCATTCTAAACAGTATCGAAGTGATGTGTGTTTACTTGCGTAAATAATTGAACTGTTTTGGACCGCTTTACAATTTATCCTTTAAAGCGCTCCTTGCAGACATTTGTAAATAAACATGTCCTCTCCCATTGTACATTGTTCATTGTGACAGCATAGGCCAACGTTGCCGTGTCATGTCTTTACTTGGTTTGTTTGGGTAGGGTATTGTGTGTCATTCTGTGTGTGCATGTGTGTGTGTTTGTGTCTCTGCGCTGAGCCAAGTGCCGGGACAGGGGAGGAGAGAGGAAAAGGGGAGGAGGCCAGAGGCTGGGCAGACACTAGACACACAGAAGTTCAGAGCTGTCTGAGGACTGTCAGGAATGTAACCTGTACGGCTCTACAGGGTGAGCCAGAGTGAATTGGAAAGTGTGCAGAGTAAGTGCTTAAGAGTGTGTGCGTGTGTCTCTATGGGTGTGTGAGAGGGAGCGACAGAGCTGGTGTCGTGCGGAGCACCACTCATTGTGATCTTCCTCTGACAGTTCAGTATGGTAAGAAGAACCTACATTTACTATTTAACACTTTAACTTTGTATTTGACTTGACAACTGCCAGGACAAGAACATAAGACCGCCAAGTTTAAAGACCAGCAACATATCGGCAACGTGTTTGTGTTTGCATGCCGGTGAAAGCCGTTTAGGGCTGTTGGGATGTTGTGATAACCTAACATAAACATGATAGCATCTACAATCCCCATGAGAGAAGAGTTGTAGATGTCTTGGTGTTGACATGGTGGCGTGCACTCTGCTCTAGTTCCAGGACTCACCTGCAGACTGTCTACATACTGACCTTTGGGTGCATTTCATTATGCCACAATAAATCTGACACATCAAAGTACTCTGTCCTTTTAAAAGATGGATTTTTTTTCACTTCTAGTGGAGCTCAAAGCACAGGGGACATTGAAATGGTAATGCAAATGGGTGGCAAAAGCACACGCCAATTAGCTGACACGTGACACATCAACGGAGCACAAGTGCTGCTAAAGTAGCCCGTCATAACCAAACAACTCGGCCCATGTGAAACAATGCCAGAACCATTCCCACTGGAACAATGTCCGATTGTCCTCCTGAGGTTTGGTCTGAAGCGCGGCGAGCATATGACAAGTGAAAGTAGAGGGTGTATAGTGTGCTGGTGCGTCAAATGGCGGCTGGAGACGGTGTGTTGGCGGGGCAGGAATTCTGCGATTTTTGATCCGTGAATGAGCTGATTGTTCAGCCCCCTAGGTTTGGCTCCACGACGCCCTGAATTGAAAATCAGTGAATAACACAGAGAACATGGCTTTTTTTCTTTCTTTTTTTTGCTGTGTACCCGGACGCTCCAGTGGTGCTCTGAATAAACTGGCGGGGCCATGCGAGCGATTATTGACATCCACACAAAAGACGGCTTAATGGACCGGCCTCACCTCCCTGCTGGGGTCTCTATAGCACAATCAGCAAATTGGCTGTTAACACAAAAACACACGCACACACACACACCGTCCTACAGCGACAAATCACCGTTAATGGAGAGCGATACAGGAGGCAGGGGATCTGTACTTGACTGCGTGCGCCTCCCCTCACCTCCGCCACTCCGCGGTCTTCTCCAGCAGCCACTCGGCTCCGGGTTGAGGAAGCCCTTGCATCCGGGGAACGCTTGATTGAAGATGAGGATGAGGATACAAGTGAGGGCTTCATGCTCTACTGAGATCTTGCCACCGGAGAGAACACACACACACACTCACACACACTGTGGTGTGCAAGTGTAATAGGAAGACAGGCATCCCCTGCATTAGTGATGAGGTCCAGATACCAGCTGTGAAATGACTATACTCATGATTTATACAACACCCTTTATAACTCAACCGTCACCTGGTTTCACCCTGCAGACTGCTGCTGCATGGCAAATTAAAGTCCTGTATAATACCAGTGTTTCATGTTGAGTGAAAGTCCTCTTTAGTAGCAGTGTTTCATGTTGACTTAAAGTCCTGTTTGATACCAGTGGTTCATGTTGTATTAAAGTCCTGTTTGATACCAGTGGTTCATGTTGTGTTAAAGTCCTGTTTGATACCAGTGGTTCATGTTTGATGTTTGATGTTGAATATAGCACTCACTCAGCTTGTTTACTGTGTGTGTATGAACTGTAATGTCTGTCTGGAAACGTCACACCAAGGCAATCAGCTGAGGAGGAGTCCTAATCAAAAGTGGTCTGGATGTTCCACTTCCAGAGTAAAGTTTCTGTGGCTGCAGCCTCCCTGCATAGGGCATGCAGCAACCCTGCCTGTCGCTTTGGACAAGTGACTAGTATACTGAGTATATATCTCCCAGAATTATAAAGGATGGTAAAATTGATCTCACTAAGGTGCTTATACTTGGTAACGAGAATGTAAAGGAGCTTTAAAAAGTCATCTTGTGTGGAGCCGGTGTGTGTTTCTCAAGCTCATCTGTGTGGGTATCAGGTGGAGAGGAAATGCCATCTGCTCTGGCTGATGTGCACAGAAGGTCGTCGGTGTGGGGTCAGGACTCTCCCCACCTGTTGGCACCCGAGCCACAAAGTACAGTTATTTCCTGCTCCTTCAAATGGGGTCGCATGAAGCACTCCAAAGGACACGCTTAGGCTACGCGAGGTGGATGCCGGCAACCGAAGCCGTAAATAGTCGAGATGTGCCGGTTCGCACTTAGCGACTTGGTTTTATGTGTGCTTATAATGAATGCTAAATATGTTGTCATTTACGGCTCGCGCATCTCCTACACCCAATATAAACGGTAACAGCGGCTTTAGTGTTGCCATGGCAACTACGCGTCTCAACTTAACAACTGCCTCACCGCCCACAAAAGCCCCACAGCAACCGTCACCAAGCAACCCAATCTTCATGATTTCTCTATTTAAGGAGCGAGGGCGGGAACACGCGCGGTGATAGAGCAGGCTTCTCAAGCATATATGCACTTGTATTAGCGCTCGTATCATGTGGTAAAGCATTTTGGTTGATTGCAAGCCCAAAGACATTCACCACCTGTGTTTATTACGCAAGTGTGAACTGGATGCAGCCATGGTGATATGGATCGCCAGCAGGTGTCAGAGTTTAGCTGTTTGTTACATTTTTGTTCTTCATGTGTTATGCAACATACTGCCAGGGGTTCGCTGTCATTATTTAGTCGAGCTATGCATTGTTTGTCGGTACAGGAAGTCCTGTCCATTGACTGAGCAGCGCATAACCATTCCCCCCTCTCTCTGCTTTGTGAAGCTGTATTTATTTAGTTTCTGTCGGGCTTAACTTTTTATCTCTGTTCTGTTCTGCCTAAATGAATATTGTTGCATAGAAACGGACTATTATTCCTACATAATGGGCAGCCATTGTATCCCTTCTGCCAATGACATACAAACACAGTTTCTTGTTTCGTTGTGTAGTTGGCAGAAGAGATGAAAGCGACTGAAGTGAGCAATGCTCTAACTCAACGAGGAGAGGCGGTGGATGTTGTTTGGCTTGATAGGAATAATGCCTCACGAGGGCAGTCATCCAACCATCTCTATCTTATCCCCTGCCAGCCATCCTAGTGCCATCATAGTGCACAGTGTAAGGAAGTGCCCATGTGATACGCATAGGCTTCCTGATCATTATGCTGGCGTCCACACTTCCACTGACCTTGCCTCGTCACCTCTCTATGTTATTGTCTTGCTACGGGGCAGGGCACAGCCAACGGATGGGGGTGTGGCTAGGGAGGAAATGTAGGCAGGAGCTTTGCCACCAGAGTCAGACTCCCAAAGCCCAGACGGACAGACTAAAGGGACTCGTCTTGTCGAGTGATTTGCCACAAGTATTTACCAGGACATGGAACGAATGGCAGAATGTTGGATTTTCTCTGAGACCAGTTGTTTGTTTGGCAGACTGTGCCGAGTCTAGAACAAGGCTGTTAGATGTCCAGTGAGAGAAGTGGTGAAAGTAGGTCCTGCAGTGTTTGAAACCACCTCATTACCAGAGAGTGGGTGGAGTGGTTCTGAGTGTGGCATTTATACTGTAGTATTTAAAAGCTTCCTTGGAATAGAATGTTCCTGTTTGACGCTGTTCAGCGGGTACTTGTTTAATATACAGCCAGGTATTTCCTGTCTGCTTGGGGAGAATGTTTTTGTGTTAATGAAGGGGAGAGCCAGACAGAGAGAGAGAGAGAGATGGTTAGCCGGTGGCACATTTGCTCATGCATATTGAAGCTTGTAGTTAAAAGTGGTAAATTAAATATGGTAATTTCCCAGGCAAAACATTGTTTTGACGCAATGCAACATTCCTATCACACACTTATCCGTGCAGTACAAGTTTGACTGTTTTATTTCTCTCAGGCTCTGATTCAAAAGATTGTTGTACGTGTTAAAGTTGGATGTGAGCATCCTCTTAAGACACATCGTAGAAGACATAGAGGTGTATTTCTTTGCATTGCCCGGCGTGGGGTCCGTTCCATATGAGATCCAATAAGAGATATTTAATACACCGCCGCTGTGATGCATACACGTGAGTGCCCTGTCTAAAACTACATTGCCCATTGAAAAGGAATTGAGCTACTGCTTTGTATCTAGGGCACCACAGGTCAAGTGCATGGATAAGTGTGACCTCATCAAATCATATGATGTAAATGAATGTCGCAGCGGCTCATTGATCTCATGTGGTGTCCTGTTTTCCCCAGAGCCACCATAACGTCTCGTACCGTGTCCTTCTCTAGTGTGGAGGGAGACTCCCAGTGCCCCGACACGGGCTCCCACACCGACGGCTCGTACATCCAGACCTCGTCCTCCTACCAGCGGGGCCCCGAGCTCTACACTGACAGCGGCGCCGGTCCTTTGGGGCCCAGGGGCCCCACGTGCGTGTCGGTCCCCGGCTCTGTGGGCCTGGCCTGGGCGCTGCGCACGCGACACCAGCCCGCTAGCCTGGCCCTGCGCAAACAAGAGGAGGAGGAGAACAAGCGATGCAAGGCCCTGGATAGTTACGAGCTGTCCACAGACCTGCAGGACAAGAAGGTATGCAGGTTTTACATCGTCACTGTGTGTCTCCGTGTGTACACACGACGACTTGTGTACACTGAAGGCACGCATTCTGGTTTCAAGCATCCAGCAGCAACTTAACCTTCAGCCCCCCCCCCCCGCCCAGGTGGAGATGTTGGAGAGGAAGTACGGCGGGTCCTTTGTAAGCCGCCGCGCCGCCCGGACCATCCAGACCGCCTTCCGGCAGTACCGCATGAACAAGAACTTTGAGCGGCTCCGCAGCTCCGCCTCCGAGAGCCGCATGACCCGCCGCATCATCCTGTCCAACATGCGGCTGCAGTACTCCTTCGACGAGCGGCAGCCCCAGCAGCAGGCCCAGACGCAGACCAACTTCACGCACAGCGTGGCCATCGGGCCCCCGCACTCGCCCGACGTGGACCGCCCCGCCAACTACACACACCTGGAGGACTCCTTCTCCAAGCAGGTGAGCGGCAGGCAGGGATGGTCCAATTATGCAGACTTTTCGGTGGGCTTTTCGGGGAGAGCATCATGAAGTCACCCATCAGTGTACTGATTTTAAGAAACGTGACCAAATCCAGGGAGTGTATATATATATATATATATATATATATATATATATATATATGTATACTTTTTATGTGCATCTACATCTGTATATAGTAGTTAAATGTTTGTTTACCTTCATTTATATTTATAGTAGTTAATGTTTATGTTTAACTCATTGTCTTGTTTCAATTGTACGTCTAGTCCGTGTCTGTACATTGAGAGCATTGAAAAACCGGAGTCAAATTCCTTGTATGTTTGTGAACATACTTGGCGAATAAAGCTGATTCTGATTCTTATTCCGACAAAAGGGAGAAACGACAAAAGAAACAATGTCAAAACAATGTTGTAATGCTGAAATGTGACTACATACCTCCTCTGCACCCAGCGTACCCAAAGCAAAATCTCCCACCAAACAGGTACAGGCTAGACATCCCTGTCATGCATCCTCCTCCTCCTCCTCCTCCTCCTCCTGCAGGTGAAGTCCCTGGCCGACTCCATAGACGACGCGCTGAGCTGCCGCGCCGCCGGCCGCGATGACTCCCAGGAGGGGAGCCGGGAGGGCGGGGACTTCGGCGAGTGCGTGTGGAGCAGCAGCAGCAACCCGTCCTCCCAGAGGGGCCTGGGCGAGAGGGCGCGGGCCAGCATGCACGGCGACAGCACGGCCACGTCCTACAGCGACGTCACCCTCTACATGGACGACTGCATGCCCTCCTCGCCGCTGTCCCTGGACCGCGCCCCCAGCAGCACCGACACCGAGTACTGGGGCCCCGGCGGCGGGGCGGCCGTGCGCGAAGACAGCCGCGAGACGGAGGGCGGCGGCAGCAGCAACAGCCGCCGCAGCACGCCGTGCACCGAGTGCCGGGACTACCGGCTGCGGGGCGCCCACCTGCCCCTGCTCACCATCGAGCCCCCCAGCGACAGCTCCGTGGACATGAGCGACCGCTCCGACCGCGGCTCCCTCAGCCGACAGCTGGTGTACGAGCAGGAGCCGGGCGTGGGCACGGGCTCCCCCCAGGGGACCCTCAAGCACTCGCCCAACATGGCGCCGCGCCCCTCCTCCACCGCCACCGCCCAGGGCCAGACCCGCGCCGTGGGCCGGCCGCTGCCCACGCACATCCCCCAGCACGTGGCGCTCCACCACCACCACCAGCAGCACCACCAACAGCACCCCATCCACCACCAGCACCAGTACCCGGACACGCCCTCCTCCTCGTCCTCGCCGCAGCAGCCTCCCACCACGCCGCTGTCGTCGTCCTCGTCGCCGGCGCTGCCCCCCGGGGTGCTGGAGCAGCCCTGCTGCTCCGACGGAGACAACGACTCGCTCAACTCCACCACCAACTCCAACGAGACGGTGAACTGCAGCTCGGGCTCCTCGTCGCAGGACAGCCTGCGGGAGCCGCTGCCGCCGCTGGGCAAGCAGACGTACCAGCGGGAGAGCCGCCACAGCTGGGACTCCCCGCCGTTCAACAACGACGTGGTGCAGAGGCGCCAGTACCGCATCGGCCTCAACCTCTTCAACAAGTGAGAGTCCCCGGAAGCACACGCACAGGAATATAGATTTTATTTCAAATAAAATAAAATAAAAAAAACGATTTAAGTAGAGTCTCTAGCCGCATTGTCAAAACATTTGTTCAATGACGGATTTTAATGCATTCATACAGTTCACGTTTGAACGAGAGCTTCATTTTTTCCCCCCGTCTCTTACAGAAAGCCAGAGAAGGGAATCCAGTACCTGATAGAGAGAGGCTTTGTGTCAGACACGCCGGTGGGGATCGCTCGCTTCATCCTGGAGAGGAAGGGCCTCAGCAGACAGATGATTGGGGAGTTCCTAGGCAACCGGCAGAAACAGTTCAACAAGGATGTTTTGGAGTGAGTAAGGAAGCGAGAAATTAACCAGAGTTCATTGAGTGAGGCAGAGAGAAGTGAACGAAAGTGAAAAGTTTCACTTTAGAGTTCAGTAAAATGTATTTGTTTAAAAAGATCTGTTAAAAGAAAATTAAAATTATAGAATGTAAAAAAGTTGCTATTGCAGAATTGTTTTTGATTGGATTTTCCACCTCTCACAATACAATAGTTTTTGGCTATTGCATACTTTGTAACTGTATCTTGGTGTACATTGTGTGTATGGTGCACGTGTGTGTGTGTGTGTGTGTGTGTGTGTGTGTGTGTGTGTGTGTGTGTGTGTGTGTGTGTGTGTGTGTGTGTGTGTGTGTGTGTGTGTGTGTGTGTGTGTGTGTGTGTTCAGCTGTGTGGTGGATGAGATGGACTTCTCAGGTATGGACTTGGATGATGCCCTGAGGAAGTTCCAGGCCCAGATTAAGGTCCAGGGAGAAGCTCAGAAAGTGGAGAGGCTAATCGAGGCCTTCAGGTGGGTTTCTGACATTAGCTGGAGCGAAGGTATCAAATCACATCCATATAAATATATGAATGCAGTCATAGTATTGTGTAAGATGGTAACAATAAAAGCTTTTACCATTCCTTGTTTGGACTGTGGTATTGAATCCTTTCATTGAGTTATGGTCTTTGTTTCCCTGTGTTTCACACAGTCAGAGGTACTGTGTGTGTAACCCAACGCTGGTTCGCCAGTTCCAGAATCCAGACACCATCTTCATCCTGGCTTTTGCCATCATTCTCCTCAACACGGACATGTACAGTCCCAACGTCAAGGCCGAGAGGAAGATGAAGATTGAGGACTTCATCAAGAATTTGAGAGGTGGGGCAAAAGCCAAATACTCTTTGTTATGTCATGGTGAAAAGAATGTTCAGAAGACTGTAATACAATGCTTTGGTTAGCTAGTGTTTTGCCTTTGCACGATTACTATTCAATGCCAAACTATGAAGGGTTTAAAAAATGAATATTGGAAATGGTTCCTGATTATATTATGCTGGGTTTCTAAAGAACACAGCTCCCTCTAGTGTGGAAAAACCTGTAAAACTAAGCTTGACAGCCATCTTGTCGTCACATTTACTAATTCTTATCAGCCTTGTTGGATGCCGGTTGTTTAACGCGTAACTTCCCTCTCTAACTCAAGGGGTAGACAATGGTCAAGACATACCACGGGACCTTCTTGTTGGGATCTACCAGCGCATTCAGAAGTGGGAGCTGAGGACCAATGATGACCATGTGTCCCAAGTCCAGGCCGTGGAAAGAGTCATTGTGGGCAAGAAGCCTGTGAGCTTTACATTTGAATCACTGTAGCCGGAGCCATATCTTATTTGCCTCGAACAGATAATATCTAGTATATAAACAACTAACTTTCTGTTTCAAAGCTACTGTAGGTCATATATCAGAGTTGTTGAGAGAGGGCAGGAAAAAAGAGAGCACGACAACCCCAAAAACGTATCCTCCATCCCCTTTATCCGCCACTGAGAAGTGTTGCATTCACTCACCTGGGATTGAAAGGCAAGGTGTATTCCCTGAACCTTTTCGGGAAGCGATATGCTGCTTGGTCAGAAATCAGCAGAGAGCTGTCTAAAATCAAAATTGGCTCATACAGAGGCTAATACAGAGATTGGCTCATACAGAGATATTCTTCCCTCACAAATAGCAAATGGATGGCTATGGCATTTTGAACAAATTACACTCAAATTATAGCTCTTCAATTTTACCCAGTGCTCCTTTCAGAAATTTTGATGAGCTTTCAATGTGATGACTTAAATACCCTGAGTATTTCCAAATGTCTAATGCCGTTTTTATGATCAAACATTTACATATTCCATCTTCTCACCATCTCCATGTGATCACATGCTTAGCATTTCATTTCCGCGATAAATGACTGCTCTGTGTGCTTGTGTAGGTGCTGTCCTTGCCTCACCGTAGGCTGGTGTGTTGTTGCCAGCTCTATGAGGTTCCTGATCCTAACAGACCCCAGAGGACTGGAGTGCACCAAAGAGAGGTCTTCCTCTTCAATGACCTCCTTGTGGTAAGGCTTAGACTTGAGACTTTGGAGCAAGAATTCTATTTGCATGTATGAAGGATATATGACCCATGTGAACTCATGGGTCCCATTTATAAATGTGTGAGGGGTTCTCCTGTCGTATTTTATGTTCTGCAAGTGTTAAGCCTGGCCTGTCTTTGTCAAACACCAGGTGACTAAGATCTTCCAGAAGAAGAAAACCTCAGTGACATACAGCTTCAGACAATCTTTCCCTTTGGTTGAGATGCAAGTGCACATGTTCCAGAACTCCTGTGAGCACCAAAAAGAAGATCAAAAGAATCACATTTTCCAATATTTGTGAATACCCACTCATAACTCCCACTCATCTGGATGCTCAAACAAACTGTACTTCCCCTCATAGATTACCCCCACGGCATTCGCCTGACTTCAGCCGTGCTGGGCGGGGAGAGGAAGGTGCTCATCGTGTTCTTGGCCCCCAGTCAGCAGGACCGTACCCGCTTTGTCAGCGACCTCAGGGAGAGCATCGCTGAGGTTCAGGAGATGGAGAAATACAGAGTGGAGTGTAAGTACCTCACCCGTTGGCCATCGTGGTGCACTGCAGCTCCGAGAGACCAAATGTGCAGTGTGGATTTATTTCTTACCATCGTTCTGAGATTATTGATGAGGGGGGGGCAGAAGGCCATCTAGTCCTTGGTGATGTTCTTCATTATTGTTAGAGATTATTTTCCATTTATTCGCTGGAACAGATTGGAACGAACCTTTAATTAACGTCTCTCTCTCTCTCTCTCTCTCTCTCTCTCTCACTCTCTCTCTGTCCTATCTCTCTCTCTCTCTCTCTCTCTCTCTCTCTCTCTCTCTCTCTCTCCTATCTCTCTCTCTCTCTCTCTCTCTCTCTCTCTCTCTCTCTCATGACTTCCCAATCCACAGCGGAGTTGGAGAAGCAGAAAGGCGTGATGCGTACTAGCTTGTTGGCTAGTGCCGTGGTGAAGGGGGACGTGGTGAACGGCTCTCTGGGACGGCCCAGCCTGGATGACAACTACTCAGCGGCTGAAGGTCTCAAACGCACGGCCCTCAGCTCATCTCTCAGGGACCTATCGGACACAGGTGAGGGAGAATAGTCTCCTCGGTGATGCGGGCTCTACCCAATTTATTTTCCTACCAACTTGGGGGCCCTCGGGGTCCAATTCTTCTCTGCTTGCTTCATGTTCTTCTATTACTACATCAGTTCCATTCAGACACAACCTCATCAATGTCCCAACAACAACATGTAAACAAACGCCTATGAACCATTCTGTTCTTTCACTCTTTACTAACTAACGGACTCTTCCTGGTGGGGCGCAGGGAAACGTGGTCGCAGGAACAGTGTTGGTTCTCTGGACAGTACCATGGAAGTAAGTCTGAGTGGCTACATGTGGCTGTGTGACGCCCCAACAGAACTAAACTTTAATAAACTCCATTAAAGCCAAACCCTGTCCACAGCATGCGCTGTGTTTGGACTGCGTTATTAATGCACGCGTGCGTGTGTTTGTGTGTGTGTGTGTGTATGTGTGTGTGTGTGTGTGTGTATGTGTGTGTGTGTGTGTGTGTGTGTGTGTGTGTGTGTCTGTGTGTGTGTGTGTGTGTGTGTGTGTGTGTGTGTGTGTGTGTGTGTGTGTGTGTGTGTGTGTGTGCTTGGTCGCACATGCCTTGCACACTCTTTGCATGCCATTTAAAAAACCAAAAAGGCGAGCCCGAGCATGCTCTGCACATGATATTGATCTTTGCGTCTTTATGTTTGTGACGAACTATGGCGATGGAGGAGGTTGTGTTTTTTTGCTCCGGGGGTTTTCCCACGAAGATGGGCCTGTTAGTTGGCCACAGCAATGAGTTCCTCCTCTCTCTCCTCCCAGGGCTCCATCATTAGCAGCCCACAGCCACACCAGCGCTACACGGTTCCGGGCGTGGTCCCCGGCTGCTATGGAACTGAAGACTACCGGCCTCACCGCCCCATCCTGAGCCCCGGAACGGGGGTGGGGGGTGGGCCGGGGCAACAACACAGCACTGCTGGGACAGGAGTGGGGGGGGTCCCCAGCAGTGCAGAGAGATCGGGGGCGGGGGGCGTACCTGGGGGGAGCAGCAACAACACTGGCTCCTTCCTCGGCTCCCTATTCGGGAGCAAACGCGCCAAACCACCGGGGCCCCTTATTCCACCGGGGCCACCCTACCCCGCCCCTGTCCCCCCACCGACTACGGGAGGTCCCCCTCCTCACTCCCCTTCATCCCTGTGCCAGTTGGACGGGGGGCCTTCCAAGATCCAGGCCCTACATGCACAGTACTGTCACACGGCCACCGTGCAGCCTCCTCCACCTTACTACCATCACCATCGCTACCACGTACAAACTGTCCCGTCTCCTTTGCAGGGCGTCCCCACTCATACTATACAGAGAAGCCCGCTGCCCTGTCGCCCGCCGCTTGGTCCCACACACGCCCAGCAGCTGGCCCATCTCTCCCAGCTCTCCCAGCATGGGCTACCGGGTCGATACGGCAACATGGTGGTGGGCTGCCCTCCCCCCCTTTCTCCTCACTCCCAGCCATCCCCGAGCCCGCAGTTCGCCCTGTACCACGCGCAGCCCATACACTCTGTCAGAGGGGGCGGCGCTCCTGGCACGAAGCCGCCACTCACACTGTCTCATTCCCACCCGCACCCCCACGCACACTCCCACACCCACCCCGGTCACGCTCACACCCCGCACCCGGCCAGCCACCCCGTCCACCAGACACACTTCATCTTCGGCACCCTGCCCCACCACCACCACCACCACCACCACCACCCGCCCTCCGCCACCACCAATGCACATCACGCCTCTACCGCCGGCCCGTATCTGCCCCAGTACCCTCCGCTCTCTTCCATCCCTCCTCCCCCACCACACTCCCCTTTACCCCCCCCTTCCTCCCCCCTTACCCCTCTTACGCCTCTCTCCCCTCACCCCCCGCAGCACCCCGGGCCGCCTCAGCAGGGCCCGCCGGGGACGGGGGCGGGTCCGTCCGCCGGCGGGAGCAGCAGTTCCAAATCCAAACCTATCAACCGGATAAGCACCGTGGTCTAAACAGGGGGTGGGGCTCCAGGGGTCAGAGGTCAGAGCGGGGGGAGGAGACGGGCAGCAGGAGCAGGGCTAGGAGCAGGTCGACGAGGACCGACAGCAGCGGTGGGAGCGAGAAGAGGAAGCGCAGCTTACTGCGTCTCTGCTACTTTCACCTCCGCTTCCCCCATATGTGAGCGCGGAGACGAGTGGCGCAGGAGTTTTAGCGGCCGTGCAAGCACAGCGAACACACGTCGAACCGAGGCCACACACACACACGCACACGCGTTGACGTAGAAACACCTGCACAATGAATAAACGCTATAGCCATATATCTTTCTTTTGAGTCGACTGTGCAAGAATTAGGCCCCTTTGACTGTTTCAGCATTACAACTTATAGTAAGGCGGTGTTGGAACCAACGCGAAATATATAAGTAACAAGCAGTATATTTATTGATGTAAAAAAGAAAACGAAAATAACTATTATGTTTATTCGGGCGTTTGGCATTGTAAACAGTTCTCGCAGATAATTACGAAGAAATGTACACAAATTTGCAATAATCCCGTCAGCCTCTTAGTTTCTGTCCTTTTTTTCCAATTTTGCTTCACTGTAAGACTTTTTCTTTCTCTACTTTGAGCCCCAGATGTGTTGCACTGTCCCAAGGTTTTCAGGCCTGTGCACGTTTTCTGGCTCCACGGTCTATTGCTCTACAGTCGTTTTCATGTTGACAAAAGCCACCTGGCTTATTAATAAATAACATTTTGTGTGGGGAATGGGAATTAATTATATGAACAATAATCTATTTGAATGTTTCTGAAGCTTTTTCGCTGTTGTATTGATATTATTATATACCTGCTATGAGTATGATAAATATTGTTTGATAAATGTTTTGATCAGTGATTAATTATATCAGCGATGTGTGACTGTACATGACTAAAGAACGTTGATGCACACATATTAATTCCCTCAACTCATGAAAGTTGCTTGAGGGTGTTACTGTATGTGTAGGGGGATTATTTCCATACTATGATGATTGCCATTTCTTTTTTGGTAGTTATTATTCCTGATGGTTTAAACATTCTGAATGAGATTGAGGACCTTTTGGGTGGTGTAACTTTTTCCTTCCTCCCTTTGCGTTGATTAAGGAGATTATTTTTGCGAACAATACATGAGCTCTCTGAAGGACAAAAATAGTTAATTTTGTATATGGCTCAGTGTAAAGGAAAGGGCTTCAGCCTTGCCATAGATTTATGAAGCTACGTTCCATTTAGGAAGCCATCATTACTTCAGAGGCAACTCTTTACAGCCATTAAAAACCAACTTGTTGCGCGTTTTGACACTCTACGCCTTTATAAAAACGCACGCTTTTAAATGCAGTTTTGTGTTTTTGCACACGAGTGACGTCTTAAGTCAGCAATGGCCTTCTTCTAATCCTGCTTCTATCATTCTTTAAAGATCTCTGTTTACACTTTGGGACATTTTCTGGGCCCCCTGCTGAATGGGCTCCTTGTTCAACATAACCCACGTGTGGAATGTAAAAGACGACTTTTCTTTATCTCAGTACCTCCTGGGTGTGCAGTCCCTTGTGCTTAAAAGTCATTTTTGAACGTGTACCAGTGCACTGAGATAGGCCGGCATTAGTGCCATCGATTACCGAACTAAATTGTGTCTCTTATTCGGAAAGGTATGTGGTTGAAGACTGGTTTGGGATTTTGGAGTTGATGATGTTGTTTATCGAGATGCAGAAGAAGAAGAAGGCACATCAAAGACCTCAAGAAATGAAGTGTATTGTGACATTTGGCGAGATTTAGGAATGTGAAATGTAAATGTTTTTCAGTATGTGTTGCTAAGGCTATTGCTTTAATGGTGGGTTTTTTTGGCTCTTTTTGCATGAGTATATCTGCACTTATTGAATGGATTGTACTGTATAAAACTAAATGTACATAATATATTATACATATATGCTTTGGTTTGGGGTAAGTTACTCCTATTCTGTTTCAGGTGCGTGCATGTGAGTGCCACTTGGTATGTATATATGAGCGAGAGAAATTAAAAGTAGATTCAGTAGGCCAAAATGAAAATCTTTTTCCATTTCTCTTATTCAAAACCGGGTGAGAGTTAACAACCATGATAAAGGCCTCCAAGTGTTAATACGTTACCACACCTATTGACACGATTTTAAATATAGAATTTTGGAATTTTTATTTGTGTATGTATTAAGTGTGTGCTGAAAGAGATGTGAATATTTATTGCTTAAATTAAAAAAGCGTCCTTGCAGTGAAAAGCCTGTTTCTTTTTCTTCTTGAACTTGGTTTATGCCTAAAGCAAGCATATGTAATGAGACATTTCAAACACCCCATGTTCTTAAGCTGTCAACTAGGGAAACTAAAAACATGGGGGAAACGTGCCTGTCCATGTCGCCTAAATATCTTCCGAAAATCGATAGAATAGGTCAAGGTTAAAGATTAAATACTAAAATGAAATTAAAGATTATCTATAAGCATTTAGTACCAAAATAATAGGCTACATTTTTAGACAATCGGACATTGCGAGTCATGAGATTAGTGTACGAATGAGCTGCGAATGAGGCGTCCATCTGTTAAAATCGGATGTCCTATCTTATTGATGACATCCGCAACGCTTTGTGCGGTGATTTCCATATCGAAAATGCATGAGCCATGAACAATGCTATCAAGAAGAGCACAAGACATAACATTTTTTGTTAGCAGGCGGAAACATACATTTTATATGGTAACATTCGGTACGTTTGTTCTAGTAGTAGTTTATTTGTAAACGGCCCTTTAAAATGTCACGATAACCTGTCCTGCTCTGAGTTGTAACCTCGTTCCCAGGCGCCTGGAATGGGATACTGCAAATGACCATTATTGGCAAGAGAGGGCGGTACGTTTAGTTACATGTGTTGAGCGGCGATAGAGGGCGGGACGTTTGATAGAGGGATATCCGTTTCCGTTACATGTTTCGGATATTGTTTTGTCACATTTCGTCACAAAACTCCATATTTCAGCTCCTCGTTGTTGTTGTTGTTATTCTTGATTGGTTTTTATTCTGATAGCTCCGCTCTGAGACCTGTTAACTGTTAACACAGCACATAGGATGTAGAAGGCCGGAAATTACGTTGAGATGAACCGGGAAAACGCTACAATTCCTTCTCAGTCTCTCTCTGTGGTAATTTTGACGTAGCTATTGGTCTCGAGACTTGGGGCTGTGCTACAGCCGTGAGAAAAAAACTAAAATGGCGTCTTGTTAAGGAAGATAGGATGATCCTAAGGCAGAGATGGTGTTGATCATAAATTGGATTAATAGTGTCATCATTTTTAGTTTGAGATTTTTTTTCTGACGTGAAATTCGCGTATAGGGTGTGTCCCTTTCGTCTATGTATTGAATGGGGCGGTGCTATATGGTGGAATAAGGTGTAAAACGGCCAACTCTAGTAGCTAGCAGTAGCTAGCCAACTGGACCAACCACAGCTGTCCAACGTGAGCTAACCACCAGCAAAATCACAACAGAGGAAGGGCAGTTGCTACCACCCTCATCATTCCCCGGGACATCGAGGTGTCTACGGGTCAGTAGCGACTGTGTAATCAAGCAAAATGTCATGTGAATACAATATTCGATTGTTGATTATTTTCTTCCTGCCATTGTTACGTGTACAGCTAACGTTAGATAATTGGCTACGGACGCTCACGTCATTAGCGTTGCCAAGTCAAGTTTCCTTCGCTAGCATCATTCTGCTAGTGCTAGCTGCTTACCTAGACCGTGGGAGGTGATTGTACTTGGCTGAAAAGTGGAGGCCGCAAAAGCTACCGACAGCATCCTCACTGTGACCCCGGGCCGAACAAACGCCTCAAATTTTCAAGACGTGTCGATGGAAAAAGGAACATAGTACGACCGTTGTATATCCTTGACGTCACAACTTTCATATCTATAAACACGTATTTCTAGAAAACGTCTGTAGAGCTCATGGTGTGTTTTCACTCTTGCTAGCGTATGAGTTCATCTCAGATGATATTATTCCACACCAGTTTCTCGGGTTAACGTTTAGTTTATACATGTAGATAGTACTCTTTTACTATGCCTGCGTTCAGTTGTCTTTATCTGTATGTTTATATATTAAAACACCAGGCTTACACCACCTGGGAGTAGTGATGCTGTAGTTGGCCTCTATTTCGTAGGTTCGTGGTTTCAACGCCATTGTTTGTTGTTGGGCCCGTGAAGCACTAGATATGATCGTTTGAGCGACTGATTCCCAAACGTGGTCAGTATTGAGTGAAGATGGCCAAGTATACTTGCCGTCTTGAATAGACCATCGTTTACTCTAGACACATTGTTAACTTAATGTGTAGACTTTTAGAAATATTTTCTGTAGTTTTAACAAAACGACAGACTTGGTGTGCTTGTGTAAGTTTTTGAGGCACCACTTAATGCCTTCATGTTTTTTGATGATATGTTTTTGTAAGTGTGTATCCTAATGGGCCTTATTGGATTTACTGGGGTTTTTGTTTTGTTTTGTTGTGTTTGTAATGTTGGGGGAAGGGGTGAGCTTAGACCAGTCTCATTAGAACTCCTCCCCCAACTGAGGTGTACGTGCAGGGTGCTGGTTCTCTCAAACCGATGTAAATTATGTGATCCAACACAGTAGACTCAAAATGGCTAATGTGAAGTGCAAAGGCTGCAGATAATTTGAACGTCTGTCTGATATGGGAAAATGAGACTAAGGTAGGCCATACCTCGAGTTTAACAGAAAACATTAAATAATGAAAGCAAATGTAAAATTACAAATTTTCTTGAATATCCCCCTGCACTGTCCATTTTGTGAATGATTATGGCTCTATATTGATACATCCACAATTAACTGAATACTGATGTTCCAAGACAGAAAATAAAGCTATAGCCTAATATTCAATTTAAAAAAAATGTTGTGACCTTCCACTGAGTGTGCTTGTAATTAACTTTGCTTATCATTTTCTCTCTGTTTTCAGGGTGATGGAAGGGGAAGAGTTTGTGCCTCCTCCGGAGTGCCCGGTATTTGAGCCATCATGGGAGGAGTTTCAGGACCCTCTTGGCTACATTGCCAAGATCCGTCCAATCGCAGAGAAGTCTGGAATATGCAAGATCCGACCCCCACCGGTAAATGTTAATCGTTTTTATGTGGATGGATTTATAACTCAAATTGATGGATCCAAACATGACTTTAATTTGAATTCTCTATAGGACTGGCAACCACCCTTTTCAGTGGAGCTGGACACTTTCCGCTTCACTCCCCGTATCCAGAGGCTCAATGAGCTTGAGGTTTGACCCAGGGTTTTTTCCCCCTGTGCTGATAGTTGTGCTTTGTGGACATACTCATGTTTGTGGGAGTGAACCTGTTATCAGTGATCTTTCATTCGATTTCTAGGCGGAAACTCGGGTGAAGTTAAACTATTTGGACCGCATTGCCAAGTTTTGGGAAATCCAGGGATCCTCGCTGAAAATCCCAAATATCGAAAGGCGCATCCTTGACCTCTTCAGCTTGTCAAAGGTGTTAAATCTATTGCCATTGTGTATGAAAGCTATTATCTTTATTCTTTCAGTTCATGTGATGCTCAATGTTCCTGGTTAGACATTATTATGAATTGGATGTTTTTTTTTGTTCTGTGTCCCAGATCGTAACAGATGAAGGGGGCTTTGACTTGGTGTGTAAGGAACGGCGCTGGGCTCGAGTAGCCCAGCGGCTGGGCTATCCTCCCGGAAAGAACATCGGCTCCCTGTTGCGCTCCCACTACGAGAGGATTGTCTACCCCTTTGAGATGTTCCACTCCGGGGCCAGCCTGCCGGTAACTCACACACACTTAACTATACTGATGGTCCGCGCATTGAGTTTGGACATAAAGCGACAGCAGCTGCACAATGATAATGATCAAAGTAATAGTCTAGACGCAAGCGGCATTGGGAGATGGGAACATGTAGTGACAAAATGATTTGCAAAATGTATTGAATGTGAGCACTGCGTGATGTGGAGCAGGTAGAGCTTGTTGAACTAAGTCAAGGGCGGCGTCCGCCTCCAGAACCAGTTCTTTTGTTGACGAGAACATAACTGGGTTCCTTCCTCCTTCCCAATGTTGTTGACATTATGGTAATTACATGGTGTGTCAAAATGCACAAGTGTATTATTTGATCATAACAGTTTAGTGAACTGATTGACTCCAAATTTGAAGTAGATGTGGGATTTCTCTGGCAAATGTTTAAAGAAACAAGCAAGTTGGCATAGTGTGCTGCTCACAGTGGCAATGCAAACAAAGTAAAGGTATAGGTCTTTACTTCTGGGATGTAGACGTGGATATATCGATATCTATCACTGTGTCGCAGTCACACTGATTTTCTTTTGTCTTGTCTGATCGCTCTGTTATCGTTGGTCTCCTGGATCCAGGGAACATAGATTGTACATTTTGTTCAAGAGTAAATCATTGTCACAAAGTAAACTTCCTTCCTCTTTCCTACTCTTGTAGCACTGCAAGCCAAAGCACTATGATGGCGAGGACGTGGATCGAGAGTACAAGCCCCACTCCATCCCCTTGCGCCAGTCTGTCCAGCCCTCCAAGATGAACAGCTACGGACGCAGGGCCAATCGCTGCCAGCCAGATGTGAGTGCAAAAACACAATGGTTCAACGTGTCATTACGTCCCAGCCTCACTCTTTAACCCTGTTTGGGCTGGAGACTTCACAGGTCTGGTCACATTGTTGTGAAGAGACGATCGTCAATAAATCCTTCTGGGGATGACACGCGTCTCCTTTAAATCGGTGTAGTCGATGGTAATCTTTGCTGCTTGTCCGGTTCTCGTGTTGTGACAAGGAAGAATTTGGCTCACTCAAGCCTCACTAAATTTTATGGTAGTCTCTGCCATATACTAGATAAAAAAACAAGTCTCTCTATTTTTATAGCTTGTTGTCAGCATTAAGTGTCAGCATTAGAAACAGACTGGAAGACGGTTTAGTCATAAAAAAAATTTATTCAGGTGCTTAATTTTGAATAATGTCATTGTAGTACTGTGGTGATAGTAGTATGTGTTGTTGATAATCCGAACTGATAAACTATAAAGCACGATAAAAAAAAGATGATCAGAAAGTGACACGACAACAACAACACGACCCAGTCTGATAAATAACTGATGATGTCAAATGAGCTCCTGACCGTCTGTCTCTCTGTGCTCATCATGTCTTCTGATGATGATGCTGTTGGACTGAAAGTACTGCCTCCATTGTGTCCCTGTAATGAAAACATGCTGAACATTTGATGGCTTCAGTCCTTCCTTTTGTTGCTGGTATTTTATTGGCTGTTCCTCAGATGAACTGGAATGCTATTTCTAAGTGAAATGAGCATGCATTCAAGCTTCTACATACAACCTGGTGCGGGGATTTGCGCAGCCTCCCATTTTATTATGTTCTAGTTATCTCGTGTTATCATTTCCATACACGCTGCTGCAATGTCTGTTGAAGAGATAAGTTCACAGCGAAACGGCTGATATGGTTACGGTGTGGCTGGTTCCAGAAAATGCCATGTTGGTTTCCCATAACCTGTGCTGGTTTGGTTTAACAACTTTTGTGTGTGTGCGGGTGGGTTTATCTTGTTTTCGGCTTACTTCCTGTCTCCTAAAGTTAAGACCGAGAAGCGTGAACAGGATGCATTCAAGAACGCACCCGAGCATGCCTGCCTTGTCCCTTCCATGCTGCACTGCTGCTTTTGCCCTCTGCCCAGTAATCTTTTTTTAACCCCTCATTACTGTCTCACTGCATTTCTCCACGTCTCCAGAAGGATACATTTCATCTGCTCCCACGTTGTTTATAATCAACATATTTCCAGTGGCTGTTTGTGAGGGCTGTGCTTTCTTTTATTAGCCTCTTGTTTATGGGAAAACCACACTCTTTTTATATGATCTGAATGGAAGAAAGACATTTAGAATTGCTAGTTAATGGCTTGCCACGGTATGTTTTTTTTTTTTTTTTTTTTTTTTAACTATCTTGCAATGTCTCTGTTGATTTAATATAAACAGAGCCTCAACTATTCATGTTTCAAAGCTCTGTTGTCTGAATCTGGGGAAGAAACGAATCCTAATGCCATATCATTTTAGATCTGAATGTGATCCGAAATCATCTCTGTAATTGTTTGGCTGTGACATTCACGTGGGGAAAGATGTTCTGCCCGCCGTCGCCCCCGTTGTCTTAGTGAGTCTGACTTTCCACTTCTGATGCCGTGTGGTCGGAAGCTGCTTCAGGTCTCCTCTAGCGCTCTCCTTCTCCCCCCCCCCCCCCCCCCCCTCTCTTGTCTTAGTTTATCGTTGCCTGTATTGTTTTCCCCTGCAGGGTCCAGAGGATCTGGCCCCCCATCCTCTCACCGCTGGCCCTCCACTCAGCTCTGCGGTACTGCTTCCTGGGCTCGCACGCTCACACTCTCTCTCTCTCTCTCTCTCCGGCCCCTCTGCCCTCTCGCCTCTCGCTTTCCTTTCCTAGACTCACGCCTTCGCCGAAGCTCTGTGCTGTTTCACCTTTCAAAACTTACCGCAACAAAAACACTGTCCGTGGCGTGCGTGCACACAGAGATGGTTGAAGCGTAACAAAATGGGAAACCCCCCCCCCCCCCCAAAAAAAATATTGAATTCAGAATTCAGAGAGGATTCACAACGAGAGGTTGGTGGTTTGAGCGTGGTTAAGTGAGCTTCACGTTTGAAGCAGAGACTTTATTCTTGGAAACGTCAGTCATTTGAGTCCACTTATATTGTAATGGATGCCTCCAAAAATCTTGTAAGTAAAATTAGCCCATTTCTCGCTGTTCTACGTGGGCTTAACGTTTGAACAAGAGTAACACAAGGTGTCTGCACCCACGTGGACATGACTTTTCATTACATGTTTAAATGTCTGCTGTCCAACTAACTAAAGCTTGATCCTACACAAGCACTTGAGACTTTATGGACTAGATGGAGTTCCACTCCATAAAGTTGGAACAGGCAAACAGATAACGCTTGAGTCACAGCATAGCATGTCCATATATCTTGCACTATTTTACCCCCACAGAACAGAAACTAGGTCTTTAAAGCCCCTCTATTGAGTGCAGATTTTTAACCTCCTTTCTTTTAACACTGGAACCAGTTTTTGTTCTGGAGTTGGCGTTGCTTAATTTGCATCAGCGCCGGGCTGTGAATGCCGCTGCAGTGTCGTCTCAGCTGTCTGCTCTTTAGTTTGGCATTGTCGTGCAGCTGCATGCGTTCCACTGGAGTGCATCTGTGTCTCTTAAAAAAATGCCTCTAGGTTAGTTTAACACGTTTTTTTTGTTTGTTTTTTTCTTGGTGGTGGTCACACAATCTCTTGAAAGATTGTCAAGTATTTGCAATACTTGCCCATAATGCAAGTAGTTATTATGACTCATAAATTACTATGCAGTTCAATTGACACTTTGCATTGCGTACGGTACGTTGTTTCTTTTGGTTTTTTCCTTTTCTTTCCAATTGTATGGGTGTTACTGGTGGTGGTTGTCCCGTTGCTCACGTTACTGGTTCTGATCCGTAAACCTCTTCACACCGTTGTAGGCTAACATTTCCCTTCCCATCTAACCCCAGCATCTTAAGCCCACGTTGTGATGCATCGCTATGCTACCGTGACATCACCCCGGATTTGGTGTCCTTGGCTTGGCTGTCTGTGTGCTGTGGAGAGTCATGTCAGATGGTGCGCTACCCGTCAGCTAACCCCTTCATTCCACCCCCTCAGCCCGAGCCGACAGAGGAGGACATCGAGAAGAACCCGGAGCTGAAGAAGCTGCAGATCTACGGGGCGGGGCCTAAGATGATGGGCCTGGGGCTGGTGGCCAGAGACAAGAGCCTCCGAAAGAAAGGTAGACGCCTGCTCATTACTCAAGAGTATGCACTGATATCCTTTTCTCAGTAGAGATATGACGGCACAGAGTTCATCAATTCCCGATGGGCAAATCAGGCCCAAACAGGCTTGCACACATGCGTTGTTCCTTCGTTTTAAGTCGGGCAAGAGCAAATCTGCATAGAAAGACCCTGAACCAGTCATAAAAAGTCTCGTCGGCTAATGAGCTGATGGATGCTAATCACTGCCAGCCATCCATTGCCTGAGCACTAATTGCTACACGAGGTCCCCTTGCGAAGCTCTCAGCTAAAGGTTTTAATGGGCCATTCGTGACGCTCCTTTCCAGACGAGCTGCCCCAGACCGTCACGGTGCGGGACAACGTGTCCACGGCAGCTGCTGCCCCCGGCGACACGGCGGCCACCGCGGAGCCGCTGGCCGGTCTGAAGAAGGAGGCGGGGGAGAGCCTGTCCAGCCCCACGCCGCCCCCTGCTGGCGTCAAGGCGGAGGTGAAGGAGGAGTCGACCGACGCCGACGTCAAAGAAGAGGAGGAGGAGGATGACGAGGAGGAGGACGACGACGACGAACGAGAAGCAAAAGAAGGCCCCTGCACCAAGATGACCATGAGGCTACGACGCAACATCAACAACCCGCAGTTTGTAAGCACGGGCGATCGGGGGTGGGGGGCGGCGGAGCTCGTGGTCCACCTGCAAATGGGCGAGCCGCTGAGTCTCTCCTCTTCCCTCGCCTCTCATCAGGTGGACTCGTTTGTGTGTCGGATGTGTGGCCGCGGGGACGACGACGAGAAGCTCCTGCTGTGCGACGGCTGCGAGGACAACTATCACACCTTCTGCCTGCTGCCCCCGCTGGCAGAGCCCCCCAAGGGCAACTGGCGGTGTCCCAAGTGTGTGGCCGAGGTGAGTTGCTCAAAACGCAGCAAAACCTGTCCCCCGGGTCTCCAAACGGGTACTTCGAGTTTGCCTGCTAGGCACAAATTTCACCGGAAACGTAGCGGCGTTGCTCACCGCCTGCCGATATGAAAACAACCCCCTGCGTGTTTCCTCGGCAGGAGTGCAAGAGGCCGTCAGAAGCGTTTGGCTTTGAACAGGCCACGCGAGAATACAGCCTGCAGAGTTTCGGGGAAATGGCAGACGCCTTCAAAGCCGACTACTTCAACATGCCGGTGCATGTAAGTGAACTCTCACCGACACCATCCACTACCGGGGCCCCCCCCATTCCTCGCAGCACTGACTAATCTCCTTTCTTTCTTTTTTTTTTTCTTAAACACTGCGATATTCTTCGAATGCCCGGGCCGTGCAGATGGTTCCCACTGAGCTGGTGGAGAGGGAGTTCTGGCGGCTGGTGAGCAGCATCGAGGAGGACGTGACGGTGGAGTACGGCGCCGACATTCACTCCAAGGAGTTTGGCAGCGGCTTCCCCATGAACACCGGGCTGCGCCTGCTCACCACGGAGGAGGAGGTAACTTCCCCAACGGGCCCCCCGTCCCCCAGGTCCGCAGGTTCTCCGGTCCCGCGAGAGCCCTCGTGTGATAAGCTCCCCGCGCTGTGCCCTTGTTTTGCTCCAGGAATACTCGCGCTCCGGCTGGAATCTGAATGTGATGCCGGTGCTGGAGCAGTCGGTGCTGTGCCACATCAACGCCGACATCTCGGGGATGAAGGTGCCCTGGCTCTACGTGGGCATGGTGTTCTCGGCCTTCTGCTGGCACATCGAGGACCACTGGAGCTACTCCATCAACTACCTGCACTGGTAGACCGCCTTGTCTTTTATGCGTTCAGAGAGTCCGCATCACATGCGTTTTCTCACGCGTTATCCGTCTCTAGCTCGATGTTCTCTTGCTCACCTGTCCGCGTGGGGTCTTCAGGGGGGAACCCAAGACGTGGTACGGCGTTCCCTCTGTGGCGGCGGAGCGGCTGGAGGAGGTGATGAAGAAGCTGACGCCGGAGCTCTTCGACTCCCAGCCCGACCTCCTGCACCAGCTGGTCACCATCATGAACCCCAACATCCTCATGGCCCACGGAGTCCCGGTCAGTGGCTGGCGCCTACGTCACCATACACTCACTGCTACTACGTCACCATGCACTTACTGCTACTACGTCACCATACACTCACTGCTACTACGCCACCATACACTTACTGCTACTACGTCACCATACACTCACTGCTACTACGCCACCATACACTTACTGCTACTACGTCACCATACACTTACTGCTACTACGTCACCATACACTTACTGCTATTACGTCACCATGCACTTACTGCTACTACGTCACCATACACTCACTGCTACTACGTCACCATACACTTACTGCTACTACGTCACCATGCACTTACTGCTACTACGTCACCATGCACTCACTGCTACTACGTCACCATGCACTCACTGCTACTACGTCACCATACGCTTACTGCTACTACATCACCATACACTTACTGCTACTACGTCACCATACACTTACTGCTACCTCGTCACCATACACTCTTTGCTACTACGTCACCATACACTCACTGCTACTACGTCACCATACACTCACTGCTACCTCGTCACCATACACTTACCATCGAGACCTCCCATCTGCAGGTGGTGCGCACCAACCAGTGTGCGGGGGAGTTTGTCATCACCTTCCCCAGAGCCTACCACAGTGGCTTCAACCAGGGATACAACTTTGCCGAGGCTGTCAACTTCTGCACTGCAGACTGGGTAAACGGCAATATATTACTGCATGCCCCTCCCCTCCGCTAAGCACTGAAGTCTATCACCAGTCCAAGTCTATTACTAACTCTCTCTCTCTCTTTGTGGTCCTGTCCTCCTTGTCTCCTCCTCCTCCTCCTCCTCCCAGCTGCCGGCTGGGCGCTCCTGCATCGAGCACTACCGGCGCCTGCGGAGGTACTGCGTGTTCTCCCACGAGGAGCTCACCTGTAAGATGGCGGCCTGCCCAGAGAGGTTGGACCTCAACCTGGCAGCGGCCACCCATCGAGAGATGTTCATCATCGTCCAGGAGGAGCGAAAGCTCCGCAAGGGTCTGATGGAAAGGGTAAGATGCATGCCGGGGAATCTTTGGGGCGTTTCTGTTGTTATTTGGAGTGCGCGGAATGCGGGGCAAATCTCGGCCAAGTCTTCCAAAACAACACAAGCCGTGGTGTGTGTGTGCGCTGTTGCAACGTCTGCAGGGCATCACCGAGGCGGAGAGGGAGGCCTTCGAGCTGCTGCCCGATGACGAGAGACAGTGTGACAAGTGCAAGACCACCTGCTTCCTGTCCGCGCTGGCCTGCTCCAACTGCCCGGAACGTGTGGTCTGCCTCTATCACACTCAGGACCTCTGTAACTGCCCCACAGACAAGCTCTACCTCAGGTACGCCAGGGACGTAGGGTAACCAACCGCGTGTGAGTCTGTCTGCCGATGCCTCTTCTGATCTTGGTCCATCCGCCCATGCAGGTACAGATACACGCTGGATGAGTTGCTGGCCATGTTGCACCGGCTCAAAGTTCGCTCCGAATCGTTTGATTCCTGGGCGAACCGAGTAAAAGAGGCACTTGAACACGAGGAGGGAAACAAGATAGGTAAATGTGTGTTTGTGGTTGGTTTTCAAATAGCTTGCATTTAAATAAAAACCAAATGGCTAAAATATACATATTCTCCGTTTTGTTCTTCCCTTTCAGCCATCGGTGACTTGGAGCTGCTGAAGAACGAGGCGTCAGAGAAGAAGTTTCCCGACAACGAGCTCCTGCATAAGCTAAACACTGTTCTCAAAGACATCCAGCGATGCCAGCTGACCAGCACGGAGCTTCTCAGTTACTCCGCGGCCAGGTTTGCCACTTCCACACGTCCACTCCAGTTTTAAACAGGGCCTTGACCTCTGGCGAGGGATCCAGGAGTGTAAACTGAACCCTGCTTGTGGCTGTGTTTCAGTGGGGCTAAGATTACACTGGCAGAGCTGAAGTCCTTGGTGGAGACCATGCAGAACCTGCCCTGTGTGGTGAGCCAGCTGGAAGAGGTGCAGGTAAGATGAAACTCCTCACGTGGGAAGCTAGAGGCTATCATCGACTACGTCTATGATCTTTCCATTGTGCCTATACATTCTGTCCCATTGACCCTTGTTGTTATTTCTATTGTTCTATTTTAAAATACTTTTTATTTATCCCCATGGGTAAATCCCTTCTCTGCATTGAACCCATCTTATGCTAGGGGCTAGAAGCAGTTGGCTGGCCTCCCTCAAAGGGTGGCGCCAGGGAACCTACTCCAGATGTAGTGCTGTTGCCTTGGTGATGGGCAGGAGTGTTAACTTGTGTGTTTTTGTAGTGTGGGAGGACACCCACGGGACCACGGGGAGAAAACACAAACCATGCATACAAATGTCCTTGCGTCACCAGGCCGTCCTGCAGACCGTGGAGGAGTTCCAGAGCCAGGCCAAGGCCCTCATAAGTGACCGTGATTGGAGGAGGGACTCCCCAGCCCCGGAGCAGCTGCAGGCCCTGTTGGATCGGGGGGCCACGCTGCCCGTGGAGGTCCCCGAGTGTGACATGCTCAAGGGACAGCAGGAGCAAGGCAGCTGGCTGGGCGAGGTGAGGCGGACCCTGGGCGCCGAAGGAGGGGAACGGGGAGAGGTTACCTTGGCGATGCTCCGGAACCTGATGGAGGCGGGCTGCAGCGTGTCCCAGAGTGTCTCCGTGGAGACGGCCATGGCGGAGCTGCAGGAGCTGCTCACCATCGCCGAGCGCTGGGAGGAGAAGGCCCAGATCTGCCTGGAGCAGCGGTGAGGCCACTGTCCCCCTCACTCGTGTCCCCGTTTCTGGAGTTCCAACGTTCCATCAAGCCACACTCATGCTCCTGTAAGAGAGACGTACACCCGCTCAGTGTGGCTCTGTTTCACGTGATCCTGTCTCTCTGTGGCGTCTCTTCCGCAGGCAAAAGCACCCTCTGTCTACCCTGGAGGCCATAGTGAATGAAGCTCAGCTCATCCCGGTCAAGCTGCCCAACATACTGTCTCTGCAGGGCTGCCTGAGCAGAGCCCGCGCCTGGGTAACCGACCTGGAGGAGATCCAGGTAAAAACATGTACTTTTCAGATGCACGCCAATGAGTGTTCTTAGCCAAAGCCTCTGAACACTGTGTAATCGATTACCGGTACATAAACATAAACTTGCATAACTAACTAATCAGAGAGAGTGGATGCCATAGACAGACCCATACCTGAGAACGCCGTGGCTTGGTTCTGTTGTAGAACGGGGAGCACTACCCGTGTCTGGACGACCTGGAGGGCCTGGTGGCCATCGGCAGGGACTTGCCCGTGTGCATGGAGGAGCTCCGGCAGCTGGAGGTGCAGGTAGCCAGCGCCCACTCCTGGAAGGACAAGGCCAGCAAGACCTTCCTGAAGAAGAGCAGCCAGCACAGCCTGCTGGAGGTGAGCCACGGATCTGTGAAGATGCTTTGTATGTAGGGATGGATGGATGGATGGATGGGTGTGTGGGTACTTTGTTCATCCCTCAAAGGGATGTATATATAGACAGTATATTCAAGTACAATTTGATACAGATTGTACATTTTAAACACCAGTTAGCTGACCTAAAATGTATAATGAAGACGGCGCAACATTTTGTGTAAAGCAGGGGTGTCAAACTGATTTTCACCTCGGGCCACATCAGCATTGTGGTTGCCTAGACCAGTGTTTCTCAACCGGGGTGCCGTCTGACATCCTCAGGGGTGCCGCGGCACCCTGGGGTGCCGTCTGACATCCTCAGGGGTGCCTTAGAAACGTGGCTAACACTAGGCTAATAAAATGAAATTGAAATAAATGAATGCATTAGGGCTGGGCGATTAATCGAATTTCGATTTCGATTACGATTTTGGCTTCCCTCGATCATTAAATCAAGATAATCGTAATAAAACGATCATTCTGCCGCCCGCCGTGTTTTGTGTGGTAAATGGAGCGAACCCTTCTTTCTCCACCTGCGCACTCCGCTGCGCCCCGCCCCCGCCTGAAAACTTGCAAGATATGTCACGTGACCGTGTCTGCACCTCAAGCGATACGACCAATCTATTTAACCACTTAAAAGTCCGCACACAGTAATACATGACCAAGCAATGAAGGAAAAAATGAAAAGCTCCTCCACTCCTGCCACCGCAACACAGTCCTCAATTAAGGAGACCCTATACAATGCCACCCCATATCCAGCCAGCTCCCGCAGGCATAAAGAAATAACAGATGCAATCGCATACATGATTGCCAAAGACATGTGCCCTATCAGCACCGTTAGCGACCCAGCGTTCAATAAACTGATAAACACATTGGACAAGCGGTATGTGTTACCACCACGTCACCATTTCAGTAGAATTGCGCTGCCTGCCCTTTATGACGAATGTCGCGGAAAAGTTGCAAGAGAAGTGTCAATTATATATTATATTTTGCCATCACAACGGACCTATGTTTGAGTCGCACCATCAAAAACATTTTTTGATTTTTTTTTTAAATCAATGAATAATCGTCTTTTATAATCACAATTACAATATCAATCAAAATAATCGTGATCATTTTTGACATAATCGAGCAGCCCTAGAATGCATCATTTTGTAATCTTTCTTCTAGCTTTATCATGCAGTTGAGTAAATGGAGGCCACACAGAGAAAATAGTTTTCTAACGCCGAAGTTGACATACTGCTACCCTTTGCCACGACATATTTGTGTGAACTGAGCTTTTCGAGCTTAACTTGCATCTAGAACAGGTACAGAGAGCGCCTTAGAGCTGTGGACTAGGAGCTACGTGTGTGTCTGTCATTCATTCCTGCAAGAATAGAGCGATTGTGTGCATCCTCCCAGGCCCAAGTCTCTTACTGAGATTAAGTCACACTCCTGTGTGTGTGTGTAGTTGTAGTAGCCTATGATGCTATATGCGTTAATGCATTTTGTTGGTCTTCAAGACTGTGCATTCTAATGATATAAGTGAAAAAACTTTAAATTACCGACTTAAATTTTTCACTAAAAGCAATTTAGTGAAAAATTATTTGTGTTGTCTATCTTACTAGGCCCATCTTTTTTTGGGGGAAAAAAAATCAAGTTTGTTTTGATGTAATGAATGAGTCATTAACTTGTTTTACAGAGCTGAAATGACATTGAATTCCACAACATTTCTTTATTTCCATTATCATAATTTACATTAAAAAAAAAGTTTGGGGTGCCTTGAGATTTTTCATTCATGTAAAGGGTGCCACGACTGAAAAAAGGTTGAGAAACACTGGCCTAGACTATATACACTTAACTACTGCTTAACATATTGTTAAACTGTCTCTAAATTTGATTATTATTTATTCAAGTGTACAAATTTTGTACATGCATTTATATAAAATGTAATGCAATAAATATAAATGGAAGCACTGGAATCTAGCGGCAGGATTTTGCGGAAATACGAAATTGCAATGCATTGTGGGAGATGTAGTTGATGGTCCCTGTATGGTACACTGTGAAGCAGCATACTCCTTTTAAGCTCTCGCATAAAAAGGCCACATGACGTGGCGGGCCGGATTTGGCCCGCGGCGCCTTGAGTCTGACACATGTGGTGTAAAGTGTTTAACATTTTATAGCCGTATAAAGTTTTTAAGCGGTGTAGTTTGATGTGCCGTCACCGTGCCCTGACGTCCAATTTGCCCCCCCTGCAGGTTCTGTGTCCGTGTGCAAAGAGGAGGGAGAAGGTGGAGGAGACGGAGCCGCTGGACGACCCGCTGGGCGACTCGGACACCAACACGCTGGGCCTCTCCGCCCAGGACCTCAGGGACCCCGGGGCCATCGTGAGTCCACCCGCACTGAGCCTGAGAGACCCAGTCACTGAGCCCGGCTGAGACCCAGTCACTGAGCCCGGCTGAGACCCAGTCACTGAGCCCGGCTGAGACCGAGTCACTGAGCCCGGCTGAGACCCAGTCACTGAGCCCGGCTGAGACCCAGTCACTGAGACCGGCTGAGACCCAGTCACTGAGCCCGGCTGAGACCCAGTCACTGAGCCCGGCTGAGACCGAGTCACTGAGCCCGGCTGAGACCCAGTCACTGAGCCCGGCTGAGACCCAGTCACTGAGCCCGGCTGAGACCGAGTCACTGAGCCCGGCTGAGAGCGAGTCACTGAGCCCGGCTGAGACTCAGTCACTGAGCCCGGCTGAGACCGAGTCACTGAGCCCGGCTGAGACTCAGTCACTGAGACCGAGTCACTGAGCCCGGCTGAGACCGAGTAACTGAGCCCGGCTGAGACTCAGTCACTGAGACCGAGTCACTGAGCCCGGCTGAGAGCGAGTCACTGAGCCCTGCTGAGACCGAGTCACTGAGCCCGGCTGAGACTGATTCACTGAGCCTGCCACTCCACCTGATCACTCACATGTTGTGTGTTAAGCCCTGCCGAGTACCACACACACACACACACACACACACAGTACACGGGCTCGGTAAATGGTTGCCTGTCTGCTTACACTTACCAAGTGACTCACTCTGGCTGTGTTGTGGAGGTATTGAACACAATAACTGATCACGTGTTGGTGTGCCGGGACAGACGGTCTCTGATCCGATGCATCGGAAGACCGTTTCACCTCGAATACAACCGCAATTGGAGATTTCTGTTACATATTGTATTTCTATCTGTATTAAGGTAGTATGTCATGTTAGCATTATTAAAAGCAGAATATCATATGGTATTGCATTCGAGTAGTTTATCATGTCGTCATTACGAAGGCAGTAAACTCTTATGCTATCGATATCTCGGTCGAACGTTAGCACACGCGCTCAGGCAGCAGCATGTTCTCCAGCACGCCACCGACCTCTGGGCTTGGTCTGCAGGTGATGGCGTTCAAGGAGGGCGAGCGCCAGGAGAAGGAGGCCCTGCTGAGGCTGCAGCGGGCCAACATGTGCAAAGACGGGCTGGACGCCGCCGCCACCCACCGCGAGGACAAGGAGAACGGGCGGTGGGAGCAGAGCATGGAGCCGGACGCGCCCGGCCTCCCCCAGAACTCTCTGAAAGAGAACGGGGGCGCCGGCGCCCACCACGGCCCCCCCACGGTGTGCACGTGTGGCGGGCAGCCGCGCGCCCCGCAGCTCCGTTGCCAGCTGTGTAAAGACTGGTTCCACGGCGGCTGCGTGCCCTTCCCCTCCCTCCTGCCCCCCTCCTCCTCCTCCTCCTCTTCCTCCACACATCCGTTCAACCCGCTCTGCTGGTGGGACTGGGACTCGCGCTTTCTGTGCCCGCGGTGCCAGCGGTCGCGGCGCCCGCGCCTGGAGACCATCCTGGCTCTGCTGGTGGCGCTGCAGAAGCTGCCGGTGCGTCTGCCCGAGGGGGAGGCCCTGCAGTGTCTCACCGAGAGGGCCATCAACTGGCAGGGCCGGGCCAAGGAGGCGCTGGAGTCGCCCGAGGTCCAGCTGGCCCTCAAGAAGCTCCAGGACCTCAAAGAGAGCCTTCACTGCAAGGAGGAGGAGAAGGAGAAGGAGGTTGTGGCGGCCAAGACGGAGGCCAAAGGGAACGCTGTGATCGTGTTGTCAGATTCGGAGGGCGGAGACGACGGGGTCATCGACCTCACGGACTCCCCCAAGAATAGCGCGGAGATGAACGGCGCCAAGGTAAAGCACATCGCCCCCCTCCTGCTCGGCAGGGGATCTTTGTAGCTTTCAGGCTGTAGTGAAGTGTGCTCACCTCGCCTCATCCTCTTGCTTTTAACAGGCTGAATGTGCAAACGGCATCAGCAAGAAGCTCAGTGTTACAGGTTAGTGTTCTTCCTACCTGCAGCTGGACGTCCCCAGCTTCAGCCATCCTACTGTGTAGACACTACAGAAACCAAAATCTATGCTGTGGATTTGAAACGTTCACACACTTTTTGCTGGCTGTGTTTCTGTTCATCGTCACACGCTTTCAGATCCCTCCATCATGATTGGTCGAAACAAATATGAAGGTTTTGGTTAGGTTAGCCTAAAGTCTGCCTTCAGATTTTTTATTCTGATTTGTAAGCCTCAAATACCCCAGGTGCACGATGGGTGAACTCTCTGTCTCTCTCTGGACCCCAGGTGTGGCCTCTCTGCTGCCCCTGCTGCCCTCCCTTCCAGGCCAGGTGGTGAGCCTCTCCCCGGCCACCAGGGCCAGGCTGGAGGAGCTGGAGCTAGAGGGAGACCTGCTGGAGGTCTCCCTGGACCAGAGCCACACCATCCACCGAGTCCTGCAGGGCCACTCGGTGCCACCCAGGGAGAAGCTGCACACACTCATCCAGGTTAGAGGCGGCCACAACATGAGCCACATTCAGCGAGGCGGTTTTAAATCACACCTGTATGGTGTTAGGACAATTTAAACTGGGGTGTGCTCCAGGACCTCGATCTATCATCATTCAATTACACTGGAAGTTTGTACCTTTTAGCTTGATAGATGGATCATTGTTCTGCAGCATGTGTCCTACTCAGACTGCTACCAGAGGTTTGTTGGTGGTCATAGTGTGAAACACGTCCCGTCTCATGTCGCCTCTCAGATTGAGCTTCAGGAGCAGAGGGGAGCAGGCCGTGGCCGCGCCAAGGACTCGAGGAGGAAGAGGAAGAGCCACCGGAGTGGCTCCGGGCCAGAGGAAGGCCCCAGGTCTCTGGACGTCTCGGAGTCCAAGAAGACCCGCCCCCTCGGACACAGCCCCTCGCCGCGCCTACCCATTCAGACCAATCCAGAGGTGAGGATCCAGGGGTTGCTGTTCTGATGGCCGCCCCGCTGCCGAGCCTCCCCAACCCCCTCCCCACTCACCACCTCTCTGGTCTTGCGTGTGTTCACAGATTTTGTGATACAGTCAACGGTGGAACCCCAGAAAGGACTAGGATCCAGTTAAAGAGATAGAATAGAACGAACCATCTTTCTCCGTCAGAAGACCACCTCAAGACGTTGGAGATGCAGGACATCCCCTCCCTCCCTCCCTCCCTCCCTCCCTCCTCCCCTCGCATACAAACACTAACACAGTGCTGATAGTTCTGAGCCCATTTATCTACACTCCACTGCCTCGCCCCCCCCCCCCCCCCACCCCTTGCCCCCCCACCACCAAGTCTACTGAGCCTCCCTTTCCTCCCGTTTCTCTTCACACCTCCACTCCCCGCCAACCCCCCCCCCCTTCCCGACTCCTCTGCTCCCAGTTTCTTCCAATGAACGTGTCATTGTATTAGGGGGCAGCCTCTCGGTCTTAAGTTGTCGCTTTGAGGTCTGTCAGTATGCTGTGTTGTCCAAGAGGTGTTTTAGGTGATTGCTAGTCTCAAGGCACAAGCATGCAGTTTTCCACAGAAACTGCTTGCGGGAACGTGGATGAACTTTGGTTGTTTCTTTTCTGTTTGGGAACGGGCATGAGGCCTACAGTGTCCAGTTGGCAGTAGGTGTTTGACAGGCAATAGGTAAACACACCACGATTAAACTTTTTATAATATCAATATATATATATATATATATATATGTATGTATATGTATATATATATATATGTATACGTGTATATATATGTGTATATATATATATATATATATATATACACATATATACATATATATATATATTGACTATTGTGTTCCAAGAGGCTATTTATGGGGACTTGCATTTTGAAGACCATAGTGTTTTGGGAAGTGTAAAAAACAGGCATTCATGTTTTGGTGCTACTTTCCCAAAAACCCCTCTTCTCCCTTCATGTGTTGCTTTATTTTATACATTCTGTCGCCACGACTTGTCCTTTTAGTCCCGCGGTCAGGTGTTTGGTTTCTCCTTCCCTCTTTCTCTCTTTCTGTATAAACATAAGTAACTCTTCACTGTAACTCACAATCTCATTTTATTCAGTTTTCTGGGTTGAAAGGATAATATTGTTATTATTATTATTATTATTATTATTGTTATTGATATTGCAGACACGCAGTTGTCGTGAGTTTGTGTATAAACTTTTCATTTCAATGTTGAATTTTGTTTCTTTTCACTCTTGTTAGAAAAATAAAGGTTTAGAATTGTTTAGGATATCTTGACTCTTTCTTGATGTACACATTCTGTCCATTTGCAGAGAAATTGCTTTTGAAAAGGTTTTCACAATCAATATTTAATTTTTTGAAAAAGTTCAACATTAGAATTGCAGACACTAGACCTCCACAGACAATACTGAATGAACAATTGCACGTTAAGTTTCTATTCTAGTCACACATTTACAGGAACATCACATCAACAATTACATAAATCCTGAATAAACGTTGGATTAAAAACTTGATTTCAAACATGCATCAAAGTGAAATGTCAAACAATTGTTTGCTTTACTGCAATACTTTATAAACCAACAAAGCCATCGCACCAAATGTACAGGAGTATGCGTTGTAGAAAATAAAGTTAAGGTTGTTTCCTGAAACCACATAAAAAATTGTCTTATTCCTATAGTCAACTTATTCTGATAATTGTATGACAAATACATTTTCCAGAGCTTCAGGTCAGGAAAAAATACTATAAGATTTTTAAAAAAAAAAGTACTAGGAACTCAATTTCATTATGTGAAAAAGGTTACCATGAATAACCACTCAAAGCATGAAATAGCCTGGTTTAGCGTCGCTTTCCACTATATCAGAATGTCTCCCACAGACTAGTTTTAAAATGAACCGCGAAATTTTGTTCTGAAAATAGTATCACGTTTTCTTCAATTGTGTGCTTTTTTCCCCCTTTGCATGTGTCCGATAAGAATGTATTCCTGTGCTTGTCCAACACCAGTGTGCATCTTGTTTGCTGTGTGCCTTACTATCCAGCTCTTCATTCAAGAGCTCTCCTGGTGTGCTTTTAGTTTAAATGCATACTGCACAGTAAGACTGCCTGTCAGCAAGGCACAGTGTACACGTTATATCATCGCAAGGCTTCTGTGACTTGACATGATGTCACACTGAATATTTCAGACAAAAAGACCACTTGTTGATGCATGTCTACGTTAATGCCTAAACTACATTCTAAATCTATGTTTAACACTCGATGTGCAGATGATGAACGTTTTGGCCCAGAAGCAAGTATAACACATCTCAGTTTAATCAGCTATTCACAAATATGGATTAATGCTTGCAACAATATAGGAGTTCGTTTCCTTTTTGTGTTTTTACTTTACCGTCACAGGTTTCCTTCTCAACCTGCAAGATACACAGCAGCAGGGGGCGCTGTTTCCCACCATCTCCTCTCCCGTGCGGTACCGTTTCAGAGCTGCAGAGAGTTTTAGGTCACTTTGTAACAATTGACATTCTGTTGTGTTGGCAGGGCTGTCGTGTTCCCGCTGATCTAGGATACTCAACAAACGTCAATTGGAATCGGAGGAACTACAAATATGACAAAACAGCATCTCGGTTATTGCTGGTGACAAATGCAATGACATATTAGCAATCCTTCATCTCCTCGCTCATACATCAGTTATCATCTCCTCCTCCCCCAACCAGCTCTCCCTCTGTCTCTCTGTCTCTCTCAGATCTCTACACTGTGGTGACGGACAGCAGGGGGTTGTACACCTTCTTCCCGTCAGGAGACCTGGTCCCGTGGGCCAGCAGCTCCTGGATGGTGATCCAGTTGTCCAGGATCCTGCGGCTGCGTTTCTTCATGCTCCGGCGGTGGCACAGCTCCAGGATGGAGGCTGGCTCCTGCTGCAGCTGCTGCTGCTGCTGCTGCTGCTGTGCTCCTCCGGCCCCCTGCTGGTCCCCGCCGCCCTGCTCCCTGTCCCGCTCCCGCAGGCAGTCGATGCGGCTCTGCATCATGAACTCCCTGCGGCGCCGCTGCTCACGCGCCCTCAGCAGGTGCTGCTTGCGCTCCTCCTTGCTCCAGTAGCGGCCCATCTTCATCTCGCTCACCGCGTCGTCGTCCGTGGTCATGCCGCTGCGCTCCTCGCGGATCTTCATGGCACGCGCCTTCAGCAGGCGGTCCCTGACGGGCCGCTTGGCCACGTAGCGCGAGCCGTCGCTGCGGATCTTCACCTTCCACTCCATGCGGGGCGACGCCGGCAGCAGGGGCCCCGGCAGGTGCAGCGGCAGGTCCGGCGGCGGGCAGCGGGGGGCGTCCTTGCACGTGCTGCCCAGGCTCATGGGGCTGGCGTCGCCCTCGGTCCCCCCAGGGGCGCCCTCCCCGCGGGCCCCCGGCCCCTCCGAGGTGGAGGGGGACCACAGGTGCATGCAGCTCTGGTAGCGCTGGGGCATCTTGGTGCCGCTCTGGCGTCGGGACAGGTAGGGGCTGTTCTCGGCGCTCCGGCCGCCGGCCCGGCCCTCGGTGGCGCCGCCCGTCTTGGGGCTCCTGCGCACGCTTCCGTCGGAGCCCCTCCGCACGCCGCCGTCCCTGGACAGGGACCTGAATTTAGGGGCGGGGCTGGAGGTCTTGGCCTCCGCCGCCGCTCTCCTGTGGCTGTTGGGGGAGTAGGGCTGGTTGAGGTTGGCCTGTCCCTTGTCGGCCCTCTCGCCCTTGCTGCCCCTCTCTCTGTGCCGGGAGGAGGAGGAGGAGGAGGGGAGGCGCATGCTGGGCGAGGAGGTCCGGTCGTCGCCGGCGTCCAGGCTCTGCGTGGACGGGGACGGGTGCTGCTCGTTGACCAGCGGGGTGCTCCTGCAGCTCTCTCCCCCGGTGTTGTAGGCGCTGGTGCTGTCCTTGTCGGAGCGCTCCCTCTCCGGGAGCTCGTTGATGTCCGACAGGGCGTGGTGGCAGGACTCCTCGCCGGCCATGGAGCCCAGGCGCCCGCCGCCGGCGTCCTTCTCCTCCTCCAGGGGCCAGGCCTTCAGGCAGCGCTCCCGCAGCTGCTGCATCTTCTGCGCCCTGAGGATGTTGCGGCACTTGAACTCCAGGTGGCGCAGCTCCTCCTCCAGCAGAGCCATCTCGTGCTGCATCAGGCTCTCGTTCATGTTGACGTCCAGCGGGCCGCCGCCCTCCTCGCCGGGCTGCAGCAGCAGCAGCGCCTTGCTGTTCCTCTCGTAGTAGCACTTGATCTCCAGCAGCTCCCGGTAGCGCTCGCACTCCTCCTCGGTCAGCCCCGGCATCATCATCATCACCCGCACGGGGTCCTCGGCGGCGTAGCCCCTCTCCCCCCGCTCCGCCTTCTCCGGCCCCCCGGCGTCCAGGCCCAGCAGGGAGTCGGCGCTGAACTGCAGGTCCTGGGAGCGCAGCAGCGGCGGCGTGTCGCCGCAGCCCGAGATGAACTTGCGAAGGCTGCCGGGCGTGTTGGTGGCGTTGGTGTTGGAGGCGCTGGTGTGGTCGTCGCCCAGCAGGTCGTGCTCCGAGGACTCCTCGTAGCGGGTGCTCTCGTCCGTGCGGCCCACGCCGCTGTCCAGCTCCTGGCTGTTGCTGAGCACCGTCTGCAGCAGGAGGCCTGGGGAGTCGCGGCTCAGGGAGCGGCCGCCGCGACCCCCGCCGCCGCCCGTCCCCGCCGGGCCGGGACCCCCGGAGAGGGCGGGGTTACCGCCGCCACCGCCGCCGCCGCCGCCCCTCAGGCACGGCGGGCCGGGCAGGTGGAGGGCGTTGTCCAGCGGCTCCAGGTCCAGGTCGTCCGGGTCCAGTTGGTTCTCGTTCTGAGGAGGAAGAGGCGCTCGGTGTATTAGGGTGTTGTAGTGTTAGTGTGTTGTAGTGTCAGGGTGTCGTAGTGTCAGGGTGTTGTAATGTTAGTGTTAGGGTGTTGTAGTGTTAGGGTGTCGTAGTGTTAGGGTGTCATAGTGTTAGGGTGTTGTAGTGTTAGGGTGTTGTAGTGTTAGTGTTAGGGTGTTAGTGTGTGGGTGTTGTGGTGTTAGGGTGTCGTAGCGTTAGGGTGTTGTAACGTTGGGGTGTTGTAGTTAGGGTGTTGTAGTGTCAGGGTGTCGTAGTGTCAGGGTGTCGTAGTGTCAGAGTGTCGTGGTGTCAGGGTGTTGTGGCGTTAGGGTGATGTAGTGTTAGGGTGTTGTAGTGTTAGGGTGTCGTAGTGTTAGGGTGTCGTGGTGTTAGGGTGTTGTGGTGTTAGGGTGTTGTATTGTTCGGGTGTCGTAGTGTTAGGGTGTCGTAGTGTTAGGGTGTTGTAGTTGTATTTTATATCGGACACACATTACATGATGTGCTTTTAGTTCTTTATAAGGGGCAAGGTCACAGATACTCCTCTGATGATCGCAATCTCGACATGAACTGCAATCCGCAGTACTGATCACCATCAATAGGTGGAGCTACAACAGCATCACGTTTGAACGCTGGCCATTTTGCTCTCTAGGCGTTGTTGTTTTTTCATTCTCCCCGTGCTGGGAAAGAGCTGAAAGCATTCCAAGGACAAATCGATACCATACAAAACAATGTTTCTCATACCCGTTATGAAGAAACTCCACTCTCTGTTTTACTTGAGAAGTAGGTTAATGAAATTGAGCCGGACCACATATGGGCCGTAAAGTGGAAATCATAGTCAATATCTAAATGTGACCAACGATATATATTCATCTTATTCTCAATTTAAGTGCCATGCTATTTTGATTGATATTCTCCCAGGAGAGCCAGGACTTAAATCATAGAGTGAGGCCTAATCTAATCAACAGCCTTCAGAGAGGGCTTGATCCAGCCCGATCAATTATATTTCAACGTGAATAATTTTCTGGCCCTGAGACGAGAGTATTGATTATCTCTGACTTCATTCTTATTCCTGCGGCATCTTCCTCGCTCATCCTCTCCATAGACGAGAGTTCAATCCTTTAATCTGTGCTCGCATCATTCCTGCCCATGCTTCTCTTCCCAGACCTGACTGGCCTCAGGAGTTCTATAAATGTTGTCCTGATCTCGGTTCTCTCTCACGGTCGTCCAGTCGTTACGACAGCTCCCCCCTAGCATACAAAGGGGTTCCTAAATGGCAAAATTGATTCCCCTTGAGTGTGTGTGTGCGTGTGGGCGTGTGTGTGTCTATATACGTACACGCATGCTAAACTCACTGTAATGGCTGGCCCTCACATCTGTGCTGTCGCTCGTGCTGCCAGACGGCTGACATTTTGTTTGCATTCTAAATGTGCTTCTGTGCACGTGAGGATCTAATACCCAGGTTTAAAGTAGTGAGCAACAGTGCTCTCCATCTGTCAGAGTGTGCTCCTGGAAAGCATGTGTTTCTGTGCACAAGCCTGTGTGTGTGTGTGTGTGTGTGTGTGTGTGTGTGTGTGTGTGTGGTTAGCCATTTGGCAGGGTGTATTGGGTGGAGGGGGGGGGATTGGGGGTCCTATATGCATTACTGTGTCCCCACGTCTACTAGCTGTAACCTTGAGGGGAACAAAGCGAATCCACTTTAGCGCTGGGAATGTAAACACTGCCTTTTCTTCCCTCTACCCCCCTCCTCTCCTCTCCTCCTTCTCCCCTCTCCTCCCCTTGAGCCGAGCCACCTCTCTCTCTCTCTCTCTCTCTCTCTCTCTCTCTCCCAATCTCACTATCGCTCGCAACCTCCCCCATCCCTCTCTCCTTCTAATTGTGTCATTACCCCTCTCTCCCTCTCTCCCTCTCTCTCTCTCTCTCTCTCTCTCTCTCTCTCTCTCTCTCTCTCTCTCTCTCTCTCTCTCTCTCTCTCTCTCTCTCTCTCTCTCTCTCTCTCTCATATCGTGTCTTTATCTGTCTCCTGGCGCTGCTCATCTGTGTTCTCATCATACAATCTCACCTTGGAGCTCTCTCCGCAACGCAAGCAACCCGACGGCGTCTGGGCAGTAAGAAGAGGAAGCAGCGAGCGACGCCTGCTCACGCCTTCTGATCTCCTCTCTGTTCAGCATGCAACCCCAGGCCTCCCATCCAGCTAATAAGATCAACCGTTATCATAGCATAATGTGCCGTGGGGCTGTGTTTGGGGAATTTCCTCTCCTCACCTAACACAGCCTCATAAGATCAGTGCAGCTTGCATGAGGAGGAGGAGGAGGAGGAGGAGGGGGAGGAGGTGGGCGAGAAGGGTGGCAGAAGCAATCAAATGAAATGAGATGTATTACTGTAAGACCTCGTCCCGTTCTCACCTCCATCTCGGGCCGAGCCAGGAGCAGGGAGATGTTGGTGCTGTCCTCCCGGGTGAGAATGGCCACGGCCTCCTCGCGGTTCTGGATGTCCACGCCGTTGATCTGCGGTGGCCAGAGGGAGGGAGTGAGATCAGGGCGGACAAGCTAAAGCCCCCCGCGCCCTGAGACTGCGGCGGGCCGCCATTAGCTCATCAGTTCATCTGGTCGAGCTCCATTCAAAACCGTTTGGAGAACGTCTGCTGACAATGGGAATCAGTTACAAATGTCTTTCAACATAAAAAAGGATTTTGACTAAATGGCCCGTTCCCAGACCGTACGCCTGGGTTCTGGTGCCATTCTGATGGGAAAGTCATTTAGCACTCTGACACAACTGTGTGAAAGACAAACCAAATAAAATGAAATAACCAATGAGGGCCGTTCAGTTCACTGACGGTTCTGCTCAGAGAGCGTCACAGCACAGTCGCACCTGAAACCAAAAGCACGACACACACACACACACACACACACACACACCAAAAACAACATCCAGATATCCACATCTACCTGTAGTATTCGATCGCCCTCACGGATGCGTCCGTCTATTGCTGCAATACTATTGGGGTTAACCTGAGTGAAAACGTAAGAGGAATTACAGGAGAGGATTTGATAAGATGGGGAGGACACCATCTTATACAGCGTAATGGATGACACATGCTGAGGAGACGGGGACAATGTCTCTGGGGGGGCGGGGCTTCGCATCCGTACCTCTCCGACGTAGATCCCCAGGTCCTCCTCTTCATCGGTCCGGTAGCACACAGTCAGGCCCAGCTTGTCCTGCTGGCGAGACTTGTACAGCTCCACCTCCTAGCCACACACACACACACACACACGAACACGCACGCACACACACACACACATGCACACACGAACACACATGCACGCACGCACGCACGCACACACACGCACACGCACACGCACACACGCACGCACACACACACGAACACACACGCACGCACGCACGCACACGCACATGCACACACACACACACGCACACACAGACACACACACACATATGCACACACACACGCACACACAGACACACACACACACATGCATACACACACGCACACACACACACACGTACACACACACACACACACACACGTGGGCGTGGTTGTAGAGACGTCAGCGCTAAGCTAATGGTGTGTTGCCTGCAGGGCGCGTGATGGCTTCTTCTTCGTCTTCTTGGTGTGTAGGGCTCACCTCGTACTCCAGCTCGTCTTGCCGGTCCACTTCATGCTGGCTGATGTCGAAGTAGTCATTAGGGTCGTAGTACTCGGGCTCTATGAGGCTGGGGGTTGTAAGAGGAGGGGGGGACGGGGGGGGGGGGGGGGGGGGGGGATTTGAGTTGGGTCGAAAAAAAGCCTTAGAGCCTGCTATTGTATTACCATAATGTGATTTGAATATATTCATAGATAACAGAGCCATATATAATATAATTACATATTATTCATAGCAATTTGTGCGTAAGTGCTCCCCCCCCCTGCCGCTCCCTCCCCCCTCCCCTCCCCTCTTTCTTACAGTTCATTGAGCAGATAGGGCTCCAGTGAGGGAGGGAGGGGAGGCGAGGGGGGAGGGTGGGGCGGCGGTGGCGCGCTGCAGGGGTGCAGGCTGCTCTTGCCCAGCGTCAGCATGTGCTGGAAGCTGATGTCTGTCTGGGTGCAGCTGTCCACGCAGTCGGCCGTGCCCATGGTCAGGGCCACCGGACCCCCCAGCGGGGCCCCGCCGCAGACCCCCGCCGCCGGGGCCCCGGCGCCGCCGTCCGGCCGCCGGCGGGCCCCGCCCCTCCGCAGGAGGTTGGACAGCACGGGGTCCCGCAGGTCCAGGGTAGGGTCCCGGGAGAGACGGGAGAGCTCCTTCCCGTTCATCTGGAGAGAGAGGGACACACACACGCACGCACACACACACGCACACACGCACACACACAAGAGCATGCATGCACACACACACACGTATTCGCACATACGCCCGCACACGCGTGGGAGCGGTGGCTCAGTAGGGGGGAGACAGAGAGAGAGAGAGAGAAAAGGCGGTGTGGGGTATGGGAGAGAGAGTGGGGTGTGAATGAGAGGACAAGTTGCCACAGTATCAAGACACCTGTTGTCACTGAGTGAGCACATCTCTTTTTTTCTACAAATCAAACAAGCCAAGGTAAAGAAATGTCCACAACAGACACAACAAGACAAATAATAATATTAAGGGGACAGGAAGGAGGGTTAAGACACCATTCAACACACTAGTTCAACAGCTCCCCCAGACAGCAGGCTTACTTCACTGTCATCAAGCTGACCTGTTAGCACACTACTACATTACTACCATTACTACTACTACTACTACTACTACTACTGCTACTTTTACTACTTCTACTACCACTACTACTACTACTACTACTACTACTACTACTACTACTACTACTACCACTACCACTACTACTACTACTACTACTACTACTACTTCTACTACTACTACTACTACTACTACTACTACTACTACCACTACCACTAATACTACTACTACTACCACAACTACTACTGTGTGGCGTGTGTGTGGATGATGGCTGGAGTCAGAATGATTGAGGCTGGCTGAGGCTGCACACCTGTTAACCTGTTTCACATTGAGCAATCAATGTACCACTACTACTACTACTAGTACTACTACTACTACTACTACTACTACTACTACTTCTACTACTACTACTACTACTACTACTACTACTACTACTACTACCACTACCACTACCACTACTACTTCTCCTACTACTACTACTACCTCTACTACTACTACTACTACCACTACCACTACTACTTCTCCTACTACTACTACTACCTCTACTACTACTACTCCTGATTCTACACCAAAACAAATCAAAACAAAACCAATGAGGGAAACATAGCCAACAAAATGACTTAGAAAGGCCCTTAACTTAACAGTGGGATACATAGATTTCATTTGTCACAAAACATTTCTAGTGACACTTTTGAACAAGGTCATCCCATACGTCTTCACAAAGAAATGTGTCTACGTATTGTGAGTATCTGATCATCACATCTTTGGATATTCAATTAAAAAATTACAGCATTATTTCCCCCCCAAATCAATAACAATTGTGATTACATCCTAAATAGACCTTATTCAGAAGTATTTTTTGTTTTGGACAGGCACACAGAAAACGGAGGACACCTCTTTTAAAAAGACACCTTTACAGGCGCTATAACGTTGTCAGAACAGAGCAGAGGAAAGCTTTGTACTAAAACCTTCAAGCGACCCTCAGCGTCAAAAGAGCACAGCATGTTGTTTATGTGACCCTTCTGTGGAAAGAGAATAATGAAGAACATTTGGGGCATTAGAGGCACAGCCATTGGAAGAATGGAGAATGTTAAAAGGTTTCTGAGTGAATGGAAATTAATTAACAAATGTAAACTTAAAAAAAAAATTACACATGCTTGTGGGAAAGGTTGTGTTCTTTATTCATATGGAGAGGAACTCATTTGAATTTTTCATAATCAATTTCAGTTCTAAAATGAACATTAAATGCTAATAATGACAGTTTACTTTGCACTATTTGCTTTCTACAATTGTTATAGTGTGTTTGCTATGTTATGTCTTCAATTGAGATTGACAAAATGAAAGGTTTTTTATTTTTGTTCTTTTGATTAAACATTTTATTATGCTGTCATTCATATATAGATATGATGATGATGATGATGATGATGATGATTATCATTATTAATACAGTTGCTGCTATTATTATTATTATTATTATTATTATTATTATTATTATTATTATTATTATTATTATACATTTTATGTTTTTGTTTTTTGAGTGACCATTGTGCAATTTACACATTATATCTGTGTAATATGATGATCTGTGGTATGGTATGTGAATATGAAACACATATGAAACACATATTTTTTATGTATACTGGATATAAATTATTTGGGATCTTTTTTCTGGAATGATATATTTCATTTTGCTTTGATGTTTTACTCTGTAGGATTTAACACGCCCTGTCTTCATTTTCTCCTTGTTTAAGAATAAATAATGACTCTATCACGTTCTCTCCTCAGTGTTCCACGCCCGTGTCTTCCCGTTACTTAAAGACAATGACAGAAAGAGAGAGGAGACGTCTGAAGAGGATTACACATCTGTGCTCAGTCAGAGCTAATTGGTTTTTCGGGAATGTGATTGAACCAAGGAGTTGCTTTTGGAACACAGGTCTCATCTTTCCCCTTGGTCCATTGAAGCATGACCCAAACCCCCTCGCTCCCGCATTCAAACAGATTGGATTAGATTTTCCACAATTCCACAATTTATGTCCGTGTTCATCAACAGGGAGCTGTGTTGAAATATTCATTCAGCTCTTGGGGCAGAACCAAAATCTGCATAAAATTTTCAATTTTGTGCATTTTGTTACTTGGCAACCGCTGAGCGTTGGGCGTGTGTGTGCTTCAGCGCTGGTCCTGACGTAGCGT